>OX645063.1:22262458-22968525 GCA_951905685.1 Eumerus sabulonum
CCCGGCAAATCAACTATAGACCAAATTTTCACACATCGACAAATCCTGGACAAGACCATCGAGTTTCGAATCGATACACACCATCTTTTCATCGATTTCAAAGCCGCACCCGACAGCATTCATCGTGAAGAACTGTTTGGGACGATGGCCGAATTCGGGATGATCCCGGTAAAACTGATCCAGTTGTGTCGCGCCACGCTAAAAAACACGCGATGCACCGTGCAACTCGGTTCTAGGACCTCGGAGCATTCGAAACATGCACCGGATTTCGGCAAGGAGATACGTTGTCATGTGACTTCTTCAACCTGGTGCTGGAGCAGATAGTGCGACGGGCAGGCGTCAACAGGGAAGGCACTATCTTCTACAAGTCCGTCCAGCTGCTAGGATACGCGGATGATGTCGATATCATCGCGTGTTCTCGCCGTGGCATTGTGGAAGCATTTGCGGCGATTGAAGAACAGGCGAAACGAGTAGGTCTTAAGGTCAATGAGGACAAAACGAAATACATTCTGTCAAGCAAGAACCAATCCGTCGCTGACCACCTGGGACAAAATATAACAATTGACAGCTACAATTTCGAGGTAGTTAAGGAGTTTGTTTACCTCGGGGCAAACGTAAATTCCACAAATGACGCCACAGTGGAGATTCGGCATAGAATCGCCCTTGGCAACCGCTGCTACTTCGGCTGGTCCAAACAACTGGGGTCAAAACTCCTCATTTGAAAGACCAAAGTCATGCTTTACAAAACGCTCATTCTGCCAGTCTTGCTGTACGGAGCCGAAAGCTGGACGATAAGCAGGACAGCGGAGCTGATTTTGGGTTCTTTCGAAAGAAAAATTCTGCGCCGGATATTTGGTCCTGTCTGTGAGGAAGGTGAATGGAGAAGAAGACATAACCGCGAACTCTACGAGCTGTACCAAGATGTGGATGTAGTCCGGAAGGCAAGGATCCGTCGACTACACTGGCTCGGCCACATCGAGCGCATGGACATCAACGCTCCAGCTAAGAGGGTCTTCGACTCCGAGCCTCCTGGTTCGAGAAGAAGAGGAAGACCGAACCTCCGGTATAAAGACCAATTAATCGCGGATGTAAGACATCTTGGTCTTGACAACTGGAAGCAGCGTGCCCGGGACCGTCAAGGATGCAAGGCAGCTATAGCTCAGGCTCAGATCCTCCATGGATCGCTGGCCTGATAAATAAAAAAAGAAATCAATCTCAGGAGACGACCTTGTTGAGGATTTGTTTAGACCAACTTGTGAAAGTACCTAGTTTAGGGAAGCATCATTCATACGGCGAGAGGAGCCGATGAGGCTGTAGGTATAACATTTTTGTTTTTATTTTTTTTTTATACAGGGCCACTGTTACCAATTATCATTTGGAACTGTGACCTTTGCAGATCCATTGTGCCTGCTAGCCTATTAGCCTTCTAGAGCTTCTCCACTTCCATAATGAAGTTGAGAATGCTTCTCGTAAGAGCCAAGTTGATCCGATCAGGAGTATGGAAGGATATGCTTCCTAAGATGGCAGAGAGCATCACACTCACACAGTATGTGTTCCGCCATCTCTTCGTCCTCGAGACAGAGTCAACACTCAGTTTCAGACGAGAGGCTAATTTTGTTAAGATGATATATCAGACCATAGTGTTCTGCCAGATAGCTGACCATTTTTTTATTTTTTAGAAACTCGCGCAGGATCAAGAGTTTTTATTTATTCTCTTATGATGTTCTATAGACACACAACCTGAACGGAGTGCAGTGGTTCGGGTCGTTGATGTTTGTTAACTCTCAGGGGTGGTTGTCCTGGATAAGACGAGAGCCGACCAAATTCCGCGTTGGTTATAGTCCGTATAATTCGTTCAAGCACTTTAATATTGCATACGCAGAGGATGAATTTCAATTGACCATATACTGTGAGTGTTATGCCTGCAGCAGTACGTCTGGTCACTTTCCATTCACAACTGCGTTGCATACTTTTTGTCCGTATAGGAATTACTTTTTCTTGGCAATGAAGCGAATTTGAACTATAGACCATCCGCTCGGATGTTAACCACTACACCCGGCTGACCATTCTTCTGATACCCATCCTATTGAGTTTGAGTATGTCAATAGAGTGTTTGTTCAGGGATCGAATAGGTCGCTTCGATTGACGGAGTCGCCGAACGTTATTGCGGTTTTCCCCACTTACCTAAGAAGAAATTGATCTTAGACTTGGGAGTGCCGCAGAATGGTTCTGGACCTACATATTTATCTCTGGAACCTTTCCTGGCAAGTTGGTCGGCAATTTCATTGCCCTTTCTGCCCTGGCACCCACCAAAGTTCGACATTGTTTCTTCTGGCGAAGTCTTGTAGGGCATCACGGCATTCCTTGACGGTTTTTGAGTTCGTGCTGTACGAACTCAGCGCTTTAAGTGCTGCTTGGCTATCAGAGAGTATATTGATGGTTACTCCTCTTATGCCAGTCTCAAGATTTAGATTAGCCCATGTTAGGATGGCATGCAACTCAACTTGAAAGATGCTGGGACTTGTTCCCAGGGCCTTCGAGATCTTGCGATTTGGTCCAAAGATGCCGGCGCCAACGGCGGAAGCCATCTTGGAGCCATCCGTGTTTCGCCTAAAGCCTTTGACATTGAGCAAGGGATCACTGTTTTCCCAAGCTGAACGGTTTGGGATCTATACCTGAAATCTCTCGTCAAAAGTGAAGGTGTGTGGTAATGCGTCCGAGATCGTAGTAATCAAATCCATCTCGGGCAGGTGTTGTAATCTGGCCATGTGACCCCCGGGTCTACGTATGTACATGCATAGCATATTTGCTCCCGAACAAAGAATTCTGATTACACTGCGTAATGCCACCTTTTTGATAAAAAGGTGTGCAGTGGAGTGAGTCCAAGGAGTGCTCCTTAGGCTGCCGTGGGGCAGGTTGGCATAGCGCCTGTAATGCCGAGACACGCTAGTCTCTGAAGGCGTTGAATCTTAACAATTGTAGTTTTTTGCTCAACTTTTGTCCACCCGTAGGTGACGATAGGTCTTACTATCGTGGTGTATAACTAGTGGACTACCTTAGGTTTAAGTCCCCAGGTTTTACCGTAAGTGCGTCGACAGGGCCACACGGCCTAGTCGCGTTCGAAAATTTAGTTTTCATATTGGAGCTCCAGTTGAGTCTGCGGTCTAGGTCAATACCTAGATACCTTAAATCCTTTGAAAATCCTATGAGTGTGTCATTTAGAAAGATTGAACAGGGCTGTGGAGGGCATGGGCTCGGACATACAGGGTAAAGTTGTTGATTGCTCTCAACCTGGCGAGATGCCAGCAACGATCCCTGTTTAAATGCCCGGGTCAAGTTGACATACGGCCTCCTCGCGGCGCCCTCTGGATAGCCTCTTCAACAACCGTTGGGAGGTGAACAAACGTATGCAGCGAAGAAAACCCCGACCAGAATGGCGGTTGTGCGGCGGGCTAACAATCCGCCCACGTAAAAAAACCCAAAGTTATGAATGAGCAAGATGCCTCGGATATACGGACGGATACTCGACGACGACAACGCACGAAAAAGGAACACGATTTGCGAGTATGCTCCTGGAATGTCAGAACCCTGTACACTCCCGGAGCTGCTCATAAACTAGAAGGAATCCTCACGCAGTACAAGGCGGATATTACTGCGGTCCAGGAAATACGCTGGATAGGAAACGGTATGATTAGGAAGAAAAATTGCGACATTTATTACAGCTGTCACAAAAGGTTGCACTTACTGGGATGCGGATTCGTCGTGGGAAAGCGGTTAAGGTCGAAGGTCATCGACTTTAAACCTATAAGTGATCGCCTGGCTGTGATCCGCATCAAAGGCAGATTTTATAACATCAGCCTTATATGTGCACACGCCCCTACCGACGAGGCTGAAGACCCTATCAAGGAGGACTTCTATGACCTCCTGGACAACGCCTACGGAGCTTGTCCGGAGTACGATGTAAAAATCGTGCTCGGGGACTTCAACGCCAAAATCGGAAAGGAAAACACCCTTGGCGGAGTGATCGGAAAGCACAGCCTCCACGATACAACAACAGATAACGGCTTCCGACTCGCTGACTTTGCGACAGCTCGTAATGCGGTGATAAGTAGCACAAGATTCCCTCGCAAGCGAATCCACACAGCAACCTGGCGATCTCCGGACGGTCGAACCGCCAACCAAATCGACCATGTGCTCATTGACGCAAGGCACGCGTCAAACATCCTGGATGTGCGAACATTCAGAGGGGCAAATGTCGACTCTGACCACTTCCTCGTAGCAGCAAGATTCAGAGCTCGACTGTCCAATGTCAGAAAGCTGCACCAGCCCATCAGGAGGAGGTTCGACATTGGGCGCCTGAGCACACCGGAGGTTGCCAGAGTCTACAGGGAGCAGCTGAGCGAAAGACTCTACGGTATGCCTACGTCGAACACAAATGCCAATAATATGTGGCTGCATTGCCGCTCAGCCATTCAGGAAGTAGCCGAAACCATCTTAGGATACCTACCACCCCCGACAAGAAACCCGTGGTATGATGGCGAGTGTGAGCAGAAAAAGGCAGCAACCGACGAGGCGTACCAAAAGGCGCTGCAGAGGAAAACCAGGGCAGCGCGAGAAGAGTACCGAGCCAGAAGAAGGGAGGAGAAGAAACTACTGCGACAAAAGAAAAGAATCTTCGCAGCCTCCCAGCTCAAGGATATCGAGGAGTCTAGGGATAGACATAAAATACGAGCCTTTTACAAGAAAGCCAAAGGCCTTGCAGGAGGCTTCAAAAAGGGCACCCTGGCTCTTCGAAACTGCGAGGGTAATCTTGTCACCGACCCGCAGGGAATAGTGGATGTATTTAAGCAGCACTTCCAGCAGCTGCTTAACGAGCATGACCAAGAGAGAGTGGTAGGGACTGAGGAAATCCCAACTCCAGCCGCTGAAGTAGTCCTCCCACCCAGCATAGAAGAAGTCGGCACAGCTATTCAGAAGCTGAAGAACAACAAGGCCGCAGGCTCAGATGGCTTGCCATCAGAGCTCTTCAAGGCTGGCGGCGATGTTCTGGTAGGGAGCATGCACCAGATCATCTGCAGAATTTGGGAAGATGAGAGCATGCCCGACGACTGGAATACCAGCTCTATATGCCCCATCCACAAAAAAGGCGATCCTACCTCTTGTAAGAACTATAGAGGTATATCCCTGCTCAATGTCGCATACAAGATCCTGTCCAGCGTATTGTGTGAACGTCTAAAACCATTTTGCACCGCACTAATCGGCAGCTACCAGTGCGGCTTCCGGCCCGGCAAATCAACTATAGACCAAATTTTCACACTTCGACAAATCCTGGAAAAGACCAACGAGTTTCAAATCGATACACACCATCTTTTCATCGATTTCAAAGCCGCATACGACAGCATTCATCGTGAAGCACTGTTTGGGGCGATGGCCGAATTCGGGATCCCGGTAAAACTGATCCAGTTGTGTCGCGCCACGCTAAAAAACACGCGATGCACCGTGCAACTCGGTTCTAGGACCTCGGAACCATTCGAAACATGCACCGGATTTCGGCAAGGAGATGCGCTGTCATGTGACTTCTTCAACCTGGTGCTGGAGCAGATAGTGCGACGGGCAGGCGTCAACAGGGAAGGCACTATCTTTTACAAGTCCATCCAGCTGCTAGGATACGCGGATGATATCGACATCATCGCGTGTTCTCGCCGTGGCATTGTGGAAGCATTCACGGCGATTGAAGAACAGGCGAAACGAATTGGCCTTAAGATCAATGAGGACAAAACGAAATACATGCTGTCAAGCAAAAACCAATCCGTCGCTCACCACCTGGGACAAAACATAACAATTGACAGCTACAATTTCGAGGTAGTTAAGGAGTTTGTCTACCTCGGGGCAAACGTAAATTCCACAAATGACACCACAGTGGAGATCCGGCGTAGAATCGCCCTTGGCAACCGCTGCTACTTCGGCTTGTCCAAACAACTGGGGTCAAAACTCCTCACTCGAAAGACCAAAGTCATGCTTTACAAAACGCTCATTCTGCCAGTCTTGCTGTACGGAGCCGAAAGCTGGACGATAAGCAGGACAGCGGAGCTGATTTTGGGTTCTTTCGAAAGAAAAATTCTGCGCCGGATATTTGGTCCTGTCTGTGAGGAAGGTGAATGGAGAAGAAGACACAACCGCGAACTCTACGAGCTGTACCAAGATGTGGATGTAGTCCGGAAAGCAAGGACCCGTCGACTACACTGGCTCGGCCACATCGAGCGCATGGACATCAACGCTCCAGCTAAGAGGGTCTTCGACTCCGAGCCTCCTGGTTCGAGAAGAAGAGGAAGACCGAACCTCCGGTATAAAGACCAAGTAATCGCGGATGTAAGACATCTTGGTCTTGACAACTGGAAGCAGCGTGCCCGGGACCGTCAAGGATGGAAGGCAGCTATAGCTCAGGCTCAGATCCTCCATGGATCGCAGGCCTGATAAGTAAGTAAGTAAGTAAGAACAGGGCTGTACCTTTCTCCTCTTTGTAAACCGGACTAAGATTGTCTTATTTGGGTTAATCGATAAACCTTCTCTGCCACAGCACTCAGAGAAAAATTGGAGCGCAAGCTGCATGCGCTCACAGGCAGCGGTTTCGCACTTGCCCGTAACAATGACTAATAGGTCATCTGCATATCCGATGTCCTCGTAGCCCCGAGTAGTTAGCTTGCAGGATATCGATGACTATCAACCAGAGCAGTATTGAAAGGACTCCTCCTTATGGACATCCTCTAGCCGCCGATGCTGTCACTGAGACCTCTCCGCATGTGGCTGATGTAATACGGCTATTTAGCATCGCCCTAATCCAGTGATTAGTGGGATGGTCCACACCCCTACACCCCTACATAGCCAGTATTATCGAAGGGCCCCTCTATATCGAGGAGGACGCAAATTGCGATCTCCTTGTGTCTGAAAATGTTTTCAACACAAGTCACCAGGTGGTGTAGCGCATTCTCAGTAGATCGTTCTTTGCGATATGCATACTGATTGAGATGCAGAGGTATCTGATTCTCCAAGATATCTCTAATATGGAGCTGTATCAGTTTCTCCATTGTTTTTAGAAGGAACGAACTCAAGCTGATAGGGCGACAGGACTCGCTTGGCTTCTCAATCTTTGGGATGAAGACAAGATTGACCTCTTTCCAGATTTGGGGTATGTATCCCAGGATGAAGTAAGACCTAAAACGAGCTATCAGTGGTAATGAGATAGTGTCCAGGCAGGAAAGACACCATCTTTGCCTGGGGCCTTATAGGGTTTAAATGAACCGATTGCCCTTTTAACCCTATCAGGGGTAAAAAGTCTGCCAGAAGGGCTATTTGTTGTTTGTATTTATGACGTTCGTTTGATCGTCAGAGGACATCGAGTGGGGAGTAGAATTAGGGAAGTGTACCTCGAGCAGAGTCTCCAGAGTATATTTGCGATTGACGGTAAAGGTGCCGTCTGATTTGCGAAGCAACCCGAGTCCATTTGAGTGCTCTTGATATAGCGCTTTATGGAGGCATAACATAGTGCCTCATAGTGGGAAAGATAGGTATTTAAAGAAAGGACAGCCAGTGAGCCAGCATTCGACATGCAGCACATTCTCGCGGCTATGAATGCTATGAGTGCTTCTCTGAGCCAGAAACAAGAGGAAAAGTTGGAGGAGAATACCACTTCCCTGAGCCAGAAGCTAGAGACATTAGAAGAGATGCTAGAGAATAGTCGAGATAGCTTAAGAAACATCCAGCAGGCCGTCGACGATCGATTCCAGGATGTCGAAGAGAGAATCGAGACACTAAAATCAAGGTTCGACAAAAAGGTTCTGGACCATGAGCAGCTCATCTGTAAGATATGGTCAGAAGAAAGCGTGCCCGACGAGTGGAGTCTCAGCACCGTTAGCCCGATCCACAAGAGGAATCAGTCCTCTCCGCTATTTTGTGTGAACGCCTGAAAACGTTCGTCCTTATCAGTGTGGCTTCAGGCCACGGAAGTCGACTATCGACCAAATTTTCTCACTGCTACAGACCCTGGGAAAAAACAAAAACATGCTGTTTGTTAGCACTAGCCCCTAGCCCTTAGAGCTAAGGACTAGGCAATGTGTTTCGCTACACTCTCTCTCCCTCTCTCTCCCTCTCTCTTCCTCTCTCTTTCTCCCTATTTATGAGCCAGACTGCTTGAAGGGGCGTATCCAGCTTATCCAGCATTTTATTGTAGATGAATTCTGTACCCCCGGCTGCGTTTTTTTGGTAGAGACTGTCCACAAGTCTACAGAGGAAAACAAACTATTCTCTCATATATAGGTCAATGTACTTAGCGCGGTCCATGTCAACAGCTCAATTGAACTGAATCGCTATCATAAGAATTTCACGTAGTCGTTTAGGGAGCAAACGAAGAATTCCACCACCCGCTTCAACCAACACCACCAATAAGAACTGGATTGAAACGAACACCACTGTCGTCGCCAAATGCAAATACCACTGAAATCCACATAACCACCGTCCACATTGAGAGACTCGTGTGCTTAGCTTTTATGGCCTCTAAAGCCGATTGGCTAAACCAGGGCATAACGGTTGCAAGCTGATCTGTTCAAAGGTTAATAACAGCCGAGCTAGAATCGACCCCGGCGGCATTTGTGAAAGACAAACTACCGGCTACGGCTTGGCATTTTAGTAACAAAAACCGTGGAATGTGTTCATATAGTGCTTCTCTCACTCCTTGGCTAATGGAGTTTCCATATAATGTGGTCGCTGTTGTGTGGCACACAACCATTTTGCTTATCGGAATGCTTTTCATCCACAAGTCCATAAATATTCAAGTTTGCCAGTAAGGCTATACTAACGTGAAGGCTTTTAATCCAGTGTTGAAGTAAAGAAATGCAAGCCCACGGAAAAGGACATTCCTCGACACGCAAAGTGATATCGGATATACAATGGAGGAATTCCAGATAAAGGCAGGAAACGAATCAGAGTGATGGAAGTGTAATGAAATTAAATTACGTGTCCTGCGGTGATGGTTATTGCGGCTTGGGATAGGAAATTGCTATTGAAGGACACACAATGGATAGACTGACATTTACATTTGAAGGCAATACGAGTAGATTGAAGGTGAGGGCTGTGAATGTGACAGGAAACAAAGACTATGATGAAGGATTAAGTGGTTTCATTTGTATTGGAAGCTTAATTGCCAGTGAGTCGGTCATTTTTAATGAAGGCTCTTTGGATTAAGAGTGAAATGGATGGGATTAAAAGTCGTTAAAATTGTTCACTCATTCATGTGGTACTTAATACTGAAGAGGAGAGGATTAGACCTCCGCTGTTAGAAGCCAATTTTTCTGGAATCGGTCCCAGTACAAGCAAAGAGACGTATTTGTATGCGACCAGAACCATCCTAAAAAATCGTCAATTGATAAGCTATTTTGAAAGAAGGGTTTGAAAGGCATCGACGATTACAAGTTCGAGTTGTGTATTCCCAAGGGTCCATTGATTAAACGATATCCAATAGGCAAGTAACGACGTCGTATGTTAGAGAGGTGTCAGACACTAACTATTGTCGATGAAACACTAGCATTGTGTATTAGAGCAATACTGCTGACTATGGACGCATGATTTCTGACGTAATCAGGTGCTGTCCACCAGGTGGCTTTTAATCTCTGCTGTTGTGGTGCATCATTTTTAATTCTCTGCTCAATGTCCTTAATGCCTCTAGAGTCTATGCCCAAGTTTAGCTTATGTTTAACGAATCACAGTAACAAAGTCAAAAGAGCGCTGAACTTGGCCAATGGTTACTTACTTACTTTTCAGGGCAGAAACCCATGAAGGGTCTGGACCTGAGTTAATACAGCCTTCCATCCTTGGTGGTCCCGGGCACGCTGCTTTCAGTCCCGAAAGACAAAATTGTCTTATGTCCGCGATATAGTGTTCATTATACCGGAGGTTCGGTCTCCTCCCTCTACTCGAACCATCTTCGAAGACCCTCTCAGCTGGAGCGTTGATGTCCATGTGCTCGATATGGCCGAGCCATTGTAATCGACGGATTTTGCATTCCGGACTATATGCACATCTTTTTACAGCTCATAGAGTTCGCGGTTATGTCTACTCCTCTATTCGTTTTCCTCGCAGACAGGACCGAACATCCATTGCAGAGTTCTCCTTTTGAAGGAGCCAAGGATCAGCTCTGCTGTCCCGCTTTCGGCTCCATATAGCAGGACTGGCAGGATAAGCGCCTTGTATAGCATAACCTTGGTTCTTCGGGACATAAGTCTGGTCCCTAGCTATTTTGACAAGCCGAGGGTGACACTCTGCACCGGATCTCCACTATAATGTCATTCGTGGAGTTCATGTTTGCTACGAGGTATGTAAACTCCTTCACCACCTCCAATTTGTAGCTGCTAATCGTTGTGTTTTGTCCAAGACTTCCACAATGGTGCGCTGGGAACTTGCGACAATATCCATATTGTCTGCGTAGCGCAGCAACTGGGCCGATTTGTGGGAGGTAGTGCCTTGCGTGTTGACGTTGGCCCGTCGCACTATTTGTTCCACTATTGTTTGCAGAAGTCGCATGACAGTGGATCTCCTTTCCGAAATCCGGTTCAGGTTTTAAAAGGCCCGGAGGTTCTGGAATCGAACTGCGTGGTGCACCGAGTGCTTATTCGCGTGGCTCAACACATCCGGATCAGTTTTTCCGGGATGAATGCTTTCATATGCGGCTTTGAAATTGAGAAAGAGGTGGCGCCACAGTTCGGTGTGAACCAAGGCCTCAGTCAACAAGCCTCTCCAGCCGGCCCGATCTTTGGCCAGCCGCTTCCAGTGCCGCACGCCCAGTTGGTTGAGGTCCCCTTCCACTTGTGCGCGCCACCTTAAATGCGGTCGTCCTCTGCTGCGTCGTCCCTCGGGGTTGGACTCGAAGACTCTTCGGACCGGAGCTGTGTTATCCATTCGCTCTACATAGCCTAGCCATCTTAGACGTTGGATCCATAGGCGTCTAACTAGGCCTATGTCGCTCTACAGCCCGTACAGTTCTTGGTTAAATCTACTTCTCCACTCTCTTTTTACACAAATGGGACCAAATATTGCACCCAGCATTTTCCTCTCAAAACGTAAAAGAGTCTTCTCATCCGCTTTTGATAACGTCCAAGCCTCAGCGCCATATAGGAGGACCGGGACGATGAAGGTTTTGTATAGGGATACCTTAGTTTTTCGAGAGAGGGCTCTACTACTCAGTTGCCTCTTGAGCCCAAAGAAGCAGCGAGTGGCAAGAGTTATTCTGCGTTTTATCTCAGCGTTGGTGTCGTTGCTGCTTGTGACTATCGAGCCAAGGTAGACGAAGTCCTTGACTACTTCAAAATCATAGCTGCTGAAGGTGACGTTCTGACTAAGACGTCATTGTTGCGCGTCTTTCTTTGATGATAGCATATATGTATTTGGTTTGTCCCCATTTACCTTTAGACCCACTTTATCCACTTCTGCTTTAGTGCTTGCGAACGCCTCATTGATGTCTCGCTTCGTCCCTCCAATAACGTCTATGAAGAACTGTTTGGTGCGATGGCCGAATTCGGGATCCCGGGAAAACTGATCCAGTTGTGTCGCGCCACGCTAAAAAATACGCGATGCACCGTGCAACTCGGTTCTAGGACTTCAGAACCGTTTGAAACATGCACCGGATTTCGGCAAGGAGATGCGCTGTCATGTGACTTCTTCAACCTGGTGCTGGAGCAGATAGTGCGACGGGCAGGCGTCAACAGGGAAGGCACTATCTTCTACAAGTCCGTCCAGCTGCTAGGATACGCGGATGATATCGACATCATCGCGTGTTCTCGCCGTGGCATTGTGGAAGCATTCACGGCGATTGAAGAACAGGCGAAACGAGTTGGTCTTAGGCTGAGCCCACCCCGAGGCCGACAAAACGTTTTTCCTTGTCGTGTACGACAAGAATAAATTGCAACACACACCAAATGGAACGCAACACGACAAAACAATTTGTTCGGCCGTGCTCGTTGCTCCGATGCATTGCGAATTTGTGAAGCGAAGATAGAAGTTGACGCGGAGAAGCTACTAGTTTTGATTGAGCAAAGGAGCGCCATGTATACTACTTGCCGTGAAAAAGCTTCTGGACTCAAGCCGTTCGCAATCGGCATTGAACTGTAGGTCCCCTTCACCTGTGTAAAAAATAAATCACACACAGCGTGGTGAGTTCGGCGAGAAGTTGGAAGGCGACCATAGATCTGCGAAAAAGATGTTCTGGCAAACCATTCGCTGGCTCAGAGGAAGGAAATTCAACATAATCGAAGGAGTTAAGTCCAAAGATGGTGTGTTGCTTTCCAATGAGATGGACAGTATAGGCAGATGGAGGGAGCACTTTTCGGAGCTGCCCAATTCCGAAACCGGGCACTGAGGGGGACAGACCTATAGTCTTGGGTGTGGCTGAGAATAGTCCAAGGGTGGAGGGAGTCATTTTAGCGATTGAATCGCTAAAAGTTGGCAAATCCGCCGGTGTGGATGAAGTTCGGCCAGAAATGCTTAAGGCGATGGATAAGGAGGGAGTATTATGGCTTTCTTGTGTCACTAAGGTGGCCTGGGAATGCGGTGAGACACCTAGCGATTGGCAGACGGGGATGATTGTCCCTCTTTTCAAAAGGGGGGATAAAAAAGAGTGCTCCAACTATAGGGGCATATCTTTTTAATGTGTCCATGGTAAAGTCTGCGCTAAGGTGTTGGAGGCGCCTTCTAGAGCTATAGTCGAATCCAGGATAGGGGATGAACAGTGCGGGTTTCGTCACGGCAGAAGTACAACCGACCAGCTTTTCACTCTAAGAATGGTACTCGAGAAGGCTTGGGAGTACGCCAAACCGATCTACAGCTGCTTTGTAGATTTGGAAAAGGCGTATGACCGAGTTCCTCGAGGTAAACTCTGGAGTGTTCTGCAGGAGTATGGGATTTATGGTCTCCTGTTGAGGGCCATTCAGTCTCTATACACAAACTGTAGCAGCTGCGTTCGTCTTGTCTTGTCTTGTCACCTCTCCTTTTCGTTATATATATGGACTGGTTGTTGCAGCGCAGTCGAGGCGAGCAGTGTTTTATATTGGGAGAGTTGAGGATAAGCCATCTTCTTTTTGCAAATGACTTAGTTGTCCTCACATCCTCCCAGATGGAACTTCAGCGCGCGCTAGATAGGTTTGTGGCCGTATGTGCTGAAGCTGGAATGAGGGTTAACGTGGACAAATCCGAGGTTATGGTTATTTCCAGGAACACCGGTCCAATGCACTCTACATGTTAGTGAAGTCCCATTGAAGCAGGTGGAGAAGTTTAAGTATCTCGGGGTCTTCTTTACGAGTGATGGGAGGAGTAATACTGAGCTTTCTTGCAGGACTGGCCAAGCTGGGTCAATTTCGAAACAGCTTGGAAGATCTGTAATCGGGAAGACCAAGCTTGGTGTCAAAGCCAAGTTAGAGGTTTTTAACTCAGTATTTGTTCCAACTCTCACCTATGGTCATGCAGTTTGGGTATTGACCGAAAGAATAAGATCGCGAATACAAGCTGCCGAAACGTGATTTCTTCGTGCTGTTGTGGGAGTTAGTCGCCGGGATAGGGTGAGAAACACGGCAGTGCGCAGGGAGCTCAATGTTGAGCCGCTGCTTCTCCGAACGGAAAGGGCTATGTTTCGATGGTTTGGTCACGTGAGACGAATGTCGCCACCATCACGACTTCCGAAGAGTACCTTGGATGCAATACCATCGGGCAGGCGACCGCTTGGCAGACCCAGGACGAGGTGGTTGGGCCAAGTCCAAAAGCTCGTCTGAGTGCGCTTGGACATATGTAGCTCCTGATGAGTTAGAGTCGATGACGGAGGATCGAGTGGCCTGGAGATCCCGCGTGCGCGCATTACCCCGCGATTCTTTAAGTGGAACATGCGGGCCACTGAATATGTATGTATGTTTGTATGTACAGCGTGGGTGATTGAAGCTTGGCTCTGGTCCTCCACGGGCTGTTTCGCCACCAAATCAAGCAAGCAAGCAAAGGAGCGCAATTTATAATTATTACTTACCCCATCGGTAAGTGTTGGGGTTGGTGTGGTTAGAATGAAAAACGTTTTCTTGTCGTGCGACAAAAAAACGTTTTGTCGTCTTCGGTGTGGGTTCAGCCTTAAGGTCAACGAGGACAAAACGAAGTACATGCTGTCAAGCAAGAACCAATCCGTCGCTCGACACCTGGGACAAAATATAACAATTTACAGCTACAATTTTGAGGTAGTTAAGGAGTTTGTCTACCTCGGGGCAAACGTAAATTCCACAAATGACACCACAGTGGGGATCCGGCATAGAATCGCCCTTGGCAACCGCTGCTACTCCGGCTTGTCCAAACAACTGGGGTCAAAACTCCTCACTCGAAAGACCAAAGTCATGCTTTAGAAAACGCTCATACGGCCAGTCTTGCTGTACGGAGCCGAAAACTGGACGATAAGCAGGACGGCGGAGCTGGTTTTGGGTTCTTTCGAAAGAAAAATTCTGCGTCGGATATTTGGTCCTGTCAGTGAGGAAGGTGAATGGAGAAGAAGACACAACCGCGAACTCTACGACCTGTACAAAGATGTGGATGTAGTCCGGAAGGTAAAGATCCGACGACTACACTGGCTCCGCCATACCGATCGGGTCTTCGACTCCGAGCCTCCTGGTTCGAGAAGAAGAGTAATCGCGGATGTGAGACATCTTGCTCTTGATACTTGGAATAAGCGTGCCCGGGTCCGTCAAGGATGGAAGGCAGGTATAGCTCAGGCTCAGATCCTCCAAGGATTGCTGGCCTGATAAGTAAGTAAGTAAGCTCCGACTCAAAAGTTCCTAATCAATTAGAATTATACTCGTGATTGTGTTGCTAAAATTATTTTAATTAATAAAAATAATGAACAATTGATTTAGGAGTGGACATAAACATAGCTGTGTAATGCTAAACGGAAACAATTCAGGAAACAATGCATCAGAATATTGGAAGAAAACATTTCTAAACAATTACTAATAATGACTTAAGAGCGAGCACTAAAACGGTCCCTAAATGTCCGCATTCTCAACCGCGCCTTACTGCCGCCAGCAACAGTATGAAGACGCTTGCTCCAAGTGCCACTCTAACGTCTGCTCGCCCACTAAGCGGCGCCGAGTTGCAACCATCTGTCGAACACGCGCATATCTCCTGATCGAAGCCTTCATTATCGGCCGAAATGCAGGTTTCGTTACGTCCACGCAACTCTTTACTCCGCCATCCGCAACCGCGGACAATTCGCTTTTCCCGACTCGCCTCGATTAAAGTGACGGTCTTACGGCAGAAAACATGAACGTCTGGGTCTTTGGGCTCACATTCGGCCAGGTACTGGTCATCGCGCACGCCACGTGGCGCGATCAGTCTTAGTGAGGTACAATCCTCATCTAGATGAGAGTTGCACTGGTGACATCTGATTGCGTCAGCTGGAAAGAAAAAAAGGAAAACGATGAGTGTTACGTGATACATGGAGGACGGATTGTAAGAAGTTGGTTTTGACTTATTGACTAAACCCACACGCAATCCTACGCGAGGAATAAAAGGAGAGAATGTTGTTCTAGTTTGCAGAAAAGTGGTTTATTGAGATTTGAATGTATTCAGCGACCCAGTTATAGCAGGGAAGGTTTCGCAGTCCACAAGAACCGCCCTTGGGTAGGATATGACATCATGTAGTCGCGGATGATACTACTTCACCATCAAACTGAAACTAGTTCTCAAGAATAATATATCATCAACTCGCCGTTGGACATTGCGGACATCACGGTTTCCTTAACTTGTTCAACATTAATGATTGACGCTTTGCTGTCCCGTCATTCACCCTTATCCTAGTAATGCCATCGTACGACTTCAAGGCAGCCGAAACTGTCGCTAACACAAACATTTATTAACAGCGAGACCATAAACTCGGATACATGTATCTCAACTGAGGCTATTCAAGCGTTTCCCTTTTATTGTCAAGTATTTGCAGAGCATGATAGACAGTTTATCACCAGAGGGCTGTACCAACTCCTTGCCTTATACCGACTCTTGCTAACCTAATTAGAGTCTTCGTTTAATGTGATGCGTGTATTTATTTGTTAGCCATTTAAGCCACTAAATGCTCTACAAGCAAGCAGAGTGGAGAAGCAGTTTTGATTCAGGGCCATTAGGTGTCGAATGGTAATTGTATGCAGTGATAATTGGATTTATCTTATGTGGATTGGTAGATATGTATAAGCAAGTGCTAAACGTCACACAGCTATCGGATGGAACCGACTAATTAGAATTGTTGTGCTAATATGAAGCTGTTTTTGGCTTTTATTGCCTACGCATGAGGTTGTTACGTAAAAGCTTCTCTAGGAGTTCTTATTCTCTGGGCTGTTACAGAAAACGAATGCAATTTAGCTGTCAATACCTGACGGTTGGACGAAGGCCCTGCATTTCATGTTCACTTTTTATTGCCAGGCGCAGGGTTATTGTAATTTAGATTTCAAGTGAATGCTAGCACATCACTCTAGTAACCCTGGCCTTTTCAGAATCTTGTCGAAGTATTTGACAGTAATTGCAAAGCTGCCCTTAAGCTTAAGTAGCCTTTTAAGTAGAGGCTGTTCAATTCGTTTTGCCTTTATATAATAGTTATGTAGATCGGCAATAAAATAGAAAGGCAATACAAACTTATTACTTATCACACGGATTTAGAATGCCTTTTAAATCCTAGCAGAGCATGTAATAAAAAGGTAGAAAAGTTGAGTATAGCTTCATCCTACAGATTCGAGGGAGAGGAAGCGAGCAACCAGAGCAAGACAGTTGATTGTATTTAACGTGGCCAGCTTCGATCTCTAATAAAGTCTAATAAAGCCGCGGGCGCAGACGGCCGTCTGCTGAGCTTCTTAAGGCGGCTGGATATGAGCTGGTAAGGTGCATGCACCATCTCATTTGCAAGGTATGGTCGGAGGAAACCGTGCCCGACGAATGGAATCTCAGCATCGTTTGCCTGGTCCATAAGAAAGGAGACCCCTATAACTGCGCCAACTATAGGGGAATAAGTCTCCCTAACATCGCATATAAGATCTTCTCTGCCGTATTGTGTGAACGCCTGAAACCGTTGGTGGATAACCTGATCGGCTCTTATCAGTATGGTTTCAGGCCAGGTAAATCCACAATAAACCAAATATTTACGCTGCAGCAGATCTTGGAGAAGACCCAGGAATACCAAATCGACACTCACCACCTCTTCGTCGATTTCAAGGCTGCATATGACAGCGTATATAGAGATGAGCTATACAAAGCCATGTCTAGCTATAACATCCCTGCCAAACTCGTCCGACTGTGCAGGATTACAATGGAGAATTCTCGCTGCTCCATTAGGGTCTGTAATGAGCAAACCGAGACCTTTGATGTCAAAAAAGGATTTAGGCAAGGTGACGCGCTGTCATGCAACTTTTCCACCATCGAGCTTGAAAAGATCGTGCAAGAGTCACTGGCCAACACAAGAGGTACAAGAGTTACGATTTATTTCAAGTCTACGCAATTGCTTGCGTACGCCGACGACATTGACGTGATTGGACGGACACAGCGAGACGTCAATGAGGCCTTTATAAGCATTGAGGTAGAAGCGGCTAAGATGGGTCTCAAGGTTAATAAGGGTAAAACCGAATATCTGCTTTCATCTAAAAGAGACGGACAACACCAACGTATTGGCCAGAACCTCACCATGGGCGGATATAACTTTAAAGTGGTCAAGGAATTCGTCTACCTTGGCTCACTGATGACCAGCGACAACAACACCAGCGCTGAGATAAAACGCAGAATCACTTTTGCCAACCGCTGTTTCTTTCGGCTCAAGAGGCAATTGAGAAGTAGAGCCCTCTCTCGGAAAACCAAGGTGACACTATATTACACTATATGACAACAAACTCATCTCCAGCCGCCTTGAAAAGCTCAGCAGACAGGCCGTCTGCGTCCGCGTCTTTATTAGACTTAAGTCTTGATATTGCTATTTTGACTTCGTCTAGGTGGACGAAATTCTCTTACATCGTCGTCAATTACGAATGAATCGTTCTGCCTAATAACGGCATCTTGTCTGTCATGGCCGTTATAAGGTCTGCAGAAGTTGTCTTACCAAATCCTCAACATAGACTGTGATTCCACTAGCAGTTCTCCATTTTCATCAGTGCAGGCCACCGCTCTTGCTTTGTAGCCATGGAATGTTTGTCTTACGTTATTTTAAAACTTCCGAGCGTCATTCCTGCGGAAGCATCTCTCCATCTCCTCGATCTCACGCTTTGCGTACTCTCTTTTCTTTCTTCTGAGAAGCGTGTGTTCCTCTCTCCTCTTCTGCTCCTTCGTTGCAGCGTGGCTTTATATGCCTCTTGTTTGGCTGCATGGGCTTTTTCGCATTATTCATCGAACCAGGGGTTTCTAGGTGGTGACGGTTTAAAACCAAGCACCTCTTAGGCAGCGTCTCTGATGGCGCTCTGGTAGTGCGCCCATTCCTGCTCTATTGATGGAGCTTGATGGAGACACTTTGTCTTACTCGACTCCTACGCATTCTAGATATCCTCATTCATACCTTGGTTCCAACAAGGTAGTAGTCCGAGTCGATGTTGGCTCCTCGGAAGGTTCGTACGTCGAGAATGCTGGAGGAGTGTCTGGCATCGATCGCAATGTGATCAATCTGGTTGTTGGTCGATTGATCAAGAGACCGCCAGGTATCGTTGTGGATGTTGAGATGGGGGAATCGTGTGCTTGCTACAAGGAGATTACGCCCCGTTAGGAAATCGATTAGCCTAAATCCGTTGTCGGATGTGGTGTTATGGAGGCTATGCTTTCCTATGATCGATCTAAATATGTCTTCTTTGCCCAGCTTTGCTTTGAAATCTCCTAGTACGATTTTGGTGTCATAACCTGGGCATTGGGCGTATGTCCAGTCCAGGAGATTGACTCACAGTATATTGTCACTTCAGATTCATACTCTGTGTGTGCAGTTCCAATATGACACCCTAATGGCATGGAATATTTGCTGGGAACTACAACTAACGTGAAAATTCAACCGAATTTCTCTCGAACCCTATCTAGGACAACCACCCCTGGAGAGTAGTGAATGAACATCTACGGCCCAAACCGCCAGCACTCTTGAACCTGCGCGAATAATAAAAAAACAAGAAAACCATCAGCGACATTTCTCATTGCTTTGAGACTGATAGAATACGGCCTGACATCACACATTGGTTTCTAGGAGGCATGGTAAGATAACATTTTCTAAAGAAATCGATAAATCCCAGAGTCTAACAGAGGACCAACTAAATCTATTTTTAGTCTCAATGTAGCGATAACAAGCGCTTAAATTGCACAGAAAAAAACAAACGCAAGAAAGGGCAGTAATCAATTGGCCAAGCAAACAAGCCCCACCTGTCTAGCGTCAGAGAACAACATCCGGCGACCAAGTGTCTCGCATGTCTCACATTACCCAACTGCACAGCACAAGTATCAAGAAAGTCCAAAAATATATTGTTACCCTTACCAAGTACATACAGTCCGTCCCCGGGAGACACGCAAGGAGCCGAGGAAAGCATTACTCGTACTTGTGCCCATGGACGTAGACGATGTTAAAAAGTTTATTTGTTACTTTCGAAAATGGCGTTAAACAATTCGTAAACAATGTTGGCCCTGAGTACGGTGCACTGGCGTGCCAAAATGCAAGATTATCGAATCAAGTAGAAGCACATTCGAGAGGCGTAATGGTGAATGGGTGGCTAGCCAGTGTGGAAATAGATATTTTCAGCTTGTGACGACCGATACACTCGGTTTGGTTGTTTATGGCGCGGATACTAGTGTGCAATCAAACAAATTGTGCTGGGAGTGCCTCATAACTGAAACAAAGACATTTCGAGGCACGCTATAAAGTTGCAAGCTACAGTATATCTACTGATGTCTTATGAGTGATTCCTGTGCTTAAGTTGAGTCTCGAGGCTGTCTCGATGATGACCTCTTCATTCTCCAGTCGGAGGATGCGAAAGTACAGGGTGGGCCAAATACAAGTTTCTTTTTAAAAATGCAATAAAGTAAACAAGAACAAGCATTCGCATTCATTATGAAATACACCTCGTTCAAGTGGCTGCTTCAGCTGGGTCCGCAGTAGCGCATTCTGTCACCCCACTTTTCCAAGACCTTGTTGATGGTTTCGGGCTGTAACTCACGGATTACTTGGATGACATTGGCCTTAAGTGCTTGATTCCCGACTGTTGACATAACATCGATCCTTCACGGTTCCCCACAAAAAAAAAAAAAGCCCAAAGGAGTCAAATCGCAGCTCCGAGGCGGCCAATTAACATTGCCAAGATGGCTGATATCACGATTTGGGAATTTGGTGCGCAAAAGATTGATTATGGACTAGACTGTGTGGCATGGCGCACCACCCCGCATGAACCGGAGGTCATCCATGGTCGTCCATCCATGTCTTCAATTTCATTTAAAAAAAAAATCGGTTCACATGGCTCTGTAATGCCCACCGTTGACCAAAACGTTGTTCCCAGCCTCATTATCGGAGAAAAATGGTCCAATGATGCCACAATGATGAACCCAACTGTCATTCTGTGTGGATGCATTGGCTCCTCGACCATAACGTCTTTCATAAAGATGAAAATGCGGCTCGTAAGAAAAGATGATATTTCGCCCAAATAAACACATAAACTGGGGAATCTGTAGATGGGTTGATAAAGGCTAAGTACTCGCATAATAAACTCGTCGATAGGAGGAACAAATGGAAGGGTGAAGGTCAACCGAGGCACACCACAGCGGGTTGTTCTATCGCCTCTCCTGCGGCTTCTCGTAGCCGACGAATTACTAAAGCTCCTAGAGACACAGGGTTTGAATGTAATGTCAAAGCCTATGCCGACGACATTACCATCCTGGTACCAGGGAAGTTACCCCAGTTCTTCAGTGAAAGACTAAGTTATGCGCTGCTGTTGGTGAATAGCTGGGTCAAAGAACGAGGCCTAGGAGTAAATCCAACGAAAACTAAGATTGTCCTCTTCACAAGAAAAAGTTACATATATCCACGTATAAATGGTATCGACCTGATTCCGAAGAAGTCCGCTAGGTACCTTGGCATAATCTTAGATTCCAAGCTTAGCTGGAAAGGCAATATAAATTAAAGAACCAGAAATGCTTACGTGGCACTATATTCGTGCAGAGTAGCTTTCGGAAAGACATGGGGCTTTAAACCAAAGGTGGTATACTGACTATACACTGCGGTGGTAAGATCTATTTTAGTCTATGGATCAATTGTATGTTGGAAAGCACTTGAAAAAAATGCAACCTTCAAAGTCTCACAAGGATTCAGAGGGCTGACTGTCTAGGGGTGACCGGATCTATGAAATCCACACCAACCACTAGACATGTATTGTGAAAACATTGCAGGCGGGGCTGCGCTAAGAATGCAGGACTCCAGTCTTTGGAAAATATGTCCTCATGGCCACGCATCAATCCCTAATCGATGGGCTATCCTGAGGTCTGCAACCGAAACGGACTATACCACCCCACTTTCTTGGTGCGAGAGAAGATTCACTATTAGGATTCCCTCCAGGGAGGAATGGGCCAATGGTATAGTAAACGCGGAAGAGGAGCTGTCAATTTTTACCGACGGATCCAAAACGTCGGGATGCGTGTCACTCCTACAGACTTGATGATGGCTGTAGTGTCTTCCAGGCTGAGATCTTCGCAATTAAACAAGCCGGGGATCTGATTCTTAGGGAGAATTTCGCAGGTAAGAGAATCGAAAACTATGTTGACAGTCAGGCAGCCATGGCCCGAAAAAGATGTACGTTCCTCGGGAGCTACTTTCATTTCGGGCTTAGAGGAGGCAAGAAACATTAAGCTGAACAAACCGCTAATTACATCTAGGTGGTTCAGCTCAGCAGGCAACTAATAGGTTCCCCTCGGGTTAGATTTTCTAACTGAGCACAATGGACTTCTCGTGGTCTAAGTGAGCCTTGACCTTATGTCAATAGGGCACCCAACTAACCAAACCTAACCTTCGCCCAAAATCGTTGTGCGAGGCGATAACGAAGCGGATGGTCGCGCGCCTTTAATTGCGGAATCAATTGGACCTTGTACGCGAATAATTCGAGATCTTTGTGCAGAATTTTCCTCAGGCTTGTGCGTGAAATGTTGAGTTGTTAAGATCGATGGCGCGTTGATGTTCGTGAATTGAGTCTTACACTCTCGTCCACAGCAGCACAGTACGACGACGGCGACCATGAGTGTTGTCCACTAGCATACCGGTCTCATGAACTTTTTGCACAAACTTTCGTTCAGCAGTTGCGGTGGGTGCTTCATTTCGGCAAAAACTTATTTTCAAAAAACGCACTATTTGGGCTACACAGCACTCAATTTCGAAACAAGTTTTCAATACTTCCCAACGGCCTTTGTTCCAGCAGCCTCTGATACGGATGGATTACATGTTGACGATCCCCGCAAACGTCTAAAAGGAAACGAATTCCAGATCTCCACCGTGAACGTTAGGTCCCTCAACAGACCAGGTGCGGCCGGATAACTGGTCAATTCATTAGACCAAGAATGGCAAGAATGGCCAAGAATGGCAATGCCTAATATGTGCCCACGCCCCCATAGAGGAGAAAGACGACCGACATAAAGACGACTTCTATGATCTCCTAGACAGATTATATGCCCAATGTCCCAGCAATGACACCAAAATCGTTCTAGGAGATTCCAATACGAAGCTGGGTAAGGAAGCTATCTTTGAACTAGTCATAGGAAAGCACAGCCTACACAACACCACCTCAGAAAACGGAGTAAGGCGGATTTTATGACGATTCATAATCTCGTAGTAGCAAGTACATGATTCCCACACCTCAACATCCATAAGGGGACCTGGCGGTCCCCGGATCAATCGACAACCAATTAAATTTATCACATTGCGATCGACGGCAGACACTCCTCCAGCATCCTAGATGTCCGAACCTTTCGAGGAGCCAACATCGACTCGGATCATTACCTTGTTGTAGCCAAAGGTACGGACGCGAATTTTTCGGAATCAACGGAGTCGGGTAAGAACACCAACATTTAACGTCGGAAAGCTGCAATCGCAAGAGACCGCCAGGACCTTCGCCGGTCAAGTCTCCCTCAAGCTCTCTCACGTCCCGATGCAAGCTGCACAAACCATAGAACAGCAATGGAACCGTTGTCAGAACGCCATCATAGAGGCCGTCTCAGATGTACCGGTTTTAAACCACCAACTTCGAGAAAACCCTGATTTGATGACGCGTGCAGACAGGCCCATGTAGGGAAACGGAATGCATACATGGCCTCACTGTATTGACGGACGAGAACTTCCCGCGAGCTGTATGAACGGAGAAAGAGGGAGGAGCAAGCGCTTCTGAGAAGAAAAAGAAGGAGCACGAGAAGCGCGTGATCGAGGAAATGGAGAGATGCTATTGCAGGAAAGACATTCGAATGTTTTACCAAAAAATAAAACGAATATGCCAAGGCTATAAA
Organism: Eumerus sabulonum; assembly: GCA_951905685.1. NCBI lineage: Eukaryota > Metazoa > Arthropoda > Insecta > Diptera > Syrphidae > Eumerus > Eumerus sabulonum. The sequence goes on from OX645063.1 coordinate 22,285,991, forward strand.
GCCAGAGCAGCAGCCTGCAGGGATGAGCACGGACAACTAATAGAGGAGTCACAGTCGATGCTGAGATTGAAGAAGGACTACTTCTGCAGACTGTATACGGCGATGGTAGTCAAAATGCCGCCGTTAGACAGAACGAACACGAAGACGAAAGGGAATCCCGTCCACCTGACCCATACGGTGTTAAGATAGCGATATCGAGACTTAAGTCTTATAAAGCTCCTGGAGCAGACGGACTTCCCGCGGAACTGTTTAAATCAGCTGACGATGAGCTCGTCAGGGACATGAACCAACTCATCTGCAAGATATGGTCGGAAGAAAGCATGCCCGGTGACCTGAGACCCCTATGACTGCGCCAAATACAGAGGGATAAGTCTCCTGAACATTGCGTTCTGTCGTACTCTGTAAGCGCCTAAAACCGTTCGTAGACAATCTGATACCAGTGTGGTTTCAGACAAGGAAAATCACGATAGGCCAAACAGTTACACTACGGCAGATTTGGAGAAGACCCATGAATTCCAGGTCGACATGCTCGATCTTTTTGTCGACCTTAAAGCCGCATATGACAGTGTTTACAGAGACGAACTATACAGAGCCATGTTGTCTTAACATTCCTGCCAAACTCGTCAGACTGTGCAGGATGTCTATGGAGAATTCCCGCTGCTGCATTAAGGTCGGAGGTGAACTAACCGACACCTTCGATGTTACAAAAGGTGTTAGACAGGGTGACGCACTGTCATGTGATTTCTTTAACATCATACATGAAAAGATCGTGCGGGACTCTGCGGCCAATACAAGAGGCACTTCTACTTCATCAAAGGAAGACGCGCAACACCGCCGTCCTGGTCAAAACGTCACCTTCGGCAGCTATGTTTTTGAAGTAGTCAAGGAATTCGTCTACCTTGGCTCAATAGTGACAGGTAGCAATGACACCAGCGCTGAGAATATACGCAGAATAACTCTTGCCAACCGCTGCTTTTTTGGGCTCAAGAAGCAACTAGTTGTAGAGCCCTCTCTCGAAAAACTAAGGTATCCCTGTACAAAACCTTAATCATCCCGATCCTCCTCTATGGCGCTGAAGCTTGGATGTTATCAAAAGCGGTTGAGGAGGCTCTTGGGCGTTTCGAGAGTAAAATTCTGCGTGTAATCTTTGGTGCCGTTTGTGTAAACGGAGAGTGGAGGAGAAGATTAAACCAAGAACTGTACGGGCTGTACAGCGATATCGGCCCAGTTAGACGTCTACGGATCCAACGTCTCGGATGGCTGGACCATGTAGAGTGAATGGACATAACGGCTCCGGCCCGAGGAGTCTTAGGCTCCAACCCCGAGGGACGACGCAGCAGAGGACGACCGCATTTAAGGTGGCGCACAGGTGGAAAGGGACCTCAACCAACTGGGCGTGCGGCACTGGAGCTGAAGAGGCATGTTAGTTGAGGCCTTGGTTCACCCCAAACTGTAGCGCCATCAAAGTAAGTAAGTAAGTGTTCAAGCGTAAAGCGTATGATACTAACTTTCTGTCATGATTTCGAGGGGGAAACAGCTGTAAGTGTCAAAATAACGTACGACCTAGATGGCAAACCCCTTATTTCACATGCGTCGTTGTATACGTACATAATATGTATGTTGTGATGGTTCATGAGTGAAGCTTGCTGTCAAAGGATACTGCACTTAAGCAGAACCTCAACACATGTATCACGAATCTGGATACCTTGTTTACCCCAGGACTTGACTTCCCTTGAATCCCTCATACGTAGAGTATTAGCAATCACTCGAAGGTCGCACAAATGTGTCATTTCGGTTTCGTAGAAGTCAGTACCCACAGTCGTCCTGGTTTTACGTTTGCACTCGTCCGAACTAGGTCTAGACCAGCCATACTCAACCTGTTGGTTGTTACTTTTGTAATACACACCGATACTATACGTTTCATTCTGTCTTAAAACGACGCTTTTGACTAACACAGTGATAGTCTCAAGACGTCGATGTGTAGAGTCAAGACGTGGCAAAATGGTTGCAACAAGGCAGAATGACATAGTCAAGACGCCGTCAAACCGCAACGCGTTTGTAGGTGCAAACTGTAAAAGTGCCTGTCTAAAGCCAATAGATTGGTATCTCATTCTTTATTCCTGGTTAAAATGTCTTGTTTTTTGTTACCAGCGAACGCGAGGCCTAATAACGCGATGCCTTGCATTATATGTCCAGCTTTATCTCGCACCAGCATCGTAATGTTTTTTATTGTTTACTTACTTATCAGGCCAGCGATCCATGGAGGATCTGAGCCTGAGCTATAGCTGCCCTCCATTCTTGACGGTCCCGGGCACGCTGCTTCCAGTTATCAAGACCAAGACGTCTTACATCCGCGATTACTTGGTCTTTATACCAGAGGTTCGGTCTTCCTCTTCTTCTCGAACCAGGAGGCTCGGAGTCGAAGACCCTCTTAGCTGGAGCGTTGATGTCCATGCGCTCGATGTGGCCGAGCCAGTGTAGTCGACGGATCTATGCCTTCCGGACTACATCTACATCGTTGTACAGCTCGTACAGTTCGCGGTTGTGTCTTCTTCTCCATTCCCCTTCCTCACAGACAGGACCAAATATCCGGCGCAGAGTTTTTTTCTCAAAAGAATCCAAAATCAGTTCCGCTGTCCTGCTTATCGTCCAGCTTTCGGCTCCGTACAGCAAGACCGACAGTATGAGCATTTTGTAAAGCATGACTTTGGTCTTTCGAGTGAGGAGTTTTGACCCCAGTTGCTTGGACAAGCCGAAATAGCAGCAGTTGCCAAGGGCGACTCTATGCCGGATCTCCACTGTGGTGTCATTTGTGGAATTTACGTTTGCCCCGAGGTAGACAAACTCCTTAACTACCTCGAAATTGTAGCTGTCAATTGTTATATTTTGTCCCAGGTGGTGAGCGACGGATTGGTTTTTGCTTGACAGCATGTACTTCGTTTTGTCCTCATTGACCTTAAGACCAACTCGTTTCGCCTGTTCTTCAATCGCCGTGATTGCTTCCACAATGCCAAGGCGAGAACACGCCATGATGTCGATATCATCCGCGTATCCTAGCAGCTGGACGGACTTGTAAAAGATAGTGTTTTCCCTGTTGACGCCTGCGTGTCGCACTATCTGCTCCAGCACCAGGTTGAAGAAGTCACATGACAGCGCATCTCCTTGCCGAAATCCGGTGCATGTTTCAAACGGTTCCGAAGTCCTAGAACCGAGTTGCACGGTGCATCGCGTATTTTTTAGCGTGGCGCGACACAACTGGATCAGTTTTACCGGGATCCCGAATTCGGCCATCGCCCCAAACAGTGCTTCACGATGAATGCTGTCGTATGCGGCTTTGAAATCGATGAAAAGATGGTGTGTATCGATTCGAAACTCGTTGGTCTTTTCCAGGATTTGTCGAAGTGTGAAAATTTGGTCTATAGTTGATTTGCCGGGCCGGAAGCTGGTAGCTGCCGATTAGTGCGGTACAAAATGGTTTTAGACGTTCACATATGCGACATTGAGCAGGGATATAACTCTATAGTTCGGACAAGAGGTAGGATCGCCTTTTTTGTGGATGGGGCAAATAGAGCTGGTATTCCAGTCGTCAGGCATGCTTTTGTCTTCCCAAATTCTGCAGGTGCATGCTCCCTAGCAGAACATCGCCGCCAGCCTTGAAGAGCTCTGATGGCAAGCCATTTAAGCCTGCGGCCTTGTTATTCTTCAGCTTCTGAATAGCTGTGCCGACTTCTTAGATGCTGGGTGGGAGGACTACTTCTGCGGCTGGAGTTGGGATTTCCTCGGTCCCTACAGCTCTCTCTTGATCATGCTCGTTAAGTAGCTACTGGAAATGCTGTTTAAATACTTCCACTATTCCCTGCGGGTCGGTGACAAAATTACCCTCGCAGTTTCGAAGAGCCTGGGTGCCCTTTTTGAAGCCTCCTGCAAGGCCTTTGGCTTTCTTGTAAATGGCTCGTGTTTTATGCTTATTCCTAGACTCCTCGAAAAGGTCATCATCCAAAATCTTTAATGTTGCGGCCCGCGTGAATTAGCAAACAAATGAATGTGGCCCGAGGGGAATAAAGGTTGAGTCTAGACAATAAGAACTTTTCACTTGGAACAGTTTTTGCTCCAGACTGTCACCAGCCTACAAAAAAAAAAAAAACAAGCCACAGAAACAGAAATAACCTACTGCCTTAGAGGCATCCATCGCATGACCGCACTCGAATGCAGTTGATTAAATCAATGCCGATTCGGATTATTAATAAGCTACCCCGCTGTTTTGTATCTGTTCAATCGCACACGGACTCGTCTGTGAATTAATTAACCGACGACAGTGTGCATTGAGTGAATATTATCAAAACAGAAATTTCTCATAGCCTCGCTCATTGTTTCAGGGTCTCCACTCCTCGAATACGTACGTAGATAAGCGGGACAAGTTTGCATTGGATTGCTGGACAAACAGGTAGGAATGAGGTTGTTTATTAGCGGGGAAATTGATTTTAGATATTTACTGGATGTGAAGTGTCGCTTGGCCTATTGTCGGACGACACCCTAGAAATGTCGACCAAATTGGTTAATTGTTACGGCGAATGTAACGATATGGTTCATTGATTGATTTTGGGATTGGAGGTTAAGATTGAATGGAAGTGCTGGTGGGTTTTGTTTGGAAGTTCAATCAGGCGTCGAACGAATTGCGTGGCATGATGATGATGATCTACCAGCCACAATTGAGTGCTTGAGCTTTGTTTATGTCGTGCTTCCGTATTCTAGCTACAGTATCTATTTACTGATTTTAGGTCTGAAGTGAATTTACTCCCAGCACGTGTTCGCTCATATTCATCAGTAATTAGCAGGAACCTTTCGATAAAGCGGTATCAAATGTATGAGGTGTGGCAATTAAGTTCCGCGAATTTGTAAACAAAATTGTTGCAAAATCTTATTATCGACCTTCACAATAGTACCCCTCTACATCCACACAACGATTCCAACGTTGCTCTCATGGTTTGAAGCACATACGAAGCTAACTCGTTCAGAACCATGGTTACAGGCCAACATTGCTTGGCAAGAATTATTCTGCGTCTGATCTCTGCGCTGGTATCATTGGCGCTTGTAAGAAGTGAGCCTTGGTAGAAGAAATTCTTGACTACATCAAAGTTGTAGCTGCCAATAGTAACGTTCTGTCTAAGACGTCGCGTCGGTGTTGTGCATCTTTGCCCTCGCTTACCTACAGATCCACTTTAGCCGCTTCCGCTTGAATGCTCACAAAAGCTTCACTGACAATTCGCTGCGTTCTCCCAATTACGTCAATGTCATCAGCGTATACGAGAAATTGTGCAGACTTGAAGAAGACCGCGCCTCTTGTATTGGCCAATGAATCTCGCACGATATTTTCAAGCATCATGTTGGAAAAGTCCAATGATAGTGCATCGCCCTGTCTGAATCCTTTTTCGACATCGAAGGTCTCGGTCAACCCCTTGCCGATCTTACTGGAGCAGTGAGAATTCTCTATTGTCATCCTGCACAACCTGGCGAGTTTCTCGTCCCTATAGACACTGTCATATGGTGTATGTCGATTTGGAATTCATGGGTCTTCTCCAAGATCTGCCGCAGTGTGAATATTTGATCTACCGTGGTTTTCCTGGCCTGAAGCCACATGGATAGGAAGGAGAAGGTTAAGGAGACTTATTCCCCTATAGTTGGAGCGGCAAACGATGCTGAGAATCCATATCATACAGACGAGTTGGTGCATGCTCCTAACTACCTCATCTTTGGCTGCTTTAAGTAACTCAGCTGCTTTATTAGACCTCTGTTTCGATATCGCCGTGGTGCAGTGGTAAACATCACCGACTGTCGAGCAATGCAAAATTGTGTAACACAGCTATTGTGAAGAGGTAGGTAGGTAGATAGGTTCGTATGCATTCCAGAAAAGAGAAGAATACACATAGACCAGAGAAACCCGTTGTGCTGCTACAAGGAGGTTTAACCCCCTATTCGTGGAACTACTTAGTGCTTCTTAAGAAGTTAAGAAGGTCAGATATCCCTACTTGCTGAACACCTGTCAGGTCGTTAAGGAAGTAGGATCCTAGGTATCGTTTCCTGATTGTGCAGAACGCCGGGCAGCCGCAGAGAAGGTGGTGGATGGATTCGACCTGCTCTTCGTCTAGGCAGCTTCTGCGGAAATCATTCGGAATTTGTCCTAGTTTGTGCGAGTGACTGTCAATGAGACAGTGACCGGTGATGACACCAGTGTTGCGTCGTTCCTTGTCTGGCGAGTGTGACGGACCTTTAGTTGTTTAAGATGACGCTGTGTCCTGGTACCCATAGACTGTTCGACCATCTCGTTAAGAGATAGGCGACAGTTGAGGCATGTTTTTAAGGTGTACACATAGGACTCTAGCGACTTTAAGGCTGCTTGACTACCCGTGAGAATTCGGATATCCGTAGTGGATATCACGTTTTACTTCAGCCAAGACAGAGCCTCCTTTATTGCCAATAGCTCTGCCTGAAAGACGCTGCAGTGGTCTGGTAGTTTTAGAGATTTGTTCACGGTCTTTCGACAGCACTCTTACGTGCCGTACAGCTAGTACTAATTTGTTGAGGTCCTCTTCCACTTGCGTGCGCCACCTCGACCGTCCTCGACCGCGTCGCCCCTCAAGGTAGGATTTAAATACCTTCCGGGTCGGAGCTGTGCTTTCTGCGCGCTCTACATGACCTAGCCATATTAGACGTTCGATCCGCAGACACCGTGCTACGTTCATGTTGCTGTACAATTAACAAATAAATCTCTTCCACTCCCATTTATGCAGATCGGGCCCAAAACAGTACGCAGACTTTTTCTTTCGACCAAGGGCCGCTTCGATATGGTCCATGCCTCTGCGCCATAAAGCAGGACCGGGATGATAAGGGTCTTGTATATGGTCACCTTGGTTTTCGGAGAGAGGGCTTGCAACTGAGAAGCCATCCAAGCCCTAAGAAACGGCGGTTGGCAAGAGTTAGTCTGCGTTTGATTTCGGCATTGATGTCATTTCTGCATGGCACTGCGGAGCCTAGATAGGTGAAGTCCTTGACTACCTCGAAATTATGCCTGTCAATAGGTGCACCGAGAGTGCCGTGGCGCAGTGGGTAGTGTGTTGGCCTCTGACGCCGATGACACGAGATCGTATCTCGACCACAGCCATGTCATCGAACGTGCTTTCACGGTGCTTTTCCTCATAGGGATACTGACCAAACCCCCTGTAGTATAATAGTCAAGAGAAGCTTCTCGAAGTTCGCCGTTCGTAACCGGCATAAAACGGTAGGTCCCTTTCACCTCTTGTAAAATAAAATCGCACCCAACATGGGTGATTGAGAGAAGCTCGGCCTTGGTCCTTCATGGACTGTAACGCCAACATACATACATTCGGTGCACCGGGGCGCCGCCGTGCAGTGGTTAGTGTGTTAGTGTGTTGGACACGCGACTCGGTGAGCGAGTTCAGATCCCGATAACACCAACCATCGAATGTTTATTTCGTGGCGTCCCTCCTCGGCGGGGTACTGACTAAACCCCCCGCAGTGAAAAAGCTTCTCAACTCACGCCGTTCGGCTGTCACGCCACCAAAAGAAGAAGACGCCAAGACGCCGGTGGTTCGTGTCCTTTTCCGACGACAGAATATATGTTGTCTTGCCATTTAAGTCACTTCCGCCTCAATGCTCCTAAAGGCCTCAATGGCATCTCGCTGAGCCCGTCCAATTATGTCAATGTCATTAGCATATGCGAGCAGTTGTACGGACTTGGAAAAGATCATGCCCCTCGTTGGTCAGTGAGTTTTGCACGATCTTTTCAAGGACTAAGTTAAAAAAAAGTCACACGATAGCGTGTCGCCCTGTCTAAAATCTTTTTTGACATTAGAGGTCTTGGTCGCTTTCGATCCTGATGGAGCAGCGAGAATTCTCTAATATCATTCTGCACAATTTGATAGGTTTGGCAGCTCGTTTTATGTACGGTTTCGTACGCGGCCTTAAAATCGGCAAATGATGTGTGTTGAGTTGATCTGGAACTCGTTGGTTTTTTCCAGGACCTACCGCAGTGTGAATACTTGATTGGGCTTGAAACAACATTGATATGGACCAATCAGTTTATTAACGAACGGCTTCAGGCGTTCACACAGTGCAGCAGGGAAGATCTTATAAGCGATGTTAAGGAGACTTATACCTCAAAGGGGTCTCTTTTCCTATGGATTGGGCAAACGATATTTAGATTCCATTCATCCGGCATGAATTTCTCTGACAGATGAGCTGGTTCATACTCCCAATCAGGTCATCTCCAGCTGCCTCAAAGAGCTCGGCAGGCAGTCCTTCTTCTCCAAGAGCCTTGTTGGACTTACTCGTTAGCTTAGGAAAAGCATTCCAAACTTCGACCAGGCCAGGGTGACGGAATTCTCTGGTATCATCTTCCGTCATTCTGCCTGACAGCAGAAGTAGTCTTTCCAGATACTTAGTACCGACTCTGAGTCTACTACTAAGTTTCCATTTTCGTCCCTACAGGCTTCCGTTTTGGTTTGTTTTATTCGTTGATAAAACCTCCGAACGCCATTCCAGCGATAGCACCTCTCCATCTCTTCGATCGCAAGTTTTTTTGTTATTTTTGAGAAACTTATGCTTCTCCCGATTGAACCTTTTCAGCAAGCAAGTTGCTGTCTGTGCGGCCCTAAGGACGAGGAGCTTAAGAAAATGGCCCACATCTCAAAAGTATTGCAAAGTACCCATGGACACGGACTACATCATCCCGCAGAATGTGTTCACTAGGAACTACGAAGTTGTCTTTCCATCCAGGGAGGAATGGGCTGAAGGGAAAGTAATACCAAAGGACTCGATCTCCCTCTATACCGATGGCTCTAAGATGGAGTAGGGTGTAGGTAGTGAGATCTTCTCCAAGGAACTTAACCTCAACCAATCTTTCAGACTACTAAATCACTGCAGTATGTATCAGGTAGAATTAACAGCGATAACAGAGGCCCTTGCATGGCTCAGAATCAATGTAATATCCGCTAAGGATATTATCATTTGCACGGACAGCCAAGCTGCGATAAAGTCCCTGGCAGCGGTAACCCACAAATCAAAGACACCTCTTAGCTGTCGCCTATCTCTAGATGAGATGACGGAACAGTTCAATATTAAAATACTGTGGGTTCCCGGGCATAGGGATATTCCAGGAAACTGCGCGGCCGACGAACTCGCAAAGTTAGGGTCAAGCACACTCAGCCTACCTACCCTCGGGTACATAGATACACCAATAAGAACGGTAAAGCACATGTTAAAACTTTAAAGCATAATGGAGACCAACCTCCAATGGAATGAGAGCAATATTTGCTTTATCACCAAACAATTGTGGCCTAAGTTAAGCCTAGGACGAACCAGGGACCTAGGGGCAACCAAAAGGGCAACTTTAAGTACTCTAGTGGGTGTCATTACAGGTCACTGCGTCATCGGAAAACACGCTGCCAGATTAGGGCTACCCTCTAATGACTTCTGTCGCGGCTGCATGGACGAGGAGGAGGAGGAATCAATACACAACCTCCTCTGCTCATGTCCCTCTTTTGCGAATCGCAGGTGGATCTACCTCGGCGCGCCCTTCTTTGACAATCTAAGTGAGCTAGCAAACCAAAAGATAGCTCAACTCTATCGCCTCATTAGAAGCACCGGTTGGATCTCAGGTAGCGGATCAGGGTAACTTGATCCAGGTGGTATCACAATGGGCCGACTTCGCCCCACGTGTGGCTTATGCCTATCACACTAACCTAACCTAAGCTCCTCCCTCCTCTTCTGCTCACAATACTCACAAGCAGCTCTCGTACTTCTGTATAGCGCCGCTTGATAGGCTTGCTGCTTGGCTGCGTGTGGTCTCCTATACCTGTCCTCAAACCATGGGTTTCTTATTGGCTTAGAAACTCAGTACCTCAGAAGCAGGATAGTTTAAGACTTGTTGACAACGGGTCCATTGGTGTTGAATGGTCTGAGCAGGTGTTGGAGGGTTTTCACAGAGCTTGAGGAAGACGCGATTGGCGTAAGCCCTGGTGGTCTCTTGCGAGTGTAGCATTGCGACGTTGTATGCCGCTGGCCTTATCCGATCACACTAAAAATCTGACATGAGAACTGCGGTAACAATATGTTTCAGTCTATAGCAAGGCTGTGGTTGCAGCAGGAGTGTCCTACATGTCGTACAAAATGGTGTTGCGTGATTCACGCTCAGTCAACATTGTCATAATGGAATATCGCTTACGAGTTACTGAATTTCTGTGAAAGATATTTTCTGTGCACTTCGACCATTTAACGACGGTCATAATCAATCTACTGAGCAAGCAAGCAAGCAATCGAGCGATTTTACGCTTTTAGACTATTTTTATGGGGGTACGTTGACGTACGATAAGCCAGTGTCAATAGCGGCGGTAGAAGGTAGCATTACATGTGCTATTAGTTAGATATCTGGACAATCTGGGATTCCACAAGACTCAACAGTATTCCAATACTGACCCGACTAGAGTAATATACAGGGTCTTCAGTGCATAAGGATCTCAAAAGTCTTTTGTGTTGCGAGACAAGAAGCCCAACATAGAGTTCGCTTTAGACACAATGTAATCAATATGTATCGAGAAGTCAAGCTTCTTCTCGAAAATGTTGGAGGATAACCAGGAAAAGGTCATTACCGAACACTTGCTTATGTAAGAGTGTTATCCATTAGTGTAGCTATAGAGCCATAGCAGAAGCCTGCAGGGATGAGCACGGACAACTAATAGAGGAGTCACAGTCGATGCTGAGATTGTGGAAGGACCACTTCTGCAGACTGTATAACGGCGATAATCGTAAAAATGCCGCCATCAGGCAGAACGAACCATTCACAATGGACGAAGACAAAAGAGAATCTCGTCCACCCGATATCGAAACTTAAGTCTTACAAAGCTGCTGGAGCAGACGGTCTTCCCGCTGAACTATTTAAAACAGCGGGCGATGAGCTGGTCAGGAATATGAACCAACTCATCTGCAAGATATGGTAGGAAGAAAGCATGCCCAATGAATGGAATCTCAGCGTCGTTTGCCCGGTCCATAAGAAAGAAGACCCCAATGACTGCGCCAAACAGAGGGATAAGACTCCTGAATATTGCGTACAAGATTCTCTCTGCCGTACTGTGTAAGCACCTGAAACCGCTCGTCGACAATCTGGTAGGTTCCTGTCAGCAAAATCCACGATAGACCAAATTTTACACTTCGGCAGATCTTGGAGAAGACCCATGGATTTTAGGTCGACACGCACCATCTTTTTGTCGACTTTAAAGGCGCATATAACAGTGTTTATAGAGACGAGTTATACAGAGCCATGCGACGTTAAAATATTCCTGGCAAACTCGTCAGACTGTGCAGGATGATTATGCAGAATTCTCGCTGCTCCATTAAGGTCGGCGGTGAACTAACCGAGACTAACCTAGATATTGAAAAAGCTTTTAGACAGGGTGACGCACTGTCATGTCATTTCTGTAACATCAACGCTGAGATAAAACGCAGAATAACTCTTGCCAACCTCTGCTTCTTTGGGCTCAAGAAGCAACTGAGTAGTAGAGCCCTCTCTCGAAAAATCAAGGAATCCCTTGGTTGGACATTAATCAAAGCGGATGAACAGGCTCTTGGGCGTTTCGAGAGGAAAATTCTTCGCGCAGTCTTTGGTCCCGTTTGTGTAAACGGAGAGCGGAGGAGAAGATTCAACCAAGAACAGTACGGGCTCTACAGCGACATCGGCCTAGTTAGACGTCTTCGGATCCAACGCCTAGAACGAATGGACATCACCGCTCTGGCCCGAAGTCTTCGACTCCAACCCCAAGGGACGACACAGCAGAGGACGGCCGCATCTAAGGTGGCGCGCACAGGTTGAAAGGGACCTCAACCAACTGGGCGTGCTGCACTGGAAGCAGTTGGCCAAAAGATCGTGCCGGCTGGAGAGGCTTGTTGGTTGAGGCGTTGGTTCACCCTGAACTGTAGCGCCACCAAAGTAAGTAAGTAAGTGTTTAAGCGTGAAACGTAGGATACTTACTTCCTGTCAAGATTTCGTGCGGCAAACAACTGTCGGTGTCAAAATAACGTATGATTTAAAAAAAAAAACCACTAGATGGCCCACCCTTTATGTATGTATATGGAGCCGAGAGCTGGACAATAGGATAGGAGAGATGATCCTTAGCTCCTTCGATAGAAAAATTATGCGTCGGATATTTGGTCTTGTCTGCGGGGATGGCGAATGGAGGAAAAGACATTTCCGCGAACTCTGTGAGCTGTATAAAGATGTGGATATAGTCCGGAAAGCGAAAATCAAAATCTAAAACAATGACTCGGCCACATCGAGCGCGTGGGCACCAATGCTTCAGCTAAGAGGTTCTTCGAAACGGAGTCTCCTGGTTTGAAGGACGACACCAAGTGATCGCGGACGTAAGACAACTTGGTCTTTCCGACTGGAAGCAGCGTGCCTGGGGCCTCCAAGGATGGAAGGCTGTCTTAACTCCGACCCAGACCCTCCACGGGTCTCTGGCCTGAAAGGTAAGAAAATCTTGTTTACACATTCCCGGAACTTAATTGCCACACCTCGTAAGGCAACTTCTTGCGGCGCTATGTCCGAGAAGTTCATGAAGGTGATCCTTAATAGGTTGTGGTTCTAAAAATAATCGTCTTTAGATAGTGGCAGACCACTTGGCATGTGGAGATGGAAAAAGTGCTTCGAAAATTGGGTTCAAACGCATGCAAAAGTATATTGATCTTCACGGAGAATATGTATTTTGAAGTACAATAAAGCCATATCTGTCTATCTATTGTAGCCATATCTGTCTATATACCGAAGCGTTCTTCTAGTGGATGTTTGGTAACTATCCGTTCTATTCATACATTGTAAGATAAAGTTATTATAGTCACTACTAAGTTCGTTTCGAAAAGTTGTCGTCGTCAATCAAGGTATCAGAAATATGGATTTCCATACAAGCTATATGTAATTAATTCAATTCATCATTTGAGTGCACTATATGTATATTCAGTGCAACTTTGTAACACAACTGGCCAGAAAGTGCCACACAACACATCGGATTTGGTTACATAACCCAACTCGTCACCACAACTACGCAGGCATGCAAATATTGTACTGCACTCTATCGCAAAGTCTAAAATAACAACCGCACATACGCATCCACACGTAGATATGCTGGTGGTATGTATCTCGGATAATCAGCTGAAATGGAAAGTTGCAAAGATTAGGTTTATGGCAATATTTACAACCCAAGGGCAGTACGTGCTACAAAATTAAAATCTGCTACCGTGCCGTATCTAACTGCCATGTGGAGAAGATACGACTGAAGAAACTACTAAACAGGAACTCAATCCAGCAGCCGTAAGGCTATTTACATACCTGATAACGCAAAGTATCCCAACACTGTGAGCGTTACAGCATAGAAGATCGTGGTTTTCGACAACTCTCGCACTATCGACATTTCACAACTTTTGAACGTTTTCCAATTTGAAAAAAACGGATGAACAGATGAACTTATAATGAATTTGCACCGCAGATAACAGTCTTTTTGATTCACTCACTGGCTGTACCGGAATCGCCTTTCACATCACTTTTTCAATGCCTTTAGCAAGAGGTGGCAAGAGTTCCCATAAATCTCACTAGATGCCAAGTAACGCAATATTTACAAATAGACCGAAGAAGGCAGACGACAAATCGCGATCTCGACGGGGCTAGAGAGAACTTGGGAGCCGACCGCTTGGTTGACCGGTTTAACTGTGTCTGATTGTGACAGCAAACTAGAAATCAATGGTTAGCGAGTGGCGGCAGAGGAACAGGTTGTATCTGATCAGTGTGTGAGGCTGTTCTGACAGGCGCCTTGCCTACCAGTAGTAATCCGATGTTGTTGTCGTTGTTGTTGTGTCGTGTTTCTGGTATAGCTGCTGAGGTTCGGTTGCAACCAGTGTATGAAGGCGATCGCGGATAATGCACGACGAAACGTTAGCGAATCGAAACGCTGCGCTGGGCTCTCAGTCTTTTAAGGTGAGGCTTATCAATAGCTTGAGTCAACTGCAATCTTTTTCATTTTTGTTTTTGTTTTTGTTATTGCTTCTCCCATTCTGGCACTGTATCACTCAGCAATCGAAGTGGGAAAATCGATCGCGTGAAGCATGAGATGAAAAAAACAATTTTTACTGATAGCCGCTGAGGTGGTATCGAGTAGATTGGTTTACGATGTTTCGGGTTAATGTGGATTATACTGGTGGCGTTCTGGTATCTATACGATTTCGGTTAATGCGAACGAAAGAGATAGATTCGAATTTGGTTGATTTAGTTCTTATTGGGAGTAATGGTTCTAGCAAGTCTGTGATTCAAGGAGATGCTAATCCGCATCGTAAACATCGCAAAAGAGTGCTAACTGGAAATTCTATAAAACGAACGAAAGCGGAGATATGTTTGTGGAAGAAATTGTTTGAAATCGAAAATCCAATCCAATCTTGGTCTCGACAACTGGAAGCAGCGTGCCCGGGACCGTCAAGGAAGGAAGGCAGCTATAGCTCAGGCTCAGATCCTCCATGGATCGCTGGCCTGATAAGTAAGTAAGTAAGTCCTACAACCTATATGAGTTTATCATTTTAAAAAATGCTTTTAAGCCCATAAGCTGCGACAAAATAAGAAACACCTCCTCGGTCATTTGTCATTATTAATAGCTTATCTCTTAACGTGATGGCTAAACAGTTTAACCTACAGCTACTATGGGTACCAGGACATAGCGATATCTTAGGCAACGAAAGGGCCGACAAACTCGCCAGACAAGGAACGACGCAACAAGCAGTAATGGCACGCGAGGGAATACCTCTTACAACCATTAGACTCAACCTCTTAAATCTCGCCAGGGATGAGACGAACCTGAAATGGGCCCAGGGGCATACCTGTCTCATTACCAGGCAGATCTTGCCTCGGCGCGATAGTCAACGGACTTGGAGAATAATCTCCCTAAAAAGAACTGACGTCCACATAATCATTGGTGTCATCACCTGTTACTGTTTCATTGGCAGTTACAGTGGTGTTCAGATAAATAGCATACCCATAACCTCTCAAAAGAGGTTCAGATTTTTTTGTTTTATAACTGATGTGCGTTTGTATGTACTTACTTACTTACTTAGGTGGCGCTACAGTCCGTGGTTAATCTGGGCTTCAACCAACAGGCTCTCCAGCTGGCACGGTCTTTGGCCAGCTGTTTCCAGCGCCGCACGCCCAGTTGGTTAAGGTCCCCTTCCACCTGCGTGCGTCACCGATGATGCGGCCGTCCTCTGCCGCGCCTTTCTTCCGGAGTGGATTCGAGGACTCTTCGGGTCGGAGCTGTATTTTCGATGCGCTCTACATGGCCTAGACACCTTAGACGCTGTATCCGTAGACGTCGTACCAGGCCGATGTCGCTGTACAACCCGTACAGTTCTTCGTTATATCTTCTCCTCCATACACCGTTTGAACAAACGGGACCGTAGATAGTGCGCAGAATTTTCCTCTCGAAACGACTAAGGGCATCTTCATCCGCTTTTGTTAAGGTCCAAGCCTCTGCGCCGTAAAGGAGGACTGAGATGATTAAGGTCTTATAAAGTGTCACCTTGGTTTTCCGAGAGAGGGCTCTATTTCTCAATTGCCTCTTGAGCCCAAAGGATCAGCGGTTGGCAAGAGTGATTCTGCGTTTTATCTCAGCGCTGGTGTTGTTGTCGCTGGTCATCAGTGAGCCAAGGTAGACGAATTCCTTGACCACTTCAAAGTTATATCCGCCCATGGTGACGTTCTGGCCAATACGTCGGTGTTGTCCGTCTCTTTTAGATGAAAGCAGATATTTGGCTTTACCCTCATTAACCCTGAGACCCATCTTAGCCGCTTCTACCTCAATGCTCAAGGCCTCATTGACGTCTCGCTGTGTCCGTCCAATCACGTCAATGTCGTCGGCATACGCAAGCAATTGCGTAGACTTGAAATAAATCGTACCTCTTGTGTCGGCCAGTGACTATTGCACGATCTTTTCAAGCACGATGTTGAAAAAGTTGCATGACAGCGCGTCACCTTGCCTAAATCCTTTTTTAACATCAAAGGTCTCGGTTTGCTCATTACTGACCTTAATGGAGCACCGAGAATTCTCCATTGTCATCCTGCAGAGTAGGACGAGTTTGGCAGGGATGTTAAAACTAGACATGGCTTTGTATAGCTCATCTCTATACACGCTGTCATATGCAGCCTTGAAATCGACGAAGAGGTGGTGAGTGTCGATTTGGTATTCCTGGGTCATCTCCAAGATCTGCCGCAGCGTAAATATTTGGCCTATTGTGGACTTACCTGGCATGAAACCACACTGATAAGAGCCGTTCAGGTTATCCACCAACGGTTTCAGGCGTTCACACAATACGGCAGAGAAGATCTTATATGCGATGTTAAGGAGACTTATTCCCCTATAGTTGGCGCAGTTATAGGGGTATTATGGCTCTACTCCTGGGCAGCTTGTAAGTACAGTGTGTATTGCAAGCAAATACACATTTGAATAAGGGTGTGCTATTTATAAGAACACCACTGTATGTGCAAAAACTAGGGCCAGTTCCGAATGATTTCTGCAAAAGCTGTCTAGATGAAGAGGAGGTCGATTCCATTCACCATCTACTTTGCGGTTGTCCGGCCTTCTGCGCAATCAGGAAACGCTACCTAGGATCCTACTTCCTAAATGACCTGATTTATGTTTTTTTTTTTTTTTTTTTTTTATGGACACACGCGCACTCAAGGCTAAGGCCTTATAACGTTAAACGTTGTGCGAGCAGAAGGTAACAGGGAGGGGGAGAGGAGGTGCCTATTGACATTAGTCTTAAATGTCTGTATATTGTATTGAGGGGGGAAGACCGAACGAAGTAACGCGTTCCACATTCGTGTGGTTCGGTTGAAGAAAGAATATCTGTATTTGACAATACGACCGAAAACGGGCTTCAGAGTGGATTCATGCGCATTCCGGGAGAGACGTGTATCGCGGGAGAAGTTTTGATGGGGCGGAATGCAACTGGCTATTTCTTCAGAGCATTTACGATGAAAGTAACGATAAAGCAATGAAAGGCAGGATAAGCTAACAACACACGCCATCCAGACCAACAGCGGAAGTTGAACCTGACTCCCGCACCAACAATACTATCAACTCACTTTACTTCAAGCTTACAAAGCATTTCCCACACATTCCATTTCTCGGTTTTCATATTCATTCAGCATCCATCATATTTCCCACGTTCCTTACTTCCACTCTTTTACTCATCTTACATTCTTCACCCGACACCTACATCTAGATAAGCTATGTATAATTTGTTAAAGTAATTTTAAGTACGAAAAATAAATAAACGCCAGTCATAGACTGAATTGAGAACTGAAAAGACGTTCTATTAACTGGCGCCCAACTTAGTGGTTCACTCCGAAAATTCTATAAAGAATAATAGAGTGCTTCTTTTCCAATAATAAATGTGTTAAAGAAGAAGAAACATATCCGAAACCCCCAAGCAAATCCATTAGTTCCTCATCGTTGGAAACCCCTCACAGCTCCTCATCCAGGAAAAGAAGGAAGACAAGACGCAGGGATGTTCATTCTTTTTATGTTGTAAGTTAAGAATATACTAATATTAAGCAGATTTGTACAAAAAAACAAAAAAAACCGAAAAAAACAGTGTATCAAAAATATTTTAAAGTGTGGCTACCGATAAACTGTCATCTCGCGTTAAGTGATTTTTTTTTTGTTTTGTTAAGTGTAGCGTGTAAAGTTTATCTAGTTGTTTCGCTAATAATCATGGCAACACCACAGATGGTCCCAACTAGTGTTCTTTCGACTGCTGTAGAGGTTGCAGTCGAATCTGCATGTGAAAATGTTCTCAAGCGAATGACGGAATTATCTGCCGGTAATTCAGACCAACAAAAATCTTTAATGCAACAAATTCACATACTGACCGAAAAAGTTAATAAATTAGAACTTCCGAGCGAAACAATTGTGACTTATCAGCCTATTTCTGTTTCCTCTAACTCAAACTGTCCGATCACGTTAGACCTTGTGAAAACACTACCAGAGTTCACTGGTGAACAAACGCGTTATTTATCTTGACGGCAAGCGGCCCATACTGCCATTAATTTGTTCAAATCTTATGAAGGTACTGACAAATATTACCAAGCAGTAGCGATTATTCGCAATAAGATAACGGGTTCCGCAGATTTAGTTATTTCCTCATTTAACACCGTGTTAAATTTCGAGGCTATAATAGCTAGGCTCGACCACACGTATTGCGACAAAAGGCCCTTGCACGTATTGGAAAACCAAATGAGCGTTTTATGCCAGGGGCGAACGACGATTTCAGATTTTTACGATCTGATTGAAAAAAAGTTGACCCTTATCATAAGTAAAATCACAATGGAATATTCCGGAAATAACGATGTGATTACTTCCCTGGGTAACAAATACCGCGCGGACGCCTTGCGTATTTTTATTTCAGGCCTCAACAAGCCACTGTGCAATGTCCTTTTTTCCGCGGGTTGCCAGGATTTGCCATCAGCACTAGCTAAGGCACAAGAACTTGAGTCGAATCAACATCGATATGAATTTGCTAGGGCTTTCGATAATCGGTATGGTAAAATTGGGGATACATACCACCACAGCAGTCCCCACTACAAAAGAGTTCGCCATGTATCATCCACAGACGAACATCCTTTCAAAACTGTACCCAACCAGTTACGTGAAGGAAATGCCACTTCATCGAAATTCCATTTCCAATCAAAGCGCATTGCTCCACCTCAACCAGAATTCGATAGAATGAGTATAGACCCTTCATCCAAAATTCAACCATCTCAGTCCTACGATACAAAAAAAGTGTTTAAGCGTCAACGGGACTCTGACAGAGCAACTATGGCGAAAGTGCAGCGCATAAACCACATGCAAGCACAAAACCTAAACGAAACTAACAACGGCAATAGTGAATACAGCGGAAGTGAATACAATGATGAGATTAATTTTTTAGGTTAACTTCGGCTCTACCTTATATTGAAAAGAAACTCAACAACGCAACAACCTTGAGAATCTTAATAGATACAGGTACAGCCAAAAATTACATTAAAAATATTCCTAACTTGAAAAATGTTATTCGTTTAAAAACTCCTTTCAAAGTCAAAACAATAAATGGTGAGAATAAAATACTTCACAAATGTCAAATCCAATTCTGCGGGAAAGCATCCGATTTTTTCATCCTTCCCCAACTGAAAACTTTCGATGCCATAATCGGTTATGATTTTCTGCTAGAAATTCAAGCGCAAATTGATACTACTCGTTCACTGCTTAAATATAAATCAGGAAATCTAGATATTAAATATTTTGAATGTACGCAGATGAACAGTTTGCAAATCGACCTTGAATCCGTGCCTGGTGGCATAAGGAATCAATTTAAAGACTTAATAGATGACCTCTTAGAGGTTTTTGCTCAGCCCAACGAAAAGCTTCCATATAATACGAATATAAAAGCACATATTAGAACACTAGACTCAGAACCAATTTACTCAAAACCGCGCCCTTATAATATGGCCGCTACATCATTTGTGAATGATGAGATAAATAGGTTATTAGACGATGGCATCATTCGTCCATCTCACTCCCCATATAACTCTCCTCTATTAGTAGTGCATAAAAAAGGCATAAACAAGGATGGGACTCCCAAAATGCGTTTAGTGTTTGATTACAGGAAATTGAACGAACGCACAGTCGCTGATAGATACCCCATTCCAGAAACTTCAGTTATCCTATCGAACCTAGGCAAAGCAAAGTATTATTCTACTATTGATCTCAAATCTGGGTTCCATCAAATACTCCTAGAGGAAAAAGACAGAGAAAAAACAGCTTTCTCTATTAATAACGGGAAATTTGAATTCTGTCGATTGCCCTTCGGGTTAAAAAACGCTCCGAGTATTTTTCAGCGGGCAATAGACGACGTCCTTAGAAGCGATATTGGTAAAATATGCCACGTTTATATGGATGACGTGATCGTTTTTTCCGAAAGCGAGGAAAATCACTTAGAAGATATAAGAGCTATCCTGTCCAAACTTCTTCAAGCCAATATGAGAGTTTCTCCTGAAAAGTGTACATTTTTCAAAACAGAGGTAGAATTTCTGGGATATCTTATATCAAACGATGGTATTAGAACCTGTCCTGATAAAGTCAAAAATATTATCAATTACGAGATCCCGAAATCCCTTCGTGCGCTTAGATCGTTTCTTGGCCTTTCCGGCTACTACCGCCGCTTTATAAAAGACTATGCCCGTATAGCAAAACCCTTAACCCGGTACTTAAGAGAGGACGTTAATGCAGGAACCAGTAAATGTAAAAATAAAAAAATTATACTCGATCCAGAGGCAATAGGAGCATTTAATAGAATTAAAAGCATTTTAGCATCGGAGGATGTCTTGCTGTTGTATCCAGATTTTCGTAAGCCATTTGACCTGACGACTGACGCTTCATCGCAAGCAATAGGGGCCGTACTTTCTCAAGATGGGAGGCCTATCACAATGATATCCCGCACCTTGAGTAAGACAGAAGAAAACTACGCCACAAATGAGCGAGAAATGTTGGCGATAGTTTGGTCGTTGCAAAAGCTAAGAAATTATCTTTATGGGGCTCCCATTATTAACATCTTCACCGATCATCAGCCATTGATCTTTTCAATCTCCGATAAAAATCCAAATACCAAACTTAAGAGATGGAAATCATTCGTTGAAGAATACTCTCCTATATTCCACTACAAGCCGGGAAAAGAAAATTATGTGGCTGACGCATTATCCCGTCAATACATAAATATGTTATCGGCTTCAAATGAAACTATTCATAGTGAGGAATCACTAACAAAAGTGATACCTAAGGTCGAAAATCCCGTAAACTGTTTTAGAAGCCAAATTTTTATTAATGAAGACTTTCGAACCAGTAAAAAGACAAAACTAATTTTTCAAAAACTAGTTAGGCATACAATCTCCTTTTCTTCAATTTCGGAACTAATAAAAATCATGAAAGATTCCTTAAATACAAACGTTACAAATGGTATTATCTGCGACATAAAAACCTTAGGTAAAATACAAGATCATTTAGTAAATTATTTTCCAAACGTAAAAATGAAATATACTTGCAAATTTGTTCAGGATGTTTTCAACCGAAATGATCAAGAAGAAATAATTGCCAACGAGCATAACAGAGCTCACCGAGGGCCTGATGAAAATTATAAACAAATATTAGCAGAATACTTTTTCCCTAACTTAAATAAATTATGCAAAACATTCGCATCAAACTGCAGAATATGCAAGGAAAATAAATATCAGCGTAGACCCACACGACATCCGATTGGTGAAACTCCGATGCCTTCGAATGTTGGAGAAATTCTGCATCTAGATATATATTATACAGGAAAAGAGTATTTCTTAACATGCATTGACAAATTTTCAAAGTTCGCTGTCATAAGAAACATTGCTTCTAGAAACTCCGTTGATGTTAGAATAGCTTTAATTGAAATTATTTCACAATTTAAAGATACAAAAATGATCGTAACTGACAATGAGGGAGCTTTTACCTCAAATGCGACAGTAGCATTTTTACAAAATCAATTTAATATTTCTACTCACGCTGTACCTGCTCTTCATAGTCAAAGCAATGGGCAAGTCGAACGTTTTCATTCAACCCTTGCAGAGATAGCCAGGTGCACAAAAGAAACAGCTGTGGATGTCGTCGAATTAATGTTGTTATCAACGTACAAATATAACAATACAATTCATTCTGTAACAGGTTATAAGCCTGTGGACATATATCACAACATTTCCGACAATCTAAGAGCCGAAATTTATAAAAAATTAAAAGAAAAGCAATCAAGAGATTTAAAATATCTCAATAAAACATTAACTCCAAAAGTTTTCGACGTAGGCGATAAAGCCTATCTCAAAACTAACAAAAGAGCTGGAAACAAATTTTCTAAACTTTATCAACAAAAAACAGTACAGGCAGACTTAGGGACAGCAGTAATACTAGATGGTAGGCAAGCGCATAATAATAACTTAAGATAAAACTCTATATTTACAGATCGTTATTCCTCCCATCCGTTCAGCTCAAAGTTATGGACTACTCTGCAGCAGAATATATTCCTATTCCTGTTGGCAATGTCGCTATTTTTCATGACTACTTTTATTTTAAACACTCTACTAACATTACGCGGTTAAGAGATATTATTCTAGACAATAAGAATGTTATTGATAATTTATCCGATAAATAGGAGAGTGAAATTTTACAAAACGATATAAACGAAATGCAACGCCTACTACGCATTTTCAACTTTCCAAACCGCAACCGTAGAGCCATCGATTTTCTCGGATCGGTCATAAAATTTGTTGCCGGTGTACCCGATCACCAAGACTTTGAGATATTGAAGGCCCAAGAGAATGAACTAGTCAGGGACCACAATAATCAAGTAGAGGTTAACAAAGCAATAGGAGAAAAACTAGATGAACTTACTGACAGCATAAACAAAATAATTTCAAACGAAAATAATTATGTACGGAAAGATAATCTCAAGTTAATAATGTTTATGACCAGAAGAAATAGAATAGTAATTGACAGTTTATCTAATAATCTAAATTCCATGTTACTGGCCAAGCATAATATAATAAATCCTTTAATGTTAAGCATAGAAGAAATCGATGTTATCAAATCTATTGAAAATGTTGATGTTCCACTTAATGACATATTACTAGTTGCTGATATAAAAATGTATTATTATAATGAGACAGTTGTATATCTTATTAAAATTCCCAAAGTAAACGAAATATGTGAACTTTTCGAGATAATTCCAGTAATACACTACAATAAGATCTTAAATTTAAGTAGCAATAAAACCGCAAAATGTAAAAATTCCTATTTTCCTGTAAATAACTGTAAAACAACTATTGTTTATAACTATTGTAACATCAATCATCAAGATGTCTGTTTATCAGAGCTGCTAAACAACCACACCGCAAGCTGTCCTAAAATTTCAGCAGAACATGTCAACAAAATACAACAAATCAAAGATGGGTTGATCATGGCGCATGACGAAAATTTGGAAATCGACGACCACGAGCAGCACATGAAAATAAACGGAACAGTTTTGATTACATTCAAAGATTCCATTGCAATTAATGGAAACCAATTTAAAGTAACCCAACCAATAGCAGTTATAGACCTTCCCACCCCCAAAAGAACAATCATCAATGAAACATATTTTGAACAAAAAGTTTCCCTCCCATACTTGCACAAACTGCACATCCTTAACAATCAACGAATCGATGAATTCAAGGTGGAACTTGAGAACGGCAGAACTACATTATACATTATTGGTGGTTTACTGGCTCTTATAACCCTTATCATAATAACCGTGAAACTAAAGCCGAAAAAAATCCAAATTTCAACCCCAAATCTAACTATTGATAAAGAAGCCATTCAGATGCAAGTCAACAGCATCCTGAACCGGGACGTTCAAGTCTAAGGAGGGGAGGAGCTAACAACACACGCCATCCAGACCAACAGCGGAAGTTGAACCTGACTCCCGCACCAACAATACTATCAACTCACTTTACTTCAAGCTTACAAAGCATTTCCCACACATTCCATTTCTCGGTTTTCATATTCATTCAGCATCCATCATATTTCCCACGTTCCTTACTTCCACTCTTTTACTCATCTTACATTCTTCACCCGACACCTACATCTAGATAAGCTATGTATAATTTGTTAAAGTAATTTTAAGTACGAAAAATAAATAAACGCCAGTCATAGACTGAATTGAGAACTGAAAAGACGTTCTATTAACTGATACATTCCTACGATGTTCCAGCGAGTCTAGTGTTTTGGTAACGATTGTCACCTATCGGTTTTATCGCACGTTCTTGTATTCTATCTAGTAGGTGCAATGTGGTTTTAGATGCGCCAGACCAGACATGAGCGTTGAACTCCTACTTAGGACGAATGAACGCCTTATAAATTGTAGCCAGATCGGTGGGTGTGAAGAATTTCTTGCATTTGTATAGGAAACCTAGGCATTTCGTGGCATTCTTGGCGACACTAAATATGTGATCGTTCCAACAAAGGTTGTCACTGATGCACATACCCAGGATGGAAAGCTTGTCGGTTCCGCAGATACAGGTGCCATTCATGGATAATGGCAATGGGTCAGTGTTACGCTTTAGCGACAGAAGACAGCATTGTGTTTTGGAAGCATTAAATTCCACTCTATTGTTTTCACCCCATTGGATGATGGGGTCAATATCGGAATTTAATGAGCTTAACATACGCTGCCGCTCACTATTTACAGCCGAAGTGCAGGGTCGTAAAGAAGTGAACGAATATGAAAAGCTGAGGGTACTGTCGTCAGCGAAGGAGTGGATTGGATTGGAAGTAACAGACAAGAGATCGTTTATGAAAATGAGAAAGAGTGTCGGAGACAAAACGGAGCCCTGGGGAACACCAGCATTTACAAAGTGAGTATCAGACTTGAATCCGTCCAGCACAACTTGCATTGTTGATTCTATGATT
This sequence comes from Eumerus sabulonum, assembly GCA_951905685.1. Taxonomy (NCBI): domain Eukaryota; kingdom Metazoa; phylum Arthropoda; class Insecta; order Diptera; family Syrphidae; genus Eumerus; species Eumerus sabulonum. The sequence continues at coordinate 22,310,593 of OX645063.1, forward strand.
CTAATCCATAGAAGAAGAGAGTCGTCGATCCCGAATGCACGCATTTTCAAGAAAAGAGCTTCATGCCAAACTCTGTCAAATGCTTTCGGAATATCAAGTGCAATTACTTTGCTCTCACCTGCCTGGTGGAACGAGCGATTCGACTTCTCGGTGAGATATATCATCAAATCACCAGGGGATCTGTTGCTGCGGAAACCATACTGCCGGTCATTGAGGAGTTTCTGCGACTCGAGATATTTCATTAGCTGACGATTTATCAGCGTTTTCATGGCCTTGGAAAGAAGGGACGTTAGTGCAATGGGTCGGTAATTGGAGAGAGAAGAAGATTCGCCTTTTTTGTCGCCTTTTGCCGACTGATGTTCGGCAAGTAAGGATAACTTCTTTCTTCCTTTGATGTCGTTACAGCCCGGAAAGAACCCGAGCTAAGCTTCCCTCAATCAGCCATGTTGTGTGTGATTTATTTTTCACATAGGTGAAAAGGACCTACAGTTGAGTGCCGAATCAGAACGGCGTGAGTCGAGAAGCCTTTTCAAGGCAAGCATACTACCGAGGAGGGACGCCGCCAAATAAATGTTTAATGGCTTTGGTGATATCGGGATCCGAACTCGCTTATCGTGCGTCAGAGTCAAACACACTAACGACTGCGCCACGGGACCCTCAAGTAAGGATAACTGACCTTCCTAATTTTTTAACAAGCACTAAGTCATTCCATGAATAGTGCAGCAACACAACGGTTCTCTCTGGCCTATGTGTATTCTTCCCATTCTGGGGAGGCAACGAACCTACCTACCTATCTACCTACCTAAAAGCTGATGCCACTATTTATATGTACGTACATATGTCGGGAAGCCGACTGATACATATGCATTCAAGCAAGTCAGAAAAAATCTAGCCAAAACATCTTTCTGTCCAAAATAATACCTGACAGCTCCGGGTCAACGTGGCCCTCGACCAACATGCCCTTCCAGCTAACACGATCCTTTGCTAGCTGTTTCCAATGTCGCATGCCCAGTTGTTTGAGGTCCCTTTTCACCCGTGTGCGCCACCTTACATGCGGCCGTCCCCTGCAACGTCGTCGCTCGGGATTGGAGTTGAAGTCTCTTCTGTTCTACATAGCCTAGCCATCTTAGACGTTGGATCCGTAGGCGTGGTACTCGGCCGATGTCGCTGTACAGCCCGTACAGTTCATGGCTGAATCTTCCCCTCCACTCTTCGTCAACACAAATGGGACCGAACATTGTACGCAGAATTTTCCTCTCGAAACGACCAAGGGGCCTCTTCATTCACTTTTGACAACATCCAAGCCTCTGCGCCGTAGAGGAGGTCCGGGATGATTAAGGTTTTAAGGAGAGTTGGAGTTAGAGTGGATTAGGGGGTGGGACAAGGTCGCCTGATCTCTGCGGCCATGAGTGGGCTATCATGATGTCAAAAATCCTGAGTTAGTGATCTAGCAGCAATTTCTTCTGCTTCAAGATAATACTTGCCTAAGTGACGGTGACGTGTACTGACAAGGCAGTTACAGTGGCACAGTATGTGCTCTGCTGTTTCTTCGTCCTCACTACACATTCTGCAAGTGTCATCTTGTACGATGCCCATTGTTTTTAAATGTTTATTGACTGGGCAGAGTCCAGTAAGGAAACCTGTGATTATACGAATCTGACTCCTCGAAAGCATGAGGGAGGGTTGGGAGGAACAACTTGGCTTGTCTGGTACCTTCCGTTTGTGACCAGTAGTGATCAGCCGTGTTCCTTAACCAATTGTTTATGCAGAATTTGGTGGTGCTGATGGGTATGCCGAAGAACGGCCTTTCCTTGCTAGTAGGTCCGCCTTTTCGTTGCCTGTATGGCCGCTGTGTCCAGGTATCTAAATGAAGGGAACTCGGTTTGTGGTGGTAAGCTGGTGTTGTAGTTGTAGGCAGTCCCATACCAGTTTGGAGGTGATCCCATAGCCCTTTAGGGCCAGAAGTGCAGCCTTGCTGTCAGAGGGAATATAAACGTTTTTATAAACGTTTCTGTTGATATTTTCTCTGAGGCAGAGTTCTATTGCAAACATCTCTGCTTGGAAAACGGAGTTATATCTGTCCATGCTGAAGTGGATGCATGTGCCGGTATTTGCTCCGTATACTCCAGCCCCAACGCCTTCGTTCGTTTTGGAGCCGCCTGTGTACCACACGTAGGATCCGCGATTGAAGGAGGGTCTATCCTGTTCCCAGTTGTGTCAGTTGGGAAATGTGACCTTGTAGTTTTGGCCGAAGTTATATTTGGGCAGACAATGGTCTGTGTGAGATATCCTTAGGATTTCATGCCTGTTTAGTTCAGTAAGAATGTCAGGATGAAAGAGCCTACAATTAGGATCATCCTCTGCCACTAGTCTGTGGGCGAAGATCATGAATTCTTTCTTTAGTTGGATGTGAAGAGATGGTAGGTCCGTAATGACTTCTAGTGCTGCTGTGGGGGCTTTAATGGCCCCTGTAATGCAGATTCATTCTAGTCTTTGCAGTTTGTTGAGCTTGTGTCACCAGACGGACGCAGCGTATGTAGGGATTGGTATGGTGATAGCTGTATATAGCCAGCGGGATATTTTGGGGTTTGTGCCCCGGTTTTTGCCAGTGAGACTTTTGCTGTTCCATAGGGAGTTCCTGGCCTTCTCAATGGTCTTTGTAATGTGAGAGTTCCAAGTGAGCTTTTCGTCTCACTTCGTTATCTCTAGATATTTGACTTCTTTTGGGAACTCTATCGCTTCACCAAAGAGGGTAGGCTTAGTAAGTTTGTGCCTATTCCTCCTTTTGGTGAAGGCGACTATACTGCTTTTTCTAGGGCTGACATAGTGCAACCTTTATGCACTAGTTTGCAACAAGGGTTAGTGCCCTTTGGAGGAGTTCCGAGACTGTGTCTTCGAATTTGTCTCCGATTAGGATCACTATGTCATCGGCGTAGGTTTGGTCATAGAAACCATTGTTGCTGAGTATGTTAATCAGTTCATTGGCTACGATGGACCATAGGAGGGGTCCCTTCGCGTCGTTTACACTGATTTTATCATTGCCTAGTGAAGTGCTTTTTTTTTTTTTCCTATTACTAAGCATGTGTTGGATCCAATTGCATGAGCAGTTGTCTACCCCTGTGCTGAGGATGCAACGTTTCATTTGGATGTAGTCGGTACATATCAAGAAAGCAACCTATCGCAATTTGTTTGTCAGTCAGGGATTTGTTGATCCGAGCTGTTAGCTCCTGAAGAGTGTGCGTGGTTGATTTCCCCGGCTGGTAGGCATATTAGTTAACTACGAAGTGGTGATCTTTTCAGAGCACCGACCCTTATATGCCTATCCAGTATTTTTTCCATTGTTTTTAGGAAGAAAGAGGTAAGGCTTATTGGTCTGTAAGACTTGGGCAGGTCTGTAGGTCTACGGCCTGCTTTGGGAATAAATCTTACCAATACCTCTTTCCAGCTCGTCGGTATGTATCCCCATGCATAGCTGGTTCTGAGGTTGTTGATTAGCATGGGACTGATTTGCGAGGTAATGGCCCATTTTATACTTCCCTCGTGAAATATTGTTCGTGGTGCTCTCTTCCAATCCTGTTGCGTCTAGTTACCCTAATCTGAGGAGGTGTATTGAAGAGAGTGGAGGGGATGATGCTCGGGTCTGGGAAGTGCGTTAAGATGGTTAATGGTTTTAGACCATTTTCCACCTAGAGTCACCTTAGTTTTTCGAAAGAAGGCTTTACTTCTCAACTGTCTCTTGAGTCGAAGAAACAGTGGTTGGCAAGAGTTATTCTGGGTCTAATCTCAGCGTTGGCTTTTGTCGTAGGCGCTTGTTACCAGTGGGCCAAGGTACATTAAATCCTAGACTATATCAAAGTTAGGGTTGCCAATAGTGATGTCTGATCAAGACGTCGGTGTTGTGCGTCGTTCTTTGATTACAGAATATATTGGGTTTTACCCTCATTTACCTTCAGACTCACTTTACCCGCTACTGCTTCAATGCTGAGAAAAGCTTCACTGACATGTCGCTGCGTTCTCCCAGTCACGTCAATGTCATCAACATATGCGAGCAATTGTACAGACTTGAAGTAGACCGTGTCTCTTGTATTGGCCAGGGAACCCCGCTCGATCTTTTCAAGCATGATGTGGAAAAAGTCACGTGACAGTGCGTCGCCCTGTTTGAATCCTTTTTTGACATTGAAAGTATCGGTTAACTCCTTATTGATCTCAACGGAACATCGAGAATTCTCCATTGTCATCCTGTACAACCTGACGAGTTTGGTAGAGATGTCGAAACATAACATGGCTCTACATTGCAAATGGTAAGTGTGTTACTGCAACACACCAAAAGGTGTGTTTTTGTTGTAGTAATTTTTAATGCAATTTATTTGAAAGTACACAACTACCTATGTTTATATCTACATACCTCGCCAGAAAGCAGTTTAAGACCCGGACCGATGGGGTAATGATTAACACACTAGTCTCCTAACCCAGTATTCCCGTGTTCAAATCTCAATGTTCCTGTGAACATTTTTCGCCGAGAACAAAAAGAAAAGACGCACCTAGTCCTCACACTCCGAGCATTTGTTGGTTCGAGGCTCATCAAGCTCATCAAGAATCGATTGTTTCTTTTTGTTGTGAAGCAACATCATGATGATCATGCCGTCTGGCTCAAAGGACCAATGTAAAATGGGAAAGGAGAGGCTAAGTGTATTTGCTTTTTGGTGGCAGTGGACATTGAGTTTTGAACTCGGATCAGTGGGTTGATAGTCCAGTGTGTACCATTATGCCTTGAATAAGTGTCGGACCCTATTCGGACTCGATTACATTTTCGTAACAATATCTTTTAAGCCACCAACTTACTCGTACTGAAATCAGCTAGGCAACCATGAGTGCCCAGGCAGCTCTTCAGCGAGCCAGGCAATCACAGGTGGCGGTATAAACTCAGTGGTGGTGGGACCTCCTAGCCATATGCGGCTAGGCTATTCATCAGTCAACCAGAGAGCAGATAGCAGGCAGCTTTTCATCATGCCATTGGAGCATAGGAGTCCATGCAGCTCGTCAGCTAGCTAGGCAGTGATAAGTGGCTGGACCATTTACGGCCAGCTAATTCTTAAGCTAGCTTGATGCTCACATACGTCTGACCATTTTTCAGTTAGTCAAGCAACTAGGAGGAGTCAGGTAACTCTTCATCTAGTCAGGGATCCATATCTGAAAAGCAGCTCCTCAGCTAGTCAGGCGACTGTTGGCCAGCCGAGTATCCATGAACATCCAGTTAGTATCTCAGCTAGCCAGGTGACGATAAGGGTCAGGACAGGTTCTTAGCTAATCGGATGCTCACATACGTCTGACCGCTTCACAAGTTACTCCTCAACATGACCTGCTACCGTTGACCATAATGAGCCATGCACTGATCAGATATTTCAGTCAGTCAGTCCATTCGTTGCACTAAAAGGCTTTTTCAACTGCATCGAGATGGCAGTAGCACTGGATGGTGTGCTTATCTACAGGGTCTTTCATTAAGCGCTTCCTATTTTTAAATTTAAACAAAATGAAGCGTGTGTGAGGTACCGTCGAAATGTTTTATCTGTTTGAAAAGCCTATCAATGCCATTATGCATGTAACTCACACGTCCGCTACCGCTTTTCTGGGTGATGCGCATCCCGAATGTTCAATTTTCGATGACTCTGGCGCGTAAATCAGGCTTAATTTGTTCGATGACATGAGTTATGTTGACTTCGAAAGCCGCTATGATATGTGGCTTATTCGCATAGACCTGAGAGTTCAGAAAACTACCACGTGAGATGATCATACCCTAGGATCGTTGGTGCAAAATGTCCAGTGCGCCGTGAGCTGTTGCGCCATCCTTTGAAACCATATGTCCATATCATCCAGTTCAAGTCAAAGTAAGTTGGTAAACATCCTATAACACTCGCCGTTGATCGCCGCCGTGATGGCTGGCCAAACTTCGTTGTTTTCTCTTTTTTTTTTCCTTTATAGTTCGCGCAGGTTCAAAAGTCATATCCTTATTATGTTTGTCACACAACCTGGATGAAGCGTTCGGAAGCATTGAAGCAGAAGCGACTACAATTGGTCTTTTGGTTAACGAGGGTAAAACGAAATACTATATGCTGTCCTAACTACCAAGGTATCAGTCTCCTTAATGTCACGTACAAGATCCTCTCTGCCGTTTTGTGGGAACGCCTAAAACCATTCGTGGCCCCCCTTGGATAGCTACCCTGGCACCCGCCAGGTAGTGAACCAATGTGTGCAGCGACCCAACCCCTTGCTCCTGGGGAAAGAGGAACCTGGTTCTCCAGGTTGGGGGTTGTGCCTAGGGGTAACATCCCTATCACGTAAAAACCTGCTTGTTCCGAAACAACAACAAGCCTCGGATACGGACGGATACAAAGCTGATGACCCCTGCAAACGACTGACGGACTTGAGAGTCTGCGACCGGAGCAAACCCTCAACTGCTATAAAGCAGATACATATAACCGCACTCCAGGAAGTGCGATGGGATGGACCAGGCAAAAAACGAATGAACAACTGCGACATGCCCCAACGGAAGAAAAGGACGATCGACTCAAAGAAGAATTCTACGATCTCCTAGACAGAACAAATCCAATGCCCCAGCTACGACACAAAAATAGTCCTAGGAGATCTTAATGCAAAAAAACTGGGCAAAGAGGACATATTTGAGTCGATCATATGAAAGCATAGCCTCCATAACACCACATCCGACAACAGACTAAGGCTAATCGATACCCTAGCGGGGCGTAACCTCCTTGTAGCAAGCACGCGATTCCCCCATCTCAACATCCACAAGGGTACCTGGCGGTCTTTTAATCAATCGACCACCAACCAGATTGATCACATTGCGATCGACGCCAATCACTCCTCCTGTATTCTCGACGTACGAACCTTCCGAGGGGCCAACATCGACTCGGACCACTACCTTGTTGTAGCCAAGGTACGAATGAGGATATCAAGAATGCTTAGGAGTCGAGTAGGACAACGTAAGTTTGACGTCGGAAAGCTACAATCGCAAGAGACTGCCAGAATCTTTGCCGATCGTGTCTCCTCCAAGCTCTCTCAAAATCCGCCCACAGCAGCACAAACAATAGAGCAGGAATGGGCGCATTGCCAGAGCGCCGTCAGAGACGCTGCCTCAGAGGAGCTGGGTTTCAAACCGCCTCCACATGGAAACCCCTGGTTCGATGAACAATGCGAACAAGCCCATGCAGCAAAACAAGAGGCATATAAAGCCATGCTGCAACGACGGACGAGAGCTGCTCGCGAAATATATGAGCAGAAGAGAAGAGAGGAGCAAACGCTTTTCAGAAGAAATAAGAGAGAGCACGGAAAGCGTGAGATCGAGGAGATGGAGAGATGCTTCCGCAGGAATGAAGCCCGTAAGTTCTACAATAAGGTAAAACGAACATACCATGGCTACAAAGCCAGAGCGGCGGCCTGCAGGGATGAAAATGGAGAACTGGTAGTAGAGTCGCAGTCGATGCTGAGGATTTGAAAAGACCATTTCTGCAGACTGTATAACGGCGATAATAGACAAGATACCTCTGTCAGGCAGAACGAGCCATTCGTAATGGACGACAACGTAACAGAATTAAGTCCACCCGACCTAGACGAAGTCAAAATAGCAATATCAAGACTTAAGTCTATTAAAGCCGCGGGCGCAGACGGCCTGTCTGCTGAGCTTCTTAAGGCGGCTGGAGATTAGCTGGTAAGGTGCATGTACCATCTCATTTGCAAGGTATGGTCGGAGGAAAGCATGCCCGACGAATGGAATCTCAGCATCGTTCGTCCGGTCCATAAGAATGGAGACCCCTGTAACTGCGCCAACTATAGGGGAATAAGTCTCCTTAACATCGCATATAAGATCTTCTCTGCCGTATTGTGTGAACGCCTGAAACTGTTTGTGGATAACCTGATCGGCTCTTATCAGTGTGGTTTCAGGCCAGGTAAATCGACAATAGACCAAATATTTACGTTGCGGCAGATCTTGGAGAAGACCCAGGAATACCAAATCGACACTCACCACCTCTTCGTCGATTTCAAGGCTGCATATGACAGCGTGTATAGAGATGAGTTATACAAAGCCATGTCTAGTTTTAACATCCCTGCCAAACTCGTCTGACTGTGCAGGATGACATTGGAGAATTCTCGCTGCTCCATTAAAGTCGGTAATGAGCAAACCGAGACTTTTGATGTTAAAAAAGGATTTAGGCAAGGTGACGCGCTGTCATGCAACTTTTTCAACGTCGTGCTTGAAAAGATCGTGCAAGAGTCACTGGCCAACATAAGAGGTACGATTTATTTCAAGTCTACGCACTTGCTTGCGTATGCCGACGACATTGACGTGATTTTACGGACACAGCGAGACGTCAATGAGGCCTTTGTAAGCATTGAGGTAGAAGCGGCTAATATAGATAGAAGCGGCTAAGGTTAATGAGGGTAAGACTAAATATCTGCTTTCATCTAAAAGTCACGGACAACATCGAGGTATTGGCCAGTACGTCACCATGGGCGGATATAACTTCGAAGTGGTCAAGGAATTCGTCTAGCTTAGCTCACTGATGACCAGCGACAACAACACCAGCGCTGAGATAAAACGCAGAATCACTCTTGCCAACCACTGTTCCTTTGGGCTCAAGTGGCAATTGAGAAGTAGAGCCCTCTCTCGGAAAACCAAGATGACACTTTATAAGACCTTAATCATCTCAGTCCTCCTTTACGGCGCGGAGGCTTGGACCTTAACAAAAGCGGATGAAGATGCCCTTGATCGTTTTGAGAGGGAAATTCTGCGCACTATCTACGGTCCCGTCTGTTCAAACGGTATATGGAGGAGAAGATTTAACGAAGAACTGTACGGGTTGTACAGTGACATCGGCCTGGTACGCCCTCTACGGATACAGCGTCTAAGGTGGCTAGGCCATGTAGAGCGCATGGAAAATACAGCTCCGACCCGAAGAGTCTTCGAATCCACCCCGGAAGGAAGGCGCGGCAGAGGACGGCCAGAGACCGTGCCAGCTGGAGACGCTTGTTATTTGAGGCCCACGTTCACCACGGACTGTTGCGCCACCTAAGTAAGAAAGTAAGACTGGCACGATGCTCTTAAAAAAGTGCTCTGTCTTCAGCTGCACAAGTACATAATTATACTGCGAGTGAAGATCCTGTTCGAACTCATCTGTAGACATGCATCTCCGAGCGCATGTTCGGAAGAGATATTTCACTTACCAAAATTCATTTAGCATGTGCTTCTGGTAGCCGAGAGGTCACAAACAGGTCGATCACTTCCTCTTCAAAAAAAAAATGTTTTTTTTCCAAAATCTTCATGTACTCACAGCCTGCTAGTACACATTTTAAGATTAAGAACTGAATGTCAAGCCGTCATCAGCAGAAGAGACTCAACGATAAGACCGTATCAATGTCCAGAATTCTTCAGAGATAGATCCACCCGTATCTAATGCCGACCGGTTAGTCACTGGAATGGAATTTTACGAAAATTCCCGCTCAACCAGTTGAAGCTGACAAAATTTAGATGCTAGCCGTTAAGTCTGTGCTATGGAGAGCAGTAGTCAGATTATCTGATCAAAACAGTGTTGTTGGTTTTCATAATCGCATTGATGTTAGTCGTAGTACGTTCTGCTGTTGTTGTTTGTTTGCTCGAAAGCCAAGCTCTCGTAGTTAACTAGGGGGTCACTTGGACTAAGCAGAAGATGTGCTATCTGGACAGAAATTGGGTTTGAAGGTTACGAACGAACCGCTAGAGGAACTCGATAGGGGCGATGTAGAACATTTGAATGAAGTCGTCTACCGATTGATGATTATTGATTGGTTCGTATTTCAAGTCAGTTCCAATGTCCACGGTCATTTTGAATACTATAGAGCAGTTACTGCCTTCTACCATATGTTACCTTAAACCGTATTGTTTGCTGACAGGAAAACAAATGTCACGCTCCTTGGTCTGAACTAAGGCTTGGTTATTGTTTCTGTGGATTTGAAACAGAATATTTGTATCTCATAACAGCCTTTAGTGGTTGTACTAGGCAAACTTAGCCCGGTTCAGTTGCTTACATCAAAGGAGGTACCAACATTGATCGAGAGCCCCTTTCCGCCTGTGTGCGCCATCTTAAATGCGATTGTCTTCTGCTGCATCGCTTCTCATGTATGGAATCGAAGGCTGTTGGGACCAAAACTGTACTATCTATTCCCTCTATATCTTCTGGACACTATAGGTATCCGCAGACTTTCGACGAAATCACGCTTGGTGTATATAAAGCTACGCCTTATTGCACGCAAAAACAAAGATTACATGGATGCATATAGCGCGTCTCTAGATACTCTATTATTCCGGTGGACTAAGTGAACGATACTGAGACTTTATTATTTCGTCATGCTCTCCAACATGTCGTCTAAGCCAGGTTTCTCTGGTATTTATTCCTTCCTATGGGCATCTACTATCGGCACTATATAGACTGTGCATATCAGAAGTGATCATTCCATATCTCCAATGACATATAGCCCATTCTCTCTCAATGCTTTTTACCATCTGCCAACATGAAGCCAGGCTCATAAAATGTCTGTACTTGGCTAGTAAATATCTGATCAACGCGATGTTTGGCCTCCTCATTTGAAGCCAAATAGTGCCCATGCTTCTGCACCGTAAAGCAGGACCGGGATGATAAGGGTCTTATATAGAGTCAACTTTGTCGTACGGGAGAGGGCTCTATTACTCCATTGCCTTCTGAGCCCAAAGAAACAGCGATTGGCAAGAGTGATTCTGCGTTTGATTTCGGAACTGATGTCGTTGTTCCAGGTCACTGCGGAATCAAGGTAGACAAAGTCTTTAATTACGTCAAATTTATATCTGCCAATACAAACATTCTTGCTAATATTTAGTTTTGCCTTCGTTTACTGCCAAACCAATTTTCGCCGCCTCCATCTCAATACTCGCAAACGCCTCATTGATATCTCGCTCTGATCTACCTATTATGTCAATATCGTCGGCGTGTGCAAGGAGTTGCGAGGATTTGAAATAGATTGTGCCTCTTGTATTGGCCAGTGATTTTTGCACAATCATCTCCAATATGATGCTGAAGAAATCTCACGACAGCGCATCGCCCTGCCTAAATCCTTTTTTGACATCAAGACTATCGGTAAGGTGTTCACCGATTCGGATGGAGCAGCGAGCATTCTCCAGAGTCATCCTTCACAGTCTCACGAGTTTAGCAGGTAAGTCAGAGGTAGACATATGTAGCGTTGTATAGCTCGTCTCTAATTAGGCTGTCGTATGCGGCTTTGAAGTCGACAAATAGGTGGTGAGTGTCGACTTGAAATTCATTGGTTTTTTCCAGGATCTGCCGTAGTGTGAAGATTTGGTCAATGGTGGAATTCCCTGGCCTGAATCCGCACTGATAAGGACCTACCAGCTTGTTTAGAAAAGGCTTCGAGCGTTCACACAAAACGGCAGAGAAGATTTTGTAGGCGACGTTACGAAGACTTATTTCTCTGTAGTTGGCGCAGTCGGAGGGGTCTCGTTTCTTGTGGATCTGGCATACGATGCTGAGACTCATCATATCTTACAGATGAGCTGTTCCTAACCAGGTGGTTAGAAGTGGTTTTTCCATATTCTCAGCATCGACTGCGATTCTACTACTAGGTGTCGGTTCTCATCCGTTCTGGCTTTATAACATTGGCGTGTTCGCTTTATTTGTTAATAAAACTTTCGAATGTCACGCCTGCAGTAACACCTCTCCAAATCCTCAATCGCGCCCTTCTGGTGCTCTTTCTTCTTTTTTCTGAGAAGCTTACTCGTAGAGATCTCGAGCTGCTCTTATTCTTTTATGCAGCGAAGCTTTATATGCATCCTGCTTCGCTGTGTGAATCGTCCCGCACTCGTCATCGAACCAGGTGTTTCTTCGTGGTGGAGCCTTGAAGCCCAAAACTTCGGATGCAGAGGTTTCCAGGGCTTATTTGCAAAGGCTCCACTGCTGTTCTATTGATAGCGTGGAGGATTGAGGTGTATTGGAGAGCTTAACGGAGACGCGATCGGTAAAAGCACGAGCACTTTCTGGTGATACATAGTAGTTTTCCGACGTCATAACTTTGTATTCTTACTCTACTCCGCGGCGTTCGTGATATCCGTAGGCGCATCTTGGCTACTACAAGATAGTGGTCCGAGTCGATGTTAGCCCCTCGGAAAGTTCGAACATCAAGAATAGTGGAGGAGTGTCTGACGTCGCTCGCGATGTGATCAATCTGGTTGGTAGTCGATTGATCAAAAGACCGCCAGGTGCCTTTGTGTATATCGAGGTGCGGGAAGCGCGTACTGGCTAGAAGGAGATTTCGCCTCGTAGCAAGATCATTCAGCTTGTGTCCGTCATCGGATGTGGTGTCGTGTAGGCTATGTTTGCCGATGACTCGTTCAAAGATGCTTTCCTTAGCATTGAAGTCTCCTAGTACAATTATGATGTCATAGCTGGGATATTGGGCATACGTTCTGTCGTAGAACTCATCTTTGGTGAGGTCATCCTTATCTTCCGTGGGGCGTGGACGCAGATCAGGCTGATGTTAAAAAATGTAGCCTTGATACGGATCGTTATGAGGCGTTCGCTCACATGCCGAAAGCTTAGGACTTTTTACCTTAGTCCACAATCCATCCGAACAATCGTTGTCCTCTCTCTCTATAGCAGTCGCCGTAGTAAATATCGCAGTTTTTCATCCGCTTTACACCCGGTCTATGTCATCGCATTTCCTGGATGGCGGTTACGTCCGCTTTATAGCGGTCTAAGGCGTCCGCAAGGTTTACGGCTGTACGTGGCCTTTTTAGGGACCTAACATTCTCCGTACAAAGCCGAAGATCATTGTCCTTTTTTCGTTTTTTTCATGGGCCGTCAACATAAATCCGGTCCGTTATATCCAAGGCTTGTGGATTTTTTACGGTTACGGTTTACTAGGCCGTAGCCAAACCGACTAATCCTGTTTTTTGGCGTAGGAGGCTCGCGCTTCGCCGTCTGCATTTTCCATAGGAAATCTCCAGATGGCACCACGAGGAGGTGGGGATGGGACTTACTAACAGTGCCGCAAGTTGTTCCTCTGCGGTGGCTCTTCTCGCTTTTTAGCAGGCCAGCTTCCGTTAGATTAGCATCCAACCCTACGAGTCTTTTGTTAGTCATTTGTCATCTATAGGTCCCTTTCACCTATGGGAAAATAAAATCACACGTACCATGGGTGATTGGGAAAAGCTTGGCTTTGGTCCTCTATGGACTGTGCTCCTTTGGTATGAAAAAAATTTGGAACACAAAAGCAGAACTTATCCCATTAGAGCAGACTTAATTCGTTTTATCGAGAACAGTCTTCTCTAGATTTGTATACAAATTACCTACTTACTTACTTACTTAACGGGCGCTACAGTTCGAGGTGAACCTGGGCCTCAACCAACATGCCCCTCCACCTAGCACGATCTTTCGCTAGTCTTTCCCAATTTTTGCCGCCTCCATCTCAATACTCGCAAACGCCTCATTGACATCTCGCTGCGATCTACCTATTATGTCAATGTCGTCGGCGTATGCAAGGAGTTGCGAGGATTCGAAATAGATTGTGCCTCTTGTATTGGCCAGTGATTTTTGCACAATCATTTCCAATATGATGTTAAAAAAATCACACGACAACGCATCGCCCTGTCTAAATCCTTCCTTGACTTCGAAACTATCGGTCAGTTCTGCACCGGTTCGGATGGAGCAGCAAGTATTTTCCAGGGTGATCCAGCATAGTCTGATGAGCTTAGCAGGGATGTCAAAAGTAAACATGGCGCTATATAGCTCGTCTCTAATTACGCTGTCGTATGCGGCCTTGAAGTCGACGAATAGATGGTGCGTATCGACTTGAAATTCATTGGTTTTCTCCAGGATCTGTCGTAGTGTGAAGATTTGATCGATGATGGACTTCCCTGGCCTGAAGCCACACTGATAAGGACCTATCAGCTTGTTTACGAATGGCTTCAGGCGTTCACACAAAACGGCAGCGAAGATCTTGTATGCGACATTAAGGAGACTTATTCCTCTATAGTTGGCGCAGTCTAAGGGATCTCCTTTTTTGTGGATCGGGCAAACAATGCTGAGACTCCATTCCTCGGGCATGCTTTTCTATGACCTTATCTTACAGATGAGCCGGTGCATGCTCCTTACCAGCTCACCCCCAGCCGCTTTGAAGAGCTCAGCAGACAGTCTATCTGCGCCAGCAGCTTTATTCGACTTGAGTTTCGACATGGCAATCTCAACTTCGTCGAGGTCAGGGAGACGGAACTCTCTGCGATCTCCGTCGTTAAAAAGTTAAAAAATGGATCATTCTGCCTGGCGGCGGTATGTTGGCTGTCATCGCCGTTATACAGTCTGCAGAAGTGGTTTTTCCAAATTCTCAGCATCGAATGCGATTCTACTACTAGGTGTCCGTTCTCATCCTTACAGGCCTCCGTTCGGGCTTTATAGCCTTGAGACATTCGTTTTATCCGCTGATAAAATCTTCGAACGTCGTGCCTGCAATAGCACCTCTCCAAGCTTTCAGTCGCCCGCTTCTCGTGCTCTTTCTATTTTCTCTTGAGAAGCTTATGTTCCTCCCTTCTTTTAAGCTCGTAGAGCTCACGAGCCGCTCTTGTTTTTTTGTGTAGTGAGGCTTTGTATGCCTCCTGCTTTTCCGCATGAATCCTTCTACTCTCGTCATCGAACCAGATGTTTCGTCGTGGTGGAGCTTTAAGGCCCAGCACTTCCGTTGCTGTGCTCTTCAGGGCTTGTTTGCACAGGCTCCATTATTGCTCTACTGACTGAGTGGAGGATTGAGGTGTATCGGAGAGCTTAAGGGAGACGCGGTGCCTTGGCAAAAGCACTGGCGATCTTCGGCGATAGTAGCTTTCCGACGTCATAGCTTGGTGTTCTAACTCTACTCCGCGGTGTTCGTGTTATGCGCTGACGTATCTTGGCTACTACAAGATAGTGGTCTGAATCGATGTTCGCTCCTCGGAAAGTGCGAACATCAAGAATAGTGGAGGAGTGTCTGACGTCAATCGCGATGTGATCAATCTGGTTGGTGACTGATTGATCTGGCGACCGCCAGGTGCCTTTGTGTATATCGAGGTGGGAAAATCGATCAGCCTGTGTCCGTTATCGGATGTAGTGTCATGTAGGCTGTGTTCGCCGATGACCCGCTCAAAGAAGCTTTCTTTACCCAGCTTAGCGTTAAAATCTCCTAGTATGATTTTGGTATCATAGCTGGGGCATTTGGTATATGTTCTGTCTAGGAGATCAAATAAATCATCTTTGATTGAGTCATCCTTGTCTTCCGTGGGGGCATGGACGCATATGAGGCTGATGTTACAGAAATTTGCCTTGATGCGGATCGTTATGAGGCGTTCACCCACATACTGGAAACTTAGGACTTTATGTCTTAGTCCACCTCTAACAACAAATCCGCATCCAAATAGTCTCTGTCCTCTCTCCCTATAGCAGTCACCGTAGTAAATGTCGCAGTTTTTCATCCGCTTTTTACCCGGTCCATTCCATCGCATTTCCTGGATGGCGGTGATGTCCGCTTTATAGCGGCCCAGGGCGTCCGCAAGTTGTTCGGCCGCACGTGGTCTGTTTAGGGACCCAACATTCCACGTACAGAACCGAAGGTCCTTGTTTGTTTTTTGTTTTCTTTTAGGGTCGTCAACATAGATCCGTTCCGTTTTATTATCCGAGGTTGTTTTAGGTTGTCGCTAGACTATAGCCCAACCGACACTAATCCTGTTTGGTGGCGCAGGATACTCGCCATTCGGCCTCTTCCGTCAGTAATTTCTCTTTTAAGGAAATTTCCATATGGCACCACGAGGAGGTGGAAGTAGGACCTGACTAGCAGAGCTGCAAGATGTTCGGCTGCAGAGGCTCTTACTCGCTTTTTGTCGGGCCAGCATCCGTCGGCAGATGCTACCCCTACGAGGCCTTTGCTAGTCCTTCACCATCCAAATTACCTACATCAAGGCTTATAAAAGTATCTAGTTAAGTAGATGATAGATGCTCTTCATTTCCATTTCAGTGCAGTGCAGCGTACAGCCCGCTAACCGCATCCATAGTCATACACTCTATGCACAGGTTACTTAAAAATTATATATTTTCCCAAGTCGGTTAGAGCGACTCTTGTCTCTCACCCCGATCCCTTGTCCACTTCAGAAATAGAAACATCACACTATCATAAGCGACACTGATTACCTTATCGCCTCAAATGATCCGTCAAACCATCATATTGTGCGCACGACCTTGTCGATTCAGTATTTTTGGAACACGCTCTGTTGACATTTCCATTAATTACCTGCTTTTACTGTATGTACTCAAAAAACACAGCTTGGATCGGCTTGGATCACAAGACTCCAATAAAAAAAATTGTATCTGACGTCAAGACATCTGACATGCAGATGTACACAGTCACCACCAATTGTCTCATTTAATGTTCGCAGGTTCTTCGTGCGCGAAACAGGTTTTGATATACGGATTCCTTAAGGTGATTCCCGAAAGAAATACCCCGGAACCCAGTGGTCTTAATCCAATAATGTTAAAACCGGTCACCAGACAAAAAACAAAAACATATGCGACTCCAATGGACCTAAATGTCAGTTATGGCTTTCACGTCTCGTATGTGTACGCCTACCCAGTTGAGTCAGCATTTAAACTGGCGGTGCTTGGAACTTGTTCAGTTAACACGGCAGTGTATTCTGCTTGATCACCACGTTGAGACGTCTTGACTATAAAGGCATCCTGGTACTTCCCAGTCTTCGTTAAACTGCTGAAAACCAGTTAAAACTAGTCCCACTCTCTTGGGTATATCTTTATGAGGGCAAATGCATTTTAGACCATCATGGACTTCAACTTGCAGTTTATCACAACAGCTTGAGGTCGTCAACCCTCTAGCGTGAGGTGGAGAACACATTTGCATATTCGGCTAGTTTAGTAGATAGTTGTGAGTTGTGAGCCAATGACAGGTTTAGTTTATCGTTTGATGGATCACGTGGTCGGTACGTGGTACCATGTGATCGATCGATCTATATTTGCGGACATGTAGTATTCTAGAGAGCAATCGAACCAGCCTTAGTCTCGCAAACTGGCGGAATATGTTTATCTGTAAGCTAACGAATCCAAGGTGATTAATTGTAAACAAGGCAAAAGTGATGGCACAAGGCAATCGTCAATACATATATGTGGTGATGTGCCGCAAGAGCATGAGTGTTAGGTAGGCGATAAATTCAGGCCACCAAATAAAACCAGATTGGAAATCGCTTTAATTCAGGTTACATGTTTGATAGCTTTCCAACTCATGCAAGGAACTTAGTGATTAAGAGAAAGTTAGAGGACACATGGCTCAGTCAAGTCGCTTGCTGTGGTTCTAACAGTGCCACGCATTGTTTTATAGGTTAGGTTAGGTTGACGTGGTAGGCATAAGCCACACTTAGGCCGAAGCCGGCCCATTGGGATACCACCTGTTAGATTAGGTTAGGTTGACGTGGTAGGCATAAGCCACACTTAGGCCGAAGCCGGCCCATTGGGATGCCACCTGTTAGATTAGGTTAGGTTGACGTTGTAGGCATAAGCCACACTTAGACCGAAGCCGGCCCATTGTGATACCACCTGTTAGATTAGGTTAGGTTGACGTGGTAGGCATAAGCCACACTTAGACCGAAGCCGGCCCATTGTGATACCACCTGTTAGATTAGGTTAGGTTGACGTGGTAAGCATAAGCCACACTTGGGCCGAAGCCGGCCCATTGTGATACCACCTGGATCAGGGTACCCTTATCCGCTACCTGCGAACCAACCGGTGCTTCTCATAAAGCGGTGGGGTTGAGCTATTTTTTGGTTTTCTAGCTCACTTAAAAGAGGGCGCCGTGGCGCAGTGGTTAGTGTGTCGTACTCTGACACACGATGAGCGAGTTCGGATCCCGATATCACCACCGCCATCGAATGTTTATTTCGCGGCGTCCCTCCTCGGCGGAGTACTGGCGAAACCCCCCGTAGTATACTTGCCTTGGAAAAGCTTCTTGACTCAAGCCGTTCGGAATCGGCATTAAACTGTAGGTCCCTTTCACCTATGTGAAAAATAAATCACACACATCATGGGTGATTGAGAAAAGCTTGGCTCTGGTCCTTCATGGGCTGTAACGCCACCAAAAGAAGAAAGATAGAAGCTCACTTAGAAGGGCGCGCTGAGGTGAATCCTCCTGCGATTCGCAGAAGAGGGACATGAGCAGAGGAGGTGGTGTATTGATTCCTCCTCCTCCTCGTCCATGCAGCTGCGACAGAACTCATTGTAGGGTAGCCCCAGTCTGGCGGCGTGTTTTCCAATGGTGCAGTGACCTGTAATGACACCCACTAGAGTAATTAACGTTGCCCTTTTGGTTGCCAACAGGTCCCTGGTTCGTCCTAGGTCTAGCTTAGGCCACAATTGTTTGGTAATAAAGCCGATTTTGCTCTCATTCCATTGGAGGTTGGTCTCCTCTATGGTTTGAAGCTTTATCATGTGCTTTACCGTACTTATTGGTATTTCTAGGTACCCGAGGATAGGTAGGCTGAGTGTGCTTGACCTTAACTTTGCGAGTTCGTCGGCCGCGCAGTTTCCTGGAATATCCCTATGCCCGGGAACCCACAGTATTTTAATGTTGAACTGTTTAGCCATCCCAACTAGAGATAGGCGACAGTTAAGAGATGCCTTTGAGTTGTGGGTTACCGAGGCCAGGGATTTTATCGCAGATTGACTATCCGTGCAAATGATAATATCCTTTGTGGATATTACATTGATCCTGAGCCATGCCAGGGCCTCCGTTATCGCTGTTCTTTCTGCCTGATACACACTACAGTAATTTGGGAGTCTAAATGATAGGTTGAGATTAAGTTCCTTGGAGAAGACCCCACTGCCTACACCCGACTTCATCTTAGAGCCATCGGTATAGAGGGAGATCGAGTCCTTTGGTATGACTTTCCCTTCAGCCCATTCCTCCCTGGATGGAAAAGCAACTTCGAAGTTCCTGGTGAACATATTCTGCGGGTTAATGTAGTCAGTGTCCATGGGTACTTTGAAGTGTTTTAGAATAGTGGTGTGGCCTTTTTGAGATGTGGGCCATTTTCTTATGCTCCTCATCCTTAGGGCCGCGCATGCAGCAACTTGCTTGCTGAAAAGGTTTAGTGGTGGAAGATGTAGTAGAACATTTAAGGCCTCCTTGTACCTTCCCCAGAAGGTTTCGATTGACTGCTTTGTCCAGAGCAGTCCATCAGACTACGACGCCATACAGGAGGATAGGCCTTATGACTGCTGTGTAGAGCCAGTACATATGTAATGCTTGGTTGGAGACCCCACCTCCTGCCCACTACTTTCTTACAGCTGTAGAGGGCAAAAGTTGCATTCTTGACCCGATCAAGCAAGTTGGGTTTCCAATTCAGTCTCCTGTCAAGGACTAGGCATAGAAATTTAACCTGTTCTTTGATTGTTAGTTGGGTTCCACCCAGCCTTGGTGGTTCTAAAAGTCTTAAGCTTCCGAGATATAAGCGAACACCTCATAACAATCCGCATCAAAGCTAAATTTGGAAACATTATCTTAATATGCGCTCACGCCCCAACGGAAGAAAAGGACGATCGACTCAAAGAAGAATTCTACGATCTCCTAGACAGAACATATGCCCAATGCCCCAGCTACGACACAAAAATAGTCCTAGGAGATTCTAATGCAAAAAAACTGGGCAAAGAGGACATATTTGAGTCGATCATAGGAAAGCATAGGCTCCATAAAACCACATCCGACAACGGACTACGGCTAATCGATTTCCTAGCGGGGCGTAACCTCCTTGTAGCAAGCACGCGATTCCCCCATCTCAACATCCACAAGGGTACCTGGCGGTATTTTGTTCAATCGACCACCAACCAGATTGATCACATTACGATCGACGCCAGACACTCCTCCTGTATTCTCGACGTACGAACCTTCCGAGGGGCCAACATCGACTCGGACCACTACCTTGTTGTAGCCAAGGTACGAATGAGGATATCAAGAATGCTTAGGAGTCGAGTAGCACAACGTAAGCTTGACGTCGGAAAGCTACAATCGCAAGAGACTGCCAGAATCTTTGCCGATCGTGTCTCCTCCAAGCTCTCTCAAAATCCGCCCACAGCAGCACAAACAATAGAGCAGGAATGGGCGCATTGCCAGAGCGCCGTCAGAGACCCTGACTCAGAGGTGCTGGGTTTCAAACCGCCACCACATGGAAACCCCTGGTTCGATGAACAATGCGAACAAGCCCATGCAGCAATACAAGAGGCATATAAAACCAAGCTGCAACGACGGACGAGAGCTGCTCGCGAAATATATGAGCAGAAGAGAAGAGAGGAACACACGCTTTTCCGAAAAAGAAGAGAGAGCACGGAAAGCGTGAGATCGAGGAGATGGAGAGATGCTTGCTTCCGCAGGAATGACGCCCGTAAGTTTTACAATAAGGTAAAACGAACATATTATGGCTACAAAGCCAGAGCGGCGGCCTGCAGGGATGAAAATGGAGAACTGGTAGTAGAGTCGCAGTCGATGCTGAGGATTTGGAAAGGCCACTTCTGCAGACTGTATAACGGCGATGATAGACAAGATACCGCTGTCAGGCAGAACGAGCGATTCGTAATGGACGACAATGAAACGGAATTCAGTCTACCCGACCTAGACGAAGTCAAAATAGCGATATCAAGACTTAAGCCTAATAAAGCCGCAGCTGGAGATGAGCTGGTAAGGTGCATGCACCATCTCATTTGCATGTCATGGTCGGAGGAAAGCATGCCCGACGAATGGAATCTCAGCATCGTTTGTCCGGTCCATAAGAAAGGAGACCCCTATAACTGCGCCAACTATAGAGGAATAAGTCTCCTTGACATCGCATATAAGATCTTCTCTGCCGTATTGTGTGAACGCCTGAAACCGTTTGTGGATAGCCTGATCGGCTCTTATCAGTGTGGTTTCAAGCCAGGTAAATCCACAACAGACCAAATATTTACGCTACGGCAGATCTTGGAGAAGACCCAGGAATACCAAATCGACACTCACCACCTCTTCGTCGATTTCGGCGTGTATAGAGATGAGCTATACAAAGCCATGTCTAGTTTTAACATCCCTGCCAAACTCATCCGACTGTGGAGGATGACAATGGAGAATTCTCGCTGCTCCATTAAGGTCGGTAATGAGCAAACCGAGACCTTTGATGTTGCGCTGTCATGCAACTTTTTCATCATCGTGCTTGAAAATATCGTGCAAGAGTCACTGGCCAACACAAGAGGTACAAGAGTTACGATTTATTCCAAGTCTACGCAATTGCTTACGTACGCCGACGACATTGACGTGATTGGACGGACACAGCGAGACGTCAATGAGGCCTTTGTAAGCATTGAGGTAGAAGCGGCTAAGATGTGTCTCAAGGTTAATGAGGGTAAAACCAAATATCTGCTTTCATCTAAAAGAGACGGTGAACACTGACGTATTAGCCAGAACGTCATCATGGGCGGATATAACTTGGAAGTGGTCAAGGAATTCGTCTTCCTTGGCTCACTGAGGACCAGCGACAACAACACCAGCGCTGAGATAAAACGCAGAGTCACTCTTGCCAACCGCTGTTTCTTTGGGCTAGAGAGGTAATTGAGAAGTAGAGCCCTCTCTCGGAAAACCAAGGTGACACTTTATAAGACCTTAATCATCTCAGTCCTCCTTTACGGCGCAAAGGGCTTGGAACTTAACAAAATCGGATGAAGATGCCCTTGATCGTTTCGAGAGGAAAATTCTGCGCACTATCTACGGTCCCGTCTGTTCAAACGGTGTATGGAGGAGAAGATTTAACGAAGAACTGTACAGTGACATTGGCCTGGTACGCCTTCTACGGATAGAGCGTCTAAGGTGGCAAGGCCATGTTGAGCGCATGGAAAATACAGCTCCGACCCGAAGAGTCTTCGAATCCACCCCGGAAGGAAAACGCGGCAGAGGACGGCCGCATCTACGGTGACGCACGCAGGTGGAAGGGGACCTTAACCAACTGGGCGGGCGGCGCTGGAAACAGCTGGCCAAAGACCGTGCCGGCTGGAGACGCTTGTTGATTGAGGCCCATGTTCACCACGGACTGTAGCGCCACCTAAGTAAGTAGGTAAGTAAGTAGGTACGTAAGTCTTCTTGAGCGATTCGAAGATCAAAGGGGGTCCTCCGTCGAAATGAGGATCGTTGTTTGCCGTAAAGTTGTAATTGGGCCTGGTCCTCGGATTGCCAACCGATTGACCCAGACATGTTTTTTTCAATACTTTACTATTTGCAGCGGATCCTGGACTGATCAGCACTGAAGCATGGACTGGCTTCAAATTAACGGAGCAAATGCCTAAGTATAGAGGCCCGAATGAATGAATCGTTTCTTCGAGCAGCAGCATTTCAAAGAAAAGAAAATAATTAACATAAATAGTATCGCGTTACGACAATTCATATCCCGAAACCTCTTCTAAACAGATCCCATAGCAACTGGATGTCTTGGCATTGGTCGTGTTGTTTACATTCATAACCGAGGCCTTGCTGGGCCTTAGATTAACTGAAGATCACTGTCACGGCCGGAACCACTCATTGAGTGGTTTGTTTACTCACATCGCGCTTTATGATAGCTAAGCGGTATGCAGATACTTCATCTTTCATTTAACTTGGTGTACCCTGTATGTTTTGGTAACTGCGTGAGTCGTCAGACGTAATACGTTAACACGTGCAAGTTGATATTCAAGCCGGCTGAATGGGATTTATCGAATGCTGACCACAGATTGGTTTAAAAACCAGACTTGACCAGTTATAGGCAGTCCCAACTGGTAGGAACTAGAGAATAACCAGGGCCACTGCTTCAGAGTGAATACTAAAGGTGTTTTTTAAGGTGCCTTTGTAGGGGTTTACAAATTAGCCTTGTCGAATAGAAGGTCATATGCTGGCAAATATGACTCGAATGAAGCGTAATCGTATAGTCCAATTTTCGACAACTTTATCGAGCAACTGGGGCAACACGGCGATGGTTGACTTCTCTGGTTTATCCGTATCGACTAGTAACTTCACATACTCCCAAATTATAGGATCGTGGAGACCAGCTCACAGGCCCATTATGCGAAACTATGCGCTCAGCAAATGGTTCCCGCAATGAATTGATGTTGCACCATCTTGTTGAAATCAAAGCTCCGTCACATCAATGCCATTCAATTGGTGGCCAGATAGGCTCGATGGTTGCTAGGCTGGTTGGCTAGTGGCCAGGTTGTCTGGTTGGTGGCCAGGTTAGCTGGCTAGTGGCCAGTGGGGCTGGCTAGTGACCAAGTTGGCTGGCTGACGGCCAAGTAGGCGGGCTGGTTGATAGGTTGGCTGCCTGGCGGGTTTCCAGGTTAGCTGGCGCCTAGTAGTGAGGTTAGCTGGCTGGTGGCCAGGGTGGTTGGCTGGTGGCCAGGTTGCCCGGCTTGTGACCAGGCTGGCTGGCTAGTGACCAGGTTGGCTGGCTAGTGGCCTGGTTGGCTGGCTAGTGGCCAGGTTGGCTGGCTAGTGGCCTGATTGGCAGGCTTGTGGCAAGGTTGGTTGGCTATTGATGATTACCAACTTCTTTTGGCTTGAATTGGATAATATGGACACCATCGCCATGTGGTTTCAATAGAACGGTGCTACATGCCACACAGCTTTTCTTTTTTCTTTTTTTTTTTTCGTCGGAAGCTTTTACTATCTGTTTGAGCACTCAGACGCAAATACTGTTCCATTGTACTCCACCTTTGTTCGTTGGTGGCGTTACAGCCCATGAAGGACCAGAGCCAAGCTTCTCTCAATCACCCATGTTGTGTGTGATTTATTTTCCACACAGGTGAAAGGGACCTACAGTTTAATGCCGATTCCGAACGGCGTGAGTCGAGAAGCTTTTTCATGGCAATTTTACTACGAGGGGTTTTGCCAGTACCCCGCCGAGGAGGAACGTCGCGAAATAAGCATTCAATGGCGTTGGTGTTATCGGGATCCGAACTCGCTCATCGTGCGCCAGAGTCCAACACACTAACCACTGCGCCACGGCGCCCTCCACCTTACATTAATATATTTACCCCCCGTTTTCCGAAGAAAAATGAGAAGTAGCTTTAGATAAGTAGAGCTAAGAGAATCGGCCTACACCACGTTGGCCCTAAGGGTGCGCCACCGTGCGCGAGCAAAGGCGGGACAGTCACAGAGAAAATATTCCATGTACTGTGTCATCCTCCTCACATCACTGGTGGGCGTCTCACTAATGCCCAACACGCAAAGATAATCCCTCCATCTACAGTTGTGCGTATTAAACACCCAATTGTAAATGTCCCTGAGAAGATCTCCTCTCAACCCATTCTGGCAAGTTTATCAGAGGTCTCATTTCCTGGGATCCCAGAGTGACCTGGAACCCATACAAGCCTTAGTGAGTTTAACCTACCGACGCACGGTGAGTTCATGCACATATTTTCCTAACGAGAAGTGCAGTTGGATGTTTTCCGCTCCGCTCCCCGCCCAGATCTGGAGCCGTCCGTGAAATTGAGAAGACTATCCTTTCCAGGTTGAGGGCGCCGTGGCGCAGTGGTTAGTGTGTTGGACTCTGGCGCACGATGAGCGAGTTCGGATCCCGATAACACCAACGCCATCGAATGTTTATTTCGCGACGTTCCTCCTCGGCGGGGTACTGGCAAAACCCCTCGTAGTAAAATTGCCATGAAAAAGCTTCTCGACTCACGCCGTTCGGAATCGGCATTAAACTGTAGGTCCCTTTCACCTGTGTGGAAAATGAATCACACACAACATGGGTGATTGAGAGAAGTTTGGCTCTAGTCCCTCATGGGCTGTTAACGCCACCAAAGAAGAAGAAGGTAGCCTAAGGTGTTCCCGGCCATTTCCTGAATGGCTGAGCGACAATGCAGCCACATATTGTTGACATTGCGCTCGACGTCGGCATACCGGAGATCATTTCCCTCCGTGGCTCCCGGTAGAATGTGGTAACGCCACCAAAGAAGAAGAAGATCCTTTCCAGGTTCAGTATCCAGCGAAACTCGACTGTGTAATTACAGCGCAGTAGGGTGAAGGGTGTCAATGCGTCAGAACGCATGTCCCTGAGACAGGGGTCGCAGGACATTTCTTGCGCAAGCACACTGTTATTCCTCTCTTGAGACGAGACATGGATTTTAGAGCACACCCTCTGATAAATATATCAAGGGGTGGAAGGTTCTGGTTCATCATAGCATCTAGAGCAGCGCCCGGCATGCTGGGGAAAGCTCCCGTACAGTTGAGGCAAACCGTTCTTCGGAGTTTGGTGAAAGAGGCTAAGACGTGTTTGCGTGTTAGCCAGTTCCATCAGACAACTGATCCATATGAGATGATCGGTGTTATTAGTGCCGTGTAGATCTAGAGGTCCGAGAGGAATGTCCGAGAGGGCATGGGCTCGGACATACAGGGTAAAGTTGTTGATTGCTCTCAACCTGGCGAGATGCCAGCAACGATCCCTGTTTAAATGCCCGGGTCAAGTTGACATACGACCTCCTCGCGGCGCCCTCTGGATAGCCTCTTCAACAACCTTTGGGAGGTGAACAACCGTATGCAGCGAAAAAAACCCCGACCAGAATGGCGGTTGTGCGGCGGGCTAACAATCCGCCCACGTAAAAAAAGATAGAACGGATACTCGACGACGACAACGCACGAAAAAGGAACACGATTTGCGAGTATGCTCCTCGAATGTCAGAACCCTGTACACTCCCGGAGCTGCTCTTAAACTAGAAGGAATCCTCACGCAGTACAAGGCGGATATTACTGCGGTCCAGGAAATACGCTGGATAGGAAACGGTATGATTAGGAAGAAAAATTGCGACATACATTACAGCTGTCACAAAAGGTTGCACTTACTGGGATGCGGATTTGTCGTGGGAAAGCGGTTAAGGTCGAAGGTTATCGACTTTAAACCTACTAGTGATCGCCTGGCTGTGATCCGCATGAGAAGCAGATTTAATAAGATCAGCCTTATATGTGCACACGCCCCTACCGACGAGGCTGAAGACCCTATCAAGGAGGACTTCTATGACCTCCTGGACAACGCCTACGGAGCTTGTCCGGAGTAAGATGTAAAAATCGTACTCGGGGACTTCAACGTCAAAATCGGAAAGGAAAACACCCTTGGCGGAGTGATCGGAAAGCACAGCCTCCACGATACAACAACAGATAACGGCTTCCGACTCGCTGACTTTGCGACAGCTCGTAATGCGGTGATAAGTAGCACAAGAATCCCTCGCAAGCGAATCCACACAGCAACCTGGCGATCTCCGGACGGTCGAACCGCCAACCAAATCGACCATGTGCTCATTGACGCAAGGCACGCGTCAAACATCCTGGATGTGCGAACATTCAGAGGGGCAAATGTCGACTCTGACCACTTCCTCGTAGCAGCAAGATTCAGAGCTCGACTGTCCAATGTCAGAAAGCTGCACCAGCCCATCAGGAGGAGGTTCGACATTGGGCGCCTGAGCACACCGGAGGTTGCCAGAGTCTACAGGGAGCAGCTGAGCGAAAGACTCTACGGTATGCCTGCGTCAAACACAAATGCCAATAATATGTGGCCGCATTGCCGCTCAGCTATTCAGGAAGTAGCCGAAACCACCTTAGGATACCTACCACCCCCGACAAGAAACCCGTGGTATGATAGCAAGTGTGAGCAGAAAAAGGCAGCAACCGACGAGGCGTACCAAAAGGCGCTGCAGAGGAAAACCAGGGAAGCGCAAGAAGTGTACCGAGCCAGAAGAAGGGAAGAGAAAAAACTACTGCGACGAAAGCAAAGAATCTTTGCAGCCTCCCAGCTCAGGGATATCGAGGAGGGATAAGCATAAGACACGAGCCTTTTACAAGCAAGCCAAAGGCCTTGCAGGATGCTTCAAAAAGGGCACCCAGGCTCTTCGAAACTGCGAGGGTAATCTTGTCACCGACCCGCAGGGAATAGTGGATGTATTTGAGCAGCATTTCTAGCAGCTGCTTAACGAGCATGACCAAGAGAGAATGGTAGAGACAGAGGAAATCCCAACTCCAGCCGCTGAAGTAGTCCTCCCACCCAGCATCGAAGAAGTCGGCACAGCTATTCAGAAGCTGAAGAACAACAAGGCCGCAGGCTCAGATGGCTTGCCATCAGAGCTCTTCTCGCTGGCGGCGATGTTCTGGTAGGGAGCATGCACCAGATCATCTGCAGAATTTGGGAAGATGAAAGCATGTCCGACGACTGGAATACCAGCTCTATATGCCCCATCCACAAAAAAGGCGATCCTACCTCTTGCAAGAACTATAGAGGTATATCCCTGCTCAATATCGCATACAAGATCCTGTCCAGCGTATTGTGTGAACGTCTAAAACCATTTTGCACCGCACTAATCGGCAGCTACCAGCTTTCGGCCCGGCAAATCAACTATAGACCAAATTTTCATAAAACTCGAAAAATCCTGGAAAAGACCAACGAGCTTCGAATCGATACACACCATCTTTTCATCGATTTCAAAGCCGCATACGACAGCATTCATCGTGCAGAACTGCTTGGGGCGATGGCTGAATTCGGGGTGATCCCGGTAAAACTGATCCAGTTGTGTCGCGCCACGCTAAAAAACACGCGATGCACCGTGCAACTCGGTTCTAGGATCTCGGAACCATTCGAAACATGCACCGGATTTCGGCAAGGAGATGCGCTGTCATGTGACTTCTTCAACCTGGTGCTGGAGCAGATAGTGCGACAGTAAATTCCACAAATGACACCACAGTGGTGATCCGGCGTAGAATCGCCCTTGGCAACCGCTGCTACTTCGGCTTGTCCATACAACTGGGGTCAAAACTCCTCACTCGAAAGACCAAAGTCATGCTTAACAAAACGCTCATTCTGCCAGTCTTGCTGTACGGAGCCGAAAGCTGGACGATAAGCAGGACAGCGGAGCTGATTTTGGGTTCTTTCGAAAGAAAAATTCTGCGCCGGATATTTGGTCCTGTCTGTGAGGAAGGTGAATGGAGAAGAAGACACAACTGCGAACTCTACGAGCTGTACCAAGATGTGGATGTAGTCCGGAAGGCAAGGATCCGTCGACTACACTGGCTCGGCCACATCGAGCGCATGGACATCAACGCTCCAGCTAATAGGGTCTTCGACTCCGAGCCTCCTGGTTCGAGAAGAAGAGGAAGACAGAACCTCCGGTATAAAGACCAAGTAATCGCGGATGTAAGACATCTTGGTCTTGACAACTGGAAGCAGCGTGCCCGGGACCGTCAAGGATGGAAGGCAGCTATAGCTCAGGCTCAGATCCTCCATGGATCGCAGGCCTGATAAGTAAGTAAGTAAGTAAGTAAGATCTAGAGGACTTTTGCCAGCGATAACCCCATGTTTTACCAAGGACACCTTTGCATTGCCAGATCGCTGACAGGCCTTTGATGGTTTTTGATACAACATGCTTTGGGCAGAGAAGCTTGCTGTCTAAGATAACTCCTAGATACTTAGCTTCTTTGGATATCGGGATGGGAATGCCTCTTAGCACCAGCTGAGTCATGACAGTATTTTTCCTCCTTCTTGTGAAAAGAACGACATCAGTCTTGAGAGGATTAACTGACAGTCCGTTTCTCGTGCACCACTCATAGATCTAATCTAGCGCCGCCTGTGCTTTGAGATGAACAATCGCTAAGCATGAGCCGACAGTAAGAACGGCGACATCATCCGCATAGTCCTGGACATTGATTCGACCACCACGCACCATATTAACGGAGGCAGGACGCCACCTTGCCGGCAGCCCTTGTCTACGCCAGATTTGACACACTGGTCGGGGCCTACATCAGCGGTCAATGTCCTGTGCACAAGCATTGCTTTGAGCCACAAGACCAGTGCTTCATCTACGCCATGACGTCTGGCAGCGTTGTACATGCTGTCGAAAGTTGCGTTATCAAAAGCTCAATGTCAATGTCGATGAAAATGCCCAGCGCGTACTCTTTCCTTTCGAGCGCGCATTCGATTCTCCCGACTAGGTTTTGAAGCGCAGTCTCGCAGGGTTTTTGGCCTTGATAAGCATGTTGCATTTCCGAACTTTGCGCACGTGCATCTCTACCAGTCTCTGCATGCTTTTCAGCAGGAAGGATGTTAGACTAATTGGTCTTAAACTCTTGGCAACTTTTTATTTTGGGAATAAGGACTACTTTCATGTGGACAAGTGCTAGGCTAGAAGCGAAGCCATCGGAGGATGCCAAAGAAAATTCAATGGCTTCAGTCGTAACCACGCGCGACGCAATATACCAGCTACGCCGAGTTGTTTTCATCGTTTCAGTTGCAGTTTCCCTTGAAGGGGATGTGCAGCGAGCCGATGGCGATCTGATTTTCCGGGAAATGAGTCTGAAAGTACCATGAGGTTTCCTGAGTGTTTCCAGCTTTGTCGATTTACCCCATTTGAGAGCTTCAACCAACTTGCTAGTTGAACTCAGAGACTTGATCAGAGACGTTTTTCGATTTACGAATAAGTTTCTTACATTCTTTCTGCTTCGACCGATACTTGCTCCAGTCATCTTCCGAGTTCGATTTGAAGACTGGCTTCCCTGCGAAGACTTTGGAGCTAGGCATTCCTCCAGGGACCCAATTTCCTGCAGGGAGGTTTGCTGACACGACATGCGAGTTCGGAACTACTGGTGATGACGCTATTCAGGTTATGAACGGCGTTCTCTACCAATTGTTCAGTTCTAAGTTTAGGTAGGGCCTGAGTGGATTTCTCAAGCTCCGTCCGTCCGTCTTTCTCAGATTCGGTCTAGGTTGCAAGGAAGAGGTTCCACAACTTAATCGGATCGGTATATCTATGATCCCACAGCATAACATCACATTCCTATTGGATAGAGTCAGGTCAATCACCTACTATAGCCTTGCCGTAACAAACGCGGGTTTAAAGCCTACATTGCTGATGGTAAGGTCAGACAAAAGGGTAGGTAGGTAGATAAGTAGGACCGTAGCCTTCCCAAAAAGAAAATGAGAAGAACACACATAGGCCAGGGAGGCCCGTTGTGCAGCTACGAGGGGGTTTTGCTCCCTATTCGTGGAACCATTTAGTGCTTCTTAGGAAATTAAGAAGATCAGATATCCCAACTTCCTGAACTTCGGTCAGATCGTTAAGGAAGTAAGATCCTAGGTATCGTTTCCTGATTGTGCAGAATGCCGGGCAGGCGCAGAGAAGGTGATGAATGGACTCCACCTCCTCCTCGTCCAGACAGCTCCTGCAAAAATCATTCGGAGTAATACCTAGTTTTTGCGCGTGACTGCCAGGCAGTGTCCTGTGATGACACCAATGACTTTGTGGATGTCAGTTCTTTTTAGGGAGATAATACTCCTAGTCCGTTGACTGTTGAGCCAGGGCCAGATTTGCCTGGTGATGAGGCAGGTATGTCCCTGAGTCCATCTCGGGTTCGTCTCGGCCCTGGCGAGGTTTATAAGATTGTGTTGCAAAGGTATACCCTCACAAGCCACAATTGATTGTAGCGTCGTTCCTTGTTTGGCGAGTTTGTCGGCTCTTTCGTTTCCTGGAATGTCGCTGTGTCCCGGTACCCATATAAGTTGTATGTTAAGCTGTTCGGCTATCTCGTTAAGAGATAGGCGACAGTCGAGGTTAGTTTTTGATGTGTACACGTAGGACTCCAACGACTTTAAGGCTGCTTGGCTATCCGTGAGAATGCGAATATCCGTGGTGGATATTACGTTCCACTTCAGCCAAGACAAAGCCTCTTTTATTGCCAACAGTTCCGCCTGGAAAACGCTGCAGTGATTTGGTAGTTTCAGAGCTTTGTTTAGCTTAAGTTGTTTGCAGAATACCCCACTACCCACCCCGTCTTTGGCTTTAGACCCGTCAGTATAGAAGTCTACGCAATTTCTGCGAGGTTGAGTCTGGCGAGTCCAGTTTTGTCTATCCGGGTAGGTCGTTGTAAAGTTTTTTTCCAAGACTGTGGTGGGTTCTGTGAGGTCCAGGTTTTCTGCCATAATTGACCTGTTATTCAGGATGGAGGAGTGGCCAGTGACATAGCTCGACCAGTTCGAGTTATGTAAAGTCTAACGGACTTACTAATCTCGTGAAAAAGAGACCATCGATCCCAAATGCACGCATTCCTGAGAAAAGGACTTCGCGCCAAATCGATTCCACTTTCCGGTAAGAAACGGCATCAAATCACCAGTGGATCTGCTGCTTCGGAAACCGATTGCATTACATGCCAATGTGCTCCGCAAAGAAATCTAATAATCCGCTCGAGCACGAGCTCAACTCAACCCAAACAAACTTTTCTTTTTACAATTAAAAGTCGAACGCTGTAAAACGCTTTTGTAATTTGTAAGTTACTGTAAGTGATGACATTTCACGGCGAATTGAGTTGTAAGTCATTTCCGAACACTTGGCAGTGCTGTCGACTGTCAAACAACAGCTGCTTTGCTATATGACAGCCAATGACAGCCGCTGTTACTGTCACTTTCCGAACAGTGGGATATCCAATAGAAATAGGTTTTTTGCAAAATGTTCGCTGAAAAATAAAGAAATCACGGATCGTAGACCCTTTTCTGAGTGTGGTTATCGTGCAGCGGACGCAGTGACGTAATTGACAAGCAGTTGCATGGATTTCAGGAGATCAACTGTATTTACATCGACCTGCATGTGCTTCTAATGTCTTGATTCATTTCAGAATAGAATTGCTCTGCCAAAGAGGAATGGATCCATTGCCCAGTTCTTCCTTGTTTCCATTGAACCATGTCGGGTGAGGATGAGATTTCTGGTTTAAACCTTGCGGGAGCACATCTTATCTCGCCGCTGGTATTCATTTATTTCGATACTGGAACTAAACCTCCCAATAGCCAGATATCAGACTCCTATTTAGATGACAGGATTTACAGGAATACGGCACAATCGCTTTCTTATTCGTTGGTTAAGCACGCTCCAAGTCAGTTAAAAGCTTCACCCATATGTGAACAAACTGTGTCAAACTGTGTCTCAGAAAATGGGATTACGTCCTCGTTACATCACATGGACGTACACCAAATGACCCTCCTACGGTTGTTTGGTTATAACATAAACGGATGCAATAGGGCTGAGCTGATAGGCAGTCATACCAGCACTGTTGCACTAGACATCCGTACTAGCGCTTAAGTGCTAAACGGCCGTACAAGGGCTGTAGTGCTAGACAGCCGTTCTAGCGCTGTAGTGCTCACCAGTCGTACTAGCGCTTTAGTGCTAGACAGCCGAACTAGCGCTGTAGTGTTAGACAGCTGTAGTGTAGTGCTAGACGGCCGTACAAGGGCTGTAGTGCTGGACAACCGTACTGGGGCTATAGTGCTAGACAGCCGTTCTAGCGCTGTAGTGCTAGACAGCCGTACTAGCGCTGTAGTGCTAGACAGCCGTACTAGCGCTGTAGTGCTAGACAGCCGTACTAGCGCTGTAGTGCTAGACAGCCGTACTAGCGCCTTAGTGCCAGACAGCCTTACTAGCGCTGTAGTGCTAGACAGCCGGACTAGCGCTGTAGTGCTAGACAGCCGTACTAGCGCTGTAGTGCTAGACAGCCGTACTAGCGCTGTAGTGCTAGACAGCCGTACTAGCGCCTTAGTGCCAGACAGCCTTACTAGCGCTGTAGTGCTAGACAGCCGGACTAGCGCTGTAGTGCTAGACAGCCGTACCAGCGCCTTAGTGCCAGACAGCCGTACTAACGCTGTAGTGCTAGACAACCGAACTGTGGTGCTAGACAGACCTACTAGCGCTGCGGTGCTTGACAGCCGTACTAGCGCTGGAGTGCTATATAGCCGTACTAGTGCAAGAGTGCTAGGCAGCCATACTAGCGCTGTACTGCTAGCCAGTCGTACTAGCGCTGGAGTGCTAGACAGGCGTACTACCGCTGTAGTGCTAAACAGCTGAACTAGCACTGTAGTGATACACAGCCATACTGTAGTGCTAGATAGTCCTACTGGCGCTGTAGAGCTAGACGGCCGTACTAGCGCTGTAGTGCTAGACAGCCGTACTAGTGCAATAGTGCTAGACAGCCATACTAGCGGTGTACTGCTAGTCAATCGTACTAGCGCTGTAGTGCTAAGCAGCCGTACTATCGTTGTAGTGCTAGACAGCCGTACCAGCGCTTAAGTGTCAGACAGCCGTACTGTGGTGCTAGACGGCCGAACTAGTGCTAGATACACAGCTGTACTGTAGAGCTAGATAGTCTTACTGGCGCTGTAGAGCTAGACAGTCGGACTAGCGCTGTAGTGCTAGACAGGCGTACTACCGCTGTAGTGCTAGACAGCCGTACTAGTGCAATAGTGCTAGACAGCCATACTAGCGCTGTACTGCTAGCCAATCGTACTAGCGCTGTAGTGCTAAACAGCTGAACTAGCACTGTAGTGATACACAGCTGTACTTTAGAGCTAGATAGTCTTACTGGCGCTGTAGAGCTAGACAGTCGGACTAGCGCTGTAGTGCTAGACAGGCGTACTAGCGCTGTAGTGCTAGACAGCCGTACTAGTGCAATAGTGCTAGACAGCCATACTAGCGCTGTACTGCTACACAGGCGTACTGCCGCTGTAGTGCTAAACAGCTGAACTAGCACTGTACTGATACACAGCTGTACTGTAGAGCTAGATAGTCTTACTGGCGCTGTAGAGTTAGACAGTCGTACTAGCGCTGTAGTGCTAGACAGCCGAACTAGCACTGTAGTGATACACAGCCGTACTGTAGTGCTAGATAGTCCTACTGGCGCTGTAGAGCTAGACGGCCGTACTAGCGCTGTAGTGCTAGACAGCCGTACTAGTGCAATAGTGCTAGACAGCCATACTAGCGGTGTACTGCTAGTCAATCGTACTAGCGCTGTAGTGCTAAGCAGCCGTACTATCGTTGTAGCGCTAGACAGCCGTACCAGCGCTTTAGTGTCAGACAGCCGTACTGTGGTGCTAGACGGCCGAACTAGTGCTAGATAGTCTTACTAGCGCTGTAGTGCTTGACAGCCATACTAGCGGTGTACTGCTAGTCAATCGTACTACCGCTGTAGTGCTAGACAGCCGTACTCGTGCAATAGTGCTAGACTGCCATACTAGCGCTGTACTGCTAGCCAATCGTAGTAGCGCTGTAGTGCTAGGCAGCCGTACTATCGTTGTAGTGCTAGACAGCCGTACTAGGGCTGTAGTGGTAGACAGCCGTACTAGGGCTGTAGTGGTAGACAGCCGTACTAGAGCTGTAGTGTTAGACAGCCGTACCAGCGCTGTAGTTATTGCTGGGCAGACAGTTCTATTGGGCAGTTTTCTGATGAAAGCTGTTCATCGCTCGCGACTTCGGTCGACCACATGACCAATGATTGTTCCCGCCGCAATCGCCTGGTCCAGCATTCATTGTCTGAACGTTTCCATGAAAACAACGCATTTTGAAAACCATAAACAAACACTGATCGAGAACAACAACTCAATCACAGTCCACTGACGCCCATGTAAACAAAAATGGTAAATGCCCTACCGCCCCCATCAGGTCTCATTCTGGGATTGTTCGTGACCTTCAGTTCGTTTATTTGCTTAAAATATTATTCTGATAACTACGCCTGCGGATCTGTATCTAAGTGTATTTCCAAAAGTTGATGTGCATGATCGGGCAATCCGATAGCCCGTTCGTAACGCCTGCAGTCGCCCGGATCAGCTGGATACCAGTCACTCGGTTGGATGCATTCTTTGATTTTGGCTGACATCGATCTTCGGCGGGATTTTGAGAGTGCGAACATGACGAAGCTGGGCACGACTAGCCATGGAAGGGATTTGACTACAAACGCCAGAGCAACCGAGAGTTCATCGTGATAGCTCAACTGGACCTCGGCGATGATCTGGAAGAAGGACAATTCCAGTATTTCTATTTGACACATAAACTAATACCTACCATAGGAAAGCAGAGGACAAAGGGTGCGATGTAACGTAGAATGGCTATCGTCCAGTCGGACATTGTTCGGCCGATCATAAACTGTGCATCCCGCTGGAATCTCAATTTGCCGTAGATCCATAGGACCACCAAGATGATTAGTAAGAAGACGAAAGTTTGAGAGAATGTGGCGCCAAAGTCCAGGACGCTCAGAAAGTGAAAGCCTTGCTGAAAGGTAAACGGAATAAGATCGCTTTAAGCTAGCATTCGAGGCATTGCGTACCTGCGTGCAGAAATAGATCGTAGGAGTCGTAATTCCAAGGATCAATGCGATCTTGACTAGATTCTTACGTGACCGGAGAACCTCGAATTCGTCACATAGAGCTGTTTGAACAGTCATTAACAAGATTACCTGAAACCAAAGTTCGATTCATCTCTCATAAGGCTTAAGACTTGACGCCAATTTACCAGCTTGTTCACCTCCACCAGGCACAGAGCGCCGAAGAACAATATGCACCACAAGTTCGCATACGGCAATTCGCCGAGTAGAAATGCATAGCCCAAATAGATGAACTGCAATGAGTGTTCCTCCTCCACATGATAGTGCAATCCACCGATATGATCCTCAAAATGATCCCACACTATCCGGCCCGCCGTTACAGTCAGTATGATCATCCCGAACCCACTCAGGCATACCATAAATGACATCTTCATAATATCAGTCTTAAAATTGTTGTGGCTAGCCAGGTTTATGACGTTTCCCCAACCGGGCCGAAAGAATAACATCACAAGAGTAGCACCGACATGAGGGTGCAGCAAGTGCAGCTCGGGGATCTCGAACGAAAACCCGGCTAAGGCATCTTTGAAGCCCGGCAGGCAGAAGAGTCTTAGGAAGACGGCCACAAAGGCGGCGGTTAGTATCACAGTAGTAGTTCTAAAAAGTTTTCCAATCTTTGAAAGAGAACTGATTAGGGGCTAAATGTGAAAGCGACTGGGAGTAAATGAGTTAGGTTATTACAAGTGTGACATGCTGGAGAAATATAGCGCCGACCAGGAGCCAAACGATTATCGTGCAGCCAAGTAAAGGCAGTGACACGGACAGAGGTCCTCGGTCGACATCTAGTCCTCGGATCTTCGAACTGAAACAGAGATGATTCGTTAGATAGATTGGATGCTATACTGCATATACAACGTCTTAAGAACTTACTGAAAGAATTCCACCGTGGCATGGGGATTCACTGCGTCATCCTGCAAGAAGAGGGGATTATTATGAGGATCTGTGTCAAGGATATGAAGTGTGACTGAACTTACTGCGAAATCAAAGTCATTCCGGAGTGAGCACTTCGGTGAGTTCCACGAGTTGTTGCAACTCATCCAAGATAGCTCTGGCCAAATTGATTCTGTTAGGTAGTATAGCGGCACTGCGGCAAACAGGCTATAGTACGTTAGAGATATGATGTTGAATATCACAATAAGGTAACCAAGACCTAAGATAAAATTCCATGCCTATGATTGCGAAGCTTATTCGCTTGAAGTACCTTTCAGGACTCACCCTTGAATAATGGCACAATACGAAATGATGATATGACACCTGTGCTTGAGAACTGACCTAAGTATGATTGAATGAAGAAGATGGGAATGCCGACGAAGAGCACCGAGAGCAGGAAGGAGATGAGGGAGAAACCTGCAAGAGACAAGGATTAAATAATACAATGAGTTGACAAATTTAGGAAAGGCAGGGACACACCACAGGGCACTTATTGTGGTATAGAGTGGTACTAGATGTAGAAATTGGCAATCAGAGTGGGCACGGCTAACATGGGATTGCTCTAAGCTATTTGTTTCTAAATAATTTTCTAATTGAAACGAGTCGTCTAAGGAAAGCAAGGCTTTAGGTATTCAGAACCCTGATTAAGGCGAAAGGTGTTCTCAGTCCAGTTCATATTGTTGTCTAATGACTAACAGTGGTAAGTAAAGCCTGCACCTCAATGTGACATAAAATGGTATACCTGGAACACACCAAGGTAAGCTTAAACCCTGAGAGTACTCGGAAATTTTGCTGCAGTCTTGAGCCAAGATGCATTAGATATCACGAGCTAGCCGGTATTGGTAGACTTTTTTCCCGCAAATTAACCTCAAACTTGCCTTCTTAGAATCGATAACCATCGTGTCCTGTATTCTTCTTTGTTTGGAGGCTACTACTCTCCGTTGGAATACTCACGCGAAACTACTGGTCCACTGTACTGCCAGACAGACACCTTGCTCTGTTATATCCTCCCCGTATTTCGAAGTGAGATTCAAGAGATTCGGTACACATCACATCAGCCCCTAAGGTGAGCACGGATAGAACAATCCCAAAGGAAGTGTTCCACTGTGTTGTCCTCCATTACAGGAGCAAGTGAAAGTCTGACTAATGCCAAGCATATTGAAGTGTTTGCCAACAGTGTACAGTGTAGTGACCCCTAAGGACCCTTGTTAGTCTTCCATAACTAGTTCTCTTGAGGATAAAAAGAAAGTTTCTTAAACCGCCAGCACTGATGGGATATACCCTGTTATGCTGCAAAACGATATAAGGCAGCTACTTCCTTCCTTGAAAATAATTTTCACTGCTATCCTGGCAGACATGAAGTTCAAGATGTAACCATTGCATCTTGGCACAGGCGGCGCTAAATGTGATCGATGATTGGTGTACTAGAAATGGGCTGTCAGTCAATCCTCTTAAGACCGATGTCGTTCTCTTTACGAGAAGGAGGAAAAATACTGACATGACTCAGCTGGTACTAAAAGGCACTTCCATCCCGATATCCAAGGAGGCTAAGTATCTAGGAGTCATCTTAGATAGTAAGCTTCTCTGGTCAAAACATTTTGAGTCAAAAACCACCAAAGCGCTGTCAGCTTTCAGGCAATGCAAATGAGCTTTTGGCAAAACATGGGGTTTATCGCCGGCAAAGGTCCTCTGGATCTACACGGCAATGATAAAACCTATAATCTCATATGCATCGGTTGTCTGGTGGAACAGACTAAAACGCAAACACGTCGTAGCCTCTTTCACCAAACTCCAAAGGACGGTTTGTCTCAGCTGCATGGGGGCTTTCCCCAGCACGCCGGGCGCTGCTCTAGATGTTATGATGAACCTTCCACCTCTTGATGTATTTATCAGAGGGTATGCTCTGAAAGCCATGTCTCGTCTGAAAGGAAATGGCTTTTGGTACAACTCGCATAGGAATAACGGTGCGCTTGCGCAAGAATTGTCTTGCGACCCCTGTCTCATGGACATGCCTTCTGACGCACTGGAGCCCGTTATCCTATTGCGTCGTAATTTCACACTCGAGTTTCCAATGCGCCAGGATTGGCTATGGATGGATACTGAACCGGGAAAGGATAGTCGTCGCATTTTCACGGATGGCTCTAGGTCTGGGCGGGGGTCCGGCGCAGGGGTCTTCTTTGAACGCGAAAACATCCGACTGCACTTCTCGTTAGGAAAGTATGCGTCTGTCTTCCAATCAGAGATATACGCAATCCTAATGGCCATGCACTATGTTGTGAAGCACAGGTGGAAGGGGGACAGCATATGCGTCTGTAGTGACAGCCAAGCTGCACTAAAAGCTGTGTGTCACCCCTTAACTAGCTCC
Source organism: Eumerus sabulonum (assembly GCA_951905685.1). Classification (NCBI taxonomy): domain Eukaryota; kingdom Metazoa; phylum Arthropoda; class Insecta; order Diptera; family Syrphidae; genus Eumerus; species Eumerus sabulonum. Next base: position 22,349,153 of record OX645063.1, read on the forward strand.
AAATTAGTGCTTGAACTCAAGTCCTTCTTGAACAGAGTCGGCAGACTAAATTCATTAAGGCTTGTATGGGTTCCAGGCCACTCTGGGATCCCAGGAAATGAGACCTCTGATGGACTCGCTAGAATGGGTTCAGCGGAGAGCTTCTCAGGACCTGAACCCGCTCTAGGTCTACCTGCGTCCACGGTAAATTCCTACATTAATGATTGTGTATTTAATACACACAGCCGTGGATGGAGGGATTGTCCAGGTTGCAGGCTGACTAAGCGCGTATGCCCTGATGTCTGCAAAAAATCTGCAGCATACCTCCTGTCTTTAAGGAGAGTCGACTGCAGAAGGCTTGTGGGAGTTATCAGGGGCCATTACACTTTTGCCAAGCATCTCTACGTGCTCAGCATCAGTGAGACGCCTACCTGTGCTGCATGTGGCGAAGAGGAGGATGATACTGCAGAGCATTCCCTCTGTGGTTGTCCCGCCTTTGCTCGTGCACGGTGGCGCACCCTTGGAGCCGACATGGTGTGTGCCATATCCCTTAGCCCTACATCACTGATGCTCCTTAAATTTTTTCTCCGGAAAACGGGGAAAATACAGTAATGTAAGGTGTCTGTCTGGAGTACAATGGACCAGTGATGTGGGTCTGAGTGCTCCAGCGGATAGCAGAAGCCTTCAACAAAAAAAAAGAAAAACCTTTTCATCACGGGTCATTGTCGATAAAATCAGGGAATTACTTACTTACTCACAGTTCGGGGTGACCCAGGGCCTCAACCAACAAGCCTCTCCCGCCGGCACGATCTTTGGCCAGCTGCTTCCAGTACCGCACGCCCAGTTGGTTGAGGTCCCTCTCGACCAGGTTGCTGTCGAAGACTCTTCGGGAGCGATGATGTCCATTCGCTCTACATGGTCCAGCCATCTTAGACGTTGGATCCGAAGACGTTCCAACTAGGCCGATATCGCTGTACAGCCCGTTCAGTTGAATCTCCTCCTCCACTCTCCGTTTACATAAATGGAGCCAAAGATTGCACGCAGAATTTTCCTCTCGAAACGTCCAAGAATCTCTTCATCCACTTTTGATAACGTCCAACCCTCAGCGCCATAGAGGAGGATCGGGATGATTAAGGTTTCGTATAGGGATACCTTAGTTTTTTGAGAGAGGGTGCTACTACTCAGTTGCCTCTTGAGCCCAAAGAATCAGCGGTTGGCAAGAGTTATTCTGCATTTTATCTCTGCACTGGTGTCATTGCACTGGAGAGCACCGTGGCGCAGTGGGTAGTGTGTTGGCCTCTGGCGCCGATGACTCGGGATCGAATCCCGACACAGCCATGTCGTCGAACGTGTTTTTCACGGTGTTTCTCCTCAGCGGGGTTCTGACAAAACCCCCTGTAGTGAAATTGTCATGAAAAGCTTCTCGAAATTCGCGTTCGGAACCGGCAATAAAACTGTAGGTCCCTTTCACCTATGTGAAAATGAAATCACACACAACATGGGTGATTGAGAGAAGCTCGGCTCAGATCCTTCATGGACTGTAACGTCAACATACATACATACATACTGGTGTCATTGCTGCTTGTCACTATCGACGAAGTCCTTGACTACTTCAAAAATATAGCTGCCGAAGGTGATGTTCTGACCAAGACGTCGGTGTTGCGCGTCTTTCCTTGAATACAGCAGATATTTGGTCTTGCCCCCATTTACCCTTAGACCCACTTTAGCCGCCTCTGCTTCCATGCTTTCGAGCGCCTAATTGACGTCTCGCTTTGTCCGTCCAATAACGTTAATGTCATCTGCGTAGGTAAGCAATTGTGTAGACTTGAAGTAGATCGTACCTCTGGTATTGGCCGCATAATCTCGCACGATCTTTTCAAGTATGATGTCAAAGAAACGACTTTACAGTGCGTCACCCTGTCTAACATTGAAGGGGTCGGTTGGTTCACCTCCGACCTTAATGGAGCAGTGAGAATTCTCCATAGTCATCCGGCACAATCTGACGAGTTTTGCAGGAACAACAGCCTCGGATACGGACTAATTACATGTTGACGACCCCCGTAAACGTCAAAAAGGAAACGAATTCAGGGTCTGCACCTGGAACGTTAGGTCCCAGAATAGACCAGGTGCAGCCGGACAACTCGTCAACTCTATGGACTGCTATAAGGCAGACATTACCGCGCTCCAAGAAGTGCGATGGGATGGGCGAGGCAAAAGGCGGATGAAAAACTGTGATATCTGCTACCGAGAAAATAAACAGCGCTTATTCGGATGCGGATTAGTTATTCAAGGCAGACTCAGGAAAAAAGTTTTAAGCTTCCAGTATGTAAGCGAACGCCAGTCATAAAACGGACTAAGGCTAGTAGATTTTATGGCGGGACATAATCTCGTAGTAGCAAGTACACGATTCCCACACCTCAACATCCATAAGGGGACCTGGCGGTCTTTCGAGCAATCGACAATCAATCAAATTGATCACATTGCAATCAACGGCAGACACCAGCTTCCTACATGTCCGAAACTTTCGAGGAGCCAACATCGACTCGGGTCATCACCTTGTTGCAGCCAAGGTACGGATGCGAATATCTCGGAATCAACGGAGTCGAGTAAGAACACCAACTTCGGAAGGCTGCAACCGCAGGAGACCGCCAGGACCTTCGCCGATGCAATCTGTACAAACCATAGAACAGCAATGGAGTCATTGCCATCAGAGAGGCCGCCTCAGATGTACCTGGTTTCAAACACCACCTTCGAGAAACCCCTGATTTGATGACGAGTGCAGACAGATCCATGTAGAGAAACAGAATGCATACATGGCTACACTGCGTCGACGGACGAGAGCTACCCGCGAGCTATATGAACAGAAAAGGAGGGAGGAGAACGCGTTTCTGAGAAGAACAAAGGAGCACGAGAAGCACGAGATCGAGGAGATGGAGAGATGCTATTGCAGGAACGACGTTCGAAAGTTCTACCAAAAAGTAAAACGAACATGCCAACGTTATAAGGCCAGAGCAGAAGCCTGCAGGGATGAGCACGGACAACTAATAATGAAATCACGGCCGATGCTGAAATTGTGGAAGGACCTAATCTGCAGACTGTATAACGGCGATGATAGTCAAAATGCCGCCGTCAGGACGAAAGAGAATCCCGTCCACCCGACCTGGACGATGTTTATATAGCGATATCGAAACTTGAGTCTAATAAAGCGTCTGGAGCAGCCGGACATCCCGCGGAACTGTTTACAGCAGCTGGCTATGGATGGTTAGGTATGGTTAGGAACGTGCACCAACTCATCTGCATCTGCAACTCTCATGGTTAGGTATGGTTAGGAACGTGCACCAACTCATCTCAGCATCGTTTGCCCGGTCCATAAGAAAGGAGACCCCTATGACCCTCCTTACAAGGGGATAAGTCTCCTGAACGTTGCGTACAAGATGCCGTACTGTAAGCGCCTGAAACCGTCTGTGGACAATTTGATAGGTTCCTATCAGTGTAGTTTACACTACGGCAGATCTTGGAGAAGACTTTAAAGCCGCATACGACAGTGTTTTTAGAGACGAGCTATACAGAGCCATGTCAAGTTTTAACATTCCTGCCAAAAATCTGGGAATGGAAAGTCCTAAAAGAGCACTCCTTTTTTACCATCATTGCATTGAAGTCAACCTAGCCAGTCATGCATTTTGGTTGAGGTCCAGGTTCACCCCGAACTGTAGTACCTGCGAAGCCAGCCGAGGCAGTCACCTGAACGACGTTGTAATACATGCATTGATTGCATTTTTAAAAAGAAACTTGTATTTGGCCCACTCTGTTCATAATAAAAAGGAGAGGTGACAAGACGCACCCTTGGCGATGCCCAACGCCCACGGTAAAGGTGTTGATTTACTACCATTACTTACCAAAAACTTAAGAAAAACATTTATATTCTCTCTGACAGCAAGGCTGCACTTCAGGCCCCGTAAAGAGCTATGAAATCACCTCCAAACTGGTATGGGACTGCATACAACTACTTCACCAGCTGGCCAGCACAAGCAGAGTTCACCCCATTTGGATACCTGGACACAGCGGCCATACAGGCAACGAAAAGGCGGACCTTCTAGCAAGGAAAGGCTACGCATTACCATTCATGATGCCACGGCCTTTCTGCGGTATACCCATCAGCACCACCAAATGTTGCATAAACAGTTGGTTAAGGAACACGACCGACCACTACTGGTCACAAACGGAAGGTAGCAGACAGGCCAAGTTGTTCCTCCCAACCTCATCTCTCACAAGAACGAAACAACTCCTCATGCTTTCGAGGAGTCAGATTCGCATACTAACAGGTTCCCTTACTGGACACTGCCCAGTCAACAAACATCTCAAAACACTGGGCACTGTACAAGATGACACTTGCAGAATGGGTAATGAGGACGAGGAAACAGCAGAGCACATACTGTGCCACTGTAACAGCCTTGCCAGTACACGTCATCGTCACTTAGGCAAGTGTTTTCTCGAAGCCGAAGAAATTGCTGCTAGCTCACTCAAAAGCATACCAAGTTTCATTACTAATTCAGGATTTTGGAGTGAACTGAAAGTGGAGGACATCACGATAGGCCCACTCATGGCCGCAGTGACCAGGCCCACCCCCCAAATCCTCTCAAACTCTAACTCCCTACTACCATTAACCCGAACATAGCTGCTTCAGTATGTGTATAGACACTGAATGGCCTTCAACAGAGGACCATCAATCCCACACTCCTGCAGAACACTCCAGAGTTTACCTCGAGGAACTCGGTCATACGCCTTTTTCAAATCTACAAATCTTAACTCGTCTGTATGTATGTGTATGTATGGTGGCGTTATAGCCCATGAAGGACCAAAGCCGAGCTTCTCTCAATCATCCATGATGTGGGAGATTTTATTTTCCCATAGGTGGAAGTGACCTACAGTTTATTGCTGGTTCCGAACGACGAGATTCGAGAAGCTTTTCTTGACAATTATACTACAAGGGGTTTTGTCAGTACCCCGCTGAGGAGAAGCACTATGAAAAACACGTTCGATGACATGGCTGTTGTCATGAGGCCTATTTTCCTGTATGGCGTCGTAGTCTGGTGGACTGCTCTGGACAAGGCAGTCAATCGAAACCTTCTGGGGAAGGTACAAAGATCGGCCAGCTTATATATAAGCGGAGCGATCAGATCAACCCCCACGGAGGCCTTAAATGTTCTACTACATCTTCCACCATTAAACCTTTTCAGCAAGCAAGTTGCTGCATGCGCCCCTAAGGATGAGGAGCATAAGAAAATGGCCCACATCTCAAAAGACCACTATTCTAAAACACTTCAAAGTACCCATGGACACTGACTACATCACCCCGTAGAATGTGTTCACCAGGAACTTCAAAGTTGTCTTTTTTCCATCCAGGGAGGAATGGGCTGAAGGGGAAAGTTATACCAAAGGACTCGATCTCCCTCTATACCGATGGCTCTTAGATGGAGTCGGGTGTAAGCAGTGGGGTCTTCTCCAAGGAACTTAACCTCAACCTATCATTTAGGCTCCCAAATTACTGTAGTGTGTATCAGGCAGAAATAACAGCGATAACGGAGGCCCTGGCATGGCTCAGGATCAATGAAATATCCAGAAAGGATATAATCATTTGCACGGATAGCCAATCTGCGATAAAATCTCTGGCAGCGATAACCCACAACTCAAAGGCTTCTCTTAACTGTCGCCTATTTCTAGATGAGATGGCTGAACAGTTTAACATTGAAGTACTGTGGGTTCCCGGACATAGGGATATTCCAGGAAACTGCGCGGCCGACGAACTCGCAAAGTTAAGGTCAAGCACACTCAGCCTACCTACCCTCGGGTACCTAGAAACACCAATGAGTACGGTAAAGCACATGATAAAGCTTCAAACTATAGGGGAGACCAACCTCCAATGGAATGAGAGCAATATCGGCTTTATCACCAAACAATTGTGGCCTAAGTTAAGCTCAGGACGAACCAGGGACCTGGTGGCAACCAAAAGGGCAACCTTAAGTACTCTAGTGGGTGTCATTATAGGTCACTGCACCATTGGAAAACACGCCGCCAGACTGGGGCTTCCCTACAATGATTTCTGTCGCGGCTGTATGGTCGAGGAGGAGGAGGAATCAATACACCACCTTCTCTGCTCATGTCCCTCTTTCGCGAATCGCAGGAGGATTCACCTCGGCGCGCCCTTCTAAGTGAGCTTCTATCTTCCTTCTTTTGGTGGCGTTAGAGCCCATGAAGGATCAGAGCCAAGCTTCTCTCAATCACCCATGATGTGTGTGATTTATTTTTCACATAGGTGAAAGGGACCTACAGTTTAATGCCGATTCCGAACGGCTTGAGTCAAGAAACTTTTCCAAGGCAAGTATACTACGGGGGGTTTTGCCAGTACTCCGCCAAGGAGGGACGCCCCGAAATAAACATTCGATGGCGTTGGTGATATCGGGATCCGAACTCGCTCTTCGTGTGTGCGAGTCCAACACACTAACCACTGCGCCACGGCGCCCTCTTCTAAGTGAGCTAGCAAACCAAAAAATAGCTCAACCCCACCGCTTTATGAGAAGCACCGGTTGGTTCCCAGGTAGCGGATCAGGGTAATCTGATCCAGGTGGTATCACAATGGGCCGGCTCCGGTCTAAGTGTGGCTTATGCCTACCACGTCAACCTAACCTAATCTAACAGATGGTATCACAATGGGCCGGGTTCGGCCTAAGTGTGGCTTATGCCTACCACGTCAACCTAACCTAATCTAACAGATGGTATCACAATGGGCCGGGTTCGGCCTAAGTGTGGCTTATGCCTACCACGTCAACCTAACCTAATCTAACAGGTGGTATCACAATGGGCCGGCTTCGGACTAAGTGTGGCTTATGCCTACGACGTCAACCTAACCTAATCTAACAGGTGGTATCGCAATGGGCCGGGTTCGGCCTAAGTGTGGCTTATGCCTACCACGTCAACCTAACCTAATCTAACAGGTGGTATCACAATGGGCCGGCTTCGGACTAAGTGTGGCTTATGCCTACGACGTCAACCTAACCTAATCTAACAGGTGGTATCGCAATGGGCCGGGTTCGGCCTAAGTGTGGCTTATGCCTACCACGTCAACCTAACCTAATCTAACAGGTGGTATCACAATGGGCCGGCTTCGGCCTAAGTGTGGCTTATGCCTACCACGTCAACCTAACCTAATCTAACAGGTGGTATCACAATGGGCCGGCTTCGGCCTAAGTGTGGCTTATGCCTACTACGTCAACCTAACCTAATCTAACAGGTGGTATCACAATGGGCCGGCTTCGGTCTAAGTGTGGCTTATGCCTACCACTTCAACCTAACCTAATCTAACAGGTGGTATCACAATGGGCCGGCTTCGGCCTAAGTGTGGCTTATGCCTACCATGTCAACCTAACCTAATCTAACAGGTGGTATCACAATGGGCCGGCTTCGGCCTGAGTGTGGCTTATACCTACCACGTCAACCTAACCTAATCTAACCATGGCTGTTGTCGGGATTCGATCCCGTGCCATCGGTGTCAGAGGCCAATACACTACCTATTGCGCCACGGCGCTCTCTTAACTCGTCTACCAGAGCAATATTCAGTCTTAACTACATAGGCATAAGTAGCGTATACAGCCGACCAATCCAATTATACATGACATTAATTAGGGATCGTGATCTGCATCTAGTAAATATTAATGACCCGTAACTATAAGGCATTTCCAACACTTCTATTGAAAAGCGCAATATGCCGCCAAGTCTTTGTTGCATCAACAATCACGACTGCGGTGCTCGAAAATTCTCAGAATCGAAAGTATCTCATTCCATTCCATTGACAAACAAATCAATTATTCCTTTGTAACAACAATCGCAATTAGAACAAGGAACTACCAATGACAAAACAATGATAACAAAAGCAACACAACTACCGAAGTGGACGTTAAAAGTATCTACAATGAATAATTGGACGGTCGAGTCATTAACTTATCAGTCACCATGATATTTTCTAATTAAAAGCTGATAAGGGTACGAAGAAAACAAGCCTAACCAAACCAAAGGTCAATGACAACATTGTCGGGATGTTCAAATACTCTAGCGGCGGCGGCTCCGGCTGGTATCTCAGATAACGTAATAACACAAGTCTTTTTGTGGCCTTTTAGGCAAGGTCTTTTCAGTGATTCGAATGTGCGTAAGTGGTTCGTTCTGCCCCTTGGATGCTAACTATTAAGATAACTAAGTTTACGAAAGAGGCTGCTTCTTCAATAAATCGAGAGTTAAAATAGCTACAGAGCTAGACAGGGATTATAAGACCACAAACTGCCTGTGATTAGATAAAATGTTATTAAATAATAGGCGTACATGTGCAGTTAGATATGTACATGACCTTCACTCAAAGTCTCTATTAAAAGCCTGAAACTGCGCCGTGCTCGTAGTGAAACGCCAAGGAGCATGACAAAATCTTATCTCTAGTGGAAGGAAGGTTATACAGGAACCAGTAGGTAGGTGGAGTGACCTGGAACAACGCATTAATCACTAACATAATCTGTAATCTCCTTTTGACTACTTATGAGTTATTTAGTAAAAAGTTGGGCAAGATCATTAGGCCTGGTCGATCTAGACCTACCCGAATGCCGAGATAACAGCCAAAGTGCAAAAAGCAGTAAATAGCAAAAAGCTCCAATACTTGAACCCTTGTAGTATCGGTGTAGGCATGCTGTCGGTCTTTTATCATGTTCCTAACGAAGAAAGTTGGTTGGAACCGTACTTCACTCGTAAGTAAAACCATATGACGCAAGGCAAACACTCTTGGAGCCTTTCTTAAAATTGATGCCGCTTTGCAGCTTTTCAGAATATCGAACCATGAAGTAGTCATTAACGCGTGGAATCAGTGCAAACGCTGTTTTGATAGACCTTTACAGCTCTGAAAGTCCATCTTCACATTCCTTCTTAGATCACAGTGGCTTGTAAATAGTTCGCTACATTTACTGAAGCCATTAGCTGTGGCCAGGAACTTCGCCAATTGTGTCTACCCCCTCCAGCTCTCTCAAGAGCCGATGCAAACTGCACAAACCATAGAACAGCAATAGAGACGTTATCAAAGCGCCATTAGGGATGCTACCTCTGAAGTATTAGGTTTCCAGCCACCACATAGGAGAAACTCTTGGTTTGATGACGAGTGCAGACAGGTAGATGCAGAAAGAAAGATTACATACACGGCCACGTTGCATCGACGAATGAGAGCTGCTCGTAAACTCTATGAGCAGAAAAGAAGGGAGGACCAAGCGCTTTTCAGAAGGAAAAAGAAAGAGCAAGGCGCACAATCTTCTTCTTTTCTTCTTCTTCGTCTTAACGGGCGCCACAGTTCGGGGTGAACCTGGGCCTCAACCAACATGCCCCTCCATCTAGCACGATCTCTCGCTAGCCATTGCCGCACACCCAGTTGGCTAAGGTCCCCTTCAACCTGTGTGCGCCATCTTATGTGCGGCGGTCCTCTGCTTCTTCGTCCTTCGGGGTCTGATTCAACGATTCTCCATGGCCCAGCCATCTTAGGCGTTGAATCCGTAGACGCCTGACTAGGCTTATGTCGCTGTACAGCCCGTAAAGTTCGTGGTTGAATCTTTTCCTCCATCCCCTGTCTGCGTTTATAGGTCCGAAAATCACACGCAAAATCTTTCTCTCGAACCGACCAAGGGCCTCCTCATCCGCTTTTGATAGTGTCCATGCTTCTGCGCTGTACAACAGGACCGGGATGATAAGGGTCTTATATAGAGTCAACTTTGTCGTACGGGAGAGGGCTCTAGTACTCAATTGCCTTCTGAGCCCAAAGAAACAGCGATTGGCAAGAGTGATTCTGCGTTTGATTTCGGAACTGATGTCGTTGTTCCAGGTCACTGCGGAGCCAAGGTAGACGAAGTCCTTAACTACCCCGAACTTATATCTGCCAATACAAACGTTCTGGCCAAGACGTCGGTGGTGAGCGTCCTTTTTTGATGACCTCGTTTACCGCCAGACCAACTTTCGCCGCCTCGAACTCAATACTCGCAAACGCCTCATCTCGCTGTGATCTACCCATTATGTCAATATCGTCGGCGTATGCAAGGAGTTGCGAGGATTTGAAATAGATTGGTCTCTTGTATTGGCCAGTGATTTTTGCACAATCATCTCCAATATGATGTTGAAGAAATCTCAGGACAGCGCATCGCCAGCCTAAATCCTTTTTGACATCAAAACTATCGGTAAGATGATCACCGATTCCGATGGAACAGCGAGCATTCTCCAAAGTCATCCTGCATAGTCTGACGAGTTTAGCAGGTAAGTCAAAGGTAGACATAGTTGCATTGCTCGTTTCTAAATAGGCTGTCGTACGCGGCTCTGAAATCGACAAATAGGTGGTGAGTGTCGACTTGAAATTCATTGGTTTTTTCCAGGATCTGCCGTAGTGTGAAGATTTGGTCAATGGTGGACTTCCCTGGCCTGAATCCGCTCTGATGAGGACCGATCAGCTTATTTACAAAAGGCTTCAGGCGTTCACACAAAACGGCAGAGAAGATTTTGTAGGCGATGTTACGAAGACTTATTTCTCTGTAGTTGGCGCAGTCGGAGGGGTCTCGTTTTCTGTGGATCGGGCATACGATGCTGAGACTCCATTCCTCGGGCATACTTTCCTCTGACCATATCTTACAGATGAGCTGTTCCTAACCAGGTGGTTAGAAGTGGTTTTTTCATATTCTCAGCATTGACTGCGATTCTACTACTAGGTGTCGGCTTTATAGCCTTGGCATGTTCGCTTTATCTGTTAATAAAACTTTCGAACGTCACGCCTGCAGTAACACCTCTCCAAATCCTCAATCGCGCCCTTCTCGTGCTTTTTCTTCTTTCTCCTGAGAAGCTTATGGTCTTCCCTTCTTTTTAACTCGTAGAGCTTACGAGCTGTTCTTGTTCTTTTATGCAGCGAGGCCTTATATGCATCCTGCTTCGCTGTGTGAATCCTCCCGCACTCGTCATCGAACTAGGTGTTTCTTCCTGGTGGAGCCTTGAAACCCAAAACTTCGGATGCAGAGCCATTCAGGGCTTGTTTGCAAAGGCTCCACTGTTGTTCTATTGATAACGTGGAGGATTAAGGTGTATTGGAGAGCTTAAGGGAGACGAGATCGGTAAAGGCACGAGCGGTTTCTGGCGATAGTAGCTTTCCGACGTCATTACTTTGTATTCTTACTCTACTCTGCGGCGTTCGTGATTGCCGATGACTCGTTCAAAGATACTTTCCTTACCCAGCTTAGCATTGACGTCTCCTAGTACAATTTTGATGTCATAGCTGGGACATTGGGCATACGTTCTGTCTAGGAGATCGTAGAACTCATCTTTGGCCTAGTCATCCTTGTCTTCCGTGGGGGCGTGGACGCAGATCAGGCTGATGTTAAAATGATGTTTCGACGTTCGCTCACATGCCGAAAGCTTAGGACTTTTTGCCTTAGTCCACCTCGAACAACAAATCCGCATCCAAACAATCGTTGCCCTCTCTCCCTATAGCAGTTGCCGTAGTAAATATCGCTGTTTTTCACCAGCTTTATACCCGGTCCATTCCATCGCATTTCCTGGATGGCGGGTCGTCAACATAAATCCGGTCCGTTATATCCGAGGCTTGTGGTTGTTTCGGAGTTTGTGTTTTTTACGGTTACGGCTTACTAGGCCGTAGCCCAACCGACTAATACTGTTTTTTGGCGCAGGAGGCCCGCCATTCGCCCTTCCCCGTCTGCAATTTCCTGAGGAAATCTCCAGATGGCACCATGAGGAGGTGGGGATAGGACCTGCTAACAGATGTTCGACTGCGGTGGCTCTTCTCGCTTTTTAGCAGGCCAGCAATCGTCGGATAGATGCTACCCCTACGAGACCTTTGTTAGTCCTTTGCCATCTTCTTCTTTTACCAAAGAATAAAACGAACATGCCAAGGTTATGAAGCCAGAGTGAAAGCCTGCAGGGGTAAACACGGCCGCCTCGTAGTTGAATCACAGTCAATGCTGAGAATGTGGAAAGACTATTTCTGCAGACTGTATAACGGCGATGATAGTCAAAATGCCGCCGTCAGGCAGAGCGAACCATTCACAATGGACGAAGACGAAGGAGAATCCCGTCCACCCGGCCCAGACGATGTCAAGATAGCGATATCGAAACTTAAGTTTTATAAAGCTGCTGTAGCAGACGGACTCCCCGCGGAACTGTTTAAAGCAGCTGGCGATGAGCTGGTCAGGAACATGCACCAACTCATCTGCAAGATATGGTCGGAAGAACACATGCCCTATGGATGGAATCTCAGTATCGTTTGTCCGGTCCGTAAGAAAGAAGACCCCTATGACTACGCCAATTTCAGAGGTATAAGCCTCCTGAACATCGCGTACAAGATCCTCTCTGCCGTAATGTGTAAGTGCCTGAAACCGTTCGTGGACAATCTGTTAGGTTCCTACCAGTGTGGTTTTAGGCCAGGAAAATCCACGATAGGCCAAATATTTAGACTAGGGCAGATCTTGGAGAAGACCCATGGATTCCAGGTCGACATGCACCATCTTTTTGTCGACTTTAAAGCCGCGTATGACAGTGTTTATAGAGACGAGCTATACAGGGCCATGTCATGTATTAACATTCCTGCCAAACTCGTCAGACTGTGCCTGATGACTATGGAGAACTCTCGCTGCTCCATTAAGGTCGGAGGTGAACTAACCGACCCCTTGGATGTTAAAAAAGGTTTTAGATAGGGTGACGCACTGTCATGTGATATCTTTAGCATTATTCTTGAAACGATCATGCGGAACTCCACACAATTGCTTGCCTACGCAGATGACATTGATGTTATTGGACGGACAAAGCGAGACGTCAATGAGGCGTTCGCAAGCACTAAAGCAGAAGCAGCTAAAGTGGGTCTAATGGTAAATGGGGACAAGACCAAATACATATATGCTATCATCAAAGAAAGACGCGCAACAATGACGTTTTGGTCAGAACGTCACCTTCGACAGCTACATTTTTGAATTTGTCAAGGACTTCGTTTACCTTGGCTCGATAGTGACAAGCAGCAACGACACCAGCGATGAGATAAAACGCAGAATGACTCTTGCCAACCGCTGCTTCTTCGGGCTCAAGAGGAAATTGAGTAGTAGAGCCCTCTCTCGAAAATCTAAGGTATCCCTCTACAAAAACCTTAATCATCCCGGTCCTCCTCTACGGCACTGAGGCTTGGACGTTATCAAAGGCGGATGAAAAGGCTCTTGGGCGTTTCGAGAGGAAAATTCTGCGTGCAATCTTTGGTCCCATTTGTGTAAACGGATAGTGGAGGAGGAGATTAAACCACGAACTGTACAGGCTGTACAGCGACATCGGTCTAGTTAAACGTCTTCGAATCCAACGTCTAAGATGGCTAGGCCATGTAGATGGAATGGACATCAACGCTCCGGCCCGGAGAGTCTTCGACTCCAATCCCTCGGGGCGACGCAGCAGAGGACGACCGCATTTAAGGTGGCCCGCACAGGTGGCGAAAGATCGGGCCGGCTGGAGAGGCTTGTTGGTTAAGGCCCTGGTTCACCCCGAACTGTAGCGCCATCAAAGTAAGTAAGTAAGTATCCTTGTCGGGTGGACGCCTACCTCTCTGCACCTTACTTGGACAATTCTTTAGAACAGTTGGCACCGTCGCTCGCTCTTGTACTTAAAATGTAGCAGTACTACCAATCGCATATAACGGTGTGACCAAATTGATAGCCTAACAAAATGCCCTCAAAATATTGTTGTTTTCTAGTGAGAAAACCACGACAGCCGCTCACACTTGGAGTTATCACGCGGTCTGATAGCGGTAACATTCCCAATTGTTATCGTTGATCCGGTTGATCGTCGAGCAAAATATTTATTTGTTTTTCAACCAATCCGGCTGGCCATTTCATAATGTGTCAAATGTTAAAAATGTTATAGTTTGTCGGTTACTACTAAATACGGCTCACGTATGCAACTGATTGCACTATGGCTAACAGGTGGGAAATTTAGCTTGTCGCTAAACGACATGCCATAATAGGCTGGAAACGAAACTAACGTCAGAAGCCCACATGAGCTCCATTGATCACTTTTGCCCTCATTAACCATAACAAGCATTCGCTGGCATTTAGCTGCCTTTTTATCACCTTCAAGGCCAATGTACATAGTAATCAGTTGTCTTTCAAATACGATACTTGTTCCTCGTACTGTGCGATTAAGATACGTATAATTAAGGTGGAATGTGGAAAAGCACAACACCAAAAGGGGGCCGACATCAATTGGCCTGTCCTTCTTTCCCAATCTGTTGCACTACAAAACGTACTCATACTATTGTACATTTAGTGTTAAAGCTCTCCTCTAATGAGTGCATCAAAAGCTCAACTCCTGCACATCGTTCAAGGGGAAATGGAGCTTTTCTTTGTCTTCCGCCCCTAGACTCAAAACAAAACAAAGAACTAGACGTAGATACCCACATGTCTGCCACCCATCTGCACCGCGTATTACAATACGTAGTTATGCAAAAACAAAGAAAAGATACTCACCGCCACCAGTGAAAAAGATATAAACCGGAATATCGCAAAGTGCCTCCCAGCCGAAAGTCTGGCACAAGCAGGCAAAGTAGAAGTCCATTCGTGATGACCATTTGCCTCGTTTTGGGTCGTGTCTAAATGGTATCGCCCCGATATCGTAGGACGATACATGACGGCGATTATCCACTGACGTCATTGCGCGTCTTAACTGAATAAAAAAATAAAATCAAAATTGAAAGAAAACACTTGCACACCGCCCCCTTTGTCGATGGAATCACTGTCACAATAGACGATGCGACAGAATGACGACACGAGCGACTAACCACTAACGACTAACGACTACCGTCTAATGACCAACTATCGACCGATTTCTGAAGTACTATTCAAATCATTATCGTTTAGGTATATCCGTGCAATGTGTATAGATAGAAGAGAAAATAAATTGAAGAAACACTCAGTACCAAACTGAAGTACCGATGACGAGATTGACAGATGAGACTTGAACCGAACCGAACCGATTTAACGACCGACGGATGATACTAGTCACTGCTAGAGCTGGTAGCGACCAGAGCTCCACTCTTTACCACTGGAAGTGATTTTTGTTTTGTTTCGGGCCGGGTTGTGAGAATTTATCAAATGAACGTCTCCCAACGAACTGTGTCATCTTTTATTCGCAACGAAAGACTCTTACCGCTGCTGCGTTGGAATCGAAATCGGAATGGCAACGTCGAGGCGTCCGTCGTCGGTGGGTAGTGGTGGTCTCGTTGTTATTGTCGGGGATACACCAAGTGCTTATAATCTCGATTTCTTTATTTATTCCAAAAATTTTTTTTTTTCCTCGTACGGAGGAGTACACTCTCTGTCTCTCTTGCCTTCTGTTTGCTCTTCGTTGTTTGGGACTACGTTGTTCTTTGGTTCTGTAGTTATTCTGTTGTTCGGTGAATCTGTTGTTATTCTCTCGCACTTGCAATTTAATTGTTCGTCGAATATCTCCGAACCGCACCGAGACTATGATGTCTGATTGTCACGCGAATTTTCACACAGCGCAAGGGTAGACTAGGTATCGATCGATGGAAAAATATCGACCCAGACGGGTAGGAATACAGGAGATGCGTCGCACTAACTTCTAGGCGACCGGGCATACTAAAGTGCAGAAAAAGGAAATTAGTGGAGAAGTTGCTACTATGTATACGAGTATTTGTTCCTACACTGTACGTGTAGGAAAGCTCTGTCGTACTGGTTGCTCTGCGTCTATCGTTTAAGGTCAGTGGTGTTTCATAATGACAGAGCCAGTGGTTTGTCATTATTTATGTGCTTAGACGGTTGATTGTCCAATTATGTCAGCGCAACACATCGGTATCGGTGCTAAGAGCTATAAGTGTCTTGAGATATTTTCACTCGACAGCTATAGTGTCGAATGATGGACATATGGACGTAAGTATGAGGCCTGAGAGCCGGTGTAAACGATGGTCGTAAAAATATCGATGAATGGAAATTCAGAGCTGTGCTAGTGCTAGTATGAAGACTACCTACAGTTGATGAATTATACTCAGAACCATACACTGCGCCGAAGTTGACATCGCCTTTGGATGGAGGCGCTCAATTTCTGTTTGCCGAAATACTCGTACACCTTTATGTCAGAGCAAACTGTTGGGGAATATCTATTTTGTTTCCACCTAGCCCTACCATTATGCCACCTAGTTCTCGTGGCAATCCGTCTGTTATCGACTTCTTTGTAACAAGCGTCCCTGGTCTAATTTCTCAGCCACTTGCTTTAACTGAGCTAGGCTCGGATCATTATCTAGTCCTCTGCAATCTTCGTTGGTCGGGAAATCAAAAATGCGAATTGGGCTTAAAAAATACAAAATAATTTTCGAACCATTCCCACTAGGTTAGGATAGGTATATGGGTGCCCTTTTGACATAAAGTCAAGGCTCACGTAGACTACGTTGAGTCCATTGTGCCCACTTGTTTTGTTTAACCCGTTGATACCTATAGATTTTCCGTCGAGCTGAACCAGCCAGACGAGGATAAAAATCCCAGTATTCTGTTCAGCCCAATATTACCTACCTCTTCTAGTCCCGAAAGGAAGTATCTTCCCAGGAATATATTCCTTTTTTGGGCTAGCGCCATACATTCGCACAGCAGGTGACGAACGGACTCAATTTCCTCTTCGTCCCTGCAGCTTCTGCAAAAGTCATTGTAGGGCTGGCCTAGTCGAGCTGCATGGTAGGATAGCATGCAGTGCCCGGTGAGGGCACCGACTACCAGTCGAATGTTCCCACGATTGAACTTCAGCAGATTTTCCGTTCTTTTCTTATCATACTCGGGCCAAGTCGATCTCGCCGTTGCGCATGTATCTAAGCGACACCATCGCTTATTGGCTTTCACCAATAGCTCCGTCTGTATCTCCCTGTAGAGCGCACTGAGTGGTGCTTTGGCCTCAGCTGAGATCTGCACAATATTAGCACCTGATCCCACCCTAGCTAGCTCGTCCGCCCTCTCGTTTCCGGAGATATTCATCAATCATCAAATTTCTGACTTATATTATCAATTCTTCGTCTTCTTGGTGGGCGCTACAGTTCGGGATGAACCTGGGCCTCAACCAACATGCCCCACAATCTAGCACGATCTTTTGCTAGCCTTTTCCATTGCCGCACACCCAGTTGGCTGAGGTCCCTTTCCACCTGTGTGCGCCATCTTAAGTGCGGCCGTTCTCTGCTTCTTCGTCCCTCGGGATCTGATTCAAAGACTCTCCGGGCCGGAGCTGTAGTGTCCATTCGCTCTACATGGCCCAGCCATCATAGGCGTTGAATCCCTAGACGCCTGACTAGGCTCATGTCGCTGTACAGCCCGTAAAGTTCGTGGTTGAATGTTCTCCTCCATCCTCCGTTTACACAAACGGGACCAAAGATTGCACCCAGAATTTTCCTCTCGAAACGTCCAAGAGCCTCTTCATCCGCTTTTGACAACGTCCAAGCCTCAGCGCCGTAGAGGTGGACCGGGATGATTAAGGTTTTGTAGAGGGAAACCTTAGTTTTTCGAGAGAGGGCTCTACTACTCAATGGCCTCTTGAGCCCGAAGAAGCAGCGATTGGCAAGAGTTATTCTGCGTTTTATCTCAGCGCTGGTGTCGTTGCTGCTTGTCACTACCGAGCCAAGGTAGACGAAGTCCTTGACTACTTCAAAAATTTACCTGCCGAAGGTGACGTTCTGACCAAGACGTCGGTGTTGTGCGTATTTCTTGGATGACAGCATATATTTGGCCTTGTCCCCATTTACCCTTAAACCCACTTTCGCCGCTTTTGCTTCAATGCTTGTGAACGCCTCATTGACGTCTCGCTTTGTTCGTCCAATAACGTCAATGTCATCTGCGTAGGCAAGCAATTGTGTGGACTTGAAGTAAATCGTACCTCTTGTATTAACCGCAGAGTCCCGCACGATCTTTTCAAGAATAATGTTGAAGAAATCACATGACAGTACGTCACCCTGTCTAAAAACTTTTTTAACATCAAAGGGGTCGGTTAGTTCACCTCCGACCTTAATGGAGCAGCGAGAGTTCTCCATAGTCATCCTGCATAGTCTGACGAGTTTGACAGGAATGTTAAAACATGACGTGACTCTTTATAGCTCGTCTCTATAAACACTGTCATACGCGGCTTTAAAGTCGACGAAAAGATGGTGTGTGTCGACCTGGAATTCATGGGTCTTCTCCAAGATCTGCCGTAGTGTTAATATGTGGTCTATCGTGGATTTTCCTGGCCTGAAACCACACTGGTAGGAACCTATTAGATTGTCCACGAACGGCTTCAGGTACTTACACAGTACGGCAGAGAGGATCTTGTACGCGATGTTCAGGAGGCTTATCCCTCTGTAATTGGCCCGGTCATAGGGGTCTCCTTTCTTATGGACCGGGCAAACGATACCGAGATTCCATTCATCGGGCATGCGTTCTTCCGACCATATTGCGTCGGATGTAATTCACTATAATGTAGGTGTGCCTCAAGGTTCTGTCCTCGGTCCCGTCTTATATAACCTACATATATACGTCTGACATACGGCGGCTTCCACAGCTAGGATTAATTCATCAAAGACACAAAAGAGATCAAAACTGGGAAGTTTGCTACTGGTTGTGGGATATTGTCGACTAACCTTAGTTCAGTATGTGACCAAGGGGATTTTTTGGGTGAAAATCATGTCTGTTGTATGGGAGCTCCCCTTAAATACTATTCATTGAACATTTCAACTCTCTAACTATCACGGTTCCTGAGATACAGCCTGATGACAGACGGACGGACGGACGTTTTACCTTTGGGTACGGAACCCTAAAAATGATGCTAAATTTGCCTTGGCATTACTCAACACTACATCTACACACTAGAGCTAATGTTGAATTGATTGCGAACGATATTTCAGACAATCCTTTAATCAATCAGCTGAACCTGTTATAATGCAACACTCGTTAGGGTTCCGTACCCAAAGGTGAAACGTCCGTCCGTCTGTCACCAGGCTGAAATTTTCACAGATGATGTATTTCTGTTGCCGCTACCACGACAAATACTAAAAACAGAACAAAGTGAATATTTAAGGGGGGCTCCCATACAACAGACATGATTTTCATCCAAAAAATCCCCTTGGTCACATACTGAACTAAGGTTAGTCGACAATATCCCACAACCAGTAGTAAACTTCCCAGAGTAGAAAGCTGTTCTCCATACGTCCCTTTCTCCAAATAATTCTAATAATATGTTTCTGGACGACAATCAATGGTTGAATTTTATTGCCATCAGTACCACCCCAGCATACCAGACCATATTGTAGCTTCGATTGTACCAAACCGTAATAGATTATTTCTAGGAGTTTACAGGAGCAGATCGACCTTAAATGGTATAATGTGCTCGTGGTTTTTAACAAATGTTTTCTTAGTGTAGCAGTATGAGTACCGCAATTAAGTCCGCTATCCACCACAAGTCCCAAGTATTTAAAAACTGATGCTCTTTCAATAACAAAGCATTTAGAGGAGCAGCTTAGGTCGTTATTATACGTGTTGGGGCATCTGTTTATACCACAAGTATTACGACTTACTAACATGTGTTGGCAGTTAGTACTATGATAAGTTACATTAGGGAATTCAATGGAGTTACTCGATAAATTAAAAAACATAATTTTTGTCTTATCACTAATGACTAGTTTGTGCATACTAAACCAATGCCTGAGTTGCTCTAAGTCGTAGCAGATGTTAGCAAATAAGTCCAAAACTTAGTGATTAGAATAGCAGCAAGCAATATCATCCGAAAATCCTGTTTGAATTCCCTTTAGGTTTTGGCTAAAGATTGAATTGATGTATATCAAGAAAAGAATGGGACCAAGAACTGATCCTTTAGGTACTCCAATTCGAACATCTGCGCTTTGACTGAATTTGCCTAGAATTTTGACTACTTGTTTGCGGTAAGTAAGGTATGAAGAGAACCAGCTGAGCATGAAATCTCTGAAGCCGGCTCTTTTTAGTTTCTCTAATTATATTTCGTGATCTACTGTGTCAAACGCTTTTGTTATGTCTATATAAAGTGCGGCAGTCAATTTTCTTTTATTTAAGCTGTCGTAGTTAAAGTTGGTGAAATTCAATAGTGCATCCTCTGTCGATTTACTTACTTACTTACTTACTTATCAAGCCTGCGATCCATGGAGGATCTGAGCCTGAGCTATAGCTGCCTTCCATCCATGACGGTCCCGGGCACGCTGCTTCCAGTTATCAAGACCAAGATGTCTTACATCCGCGATTACTTGGTCTTTATACCGGAGGTTCGGTCTTCCTCTTCTTCTCGAACGAGGAGGCTCGGAGTCGAAGACCCTCTTAGCTGGAGCGTTGATGTCCATGCGCTCGATGTGGCCGAGCCAGAGTAGTCGACGGATCCTTGCCTTCCGGACTACATCCACATCTTGGTACAGCTCGTAGAGTTCGCGGTTGTGTCTTCTTCTCCATTCACCTTCCTCCCAGACAGGACCAAATATCCGGCGCAGAATTTTTCTTTCTGCTTTTCGTCCAGCTTTCGGCTCCGTACAGCAAGACTGGCAGAATGAGCGTTTTGTAAAGTATGACTTTGGTCTTTCGAGTGAGGAGTTTTGACCCCAGTTGTTTGGACAAGCTGAAGTAGCAGCGGTTGCCAAGGGCGATTCTCTGCCGGATCTCCAGTGTGGTGTCATTTGTGGAATTTACGTTTGCCCCGAGGTAGACAAACTCCTTAACTACCTCGAATTTGTAGCTGTCAATTGTTATGTTTTGTCCCAGGTGGTGAGCGACGGATTGGTTTTTGCTTGACAGCATGTATTTCGTTTTGTCCTCATTGATCTTAAGGCCAATTCGTTTCGCCTGTTCTTCAATCGCCGTGAATGCTTCCACAATGCCACGGCGAGAACACGCGATGATGTCGATATCATCCACGTATCCTAGCAGCTGGATGGACTTGTAAAAGATAGTGCCTTCCCTGTTGACGCCTGCCCGTCGCACTATCTGCTCCAGCACCAGGTTGAAGAAGTCACATGACAGCGCATCTCCTTGCCGAAATCCGGTGCATGTTTCGAATGGTTCCGAGGTCCTAGAACCGAGTTGCACGGTGCATCGCGTGTTTTTTAGCGTGGCGCGACACAACTGGATCAGTTTTACCGGGGTCATCCCGAATTCGGCCATCGCCCCAAACAGTGCTTCACGATGAATGCTGTCGTACGCGGCTTTGAAATCGATGAAAAGATGGGGTGTATCGATTCGAAACTCGTTGGTCTTTTCCAGGATTTGTCGAAGTGTGAACATTTGGTCTATAGTTGATTTGCCGGGCCGGAAGCCGCACTGGTAGCTGCCGATTAGTGCGGTGCAAAATGGTTTTAGACGTTCACACAATACGCTGGACAGGATCTTGTATGTGACATTGAGCAGGGATATACCTCTATAGTTCTTGCAAGATGTAGGATCGCCTTTTTTGTGGATGGGGCATATAGAGCTGGTATTCCAGTCGTCGGGCATGCTCTCATCTTCCCAAACTCTGCCGATGAGCTGGTGCATGCTCCCTACCAGAACATCGCCGCCAGCCTTGAAGAGCTCTGATGGCAAGCCATCTTGGCCTGCGGCCTTGTTGTTCTTCAGCTTCTGAATAGCTGTGCCGACTTCTTCTATGCTGGGTGGGAGGACTACTTCAGCGGCTGGAGTTGGGATTTCCTCGGTCCCTACCACTCTCTCTTGGTCATGCTCGTTGAGCAGCTGCTGGAAGTGCTGCTTAAATAAATCCACTATTCCCTGCGGGTCGGTGACAAGATTACCCTCGCAGTTTCGAAGAGCCAGGGTGCCCTTTTTGAAGCCTCCTGCAAGGCCTTTGGCTTTCTTGTAAAAGGCTCGTATTTTATGTTTATCCCTAGACTCCTCGATATCCTTGAGCTGGGAGGCTGCGAAGATTCTTTTCTTTTGTCGCAGTAGTTTTTTCTCCTCCCTTCTTCTGGCTCGGTACTCTTCTCGCGCTGCCCTGGTTTTCCTCTGCAGCGCCTTTTGGTACGCCTCGTCGGTTGCTGCCTTTTTCTGCTCACACTCGCCATCATACCACGGGTTTCTTGTCGGGGGTGGTAGGTATCCTAAGGTGGTTTCGGCTACTTCCTGAATAGCTGAGCGGCAATGCGGCCACATATTATTGGCATTTGTGTTTGACGCAGGCATACCGTAGAGTCTTTCGCTCAGCTGCTCCCTGTAGACTCTGGCAACCTCCGGTGTGCTCAGGCGCCCAATGTCGAACCTCCTCCTGATAGGCTGGTGCAGCTTTCTGACATTTGACAGTCGAGCTCTGAATCTTGCTGCTACGAGGAAGTGGTCAGAGTCGACATTTGCCCCTCTGAATGTTCGCACATCCAGGATGTTTGACGCGTGCCTTGCGTCAATGAGCACATGGTCGATTTGGTTGGTGGTTCGACCGTCCGGAGATCGCCAGGTTGCTGTGTGGATTCGCTTGCGAGGGAATCTTGTGCTACTTATCACCGCATTACGAGTTGTCGCAAAGTCAGCGAGTCGGAAGCCGTTATCTGTTGTTGTATCGTGGAAGCTATGCTTTCCGATCACTCCGCCAAGGGTGTTTTCCTTACTGATTTTGGCGTTGAAGTCGCCGAGCACGATTTTTACATCGTACTCCGGACGAGCTCCGTAGGCGTTGTCCAGGAGGTCATAGAAGTCCTCCTTGATAGGGTCTTCAGCCTCGTCGGTAGGGGCGTGTGCACATATAAGGCTGATGTTATAAAATCTGCCTCTGATGCGGATCACAGCCAGGCGATCACTTATAGGTTTAAAGTCGATGGCCTTCGATTACCTTTCCCACGACAAATCCGCATCCCAGTAAGTGCAATCTTTTTTGTCAGCTGTAATAAATGTCGCAATTTTTCTTCCTAATCATACCGTTTCCTATCCAGCGTATTTCCTGGACCGCAGTAATATCCGCCTTGTACTGCGTGAGGATTCCTTCTAGTTTATGAGCAGCTCCGGGAGTGTACAGGGTTCTGACATTCCAGGAGCATACTCGCAAATCGTGTTCCTTTCTCGTCCGTTGTCGTCGTCGAGTATCCGTCCGTGTATCCGAGGCATCTTGCTCATTCATAACTTTAGGTTTTTTTTTACGTGGGCGGATAGTTAGCCCGCCGCACAACCGCCATTCTGGTCGGGGTTTTTTTCGCTGCATACGTTTGTTCACCTCCCAACGGTTGTTGAAGAGGGTATCCAGAGGGCGCCGCGAGGAGGCCGTATGTCAACTTGACCCGGGCATTTAAACAGGGATCGTTGCTGGCATCTCGCCAGGTTGAGAGCAATCAACAACTTTACCCTGAATGTCCGAGCCCATGCCCTCTCCTCTGTCGATTTACCCGATCTAAATCCATACTGGTTTTGACTAAAGAACGTATTTTTTTCTAAGAAAGCAACAACTCTAGTTTTAATTAGTTTTTCAAAATTTTTTGAAAACACAGGGAGAAGGGATATTGGCCTGTAATTAGGCCAAGTTTTTGCTATCGCCTTTCTTTAAAATAGGTATTGTCTCAGCAATTTTTAATGAGTCAGGAAATTTACCACAATAAATGCTTTTGTTGAAAACGTGAGCTAACGTACGGAACCCTTCGTGCGCGAGTCCGACTCGCACTTGACCGGTTTTTTTGTATTCTACCATTCTCACCATTGCAAATTAAATAGTTTGTATAATATTTCAGGAGAAGGATATGAATTACATCTCTGTAAATCTATTAGGTAAATTGTGCGATAACACATTTTTTGTAAATTTTAAATGAAATAAATATCTGTCTATCTATCTATCTTTATGACAGACTTGTACGGCGAATCTGTGTATTGGCATGACTAAACTTATAATTAATGCAACGTCTCTGTCGATAGATATGTAGGAGCGCTGGAAACAAAAGCCTTTTTGCCTGCGATGAGGTGGCTGTCCATTTGTGTATTTGTTTGTTCACCTCAGAGGGATTTCACAAATACCATGCAGTGGATCTGGACAAAGGGGGCGTTGGGTGGATAGTAATTAGCTGCGAAATTTTTCTTTTCTAAAATTCATTCCTCTCTTTCGTTGTTTCTTTTCTACAATTTGTTTTTTTTGTCCAAATATCGCTGAAAAAAAATCGAAAAAGTATTTGTTGATGTGGCTGTCTTGTTAGCTTCTTTTCATTGCTTTGCTCGTTTTGTTCAGCCATTTGTTGACTGTTGATTATAGACTGCACTTGGATTGTTAGGTGTGACTTTCGCTTATCACTCTCAAAATAATTTGATTGCGTCTTGATTACTTTGGCCTTCCCATAAAATGCCAGTCAAACGTAAGTACTCTTTTACGTACATACGTGTATGATATTCTAGATCACAGATACTTTATCTGTGACGATGCAATCGGAATTGGGAATTAATTTCGTTCGTAACAAAGAGTGTAAATAAAGTTTTCAAAGTGGACACAGAACGTGATATATTCAATTATTGCCCGGTTGATGGCGGATTGTGATCTAAGTGTTGGTTTACCCACTTATTTTTAGATTTTTATTACAATGAGGCTCTTTATGTGAACATTCTCTGGATTGGTTTGTTTTTTTTTTTTTTGCTTTTTTGTTTTTTTTGCGAGCAATGCAATGACCAAAATGGTTTTATGGCTTAAAGCCACAAGTCCAATAAACAGGAGTTATGGGGCCAATTTTAATTACAACGGTCATAGGCTGACATTGCACGCGCATTTACCACATATTGATTCATGTGTGGAGTCTGCCATGAAACTGACGTGTCTTCTTCTTTTTGTTTGTGGCGCTACAGACCGGTGTAGCCATTGGACTCTACCAACATGCCGCTTCAGCCAGCACGATCTCTTGCCAGCCGCCTCTAGTCCCTCACACCAAGTTGGTTGAGGTCCTTCTTCACTTGTGTGCGCCATTTGAGTCGAGGGCGTCGTCTGTTGCGTTGTCCCAATGGCTCGGAGATTCTAAGCTATGTTGCCCATACGCTCTACATGGCCCAACCGTCTTAAGCGTAGATGCTTAACCAGGCACATGCCACCGTTCGTTGTTGAATCTTCTCCTCCAGATACCATCAACACAAACAGGACCAAGGAACGCACGCAGAATTTTTCTTTCGAAAATACCAAGAGCTTCCTCATCTGCTTTTAATAGCATTCACGCCTCTGCACCATAAAGCAGGACTGGGATTTTTAACTTCTCAGGGGCACTTATTATAATGAGCCCGATTGCGCGAATTCCAAATTTTGTCATACAAATCGCATGCATACCTATGTGCGTTCGGATTTTTGCCTCGATTATCTGAAGAACTGAAAACGATATTGACATGGGACCGGTTTCGTTCGACGCGCAATTCTTCTTCTTTTTAACGGGCGCTACAGTTCGGGGTGAACCTGGGCCTCAACCAACATGCCCCTCTTTTCCATTGCTAAAAACCCAGTTGGATGAGGTCCCCTTCAACCTGTGTGCGCCATCCTCTTCTTCTTCGTCCCTCGGGGTCTGATTCAAAGACTCTCCGGGCCGGAGCTGTAGTGTCCAGCCATCTTAGGCGTTGAATCCGTAGACGCCTGACTAGACTCATGTCGCTGTACAGCTCGTAAAGTTCGTGGTTGAATATTTTCTTCCATACCCCGTCTGCGTTTATAGGCCCGAAAATCAGTCGTAAAATCTTTATCTCGACCCGACCAAGGGCCTCTTCATCCGCTTTTGATAGTGTCCATGCTTCTGCGCCGTATAGCAGGACCGGCTATATAGAGTCAACTTTGTCGTTCGGGAGAGGGCTCTATTACTCAATTGGCATGAGTGGCGATACCATTTACTCGATTGGCAAGAGTGATTCTGCGTTTGATTTCGGTACTCATGTCGTTGTTTCAGGTCACTGCAGAGCCAAGGTAGACGAAGTCCTTAACTACCTCGAATTTACATCTGCCAATACATACGTTCTGGCCAAAACGGCCGCTGGTTAGCATATAGTCCCTCTCAATACTCGCAAGCGCCTCATTGACATCTCGCTGTGATCTACCCATTATGTCAATATCGTCGGAGTGTGCAAGGAGTTGCGAGGATTTGAAATAGATTGTGCCTCTTGTATTGGCCTGTGATTTTTGCACAATCATCTCCAATATGATGTTGAAGAAATCTCAGGACAGCGCATCGCCCTGCCTAAATCCTTTTTTGACATCAAAACTATCGGTAAGGTGTTCACCGATTCGGATGGAGCAGCGAGCATTCTCCAAAGTCATCCTGCATAGACTGACGAGTTTAGCAAGTAAGTCAATGGTAGACATAGTTGTATGGCTCGTTTCTAAATAGGCTGTCTTATGCGGCTTTGAAGTCGACAAATAGGTGGTGAGCGTCGAATTGAAATTCATAGGTTTTTTTCCAGGATCTGCCGTAGTAGGAAGATTTGGTCGATGGTGGACTTCCCTGGCCTGAATCCGCACTGATAAGGACCTATCAGCTTGTTTACAGAAGGCTTCAGGCGTTCACACAAAACGGCAGAGAAGATTTTGTAGGCGATGTTACGGAGACTTATTTCTCTGTAGTTGGCGCAGTCGGAGGGGTCTCGTTTTTTGTGGATCGGGCATACGATGCTGAGACTCCATTCCTCGGGCACGCTTTCCTCTGACCATATCTTGCAGATGAGCTGTACCTAACCAGGTGGTTAGAAGTGGTTTTTCCATATTCTCTGCATCGACTGCGATTCTACTACTAGGTGTCGGTTCTCATCCCGGCAGGCTTCCGTTCTGGCTTTATAACCTTGGCATGTTCGCTTTATCTGTTAATAAAACTTTCGAACGTCACGCTCGCAGTAACACCTCTCCAAATCCTCAATCGCGCCCTTCTGGTGCTCCTTCTTCTTTTTTCTGAGAAGCTTACTCGTAGAGCTCACGAGCTGCTTTTGTTCTTTTATGCAGCGAAGCTTTATATGCATCCTGCTTCGCTGTGTGAATCTTCCTGCACTCGTCATCGAACCAGGTGTTTCTTCGTGGTGGAGCCTTGAAGCCTAAAACTTCGAATGCAGAGCTTTTCAGCGCTTGGTTGCAAAGGTTCCACTGCAGTTCTGTTAATAGCGTGGAGGATTGAGGTGTATTGGAGAGCTTAACGGAGACGCGATCGGTAAAGGCACGAGCGGTTTCTGGCGATAGTAGCTTTCCGACGTCATAACTTTGTATTCTTACTCTACTCCGCGGTGTTCGTGATATCCGCAGGCGCATCTTGGCTATTACAAGATGATGGTCCGAGTCGATGTTAGCCCCTCGGAAAGTTTGAACATCAAGAATAGTGGAGGAGTGTCTGACGTCGATCGCGATGTGATCAATCTGGTTGGTAGTCGATTGATCAAAAGACCGCCAGGTGCCTTTGTGTATATCGAGGTGCGGGAAGCGCGTACTGGCTAGGAGGAGATTTCGCCCCGTAGCAAGATCAATCAGCCTGTGCCCGTTATCGGAGGTGGTGTCGTGTAGGCTATGTTTGCCGATGACTCGTTCAAAGATGCTTTCCTTACCCAGCTTAGCATTGAAGTCTCCTAGTACAATTTTGATGTCATAGCTGGGACATTGGGCATACGTTCTGTCTAGGAGATCGTAGAACTCATCTTTGGCGGAGTCATCCTTGTCTTCCGTGGGGGCGTGGACGCAGATCGGCTGATGTTAAAAAATTTAGCCTTGATACGGATCGTTATGAGGCGTTCGCTTACATCCCGAAAACTTAAGACTTTTTTGTCTTAGTCTACCTCGAGTAACAAATCCGCACCCAAATAAGCATTGCTTGTTTTCCTTGTAGCAATTACCGTGATGGGTATCACAGTTTTTCATCCGTTTTTTGCCTGGGCCATCCCATCGCACTTCTTGGAGCGCGGTAATTTCTGCATTGTAGCAGTCCAATGTTTGCCCGCTCCTGGCCTGTTGAGGGACCTCACATTCCAGGTGCAGACTCGTAGATCCTTATTGCGTTTGCAGAGGTCGTCAACATTGGAATCGTCGGTATCCGAGGCTTGTTGTCGTTTCGTAACAAGGTGATAGGGATGTTTACCCTAAGCACAACCCCCAACCAGGTTCCTTTTACCCCAGGAACAATGGGCTGGTCGCTGCACACATTAGTTCACTGTTCGGCGGGTGCATAGGCAGCTATTCAGGAGGTGCCACTCGGAGGCTGTGTGTTAACTTGGATTGAGTAGGGGGGACAGACATCGAAGCTGGTGTTTGCCATGTTAAACACGGTCAGCTTCTCCCTCCCATCAAATTGACTTAGTAATAGGGAAATACACATTACAGCCTGCTAGATAGGAGGTTAAAGCATTTGCAACAAAAAGTACTGAACGTGACTGTGTACCCAGAGGTTCAGACTGTTGCCCATTTATGTCAGGGACATATTGTCAGTTCGCTTAATGTTACCAGCCATAATTCGTACGTATTGCAAACGCCCAAATACGATGTCGTTTAAACCGATCGTGATTTTGTATCATGCCCATTTGAATATGGTCGTAGATCAGTGTTGTTTCAAACAGGTTTTCTACGCGTATTTTCTTATTATTTATTACCATGACCGTGTGACGACCGTGCTTACAGTTCAAGTGCGTGATTGACTACTGTTTCATCACCATACTCTGGTAGCTGTCCGATTACAGATTGATTTCGAGGCGCGCAATCTGTTCAGTTGATGTTTACAACAACTGTCACTCACATTTATTGTCACTTGCAGACATGAAAGATAATGGATTGTACCTGACAACGACTGCTGTTGAGGTAATGCAATTCAAAAATGTTTGGATTTTGTCAGCTAACTTGACTTACCCTTCTACTACTCGAACTACAATCTAATGTATGACGCATGGATCCACTCTATGCACATGAACGACTCCATCAATTAGTATTTTTGATTTTCGCAAACCATCTTACACAGCCTCTTATAAAGATCGCCATAATAACTAATCCATTTTGGCTCAGGCTCAAAGTGTCCATGCCAGAGGCGAACTTCATCGAACTCCATCCACATAGCAGGTCCACCACAAACAGCCACGCCAATACCAGGCAATAACTCCACTCTCGACACTAAAGCTATTTGTGGTCACAATAAATCAGCACGTCGTTCCTTTAAGCAACGCTCTTTGTTCGCACTTACACGTTTACGTAGTTTTGGTTTATTAAAGTATTTCTCTGTGAT
This sequence comes from Eumerus sabulonum, assembly GCA_951905685.1. Classification (NCBI taxonomy): domain Eukaryota; kingdom Metazoa; phylum Arthropoda; class Insecta; order Diptera; family Syrphidae; genus Eumerus; species Eumerus sabulonum. The sequence continues at coordinate 22,378,368 of OX645063.1, forward strand.
TTCCGGTTATGACCAAACCATGGACGTCCAACCACTGTTACATGCACGATAAAAGGGAAATACGACAAGATAGATAACAGCAGATAGGTTCGCCAGCGGATCGGTACAAATGGAACATACCGATCGCGGATTTTCCACCAAATGAAACCACACCATCCACTATGGGTTCCTTATATTTCACAAGTATCACCATCCAAATACCTGTACTCAGGATTGTGTTGGCATACCTGAACGTGGGCAGGGATACATTCGTATCTATCTCAATGTCAACTCCTTTCCAAGTAGGCTACAAGCTGTGGAATATAAATAGATCACACTAGACAAAAACCACTTTGTGGCTTAAATGAACCGGAAAAGATACAAAGCCACAATCTCGGCTTGACTATCGGTGGCAACCCCCCGACCTAATTACATACTTAGCGACTTAGTACAAGCTCTGACCAGTAATTGCTACCACCTGCCCATGTGTGACAGGGCGGTTGAGTGCCACACGTCTATGTATGAACAAGTTTAAGTATCTATCCGTACGATTCGCTATATCGTTGAATCAATTACGATGCATTCCGCGGCATTGGGGAGTTAGCCAACCGCGCACATTGTAAAGAAGGAAGTGCACTGGTGGAACATTCCGTATTCAACGAGTTGTTCGAATACAAAGAGCGAAATGGTTCAAGCGCACACTGAAAATGCGCGGATACAGTGGGGCCGGGGAAATATTTACGCGTCACAAACTTGAATGTGGCATTTGTCTGTATACGCAGTGGTCCTGTGGCGCATGAAGGACTATGACTGTAGGACATTTACATTTAGAAATATTGCAAAACACACACCTACATTGACTGCTCCTGGAATATGACTTCCGAAACAGCTAGAAGAAAGCGCCACACTTTACTTATCCTTTAATGTCACGAAAAGTACTTGGTACTCTACTCTCCCAACCACAGTCCGGGAACCTTATAACATGGATGAAGGTTAGTCTACCAAACTCTCGTGGGCCGTTGTGGAGGCCTGTCAACGTTATAGGGGAAAGGAAACTACTCAGTGTAACATGAGCTTACTTACTTACTTAGGTGGCGCTACAGCTCGGGGTGAACCTGAGCCTCAACCAACAAGCCTTTCCAGTGTGGCACGCCCAGTTGGCAAAGGTCCCTTTGGACTTTTGTGCGCCAGTTTAGATGCGGCCGTCCTCGGCAAGGTCGTCCTTCCGGGTTGGAGTCAAAGACTCTTCGGGCCGGAGCTGTACTTTCCATGCGCTCTACATGGCCTAGCCATCCTAGACGTTGGATTCGTAGACGTCGTACAAGGCCGATGTCGCTCTACAGCCCGTACAATTATTGGTTGAATCTTCTCCTTCACTCTCCGTCAACACAAACGGGACCCAAAATTGTGCGCAGAATATTCCTCTCGAAACAACCAAAGGCCTCTTCACACATTTTTAAAAAGGCCCAAGGCTCTGCGTTATAGAAGAGGAAGAAGAAGCTTCTCTCAGTCACCTATGTATGCTTTTACACAGGTGAGAGGGACCTACAATTGAATGCCGATTCCCTACGGCGTAACGCGAGAAGCTTTTTCAGGGCAAGTATACTACGGGGGGTTTTGCCAGTACCCCGCGTTGATGTTATCGGGATTCAAACTCGCTCATCGTGCGTTAGAGTGTAACCACTCCGCCACAGCAAGAACACTGCACCACAGCGAAACAGCGGTTGGCAAGAGTTATTCTGCGTCCAATCTCAGCGCTGGTGTCGTTGCTGCTTGTTTCCAGTGAGCCATGGTAGACGAAATCCTTGATCAAAGTTATAGCTTGCAATAGTGACGATCTGGTCAAGACGTCGGTGTTGTGCGTCGCACAACTGCACAACCTGACGATTTTGGCAGGATGTTAAAACATAGCATGGCTCTATCTAGCTTGTCCGTATAGACACAATCATATGCGGCTTTAAAATCGACGAAACGGAGGCTTGTGCCGACCTGAAATTCATGGGTCTTCTCCACGATCTGTCGTAGTGTGAATATTTGGTGAATCGTGCATTTTCTTGGCAACATGTATTTGGTTTTGCCCTCGTTTAACTTCAGACCCACTTTAGCCACAAAAGCTTCATTGACGTCCCGCTGCGTTCTCCCAATCACGTCAATATCATTACCGTATGCGAGCAATTGTGCAGACTTGAAGTAGATCGTGCCTCTTGTATTTACCAGTGAATCCCGCACGATCCTTTCGAGGGTGATGTTGAAAAAATCACATGACAGTGCGTCGTACTGTCTGAATCCTTTCTTGACATCGAAGATCTCAAAACCTGCACAACCTGACGATTTTGGCAGGATGTTAAAACATAGCATGGCTCTATCTAGCTTGTCCGTATAGACACAATCATATGCGGCTTTAAAATCGACGAAACGGAGGTTTGTGCCGACCTGAAATTCATGGGTCTTCTCCACGATCTGTCGTAGTGTGAATATTTGGTGAATCGTGCATTTTCCTGGTCTGAAGCCACATTGATAGGAATCTATGCATTGTTCAGAATGGTTTAAGGCGTTTACACAGCACGGAGAATATATCTTATAGGCGATGTTAAGGAGACTTATTCCCTATGATTGGCGCAGTTATGGTGGCTCCTTTTTTATGAACCGGGCAAACGATGCCGGGGTTCCAGTCACCGAGCACGCTTTCTTCCGACCAGCTGATGAGCTGGTGCATGTTCCCAGCCAACTCTTCTCCAGCTGCTTTAAATAGGTCAGTAGGCAGGCCGTCTGCGCCAGCAGCTTTATCAGACTTCAGTTTTGATATCGCTATCTTAAGCTCGTCTTCCTCTTCGATCAAACTTTCGAACGTCGTTCCTGTTATAACATTTTTCCATCCCCTTGATTGCGCGCTTCTCATGCTCTTCCTTTTTCCTTCTGAAAAGCGCATGCTCCTCCCTTCATGGGCTCTTGTTGCATAATCTCTCCAAGCAGGGCTATTAAGATATATTCTCAGCTTGGGTCTAAATGGAACTTTATCGCCTGCAGTCTCAGTATAAAAAGGGTTTTAGACAGGGTGACGCACTGTCATGTGATTTCTTTAACATCATACTTGAAAAGATCGTGCGGGACTCTGCGGCCAATACAAGAGGTACTATCTACTTCAAGTCCACACAGTTGCTTGCCTACGTAGATGACATTGACGTTATTGGACGGACTAAGCGAGACGTCAATGAGGCGTTCGCAAGCATTGAAGCAGAAGCGGCTAAAGTGGGTCTAAGGGTAAATGGAGACAAGACCAAATATATGCTGTCAAGAAAGACGTGCAACACCGACGTCTTGGTCAGAACGTCACCTTCGGCTATATTTTTTAAGTCGTTAAGGACTTCGTCTACCTTGGCTCGATAGTAACAAGCAGCAACGACACCAGCGGTGAGATAAAACGCAGAATAACTCTTGCCAACCGCTGCTTCTTCGGGCTCAAGAGGCAATTGAGAGTAGAGCCCTCTCTCGAAAAACTAAGGTTTCCCTCTACAAAACCTTAATCATCCCGGTCCTCCTCTACGGCACTGAGGCTTGGACGTTATCAAAAGCGGATGAAGAGGCTCTTGGGCGTTTCGAGAGGATAATTCTGCGTGCAATCTTTGGTCCCGTTTGTGTAAACGGAGAGTGGAGGAGGATATTCAACCAAGAACTGTACGGGCTGTACAGCGACATCGGCTTGGTTAGACGTCTTCCGATCCAACGTCTAAGATGGATAGGCCATGTAGAGCGAATGGACGTCCACGCTCCGGCCCGAAGAGTCTTCGACTCCAACCCCGAGGGACGACGCAGCAGAGGACGACCGCATTTAAGATGGCGCAAACAGGTGGAAAGGGGCCTCAACCAACTGGGCGTGCGGCACTGGAAACGGCTGGCTGGAGAGGCTTGTTGGTTAAGGCCCTGGTTCACTCTGAGCTGCAGCGCCATCAAAGTAAGTAAATCTCAGTATAAATACGGATATCACCGACATAGAGAAGTCTCGAAAAAATACCGACATCGCTTACTCGGAAACGCAAAAAACCGCCAGGTTTTTTGCCAATCGCATCTTTCTTCAACTCTCTTCAGATCCTAACATCAACTCTTGAAAAATGCTGACTCTGAATTTCAGATCGACAAACGTTAACTTTAAGGCCACATACGAGAACGTACATAGAGGCGAGCTACCTGGGACCATGCCTATGGAGAACTTTAGCCGTGTTATCAATAAATTTTGGGTATGTACACCACACCTAGGGCTTGACCAGAACGTCACCATGTAGGTATATCTTCGAAGCACTGCTTCGTACATGGAACAACGACATCAATGCGGAGATCAAACGTTGAAAAGCCCGTGCTTAATGCTGCCTCATGAGGTAAATAAAGCCCTCTACTTATCAAAGATGAATAATGAAGCGCTTAGTCGCGTTCAGAAAATACTATCTCTGTTGTTTGGTCCATTTGCGTTCATGGAGCATGGAGAATGAGATCCAACCACGAACATTACGTGCTGTACAGCGACCTCGATCTGGTCAGTCATCTTTAGATTCAAAGTAGACACAGCAGCAGAAGCGATACGGGGGAAAAGATGGCGAAGAGGCACAAAGAAATACTGTGCGGCAGTAACACGGCGTAAAAAATGCATTTAACTCCGCAAACTGGTCTTGTATCAAGCTGTCTCTGATTAGACTGGTGGGTCCATTACCTTGTGAGGATAATCCTTAGCTACTCCACTGATAGGACGCTGAGGTATCAGGCGGAGGAAGGCCTTAAGTACTACAATGTCTCTGCGGGAATCCTTCAGGGCTCAGCACTTGGACCTCTTTTGTGGAACATAATGTATGTATGACGGAAATCTGCGATTAACGCTGCCACAGAGAGTTAAGACTATCCTTTGCGCTGACGAAATCGCCATAGTTACCGTAACAAAACACATTCACGAGGTAGAGTCTGCCACAAACGAAGCGGTCGTCAAGATCAATAATTGAATAGGGCCTGTCAACCATGAATTAGCCGACCACAAGACGGAAACTGTCTTAATAACCAGCCGAAAGACCGTGGAATACGCAAACTTCCGGGTTGTGAGCCAGCCAATCAAGTCTAAAGAGGCATTCAAATACTCGGGAATAACGCTCGACAACCGACTTAATTTTAAAGCCCATGTCGAATACTGAAGTAAATGGTCGTCACTAATGCAGGTATGGCAGGAGGATTCTACTTTCCAGAGTGGTAAGCTCAATACTCCTATATGAAAGCTCTTGTTATTGCTCTGCGCAATAAGGATAATATGCAGTTTCCGGACAATCTCGGATGAAGCACACCGTGTCATAGAGAGTATGGTCCCCATCAACATTCTCACCAATGAGATACACAGGGTTTACCTTAGGCGAACCGGAGGATAAAAGCCGAAGGAAGGGCAACATCCAAAGCATTTTGGCAAGCCAGGTGATCCCAGGGATTGCAATTACCACCTTACGCAATTCCTCTCAGGTCGCGTGGGTTATCTAAAATATCTAGATAAATAAATTTGGACACGTAAGCTTGTCCTTCTGTCCAGAATGTCCAGAGGAAGAAGAAGAAGAAGCGAAGCTTGTCCTATTACACCGAAGACGCTTTGTAGAGGTAAGAATGGACCTGCCGATCCCAGAGCTTCTAGTAACCCGTATGATAAACTCAGAGGTGTACTGACTGAAGATCTGCTCATTTATAACGAGCATGCAAATCGAGTTAAGAAGGCTGGAAAGACTTGGATCACATAGCAGAAGTTGCTAACCAGCCCCGCGGGGAGATTGATTGGAGAGTGTGGATTAGTACGTAAATGCATCAAGTGTTCAAGTTTGCGAATCGTACATGTCATTAGCCCGGGCTACAGGCATCTTTTGAAGATTACACATCCACTGGCGCAACAAAAAAAAAAAAAAAAACAAAAAATCACGTCATGCCTTCCAAAATCAAGTATAACCGGCGTCACTTTAGGAGAATACTTTGCCTGACCCAAATCAAAGTCTGAGTCTTTCCGCAGAGGACACAAGCATTTTGTACTTTTTCTGATTAAATCTAAATCAAAAATATGCTCCTTAAAAACCCAAAAGGTGCCACTGTGTATTACGATGCTATGTCGTTACCCTTGGCACTATCATGCCCAACACACACCCTCCTGCCGCAAGAAGTGTGGCTTAACCTGTCGTAATTACTGTCAAATGTCTAATCAAATACCAGTGGTATGCGGACAATAAACTGTAATATATGTATGAGCTATGTACCATTGATCAACCCCACCTTCCGAACCATGTTTGCTACTCAATCAATTGCCAACAGCCGAGTATTGCGTGGTCTACATAGCCCTTCTGAGTTGCTTGCAAAAAGCATTACTCCACCACTCTGTATCGCTGTATCACTCTGCATTCTGGTTGACCTTAGTGGGACATGGAAGTACTGATCCCTTTTAACAAGCAGCTATAGCACGAAGCATTATGCTGACCTTTCACTTGACACAGTCGCATAACACAAACCATTTAAGGAAACTTGATATCGTATGCAAAACACCTAGCGAAGGTGGTCATGGCACACAGTCGTACACGTACCGGTCTAGAGTACAAAATCCTCTTGTCTAGTTGTCATTGGTGGGTCTATTTTTCTTTCCAGCCCTCTTAGACTCTGTCGGACATGTCCACAGTTTCTGCATCTTTCTCTTTCTCATCCGGCCGCGTTAGGTGTGGCTGATTTGACGTATCGATCGCATTGTTTAGCTCCTCGCTAGTGCGGTAGTTTGAGTATAAAAATTGCAACACTTCCACGATCTAGTCATAGTCAAAGCTTCAAGCTTATATTGAACAGTTCTTCGCTGATCTCTAAGCAACAAGAAAATCTCAATATTCACCATGAAGGTGAGTTGACTCGAATCGAACCAGGACATCGGAGGACAACCATATTAATGATATCTCTATTCTTGTGATTGTTTCCAGTTTGCCGTTGTCGCTATTGTCTTGGCTCTTGCTTTGGGCGCTCAATCATCCCTTATTCCATTGGGACTTGGTTTGGGCACACGTCTTGACATCGCCGGACATGGACTATCATACACAGCTGTCTCTGGACCCGCTATTGTCCCAGCCCCATTGGCCATTTCCCACCTAGGACTTCCATCTGTTGCCGTTCATGCTGCTGCCGTTCCAGCCGTGGTTCCAGCTGCTGTCCCTGCTGCTGCTGTTGCCGTCGCTCCAGCCGTTGCTGGCAGTACTTATGTTGCCAAGACTCGTGGTGCTGCACATGTTGCCCCATTGGCCGGACATATCAACTCAGTGTCGAGTGTCAATGTTGCCCCAGCTCCAGGCACCTGGTAACAAGCTACCAAGAGTGTGAAGCCAAAAAAACAAACATAGTACACGATACCTGGTCGAGATGTTATGAGCGTACATACTGCCTCGATTTTTCTATTCTAGCCCTTTCTTTTCTCTTTCCTCTTCCTCCTTTCACCCCTCTATTTAATTTTCAACCTCAGTGTTTCCAAATTTCAAATGTCTTAAGGGAAGTATTTGTATAAAATAAACAAATGAAATACACATCCATAAGAACTGTCTTTTCTATTGCAAATAATTCGTCCTTGAAGGCTCTAAGGCGCTACCTGAGTACACTGTTATGCTATCGTGCATTGTTCTTTGCCTCCAAACATAGCTACTGAGAGAATGATAAGTGAAGACTTGACGTTAAATTTCCGATTCAATTTGGCTACTTTATGGGAACGTCCTCCTTCAATTAGAATTCTTCACACGAGCCACTTCCTATTCAGCTGAGCGTGTCTGAAGACAAGCTTCGGTTGTGAAATGCTTGCAAACTTCACAAACAAAAAGGTCTCGCAGGGATAGCACCTATCCGATGGATGCTGGCCCACTAAAAAGCGAGAAGAGCCACTGCAGACGAACACCTTGCGGCACTACTAGTAGGTCCCATTCCCACCTCCTCGTGGTGCCATGGAGATTTTCGCTGGAAACTACAGACGAGGAAGGGCGAATGGCGAGTCTCCTGCGCCAAAAAACAGGCCTAGTCGGTTGGGTATGGCCTAGTAAGCCGTAAACGAAAAAAATATTGAAACTCAGAGACAACCACAAGCCTTGGATTTAACAGTGGAGCTACATGTTGACGACCCCCGCAAACGTATAAAAGGAAGGGTTATCAGTCCTGCATCTGGAATGTGGCCGAAGAGTTAGAAAAAGCCCTTAGCTGCTATAAAGCTTTAAAGGCGAACGAACAACACCTATTTGCATGCGGATTTATTTTTTCGAGGTGGACTTTGGCAATAAGTCCTGAGCTTCCGGCATGTGAGCGAACGGCGCTCATAGCAATCCGCATCAAAGCTATCTTCGGGAACATCAGCTTGATATGCATTTACGCCCACGCAGTAGAAAAAGACGACAGAGCCAAAGATGGCTTATACTACCTCCTAGATAGAACATACACTCAATGTCCCTGCTATGACACCAAGATTGGTCTTGGGGATTTCAACGCGAAGCTGGGTAAAGAGGACATCTTTGAACGATTCGTAGGAAATTACAACCGGCGCGACATCAAGTCTGAAAGCGTATTCAAGCTAATAGGCATTGTGCAGAGGCGCAATCTCCTAGTAGCTAGCACACAACTACATCTCCATATCCACGAGGGGATCTGGCTACCTCCTGACCAATTACCTGTTAGTCAAATCAATCATATTGCAATCGACGCTAGACACTCCTCCATGATCTTAGATGTCCGAGGTTTCCAAGGAGCTAATGTTGACTCGGGTCATTACCTTGTTGCAGCCCAGGTACGCCTGCGGATATCGCGAACACTGCGGGGTCGAGTTTTGACGTCGGAAAGCTACAATCGCAGTAGACCGCCAGACCCTTCGCCGATCGTGCCCTCTATTTCTTTCAATACATAGAACAGTGCTCTACCTCTTATGTATTATGGAAACCTAGGCCACCACCTAGAAGAAACCTTAGTTCTGATGACCTTAGTTCTGCAGACAGGTGCATGCTGAAATACAGAATGCATACGTGGCCACGTTGCATGGAAGTACGAGAGATGCTCGTAAGCTCTATGAGCGGAAAGAAGGGAGGAGCATGCGCTTTTCAGAAGGAAAAGGAAAGAGCATGATAAGCGCACGATCGAGGAGGTGGAGAGATGTTACCGAAGGAACGACGTTCGGAAGTTTTACCAAAGAGTAGAACGAACATGCTAAGGCTATAAAGCCAGGGCAGAAGCCTGCTGGAATGAACACCTGCAGTCGAATCACGGTCCAAGCATAGATTATGGAAAAACCAATTCTGTGTAACGCTGGAGATGGTCAAGATACTGCTGTCAAGCAGAACCCCACATGGTTTCAGGCCAGGAAAATCCACGGTAGACCAAATATTCACACTGCGCCAGATCGTGGAGAAAACCCATGAATTTCAGGTCGACCCACACCACCTTTCGCCGATTTTAAGGCGGCATATGGCAGTGCCTATAGGGATGAACTACATAGGGCCATGTTATGCTTTGGTATTCCTGCCAAACTCGTTAGGTTGTGCAGGATGACAATGAAGAATTCTCGCTGCTCCATTAATGTCGGTAAGGACTTAGCCGAGACTTCCGATGTCAAATAAGACAGAGCGAGCATTGTCATGTGACTTTTTTTAACATCATCCTCGAAAAGGTCGTGCGGGTTTCACTGGCCAATACAAGAAGAATACTTCAAGTTTGCACAATTGCTCGCATACGCTGATGCCATTGAGGTAATTGGGAAAACGCAGCGAGACGTCAATGAAGCTTTTGTGACCATTGAAGTCTACTTCAGTGGCTAAGGTCAGTCTGAATGTAAACGAGGGCAAAACCAAATATATGCTGTCGCGAAAGAAAGACGTACAACACCGACGTCTTGACCAGCTTGTCACTACTGGCAGCTATAACTTTGATGTAGTCAAGGAGTTCGTCTATCTTGGCTGGTAATAAGCGGCAACGACACCAGCCCTGGGTTTAGGTGCAGAATAACTCTTACCAACCGGTGTTTCTTCGGGCACAAGAGGCAATTTAGTAGTAGAGCCCTCCTTCGGAAAACTAAGGTGACCCTTAATCACCTTAACCTTAATCATCCCGGTCTTCCTCTACGACGCAGAGGCTTGGACCATATCAAAAATGGATGAAGAGACCCTTGGAATAAGAGGTGTAACCATCAATATCTCTGGGACAGTTAAACAGCGCTCAAAACTTTGATCTCGTATAGCACCAACTCAAAGTCTGTTAAGAAATTCTATCATGTGTGCCAGGGCACGAGGTCATTAAAGGCAATGAAATCACCGATCAACTTGCCAGGAAGGGTTCCGACGAAAGGTACATTGGTGTCGAACCTTTCTGTGGCATTCTCAAGTCTAAGAATCATTTTTCCTAGACAAGTGGAAAAAATCGCAACACCCGCCCTTTTGGAACAGCATTTAAGGACTTCGCCAATCAAAAACATTGATAGGGCCCCGGAACAAACACTCTAATAGTATCCTTAATCTTAATAAGGTAGGGATCAGAAGACTGGTCAGCAACCTTATGGGACGCTGACCGGACCATGGCTTTGTTGGCTGCCTGATTATAAGTGACTGGCATGTTGTCGATCTTCTGTCAAACTGGTTGCAACCTACCGGGTCTGTCACTAGTTTTGTAGAACAGTCTAACAGGCACAAATGCTATGGATGGTTACTATTATATACAGTCTGCTATCTAGGGCGTCATTACCGAGTTTGGTCTACTAAATTGGAAAATTAAAGTTTTCATGTCTTCACGGAAGCAGCAGGACGTATGAAAAAGGACGACATGACGAAATCATTGCTTTATAAAGGTCCACTTGTTCTCGTACCATTTGGCGCACTTTTGTGGCCGACCTGATGTGCGCCAAGCCCTTAGCCTTATATTACTGACATTACTATTACACTATAAAGTGATGTATCTACCCCGACAAGTAGTTTCCTAAACAAAGTTGTTCTAGCGCCCAACGTTCCGCTAGGTTCTATATCACTTCTTTGTTAGCAAGCAAGAATTTCCAGGTATTAGCTCCAATCTGTTGACTTAATTGCCCGCACTTAAGTTCACATCGCAGTCCAACCGTTACTTACAAGTAAATGAATACAGTTTGTATAAATTAAAATCAATTTATTGTTGACACATGATCAATCTAAATATTTCAACAGGCGACAAATAACCGCTGACGCGGCTTTGACATGGGCAGTGACATTGAGCTGGCAGGTTGGTGGTGATTATCTACCAGGTTCCTGGAGCTGGAGCAACATTAACTGAAGCCGCCGATTGGATGTGTCCGGGCAATGGTGCAGTATGCACAGCACCACGAGTCTTGGCAACATAGCTAGCACCATGGATAGGAGCGGCAGCAGCAATGGCGGCATGTGGGGCAGCAACAACGGCAGCTTGTGGGGCCACAGCTACGGCAGCTGGAAGACCAAGTGGACTAGTAGCAATGTTTACAGCGGCTGGAAGGCCATGTCCGCCCAAACCCCACAAAGCTGGTCCTTGAGCCAACCATGGTCCAGGAACTCCAAGACCAAGTCCAAGTCCGAGGCCTGGAACTCCGGCAATGAGTGATGATTGAGCTCCCATGGCAAGGGCGAACACGACTACGGCAACGATGGCGAACTGTAGAGGAGAAAATAAATCTTTCAGTTCCTGGTGTATATCCTCCAAGTGGGTGTGGAGGTCCTTACCTTCATGTTGATTGTTGATTGAAAGATTTAGTTGATCTGCTCAGTGAACGGACTAATTTGTTTCTGACTTGAACTTTGCAATTAGTGCAACTTTTATAGTAAAGACCGACCACACCCTTTCACTAGCTATTCTCGAATATGCACTTGAGTGTCATAGTTGTTGGTTGATTGTATTGCGCTCTTGCAGTTGGCGTGGTTCTGACAAGCGATAGTGCGTAAGAATGGGCTTTAACGTGTTAATTGTCATAGAAAGTTGTTGAGGCAATTAGGTCTCGAGTATGGTTTGTGGTCGTAATTGGAGCATTTGCATGAAAAGCGATAGACAATGGGAATGAGATTATACATAGAGTTTCCTTATTATGGATTCTGCATGCGGATTAATTGACTTCCGAATTTTACGGACGGTTGCGGAAACCTGTATGAACTTCAGACTGGTATATGGGGAATTCCTATATCGTGTATTGAATAATTAGCAAATGGCTTGAGGTGATGGCACGGACCGACAAAGGATCCAAACAGCAGATCAATGCGCTTACGAAATGTTTCCTTAACGCAGCTTTGTTCGCCTTGTTAGCATACAGAGAAATTACATTTAGAGTACTATTTGGAAACGTGTCTGAGAAGAGCAATATTTCTTTATAAAAAAAAGGCACGACGCGTCTATTTGTACAGGGGATTTAGTGGCTATAATCAAACCAAGCTGCATACGATAGCATTCATCGCAAAGAATTGTTTGATACGATGGCCGAATTCGGGATCCCAGGAAAATTGATCCGGCTGTGTCGCGCCACGCTATACAATAAGGGATGCACCGTGCAGTTCGGTTCAAGGACATCTGAACCGTTTAAAGCATGCACCGGATTCCTGCTAGATAGTGCGACAGGTGTCAACAGGGAAGGCATTATCTTCTACAAGTCTGTCCAGCTGCTAGGATAAGCGGATGATATTAACATCATCGCGCGGTCTCGGTGTGACCTTGTAGAAGCTTTCACGGCGATTGAGGAACAGGCGAAACGAGTTGGCCTTAAAGTCAACGAGGATAAGACAATGTACATGCTGTCAAGCAAAAACCGATCCATCGGACAAAATATAACGACTGACAGCTATAATTTCGAGGTGGCTAAGGAGTTTGTCTACCTCGGGGCAAACGTAAACTCCACAAATGACACTACAGTGGAGATCCGGCATAGAATCGCCCTTGGCAACCGCTGCTACTACGGCTTGTCCAAACAACTGGGGTCAAAACTCCTCACTCGAAGAACCAAAGTCATGCTGTACAAAACGCTTATACTGCCAGTCTTGCTCTACGGAGCCGAAAGCTGGACGATAAACAGGACGACGGAGGTGATTTTGGGTCCTTTCGAAAGAAAAGTTCTGCGCCGGATATTTGGTCCTGTCTGTGAGGAAGGTGAATGGAGCAGAAGACATAACCGCGAACTCTATAACCTGTACAAAGATGTATATTGGCTGGGCCACATCGAGTGCATGATCACCAACGCTCCACCTAAGAAGGTCTGCGACTCCGAGCCTCCTGGTCCGAGAAGAAGAAGACCGAACCTCCGGTATAAAGACCAAGTATTCGCGGATGCAAGGCAATTTGGTCTTGATAACTGGAAGCAGCGTGCCCGTCAAGGATGGAAGGCAGCTATAACTCAGGCTCAGAGCCTCCATGGATTGCCGGCCTGATAAGTAAGTAAGTAAGTAATTAAACCAAACTGGCATTGTATTTCCTCATAGCTTAGTTGGGCTAAACAGACTCTTAGGAAGAAGTTACGAAGAAACCACAACTTTCAAAATAATTGTCAGTGACTTTTATGAGTGGCTCAAAGGGAACTATTAGTGACTTTGTTACAAGTCTTGCCTCCAGTAAGAATTTAGTCTAGATCATCGTACAAATGTTAATTCTAGCGGCAGCCGTTTCAAATTCTTCCCGGAAGCTATTATACTGATTGTAAGGGGTGCTCCACCACAAAATGGTTCCACGAATAGGGGGCTAAACCCCCTCGTAGCTGCACAACGGGCCTCCTTGGCCTATGTGTGTTCTTCCCATCTCTGGGAAGGCTACGGTCCTACCTACCTACCTACCTAAGGGGTGCTCCATTTAGTGTTTTTAACTTCCCAGTGGGTAGTTCTTTCCATATTCTCAACATCGACTGTGAGTCTACTACTAGCTGTCCGCCTTCATCCCTACTGGCTTCCACTGTGGCTTTATAGCTCTGCCATGTATGTTTTACTTTTTCGTACAACTTGCGAGCGTCACTCCTGTGGCAGTATGTCTCCATTTCCTCGATCTCACGCTTTTCATGCTTTCCTTTTTCCTTCCTTAAAAGCGTGTGTTCCTGCCTCCATTTCCGCTCGTAATGTTCACGAGCGGCTCTCGTCCGTCTATGTAGTATGGTTTTGTAGGCGTTTTGCTTTACTACACTGGATTGCCCGCATTGCTCATCAAACCAGGTGTTTCTAGCTGACAGTGGCTTGAAACTCAACCCATCAGAGGCAGTGTCTCTGATGGCACGCTGGCAATGCTCCCACTGTTGTTCGCTGGGTTGCTCCCGTGTCATTAGAGTTTGCGAGAGGTTAAGGGAAAGCCGATCGGCAAAGGTCCTAGCGCTCTCCTGCGACTGTATCTTTCCGACGTCAAACTTTCTTTGTCCAGATCGACTCCGTGGCAACCTTGATATCTTCATTCGTACCATAGCTACAACAAGGTCGTGATCCGAGTCGTTATTGGCTCCTCGGAAGGTTCGTATATCCAGGATGCCGGAGGAGTGTCTGGCGTCGATCGCAACGTGATCAATCTGATTGGTGGTGAACTGATCAGGTGATCGCCCTTTGTGAATATTGAAATACGGGAATCATGTGCTAGCCAGAAGGAGATTGCGCCTCGCCAGGAAGTCGAGTAGCCGGTGTCCGTTTGCGGACGAGTTGTCGTATAGGCTATGTATCTCCGTGATCGACTCAAACATGTCCTCTTTGCCCAATTTGGCATTAAGATCTCATAGAACTATTATTGTATCGTAGCTAGGACATTGTTCATAGATCCTGTCTAAGAGATCGTAAGATTCTTCTTTGGGTCGGCGTGGTTGCGGCGTGAGCGCATATCAAGCTAATATTTCCAAAATTGGCTTTGATGCGGATTGTTATAAGGCGTTCGCTTACATCCCGGAAGCTTAAGACTTTTGTCGGAGTCTTGCTCGAATAACGAATCCGCATCCCAATAAGCGCTGTTTGTTCTCCTTCTAGCAGTTCCCGTACTAGATGTCGTAATTTTTCATCCGTCATTTGCCTGATCCATCCAATCGCACTTCCTGAAGTGCGGTTATACATATTTGCCTTGTAGCAGTTGAGGGTTTGCTCCAATTGATCGCCTGCACCCGGTCTGTTAAGGGACTTCACAGGTGCAGACTCTCAAGCCCTTTAATCATTTGCACGGCTCGTCAGCGTTGTATCCGTCCGTATCCGAGGCTTGTGTGGTTGTTTCGGAACAATTGTTTTTTTTCGTGATAGGAATGTTACCTCTAAGCACAACCCCCAGCCTGGATGGCCAGGTTCCTCTTTCCCCAGGTCGGGTCGCTGCTCACATTGAATCCAGAATGCTGCTTCTTGTCTATCAAAGGAAACAGGTAATTGAAAATTCCCTCACCGAGGAAAATTGACAACGTCCGAAAGGCTCCAAATGAACAACAACATTTCCTATTACTACTTCCTACTTTAACACTAAACATTCGAATGGAATGTAGTTCAGTGGTACAGTCTCCAATCAAATTGTTTTTCCGGACCACTTGTACTTTCAAAACAACTGTCTGGCTTAAGATCCCTCAAGTTGGTCTTGAAAATCACCTTAAATTTACACTTTGATGTAAGTGCACACATGATTTCATCATGTTCCGACTCACTACCGGACAAGAAATAACAAATTGTGCACCTTACCACCCGGGGCATGGTTAGCGACACCCGCTCACATTGTGTCTACGAATATG
Organism: Eumerus sabulonum; assembly: GCA_951905685.1. NCBI lineage: Eukaryota > Metazoa > Arthropoda > Insecta > Diptera > Syrphidae > Eumerus > Eumerus sabulonum. The sequence continues at coordinate 22,394,041 of OX645063.1, forward strand.
GTAAGGTGTGTCGACCTCGAGTTACTATAAAAGTTGCAGCACTTTTCTTATCAAATCAGAATTAACTCGTAGCATTCACAGCACAGTTGAGTCACTACCTTACCCAAGCATCAACATGAAGGTAAGAAAGGATTCAAATTCCTTCCAAAGGATTTAGCTAATTTCTACTTTTTGTCAATTGTAGTTCGCTATTTTCGCCGTAGTCGTGTTGGCCCTCGCCATGGGAGCACAATCATCTTTGATTGCAGGCATTCCTGGACTTATCAACCCATGGGGAACTGCTGCGATTACCAATCCTGGACAAATCTTGGCACAAGGACCCGGAATCTTGGGACTAGGATTAGGTGTTCATGGACTACCAGCTGCCGTTAATATTGCCGCTAGCCCATTGATTGCTACTGCTCATGCTCCAGCTATTGCTGCTGCAATTCCAGGACATGGTGCTACCTACGTGGCCAAGACCCGTGGTGCTGTCCATACAGCTCCCTTGGCTGGACATATTCAATCAGCTGCTGCTGTAAACCTTGCTCCAGCACCTGGCACCTGGTAAATACTCCCCATTCTATCTATCTGGAAAATAAACGACCTACCCACCATGAACCAAGCCATCGATGACATGATAAGGATTACCATTTACATAGTTGCTATCAAATAACTTGTCAAGTCCCCTGCAACCTAATAAAACGAGAAAAGATTTTTATTCTTAAAAACAAATTCATTTGAGTATTACTTGTAGTTAATTGCCCTCTATACAAATGAAGTTGACATCCAAACCATGGTTTGTTCCTGAATCTTGCTTACCCTGAAGTCTGCTTAAGCTCGACGACGCATGACTCTACGGATACTATAACAAGCTGTATGTACATGCATATGCATACCTTAGTAAGGCTATAAAGTGGACATTTTATTGAATCAGCTTACGGTGAATGGGCTTTTTGGAGTGAGTTTAATGTTCACACGGAGAGACTTAACGGCTGTGTTACGCTCCAGGTCTACAGCTGGTATTTGCGGCTTAAATGGCCTTAATAAAGTAAAGCCTGTTTATGTAAATGTACAATTTGTTGCTTTGGTTTTAAGTAAGTATCTAGTTGCCATTAGGTTATGCTCACTTTGTAATGATTATAACGGTTGTTAATCAGAGGAAAACGAGGAAACCGTAATATGAAACTAGTTCTCTGAAAACCATGCTGCCGGTTCAGGATAGGATTCCGGCTCATATGACAGAAATGTGGACGTTTCTTCCTGAAACTGATTGGATCTATAAACCCTGTTATTGCTTGTAGTTATGTGTCTTTAAGCCAACGATACATTTCGTTCTGGGAAGTGCAATAGAATTGCAGGAACAGAGGAGGAGGTAGACCGTCCAAACATCGGATGCACTTCCCTTTAAAGCGCGGATTTCCGTTTGCTTTAAAATTCAAACCTTTCGTGAGAATACGATCTGGAAAGCTTTCTGATAGGTCCTATTTCCTACAGCGGTCACTGTTGAAGTTCCGCAGAGCTCAGAGTTCCTTACGAACTGTTTCAATCCTTCAATGAGCTTAATGGCATATTAAAGGACGCCCAGAGTGCTTTTAGACGTTGTTACATTCAACCTTTCTGAATTGTTTAAACTGAATTAGTCCTTCCTTTTCCTGTCACTCCATTCTAGTCATCCTATTTTAATGATCTTGCACCTATCCGACGGATGCTGGCCTACTTAAAAGCGAGAAGAGCCACCGCAGACCAACATCTTGCGGCAGTGCTAGTATGACCCATCTACATCCTCGTGGTGGCATCTGGAGATCTCCCCTGGATATTACAGATGAGGAAGGGCGAATGGTGTACCAGAAATGGGCTGTCAGTCAATCCTCTTAAGACCGATGTCGTTCTCTTTACGAGAAGTAGGAAAACTACTGACATGACTCAGCTGGTACTAAAAGGCACTTCCATCCCGATATCCAAGGAGGCTAAGTATCTAGGAGTCATCTTAGATAGTAAGCTTCTCTGGTCAAAACATGTTGAGTTAAAAACCACCAAAGCGGTATAAGCTTTCTAGCAATGCAAACGAGTTTTTTGCAAAACATGGGGTTTTTCGTCGGCAAAGGTCCACTGAATCTACACGGCAATGATAAGACCTATAATCTCATATGCATCGGTTGTCTGGTGGAACAGACTAAAACTCAAACACGTCGTAGCCTCTTTCACCAAACTTCAAAGAGCGGTTTGTCTCAGCTGCACGGGGGCTTTTCCCAGCACGCCGGGCGCTGCTCTAGATGTCATGGTGAACCTTCCACCTCTTGATATATTTATCAGAGGGTGTGCTCTGAAAGCCATGTCTCGTCTCACAACTCGCATAGGAATAACGGTGTGCTTGCGCAAGAATTGTCCTGCGACCCCTGTCTCATGGACATGCCTTCTGACGCACTGACGCCCGTTATCCTATTGCGTCGTAATTTCACAGTCGAGTTTCCATGGCGTCAGGATTGGCTATGGCTGGATACTGAACCTGGAAAGGATAGTCTTCGCATTTTCACGGATGGCTCCAGATCTGGGCGGGGGTCCGGTGCTGAGGTCTTCTTTGAGCGCGAAAACATCCGACTGCACTTCTCCTTAGGAAAATATGCGTCTGTCTTCCAATCAGAGACATACGCAATCCTAATGGTCATGCACTATGTTGTGAAGCACAGGTGGAAGGGGGAAAGCATATGCGTATGTAGTGACAGCCAAGCTGCACTAAAAGCTGTGTGTAATTCCTTAATTAGCTCCAAATTAGTGCTTGAACTCAAGTCCTTCTTGAACAAAGTCGGCAGACTAAATTCATTAAGGCTTGTATGGGTTCCAGGCCACTCTGGGATCCCAGGAAATGAGACCTCTGATGAACTCGCTAGAATGGGCTCAGAGGAGATCTTCTCAGGACCTGAACCCGCTCTAGGTCTACCTGCGTCCACGGTAAATTCCTTCATTAATGGTTGTGTATTTAATACACACAACCGTAGATGGAGGGATTGTCTAAGTTGCAGGATGACTAAGCGCATATGCCCTGATGTCTGCATAAAATCTGCAGCATTCCTCCTGTCTTTAAGGAGAATCGACTGCAGAAGGCTTGTGGGAGTTATCAAGGGCCATTACACTTTTGCTAAGCATCTCTACGTGCTCGGCATCAGTGAGACGCCTACCTGTGCTGCATGTGGCGAAGAGGAGGATGATATTGCAGAGAATTTCCTCTGTGATTGTCCCGCCTTTGCTCGCGCACAGTGGCGCACCCTTGGAGCCGACGGCGACCTGGTGTGTGCCGAATCCCTTAGCTCTACATCACTGAAGTTCCTTCAAATTTTTCTCCGGAATAGGTGGAAAATGTAAGGTGTCTGCCTGGAGTACAATGGACCAGTGTTTGCGTCTGAGTGTTCCAGCGGATAGCAGAAGCCTTCAACTAACAAGAACAACAAGGGCGAATGGGGAGTTCCCTATGCCAAAAAACAGGTTTAGTCGGTTGGACTGCGGTCTAGTAAGCCGTAACCGTATAAACAATACATACTCAGAGGCAACCACAAGCCTCGGCTTATAGGTTAATAGGTTTATGTGCTATGGGATGGATCGGGTAAAAAGAAGATGAACAACTGTGGCCTTATACTATGAGAACTGCTACAAGGAGAACAAACAACGTCCATTTGGATGCCGATTTGTTGTTCGATGTGGACTTAGGCAAAAAATCCTAAACTTCCGGCATGTGAGCGAACGCCTTATAACAATCCGCATCAGCTTGATATACCTTCACGCCCCCACAGAAGAAAAAGACGACAGAGTCAAAGATGATTTCTATGACTTCCTAGATGGAACATACGCTCAATGCCCGAGCTACGACACCGAGATTTTTCTAGGAGATTTCAACACGAAGCTTGGTAAGGAGGATATATTTGAACGAGTCGTAGGAAAGCACAGCCTACACGACAACACGTCCGAAAACGGATTCAGGCTAAAAGACTTTATGACGTGGCGTAATCTTCTAGTAGCTAGCACACGATTCCCACACCTCAATTTCCATAAGGGGACCTGGCGGTCTCCTGATCAATTATCTATTAATCAAATCGATCATATAGCGATCGACGTCAGACACTCCTCCAGCATCTTGGATGTCCCAACCCTCAGAGGTGCCAATGTTGACTCGGATCATTACCTGGTTGCAGCCAAGGTATGTATGCGGATATCGCGAACACTGTGGAGTCGAGTAGGACCATCAAAATTTGACGTCGGGAACCTGCAATCGCAAGAGACCACCAGGACCTTCGCCGATCGTGTATCCCTCAAGCTCACTCAAGAGCCGATGCAAACTGCACAAACCATAGAATAGCAATGGAGATGTTGCCAAAGCGCCATTAGGGATGCTGCCTCTGATATATTAGGTTTCCAGCCACTACCTAGGAGAAACCCTTAGTTTGATGACGAGTGCAGACAGGTACGTGCAGCAGAACAGAATGCATACAGGGCCACGTTGCATCGACGAACGAGAGCTGCTCGTGAGCTCTATGAGTGGAAAAGAAGGGAGGAGCACGCGCTTTTCAGAAGGAAACCAAAAGAACATGAGAAGCGCAGGATCGAGGAGATGGATAGGTGTTATCGCAGGAAAGACGTTTGAAAGTTTTACCATAGAATAAAACGAACATTCCAAGGTTATAAAGCCAGAGTGGAAGCCTGCAGGGATGAAGACGGACACCTTGTAGTTAAATCACAGTCGATGCTGAGAATGTGGACAGACTATTTCTGCGGACTGTATAACCACGAATATGGTCATTCACACTGGACGAAGATGAGAGAGAATTCCGTCCACCCGACTTAGACAAGGTTAAGATAGCGATATCAAAACGGAAGTCTAGTAAAGCTGCTAACGCAGACGGCCGGCCTGCTGTGCTATTTAAAGAAGCTAAAAATGAATTGGTTGGAAACTTGCACCAGCTCATCTGCTGGATGATGCGATTCGATTAATGGAGTCTCAGCATCGTTTGCCCGGTCCATAAAAAAGATATCCTTATTACTGCGCTAACTATAGGAGAATAAGTCTCCTTAAAATCGCGTATAAGATCTTCTTTGCCGTCCTGTGTGAACACCTGAAACCATTCGTGGACAATTCGATGGGTTCCTATCAACGTGGCTTCACGAAAACCCATGAAGAGAAAACCCATGAATTTTAAGTCGACACACACCACCTTTCCGTCGATTTTAAAGCCCCATATGACAATGAGGGCGTCGTGGCGCAGTGGTTAGGGTGTTGAACTCTGGCGCACGATGAGCGAGTTCGGATCCCGATAACACCAACGCCATCGAATATTTATTTCGCGGAGTCCCTGCTCAGCGAGGTTCTGGCAAAATCCCCCGTGGTATACTTGCCAAGAAAAAGCTTCTCGACTCAAGCCATTCGGAACCGGCATTAAACTGTAGGTCCCTTTCACAGGTGTAAAAAAAATAAATCCCACACAACATGGGGGATTGAGAGAAGCTTGGCTCTAGCCCTTCGTGGGCTGTAACGCCACCAAAGCAAGCAAGCTATATAGACCTATATAGAGCCACTCGTCAGGTTGAGCAGGATTACAATGTAGAGTTCTCGTTGCTCCATTAAGCTCGGTAAGGGGTAAACGAGGGTAAAATCAAATATATGCTGTCGTCAAAGATAGACGCACCACACCGACGTCTTGGCCAGAACGTCACTATTGGCAGTCATACTTTCATGTAGTGAAGGATTTCGTCTACCTTGGCTCACTAGTAACAAGCGGCAATAATGCCAGCGCTGAGATTAAGATTAATTCTTGCCAACCGCTTTTTCTTCCGGCTCAAGAAGCAATTGAATAGTAGAGCCCTCTATCGAAAAACTAAGGTGACCCTTTACAAAACTTTATCTATCCCGGTCCTTCTCTACGGCGCAGAGGCTTCGACCTTATCAAAAATTAATGAAGAGGCCCTTGGCCGTTTCAATAGGAAATTTCTAGGTACAATCTTCGCTCTCGTTTGTGTTGACGGATGCTGGAGGTGAAGATTCAACCAAGAACTGAACAGTGACATCGGCCTAGTATGACGTCTACGGATCCAACGTCTAAGATGGCTAGGCCATGTAGAGCGATTGGATAGCACAGCTCCGGCCCGAAGAGTCTTCGACACCAACCCCGAGGGACGACGGCCGCACCTAAGGTGGCGCACACAGGTGGAAAAGAACCTTGACCAACTGGCCGTCCGACACGGGCAATAGCTAGCAAAATATCGCGCTAGCTGGAAAGGCTTGGTGGTTGTGGACCAGGTTCCCCCGAACTGTAGCGCGACAAAAATAAGTAAGTAAGTACTGTTCTGACACGCGTGGTTCGATTTAGGTCAAATATATGTTCGACAAATTGTTGACATTTCTAATGGCAAAAAAAAAAAATATAGGATGGCCAGAAGCATCTCTTGGGGAGAATATTTTACCAGCTGTTTGGTGCCAAGCCCAGACTTAGGGGTGGGTGCATAAGAACCTCCAAACCAAGTTCCTCGAGCTTTTGTCGAGCCACTATTCTGATGAAACGGAATTTCTTTCACATTGGTCAAAGCTGGCCGCCTCTAGAAAATTGTTTCGTTAAGACGGTCCGTTTGTTGACAGTGCAGATACGAATTCAGAGAAGACTGTCAACACGAGCCATCATCCTCCTCAGAAAAGAGTTGATTTTGTTGCGATTCGCAGATGGTCCATGAGGTTATTTTACCTCACCCATAATTGACACGGGCCTTGGCTCACCCATGTTCATTGCTCAATGCTCCAAATGCCCCTGTGGTCTACGCCCAAGCTTACGCTAATTAAGTTGTTCTCATCTCTGTTGGCTCATATTTAACGAATGTTCAGCCCTTGAGGCTGAAGTCGTTTTTTTACGAGAAGGAGGACATAAATAGGCTTGACTCAGCAGATGTTTAAAGGTGTCATCAGGTGTCAGATGCTTTTGACAAAACATAGGGTCTATCGCCCAGAAAGGTTATTTGAATCTACATGGCAATCATTAGATCTATCATTTTATATATGTATATCAGTTGAGAGCACCGTAGCGCAGTGGGCAGTGTGTTGGCCTCTGACGCCAATTACACGGGATCGAATCCCGACAACAGCCATGTCATCGAACGTGTTTATCACGATGCTTCTCATCAATGGGGTACTGACAAAACGCCCTGTAGTATATTTGTCAAGAAAAGCTTCTCGAATTTCGCCGTTCGAATCCGACAATAAACTGTAGGCCCTTTTCACCTAGGGTAAAATGAAATGGGTGATTGAGAGGAGCTTGGCTTAGGTCCTTCATGGGCTGTAACGCCAACATACATACATACATATGTACATATCGGTTGTTTGGCGCGACACGTAACTCCGTGATATCCTCTCTAAGCAACTTACTTACTTACTTATCAGGCCAGCGATCCATGGAGGATCTGAGCCTGAGCTATAGCTGCCTTCCATCCTTGACGGTTGTCAAGACCAAGATGTCTTACATCCGCTATTACTTGGTCTTTATACCGGAGGTTCGGTCTTCCTCTTCTTCTCGAACCAGGAGGCTCGGAGTCGAAGATCCTCTTAGCTGGAGCGTTGATGTCCATACGCTCGATGTGGCCGAGCCAGTGTAGTCGACGGATCCTTGCCTTCCGGACTACATCCACATCTTGGTATAGCTCGTAGAGTTCGCGGTTGTGTCTTCTTCTCCATTCACCTTCCTCACAGACAGGACCAAATATCCGGCGCAGAATTTTTCTTTCGAAAGAACCCAAAATCAGCTCCGCTGTCCTGCTTATCGTCCAGCTTTCGGCTCCGTACAGCAAGACTGGCAGAATGAGCGTTTTGTAAAGCATGACTTTGGTCTTTCGAGTGAGGAGTTTTGACCCCAGTTGTTTGGACAAGCCGAAGTAGCAACGGTTGCCAAGGGCGATTCTATGCCGGATCTCCACTGTGGTGTCATTTGTGGAATTTACGTTTGCCCCAAGGTAGACAAACTCCTTAACTACCTCGAAATTGTAGCTGTCAATTGTTATATTTTGACCCAGGTGGTGAGCGACGGATTGGTTTTTGCTTGACAGCATGTATTTCGTTTTGTCCTCATTGATCTTAAGACCAACTCGTTTCGCCTGTTCTTCGATCACCGTGAATGCTTCCACAATGCCACGGCGAGAACACGCGATGATGTCGATATCATCCGCGTATCCTAGCAGCTGGATGGACTTGTAAAAGATAGTGCCTTCCCTGTTGACGCCTGCCCGTCGCACTACTTGCTCCAGCACCAGGTTGAAGATGTCGCATGACAGCGCATCTCCTTGCCGAAATCCGGTGCATGTTTCGAATGGTTCCGAGGTCCTAGAACCGAGTTGCACGGTGCATCGCGTGTTTTTTAGTGTGGTGCGACACAACTGGATCAGTTTTACCGGGATCCCGAATTCGGCCATCGCACCAAACAGTTCTTCACGATGAATGCTGTGGTATGCGGCTTTGAAATCGATGAAAAGATGGTGTGTATCGATTCGAAACTCGTTGGTCTTTTCCAGGATTTGTCGAAGTGTGAACATTTGGTCTATAGTCGATTTGCCGGGCCGGAAGCCGCACTGGTAGCTGCCGAATGGTTTTAGACGTTCACACAATACGCTGGACAGGATCTTGTATGCGACATTGAGCAGGGATATACCTCTATAGTTCTTGCAAGAGGTAGGATCGCCTTTTTTGTGGATGGGGCATATAGAGCTGGTATTCCAGTTGTCGGGCATGCTTTCATCTTCCCAAATTCTGCAGATGATCTGGTGCATGCTCCCTACCAGAACATCGCCGCCAGCCTTGAAGAGCTCTGATGGCAAGCCATCTGAGCCTGCGGCCATGTTGTTCTTCAGCTTCTGAATAGCTGTGCCGACTTCTTCGATCCTCTCTAAGCAAACTACAAAGAAAGGCCTGTCTCGACCTCGGTCTCTTTACACTAAGGAGGTAGTTTTTGGTACCACCCGCATTGTGGTACTGATGATCTTGCTCGAGAATTGCACAACGACTCCTGTCTTATGGATGTACAACATATCGCAATGATACCAGCTGTCCTAACTAAATTGCTTTATTCTACAATCACATTCTACATTCATCTGGTTTAACCCTTCGAAGTTTAGGTAGGGAGGCTCAATTTGCACAAGTTTGGATGGAAATCAATGGGCAAACTGACTAAGGGACCGTCATTGCAGTGTCCACAATCCTGGATATCGCAGAGCCAGTCGGTGTACCAAGAGAACAATTTTAGACACAAAACAAAAGTAGGCATCCACGGCCCTGTACTGCGTCAGTCATCATTCAGTACTTCAGTATGATGAGCCGTTTTCAACCCTATGGAACCTGAAGATGTGAAGGTTTGTGCATAGGTGGAGTGCTCAGGCCTTCTTCAACTACGGTTTGAACGCTTGCTCCACTCCTTGCCTATAGACATCTTTTGCAAACGAGTTCCATCCACGTGATCATGCGCATCAAAACTACTCGGTGACCCTATTCCACATCCCAAACCACTCCTAGCCTGGAATTAGGTAAAAGCGACAGAATGCTCCAAGTTAAAGTCCTAACGAATAGAGAGGCCCCATCATGGTGCGAAATCACTGTAATATTCCAAAAGAAGCCACCGCCCTGTTGTCGACGTAAAAACTACAGAAGTAGGTAATACATATTTCCTCCTGGCTTACAAGCCTGGATCTAGATTCTCGCATGGTATGCAAAATACCAACTAACCACATCCTCATTAAGCCCATTAATTGAATCAATCTTTTATTGAACTCTGCAAACTACACATTGTATTCGTAATACATATGCGCATTGGTAGTAAAGTTAACTTTGTCTTATTTCAGTATCAATATTCGGGTGCGTGGGGGTTGTGAGGTGGAATTACCAGGTACCAGGTGCAGGGGCGACATTCACTGATGTTGCCGAGTTGATGTGTCCAGCCAAGGGAGCAGTGTGAATGGCACCACGCGTCTTGGCCACATAAGTGGCTCCCAATGGAGCGGCCAATGAAGCTTGTTGAGCTACAGCGATACCGCCAATTGGTCCGGCGGCAACATTCACAGCGGCTGGAACTTGAGCATGAGCAATAAGAGGTGAACCCCAAAGTCCTTGGCCTTGAGCCAAAATTGGACCGGAAATTCCCAAAGGTCCAGCTAGTCCGTGTAGACCAAGTCCAAGTCCAATTCCGGGTACACCCAAGCCAAGACCCAAACTATTGATGCCAAGTCCAATACCGGGAATACCAGCAACTATTGAGGAGTGGACACCAGCGGCGACGGCCAACACGACTACGACAGCAAGGACGAACTGTAAACGATAGTAGAAGTGACAGATGAGTGTTTATTTGGATCGAGGGATAAAAGGACTGCAGGATCCTACCTTCATGTTGATTGTATATATGTGTTGTTGTTGGGAAAATGGGCTGTTCAGCGGACTGTTGTTAAACTGATTCTGATTCAATGGACGAATTCCGTGCAACTTTTATACTCAAGCGTTCAAGCCTTTCACCACACCTATAACGCAACATATGGTTGGCGCTAACACCCAGTCATTGACACTGATTGCATGTTAATTGCATCGACTATGGCTACAAACTTAAGTGGGTTTGGCAGAAAGGACAATATGAAACATTTGAGGAAATTTCGTCAACCAAAGTCTAGGCGTACGCCCGCACTCCGTATGATACAACACGAGAGTCCAAGTAGTCGTGTAACGAGATATTGTGCATATGGGGTACCAGTATAGCGGTGATGGTGACGTTTACATGCTTCGAATGTGAACCAAATGATGATGCGGATTTGACTAGACGTTCAATTCTTAATTGAATGATACCACCTGTACATATTGCTGCATTCGTATTTGATCGACATTCTATTAACGACTTTTATTGCTCCGATAAAAGCGTGTTCATAATTGATTTGTTTCAAGGTAGTTACTATGATTGAGGCTAGCCTTTAGCTCTAGACGGCGGCCGATTGGATTAATTGTAATTAAATAAACTATAAACGCGTAAGGTTGTCTGAAACCGTATTTTGTCTTGAAACAAGAGTAAAAGTGAGCATCGATAATAACTGAAAATCTATGGCCTACAGATATTGATACTCTAGATTCTGTCATTCATAGAATGTATGAGTCTAAGACAGGTTTTATTAGAAATATTGTCCTTCTTACTATCTTTGTCCGTCTATCTGGAAGCATCTGGATACCATCGGAAGTTGTCCTCATCGAATCGATCCCATTTCTGGTACATTCATATGTTGTACAGCGGCTTATAGGGCAAGTCTTCCCCATTAGGTGTTTTCAAATATTCCTAGGTTTTGACTGAAGCTCCAACATGCGGACAAGCATTATCATTTAGGGGAATGATTTCGTCGTGTCCGGTTCAATTTCATTAATTGTGCACGGTAGAGGTCAATCGGCGAGGCCTGGGAGTAAGCCCGGCGAAAACCGAGATAGTCCCCTTAACAAGGAGATCTGTACCAATATGCACTTACCCCCATAATCTAAACTCCAAGCTTAGCTGGAAGGACAGCATTAATGAAAAAAAACTGAAAAAACCTACGTGGCACTGTATTCATGCAGAGTAGCCTTTTGAAAGACATGGGCTTCAAGCCAATAGTAGTATATTGGTTGTACATTACATTGGTAAGACCTATTTTAATCTTACGTCGATAGAAATGTCATCTTTAAAGTGTTTCAAGGATTCAGAGGGCAGGTTGACTGGCAGTGACTGGATCTATGAAATCCACACCAACTGTGACTCTTCGAACACTGCTGAACCTTCCACCCTTAGACATAAACTGCGAAAGCAACGTAGCCAAGACTATACTAAGCATCCGGTCTCTGGGCAAGGTGTCCTCATAGCCACACATCAGTCTTGGATCGATAGGTCATCTCGGGATTCAAAATCGAAACGGACTATATCAGCAGGCTTCCTTGCAGCGAGAGGAGATTCCCTATCAGATTTCCTTCCTGAGAGGAATTGACCAGTGGTATGGTACATACGAAAAATTAACTCGCAATCTATGTCGATGGATACAAAATGGATACCGGTACAGGAGCCAGGATCTTTTTCGTATCTCGTCGACTAAATCACTCCTATAGACTTGATGATGGCTGTAGAGTTTTCCAAGCTGAGGTCTTCGCAGTTAAAGAGACTACGGGGACCTGATTCTTAGAGAAAATCTCTTAGGTCAAAGGATCTGAGGGGTGGCCGTGGTGCAATGGCAAACATCACCAACTGTCGAGCGGTAGGTCTGTAGTTCAAAGTATGTCCATAGCCAAAGAAATGCATGTTCTATACGGAAAAATTGTGCAACACAGCAACACCATAAAGGCAAACGTTCCATTGCTGGAAACTACAACCAACATGCAAATTCAGTCGATTTCCTCTCCTCCTATCTGAGACAACCACCCCTGAAGAGTAGTGAACGAAAATCTACGACCCAAACCATCTGCATTTCGTCCAGGTTGTGTGACAAACATCACAAGAGTATAGTTTTTGAACCTTCACAAAAACAAAAAAAAATCTATGTTGTCCGCCAGGCAACAATCAAGGCTCTGGATAAGATCCAAACTCGTAAAACTCTGCAAGGCTAGAGGAGATATCAGATGTCAATAAGGTGGCTATCTGTTGGTTATCAGGTCATATAAATATTTCCGGAAATGAGAAGGCGGACGAGCTAGCTAAGCAAGCGCAAACTCCAAGCAGATCACACCTGAGGCTCAAACCCCGCTCAGTATATTTTCAGGGAAATATAGACGGAGCTAATGATGAAAGCCAATAAACAATGGTATCAATCAGGTATGCATATGCGCAGCGGAAAAAAAAGTCCGAAAATCTGCTAAGGTTCAGTCGTGGGAATACTCAATGGGCAATCGGTGCCCTCAATGAGCACTGCATGAGACTAGGCCAGAAGTGGAAATTGATCCCATTCGTCACCTACTGTTTGAATGTCTGGCACTAGCTCAAAAAACGAACATAGTCCTTGGAAGTCACTTCCTATCGGGGCTAGAAGATGTGATTCACCTCAACGGGCACAGTGGACTTAGACACAATGCAACCTCTTTTTGCGTTGGAGACGAGACTTTCTATAATAGTAACTTCTATTTGAACTCTTCGTAAACTTTCAGCTTCTACTGCGCTTCTCTTCCGAGTCAAGTTTACCATTTTTAAACTTAAGAGCCCACTTACGACAACGGCCTCACCATATATTTCCACCATCAACCCATGTATCTTGCCCGAAGACTTCTTTAAATTAAAGAAGTAAATCAAAACTTCCTGCAAACGATGCTTATTTGGTACGGAACTCAACATTTTCGTACTAAAAAAATACGTCATGCTGGAACGGACTGACATACATATACTTCTAGGCTATGATCGCAGAATCTTACTTGTACACCTAATATTCGAGGTAGTAAGAGAGTATATCCAAACGTACCCCTACGACTAAAGTAGTCGACCTGGCTACCAATTAGCCAACCTGGCCACCAGCCAGCTAACCTGGTCACTAGTCAGTCGACCTGGCCACCAATCAGCCAACCTGGCCACCAGCCAGCCAATCTTGGCACCAGTCAGTCGACCTGGCCATGAGCCAGCCAATCTGGTCACCAGTCAGTCGACCTGGCCACCAATCAACCAACCTGGCCATTAACCAGCCAACGTGGCCACCAGCCAACCAACCTGGCCACCAATCAACCAACCTGGCCACCAATCAGCCAACCAGGAGCCAGCCGGCCAATCTGGCCACGAGCCAGCCAACCTGGCCACCAGCCAGCGAACCTTCTCACCAGCCAGCCAATCTGGCCACTAGCCAGCCAACCTGGCCACCAGCCAGCCAAATCGGCCACGAACCAGCCAACCTGGCCACCAGCCAGCCAGCCGGGCCACCGCTAATCTTCCATGTGGTGCGTAATTATGTGGAACGGCGATCCTTTTACGAACCTGCAGCCAGTAACCTGGCCACAAGCCAGCCAACCTGGCCACGAGCCAGCCAACCTGCCGACCACCTGGTCGACCTGTCCACCATCCTGGCAATCTGGATAGGAGCCAGCCAACCTGATCACCAGCCGGCCAATCTGGCCACGTGCCAGCCAACCTGGCCACCAGCCAGCGAACCTGATCACCAGACGGCCAATCTGGCCACGAGCCAGACAACCTGGCCACCAGCCAGCGAACCTGGTCCCCAGCCAGCCTATCTGGCCACGAACCAGCAAACCTGGCCACCAGCCAGCCAGCCGGGCCACTAGCCAGCCAACCTGGCCGCCAGCCAGCTAACCTGGCCACCTATCTGTCGACCTGTCCACCAGCCAGGCAATCTGGATACGAGCCAGCCAACCTGGTCACCAGCCGTCCAACCTGGCCACCAGCCAGCCAATCTGGCCAGCAGCCAGCCAACCTGGCGACCGGTGGATCGACCTATCGACCATCCAGGCAATCTGGACACGAGCCAGCCAACCTGGTCACCAGCCATCCAACCTGGCCACCAGCCAGCCAATCTGGCCACGAGCCAGCCAACTTGGCTACCAGCCAGCCAACCTGGCCACTAGCCAGCCAACCTGGCCACCAGCCAGCTAACCTGGCCACCTATCTGTCGACCTGTCCACGAGCCAGGCAATCTGGATACGAGCCAGCCAACCTGATCACCAGCCGGCCAATCTGGCCACGTGCCAGCCAACCTGGCCACCAGCCAGCGAACCTGATCACCAGACGGCCAATCTGGCCACGAGCCAGACAACCTGGCCACCAGCCAGCGAACCTGGTCCCCAGCCAGCCAATCTGGCCACGAACCAGCCAACCTGGCCACCAGCCAGCCAGTCGGGCCACTAGCCAGCCAACCTGGTCGCCAGCCAGCTAACCTGGCCACTTATCTGTCGACCTGTCCACCAGCCAAGAAATCTGGATACGAGCCAGCCAACCTGGTCACCAGCCGTCCAACCTGGCCACCAGCCAGCCAATCTGGCCAGCAGCCAGCCAACCTGGCGACCGGTGGGTCGACCTATCCACCATCCAGGCAATCTGGACACGAGCCAGCCAACCTGGCCACCAGCCAGCGAACCTGATCACCAGCCGGCCAATCTGGCCACGAGCCAGCCAACCTGACCACCAGCCAGCGAACCTGGTCACCAGCCAGCCAATCTGGCTACTAGCCAGCCAACCTGGCCACCAGCCAGCCAATCGGCCACGAACCAGCCAACCTGGCCACCAGCCAGCTAACCTGGCCACCTATCTGTCGACCTGTCCACGAGCCAGGCAATCTGGATACGAGCCAGCCAACCTGATCACCAGCCAGCCAACCTGGCTACCAGCCAGCCAACCTGGCCACTAGCCAGCCAACCTGGCCAGCAGCCAGCTAACCTGGCCATCTATCTGTTGACCTGTCTACCAGCCAGGCAATCTGGATACGATTCAGCCAACCTGATCACCAGCTGGCCAATCTGGCCACGAGCCAGCCAACCTGGCCACCAACCAGGCCGCCAGGTCACTACCAATAAGCAAGGTCACTGCTAATAAGCAAGGTCACTGCTAAGTCCGTTAGTTAGAGAGAGTTAGTTACGAGTAGGACCAGTTAGTTAGAACAGGTTAGTCAGATCCCGTTAGTTAGAGCCACTCACTTATTAGCAGTGACCTTGCTTAATAGGTTGATTGAATAACATTGCACGACCTTTGCACTAAGACAAAATCTTGGCAATGCCGTTTCTCCTCTGTGGCGGGAGGGTTGAATCTGGTTCTAGTTCATTTCAATGACTGGTCGAAAGTGACCACAAGGAAGACGGAATCAAAGAAACAAAATGGGGCCATCAAGGAGAAAACCTGACCTGATGCAATTGTGGTGGCAGCGAAGAGCTACCTCTCCTATGCGGAAATTCTCCGCAAGGTCAAAGCGGATCCTAAACTCATCAATCTTGGAGAGGCAGGTGGAAAACCGAACAGTTAAAGAGCATCATTGGCGAAACCCTCGGCGATGGTATAGACGTGCGAACACTGACACACAGGACGACGTTGGAAGTCAATGACATTGATGAGATCACTACCATGGAGGATACCTGCGATGCAATGATATTGCAGTACCAATTGAAAGAGGTTCCCGAGGCCGACATCCTAAACTTAAGGAAGGGGTACGGCGACACACAAGTTGCAACAATAGGGCTGCCGGCAAGCAGTGCGAGCATTATGCTGAAGACAGGCAAGATCAAGAAAGGCTGGGTAAACTGCCGTATCCGAGTGCGCGTAGCGCTAGCAATATAATACTTAGGGTGCCTAGGGTTTGGCCATACAGCATGCAGCTGCAAAAGCGAGCATGGTCATTCTAAGCAGTGCAAAAGATGCGGAGAGGGAGGCCACATAGCCAAGAACTGCACAAAAGACCCAGTGCATTGGACCTGTGGAAATCATGCTAGAATAAAAGGAATTCATTTCTTCAGCTGCTACACACCCCCCAATCTGGCACACAGGGACTATCTGAAGCTACTAGGTGACAATGTAGCCGACGCACGTGGGAAGCACCCTGTGGTTATTGCTGGAGATTTCAACGCATGGGCTACAGAATGGGGTAGTAGGACTACGGATGCCCCAAGTTAACTGGACCGAAGTGGAAAGATGCATTCTTCGACGAAGAGGCATTCGAGGAAATGCTAAATGTTGATTTCTTAACCAATAACAGATCAGCGGATCGTATCAACTAACTCAAAAAATCGCGACAGCGTGCGATGCAGCGATGCCCAGGAGATCAACGAGCAGAAGGGGGAATCCTGCTACTGGCTACTGCTAGGACAAAATGCCTCTAGGCCCGACGCAGATCAAAGCGTTCTAGGGGTAGGC
Source organism: Eumerus sabulonum (assembly GCA_951905685.1). NCBI lineage: Eukaryota > Metazoa > Arthropoda > Insecta > Diptera > Syrphidae > Eumerus > Eumerus sabulonum. The sequence continues at coordinate 22,410,852 of OX645063.1, forward strand.
CAGAATTCCACCTTCATAGTGGCGAGACGGGGCAAAGCAAGATGCTTTTATCAAATCTGCATCGAAGCAGACCTGTAGACCTGCTCCTGTAAAAGGAGCCTTGTCCGACTGCCAATATGGTTTCGGAAAGTCGTGCTCTACCATCGACGCCATAAAAGAGGTAGTAGATGAAGAAGCTGAAGCAATACAGGGGGAAAGATGGCAAGGAGGCACAAAGAAATACTGTGCGGTAGTAGCATTGGACGTTAAAAATGCCTTTAACTCCCCAAAGTGGTCTTGTTTCAGGAGGTCTCTGACCAGGGACGCACCACATTATCATGTGAAGATAATCCGAAGCTACTACACTAACAGAAAGCTGAGGTATCAGATGGACGATGGCCTTAAGTACCATCATACAATGTCTCTGCGGGCGTCCCTCAGGGCTCAGTACCTGAGCCTCTTCTGTGGGACATAATTCTGCGATTAACGCTGCCACAGGGATGTCGGTGACGACATCGCCGTAGTTACGATAGCAAAACACATTCACGAGGTAGAGTCTGTCACAAATGAAGCGGTCGCCAAGATCAAAAACTGGTTAGAGTCTGCCAACCTTGAACTAGCCGACCAAAAGGCGGAAGCTGTCTTAATAACTAGCCGAAAGACCGTGGAATACGTGGAAACTTCCGGGTTGGGACACAGCCAATCAAGTCTAAAACGGCCTTGAAATACCTGCCCATGCCCCATGTAGTAAAAAGTTGTCACAAATGCAGGTATCGCTTGCCAGAATGCTGCCGACTATTGGTGGACCAGAATATGGGAGGAAGATTCTGCTTTCCAGCGTGGTAGTCTCAATCTCAATGAAAAACTGCGACATCTACTACGGGAACTGCTACAAGGAGAACAAACAGCGCCTATTCGGGTACTGATTCGTTATTCGAGGAAGACTACGACAAAAAGTCTTACGTTTCCGAGACATAAGCAAACGCCTCATAACAATCCGCATCAAAGCTAAATTTGGAAACATTAGCTTAATATGCGCTCAAGCCCCAACGGAAGAAAAGGACGATGGACTCAAAGAAGAATTCCACGATCTCCTAGACAGAGCATATGCCCAATGCCCCAGCTACGACACAAACATAGTCCTAGGAGATTTTAATGCAAAACTGGGCAAAGACGACATATTTGAGTCGATCATAGGAAAGCATAGCCTCCATAACACCACATCCGACCACGGACTTAGGGTAATCGATTTCCTAGCGGGGCGTAACCTCCTTGTAGCAAGCACGCGATTCCCCCATCTCAACATCCACAAGGGTACCTGGCGGTCTTTTGATCAATCGACCACCAACCAGATTGATCACATTGCGATCGACGCTTACGAGTCGAGTAGGACTACGTAAGTTTGACGTCGGAAACTACAATCGCAAGAGACTGCCAGTATCTTTGCCGATTGTGTCTCCTCCAAGCTCTCTTAAAATCCGCCCACAGCAGCAAAAACTATAGAGCAAGAATGGGCGCATTGCCAGAGCGCCGTCAGAGACGCTGCCTCAGAGGTGCTGGGTTTCAAACCGCCACCACCTAGAAACCCCTGGTTCGATGAACAATGCGAACAAGCCCATGCAACAAAACAAGAGGCATATAAAGCCATGCTGCAACGACGGACGAGAGCTGCCCGCGAAATCTATGAGCAGAAGAGAAGAGAGGAACACACGCTTTTCGGAAGAAAGCAGAGAGAGCAGGGAAAGCGTGAGATCCAGGAGATGGAATGACGCCCGTAAGTTTTACAATAAGGTAAAACGAACATGCCATGGCTACAAAGCCAGAGCGGCGGCTTGCAGGGATGAAAATGGAGAACTGGTACCAGAGTCGCAGTCGATGCTGAGGATTTGGAAAGACCACTTCTGCAGACTGAATAACGTCGATGATAGACAAGATGCCGCTGTCAGGCAGAACGAGTCATTCGTAATGAACGACGATGTAACAGAATTCAGTCCACCCGACCTAGACGAAGTCAAAGTACCGATATCAAGCCTTAAGCCTAATAAAGCCGCGGGCGCAGACGGCCTGTCTGCTGAGCTTCTTAAGGCGGTTGGAGATGAGCTGGTAGGGTGCATGCACCATCTCATTTGCAAGGTATGGTCGGAGGAAAGCATGCTCGACGAATGGAATTTCATTCCGGTCCATAAGAAAGGAGACCACTTAACTGCGTCAACTATAGGGGAATAAGTCTCCTTAACGTCGCATATAAGATCTTCTCTGCCCTATTGTGTGAACGCCTGAAACCGTTTGTGGATAACCTGACCGGCTCTTATCAGTGTTGCTCCAGGCCAGGTAAATGCACAATAGACCAAATATTTACGCTACGGCAGATCTTGGAGAAGACCCAGGAATACCAAATTGACACTCAACACCTCTTCGTCGATTTCGGCGTGTATAGAGATGAGCTATACAAAGCCAGGTCTAGTTTTAACATCCCTGCCAAACTCATCCGACTGTGGAGAATTCTCGCTGCTCCATTAAGGTCGGTAATGAGCAAACCGAGACCTTTTTCATCATCGTGCTTGAAAAGATCGTGCAAGAGTCACTGGCCAACACAAGAGGTACGATTTATGGCAAGTCTACGCAATTGCTTGCGTACGCCGACGACATTGACGTGATTGGACGGACACAGCGAGACGTCAATGAGGCCTTTGTAAGCATTGAGGTAGAAGCGGCTAAGATGTGTCTCAAGGTTAATGAGGGTAAAACCAAATATCTGCTCTCATCTAAAAGAGACGGACAACACCGACGTATTGGCCAGAACGTCATCATGGGCGGATATAACTTGGAAGTGGTCAAGGAATTGGTCTACCTTGGCTCACTGAGGACCAGCGACAACAACACCATCGCTGAAATAAAAAGCAGAATCACTCTTGCCAACCGCTGTTTCTTTGGGCTCAAGAGGTAATTGAGAAGTAGAGCCCTCTCTCGGAAAACCAAGGTGACACTATATAAGACCTTAAGCATCCCAGTCCTCCTTTACGGCGCAGAGGCGTGGACCTTAACAAAAGCGGATGAAGATGCCCTTGGTCGTTTCGAGAGGAAAATTCAGCGCACTATTTACGGTCTAGTCTGTTCAAACGGTGTATGGAGGAGAAGATTTAACGAAGAACTGTACGGGTTGTACAGTGACATCGGCCTGGTACGCCCTCTACGGATACAGCGTCTAAGGTGGCTAGGCCATGTAGAGCGCATGGAAAATACAGCTTCGACCCGAAGAGTCTTCGAATCCACCCCGGAAGGAAGGCGCGGCAGAGGACGGCCGCATCTACGGTGGCGCACGCAGGTGGAAGGGGATCTTAACCAACCGGGCGTGCGGCGCTGGAAACTGCTGGCCAAAGACCGTGCCAGGTGGAGACGCTTGTTGGTTGAGGCCCAGGTTCACCACGGACTGTAGCCCCACCTAAGTAAGTAAGTAAGTGATCTGAATCTCTCTCCATACGCGGCGCGTATTGAGGAAAGCGCAATAAGAACAATATGCGGTTTCCGGACAATCTCGGATGAAGCAGACTGTATCATAGCGGGTATGGTCCCCAACGACATTCTCGCCAATGAGATGCACAGGGCTTACCTTAGGCGAACCACAGATCGTCATCAGAGATCAGTATTATCGGGAGGATAAAAGCCGAAGAAAAGGCAACATCCATTGCATTATGGAAAGCCAGGTGGGACAATACGACAAAAGGTCGATGGACCTGTAAGCTGGTCACTACGATCGAGTTTTGGGGAAAAAGAGCACACAGAGATTGCAATTCCTATCAGGTCACGGGGGCTATCCGAAATATCTCCATAGATTTGGACACGTTTGCTCGCCCTTCTGCCCAGAATGTCCAGAGGAAGAACAAGATGCGGACCATGCCATATTCCACCACAGACGCTTTGCAGAGCCTCCTGCCGATGCCAGAGCTTCTAATAAGCCGTATGACAAACTCAGAGGAGTACTGGCTGGAGACGTGCTTATCTATAACTAGCGTGCAAAACGAGCTAAGAGGGCTGGAAAGAATAAGAAAAGCTGAAACGGTCGACTTGGAGCACATAGCAACCAGCCCCGTTGGGAGAAAGGGTTGATGAGTGCAGGGTGTGGTTTAGTACGTAGGCGCATCGAGTATTCGGGTTTGCGACTCGTATATGTCAGCAGTCCGGGCTACATGCAGCTTTTGGAGATTACACATCCTTTGGCGCAACCAAAAACAAAAACCAAAAAAGAGGTAATTTTATTCCAAGGATGTATGATGTAAGATGCCCATAGATACAATTCCAAAGGACGAAGAACCATCTAGGAAATGTGTTTTCAGTTTTCAATTAATATTTTCAAAATGTAAGTTCAAAAACCAAAAGACCCAAGGCGTTCGTTCAATCTTATAATTGTTGCAAAAAAATAAACATAAACATAAACATAGAAGGTAAACAGAGGGGCAGGGCTGATGAAAGATACATAGGAAGGTAGGTGAGAAAGAAAGGAAAAAGATGTAAAAATGTACATAGATATGTGGCATGTACACTGGGAGAAGTAAGACGTGACGTCGTCGGTGGCAATAACTCGATACATTTCTACAGAGGTGGGTGGTGTCGTGTTGGCATTTGTTTCTGTGTTGTCAGACTGTTTACCAGGTGCCTGGTGCTGGGGCGAGATTTACCGAAGCAGCCGATTGAATGTGTCCTGGTAATGGAGCTGTATGCACGGCGCCACGATTCTTGGCTACATAGGTGGCACCATGCGTTGGGATAGCAGCTACGGCAGCGTGGGGAGCGACAGCAACAGCGGCTGGAACATGTGCAAGTGGACTAGCAGCAATATTGACGGCGGCTGGAAGACCATGCACCCCAAGTCCATGCACACCAAGACCGTGCACACCAAGACCGTGCACACCGAGACCGGGGACACCAAGACCGTGCACACCGAGACCGTGCACACCAAGACCGTGCACACCAAGACCATGAACTCCCAATAGGCCGGGTCCTTGTGCAAGGGCGATTGAGGCACCGTGTCCATAGATTCCAGGAACTCCAGCTATGAGCGAGGAGTGCGTACCGACGGCTAGGGCCAACATGACTACGGCAGAGATAGCGAACTGAAAGTAAAGTATCTTAACTAATGACAAAATAAATGTATATAGTCCTGAGTGCCTTACCTTCATGTTGATTTGTTTTTGGGTATTTAATTGAAGGGAAAAACGAAGAGAGAGATCACAGCTATTCAATGAAAGCTTTGAATTTGTTCTGATACAGTTAACGAAATCATTGCAACTTTTATACTAAATTTAGCTGCACCCTTTCACCGTCGTCTATGCCACCACCAGCGACGGATATTGTCTTTGAGACCGGCTCTCGACTCAATACCGATAGCAGTCTCTGGCATGCGGCAGTGTGTGCAAGCACACTATCTGCAACTAGAGCTATTGCAAAATAGCCGGGTCATAAAAAAAAAAAAAACAATCCGTACACAACACTGCCACCTCCCAAATGGGAAATTAATAAAATTGCCATGAGGTCACTACACAAATCAGCCAGAGACACAGATACATTAAAGTGACTTGATCGGTTCTACTTCCAGCAAATGGATAGTGCAAAAGCTGGTCAAGCCGTATGCACCAAAGATGTGGTTGGCGTGGCGCATGTAAAATGTTCCGATTGTTTTGATCTTCATGTTGATATCTATGTGCATAGATACATATATGTATCTGGTATTCGGAATTAGATTCCATAACGATAAGAGGGCGGTGGTACCTGGGCTGGTTTGATACCTCCAGATGTCGTACGTAGGTACTGTGAGCCTGGCAACAACGCCCACCTGGTGGATTTCTATAATTAGTTTCGGAGAGTTTTTGTACTCGATACTCGTATGTCATGAGTGCACTGAAAACATATCCGATAAACATCTCGACGTTGGATTAATTTGCAAAACGGTTATGTAAGCTTTTTGGTTAGAATGTGATTGGTGTGGTCCAATTGTTTATTGTTAAGGCAGGTCATGTCGAATAAGTTGTACAAGAGACTGCTGTTGTGTGTCGATTGTTATATTTACTAGTTTTGCGCATTCAAATGCTGTAGCAGGTAAGGTAGAGAAATAGCTATTAACGAATTCCAAAAGTATCTCACACCTCGACCATGTAAGTTCTCGTTTACCCACAAAAATACCTCGTCTATTGATGTGCATGTGTACGGAAATACATTCCTTCTAATTCTGAGGTGCCAATCTGTTTCACTTACTTTAATTACTTTGATGGCGCTACAGTTCGGGGTGAACTAGGGCCTCAACCAACAAGCCTCTCCAGCCGGTCCGATCTTTGGCCAGCCACTGGAAGCGCCGCACGCCCAGTTGGTTGAGGTCCCTTTCCACCTCTGCGCGCCACCTTAAATGCGGTCGTCCTCTGCTGCGTCGTCCCTCGGGGTTGGAGCCGAAGACTCTTCGGGCCGGATCGTTGATGTCCATTCGCTCTACATGGCCTAGCCATCTTAGACGTTGGATCCGAGGACATCTAACCAGCCAGGCCGATGTCGCTGTAAAGCCCGTACAGTTCCTAGTTGAATCTCCTCCTCCACTCTCCGCTTACACAAACGGGACCAAAGATTGCACGCAGCATTTTCCTCTCGAAACGTCCAAGAGCCTCTTCATCCGCTTTTGATAACGTCCAAGCCTCAGCGCCGTAGAGGAGGACCGGGATGATTAAGGTTTTGTAGAGGGAAACCTTAGTTTTTCGAGAGAGGGCTCTACTATTGCCTCTTGAGCCCGAAGAAGCGTTTTATCTCAGCGCTGGTGTCGTTGCTGCTTGTCACTATCGAGCCACGGTAGACGGAGTCCTTGACAACTTCAAAAATATATCTGCCGAAGGTGACGTTCTGACCAAGACGTCGGTGTTGCGCGTCTTTCTTGGGTGACAGCATATGTTTGGTCTTGTCCCCATTTACCCTTAGACCCACTTTAGCCGCTTCTGCTTCAATGCTTCCGAACGCCTCATTGACGTCTCGCTTTCTTCGTCCAATAATATCAATGTTATCTGCGTAGGCAAGCAATTGTGTGGACTTGAAGTAGATCGTACCTCTTGTATTGGCCGCAGAGTCCCGCACGACCTTTTCAAGAATAATGTTGAAGAAATCACATAACAGTGCGTCACCCTGTCTAAAACCTTTTTTAACATCAAAGGGGTCGGTTAGTTCACCGCCTACCTTAATGGAGCCGCGAGAGTTCTCCATAGTCATCCTGCACAGTCTGACGAGTTTGGCAGTAATGTTAAAACATGACATGGCTCTGTATAGCTCGTCTCTATAAACATTGTCATACGCGGCTTTAACGTCGACAAAAAGATGGTGCGTGTCGACCTGGAATTCATGGGTCTTCTCCAAGATCTGCCGTAGTGTAAATATTTAGTCTATCGTGGATTTTCCTGGCCTGAAACCACACTGGTAGGAACCTATCAGATTGTCCACGAACAGTTTCAGGCGTTTACACACTACGGCAGAGAGGATCTTGTACGCGATGTTCAGGAGACTTATCCCTCTGTAATAGGCGCAGTCATATGGCTCTCCTTTCTTATGGACCGGGAAAACGATACTGAGATGCCGTTCATCGGGCATGCGTTCTTCCGACCATATCTTGCAGATGAGTTGGTGCACGTTCCTGACCAGCTCAGCTGCCGATTACTTAAAACCATCAAAATGTACATTTGCTTATTCAGTAGTTCCATCTGTTGAGATGCATGACGTAATAGCGAGCGACCCTTCTTCTGGGGAAGATGTTTAAAACGATCTGTTTTGCTAAAAGGATAGTGAGGTAATAGGCAAGCCGATTTTTTAAGTCCACCCAAAGCTGTTGCAGGCTGCTATATTGCTTAAGTCTTATCCTAAACCTACTTACTTACTTACTTACTTTTCAGGCCAGCAACCTATGGAGGGTCTGGGCCTAAGTTAATACAGCCTTCTCTCCTTGGCGGTCCCGAACACTGAAAGCAGTCCAAGTTGTCTTACGTTCGCGATCACTTGGTCTTTATACCGGAGGTCGGTCTGCTCCTGGTTCTCGAACCAGGAGGCTCGGATTCGAAGACCCTCTTAGCTGAAGCCTTGGTGTCCATGCGTTCGATGTTGCTGAGCCATTGTAGTTGAGTAATTTTTGCCCTTCGGACTATATCCACATCTTTGTACAGCTCATAGAGTTCGTGGTTATGTCTTCTCCTCCGTTCGCCTTCCTCGCAGAAAGGATCGAATATCCGTCGCAGAATTCTTCTTTCCAAGGAGTCAAGAATCAGCTTTGCTGTCCTTCTTATTATCCAGTTTGGCTTCTTATAGGAGGACTGGCAGAATAAAAGTCTTGTAGAACATAACCTTGGTTGTTCGGGATAGAAGCTTGGATCATAGGTGTTTTGACAAGCCGAAGTAGCAGCGGTTGCCGATGGTGATTCTGCGCCGGATGTCTACTATGATGTCATTCGTGGAGTTTATGTTTGCCCCGAGGTATGTGAACTCCATCACCGCCTGGAAATTCTAGCTGCCGATCGTTATGTTTTGTCCCAGGTGATGGGTGAAGGACCGCATTTTGGTTGACAGCATATTTTTCGTCTTCTCCTCATTGATGTGAAGACCAGCTCGTTTCACCTGATCTTCAATCGCCGTGAACGCTTTCACAATGGTAAGATGGGAGCAATATCAATATCCTCTGCGTAGCCCGACAGCTGGACCGATTTGTGGAAGAAAGTGCCTTCCCTGTTGGTCCGCCGCACTATTTGTTCCAAGACAAGATTGCAGGTTTCAAAAGGCTCGGAGGTTCTGGAGTCGAACTGCACGGTGCACTGAGTGTTTGTTAGCGTGGCTCAACTCATCCGGATCAGTTTGCCCGGGATCCTGGATTCGGCCACCGCGTTGAATAAGACTTTGCGGTGAATGGTTTCATATGCGGCTACCGATTTGAAACTCGCTGGTCTTCTCCAGAATTTTTTGCAGCGTGAATATTTGATCTATAGTCGATCTGCCTGGCCAGAAGCCGCACTGATATATGCTGATTAGTGCGTTGCGAAACGTTCACACAATATGCTGGATAGGATATTGTAAGCGATAAGAAGAGCAATACTGGCAACTTATCCAATTTACTCGTTTCATACTTTTCCTGAAGGCGAAACCGCAATCGAGTGTATATGTAATCTGAAAATCTAAGCTTTAGATAGACTCACTACTCCTGGGTCTTGGCAGATACTTGGCAATATTGCTGACACTAAGGTCAGGCGAAACAATAAAATCTAATAGATATTTTGCCAGAGATACCTCTCATTCTATCCCAACCTGTGTTTTGTACATTAATATAGCAACAGCCAGAAAGACCAACCCCATATGTCACCAGGCCTAAAAAAATGGCTAAGGCGGTGCATTGCGAGTAAGTATGACAAACGCCCTTTTATTTACACATTCACCTTCAACCGTCCAGCTATGGAAACTACTCGTGCAACAATTATAGAGAATTCCTGCTGAAACCAGAAGTCACCAACGGCCAGTCTTTTTCAAACATCTGTGGCGGCATGTCATCTAAATCACTCCAGCCAACGTGCGTGCAACAGTCAAATACTATAATTCAGCAGCTCCAACAGTAACCCACTACACTGGACACCAACGCCCGCGGCAGCATCCGTATGTGCGCACGACAGCTCCACCAGTTGGCAATGATCTTGTGCAAAAGACCAGAACTAGCGACACAACTCAAAGCTCTCCATCACCATGCAAATGCCGCTAATAAAGCATCGACAAATTCCATTCCCCAACCCAAATAACGTTTGGCGCGATCGCCGCCAGCTCTCATGCATAGACCATTACAAGTAGATACTATTCAGTGTCCACCGTCGTGCATTTACACCTTGAAGGAAAACAAACACTCGCCAGCGACACTGGCTTCGCGGTGCCTTAGTCGCAACTATCGTACAACTTTGGTATGCAGGTGGAGTAATCCACTAGACCTCCTTCATAGTATTAATGGGCCCGAGTTTCAATTTTGGAGTTGCGTAGGCGACTCCTCGTTTCGGGAAATGTGATTACAAGCGATCATGTACATTTACATAGCTGTTGATCGTTCAAACGCGACCTCGTAGGTGCCACTAACAGATAAGCTACAACAATGCTGTGGTACTTTGCAATTAGGAAAACAGGCGAATTGGGATTTCGTAATTTGTCTTCAACTCCTTAGGAGAGTGAATTCGAAAATTTCAAATTCACTGGACTAGTATGTAGCCGAGTGGGTAAGATTGTGTAGTAAGGACCAAGCCACGCTTCTTAGCAAGTCATGGTAGTGTGTCGCAAGATCAGGTAAACTATCCAACGGCTTGGTTGTTAGTTATGACCGCACCACGGAATCGATATGAAATATTGTTTCCATCGAGAGACTTGTACTTGGAATGTCGTTAATCTTTATGGATATGGTTGAAGCTGTCGGACAGTTGATTTAAAATTGGTTGGACGATTGGGGGCGATTTATAAAGCTGCTGGCGTGCAGACTAGTGCAGATTAATGAGATATTTGGAACCTTTGAAAGTATGTTTTTCCTGATCCTCCCTAGGTGAACACAGTCCGACACGAATCGTATTTGCATTGCTGATCCATGGGAAAGACTATGTCAAGTAACCAGAACAAGCTTCTTAACATGCATTACATCTGGAATTACAATTTTTCTTATGAGCTGACGTATGGGTTGTGGTATGTTTTAGAGAAGCTACACGAGCAATGATCTATGTATGTTGGGTCAAAGAGCAACACAACACGAAGGTTGCCAATAAAAGTTATCATACGGGTTACCATGGCTTTATAATCGATAATTAAGTGATGGCTTACGCTTTGACATCCAATTCTACTTACTAATAAGAGGAAACCTCACGGACTGATATTATTTCTAATCCGACAGTGTAAGCTTACTTACTTACTTTGATAGCGCTACAGTTCGGGGTGAACCAGGGCCTCAACCAACAAGCCTCTCCAACCGGCCCGATCTTCGGCCAGCCGCTTCCAGTGCCGCACGCCCAGTTGGTTGAGGTCCCCTTCCACCTGTGCGCGCCACCTTAAATGCGGTCGTCCTCTGCTGCGTCGTCCCTCGGGGTTGGAGTCGAAGACTCTTCGGGCCGGAGCGTTGATCTCCATTCGCTCTACATGGCCTAGCCATCTTAGACGTTGGATCCGAAGACGTCTTACCACGCCGATGTCGCTGTACAGCCCGTAGAGTTCTTGGTTGAATCTCCTCCTCCATTCTCCGTTTACACAAACGGGACCAAAGATTGCACGCAGAATTTTTCTCTCGAAACGCCCAAGAGCCTCTTCATCCGCTTTTGACAACGTCCAAGCCCCAGCGCCGTAGAGGACGATCGGGATGATTAAGGTTTTGTAGAGGGAAACCATAGTTTTTCGAAAGAGGCCTCTACTACTCAATTGCCTCTTGAACTCAAAAAAGCAGCGGTTGGCAAGGGTTATTCTGCGTTTTACCTTAGCGATGGTGTCGTTGCTGCTTGTCACTATCGAGCCAAGGTAGACAATGTCCTTGACTACTTCAAAAATGTAGCTGCCGAAGGTGACGTTCTGACCAAGATGTCGGTGTTGTGCGTCTTTCTTGGATGACAGCATATATTTGGCCTTGTCCCCATTTACCCTTAGACCCACTTTCGCCGCTTCTGCTTCAATGCTTGTGAACGCCTCATTGTCATTTGCGTAGGCAAGCAATTGTGTGGACTTGAAGTAGATCGTACCTCTTGTATTGGCCGCAGAGTCCCGCACGATCTTTTCAAGAATTATGTTGAAGAAATCACATGACAGTGCGTCACCCTGTCTAAAACCTTTTTTAACATCAAAGGGGTCGGTTAGTTCACCTCCGACCTTAATGGAGCAGCGAGAGTTCTCCATAGTCATCCTGCACAGTCTGACGAGTTTGGCAGGAATGTTAAAACATGACATGGCTCTGTATAGCTCGTCTCTATAAACACTGTCATACGCGGCTTTAAAGTCGACGAAAAGATGGTGCGTATCGACCTGGAATTCGTGGATCTTCTCCAAGATCTGCCGTAGTGTAAATATTTGGTCTATCGTGGATTTTTCTGGCCTGAAACCACACTGGTAGGAACCTATTAGATTGTCCACGAACGGTTTCAGGTACTTACACAGTACTGCAGAGAGGATCTTGTACGCGATGTTCAGGAGGCTTATCCCTCTGTAATTGGCGCAGTCATAGGGGTCTCCTTTCTTATGGACCGGGCAGACGATACTGAGATTCCATTCATCGGGCATGCGTTCTTCCGACCATATCTTGCAGATGAGTTGGTGCATGTTCCCAACCAGCTCATCGCCAGCTGCTTTAAGCAGCTCCGCGGGGAGTCCGTCTGCTCCAGCGGCTTTATAAGACTTAAGTTTCGATATCGCTATCTTAACATCGTCTAGGTCGGGTGGACGGGATTCTTCTTCGTCTTCGTCCATTGTGAATGGTTCGCTCTGCCTCACGGCGGCATTTTGACTATCATCGCCGTTATACAGTCTGCAGGAGTGGTCCTTCCACAATCTCAGCATCGACTGTGACTCCACTACTAGTTGTCCGTGCTCATCCCTGCAGGCTTCTGCTCTGGCTTTATAGCCTTGGCGTGTTCGATTTACTTTCTGGTAAAATTTTCGAACGTCGTTCCTGCCGTAACATCTCTCCATCTTCTCGATCTCGCGCTTCTTGTGCTCCTTCTTTTTCCTTCTCAGAAGCGCATGCTCCTCCCTCCATTTCTGTTCATAAAGCTCGCGGGCAGCTCTCGTCCGTCGATGCAATGTGGCCATGAATGCATTCTGTTTCTCTACATGGGCCTGTCTGCACTCATCATCAAACCAGGGGTTACTCGACGGTGGTGGCTCGAAACCGAGTATATCTGAGGCGGCCTCTCTAATGGCTTTCTGACAACGAATCCATTGCTGTTCTATGGTTACTGCAGATTGCATCGGGATCTGAGAGAGCTTGAGGGAGACTTGATCGGCGAAGGTTCTGGCGGTCTCCTGCGATTGCAGCTTTCCGACGTTAAATTTTGATGTTCTTACTCGACTCCGTTGGTTCCGAGAAATTCGCATCCGTACCTTGGCTGCAACAAGGTATTGATCCGAGTCGATGTCGGCTTCTCGAAAGGTTCGGACATCTAGGATGCTGGAGGAGTGTCTGCCGTCGATCGCAATATTATCAATTTGGTTGGTTGTTGATTGATCGAAAGACCGCCAGGTCCCCTTATGGATGTTGAGGTGTGGGAATCGTGTACTTGCTACTACCAGGTTATGTCCCGTCATAAAGTCCACTAGCCTTAGTCCGTTTTCTGAAGTGGTGTTGTGTAGGCTGTGCTTTCCAATGACCCGTTCAAAGATAGCTTCCTTACCCAGCTTCGCATTGAAATCTCCTAGAACGATTTCGGTGTCATAGCTGGGACATTGCGCATACGTTCTGCCTAGGAGATCATAGAAGTCGTCTTTATGTCGGTCATCTTTCTCCTCTGTGGGGGCGTGGACACATAGTAAGCTTATATTGCCGAGATTGGCCTTGATGCGGATAGTTATGAGAAGTTCGCTTACATACTGGAAGCTTAAGACTTTTTTCCTGAGTCTGCCTCGAACAACAAATCCGCATCCGAATAAGCGTTGTCTATTTTCTTTGTAGCAGTTTCCGTAGTATATATGACAGCCTGGCCCATCCCATCGCACTTCTTGGAGCGCGGTAATGTCTGCCTTATAGCAGTCCAAAGAGTTGACCAGTTGTTCGGCAGCCCCTGGTCTGTTGAGGGACCTAACGTTCCAGGTGCAGAACCGAAATTCGTTTCCTTTTTGACGTTTGCGGGGGTCGTCAACATGTAATCCGTCCGTATCCGAGGCTATTGGTTGTTTCTGAACAAAATTTTTGTTTTAAGCGATAGGGATGGGCTAGCGCAACCCCCAACCTGGAGGGCCAGGTTCCTCTTTCCCCAGGAACAAGGGGTCGGATCGCTGCACACATTCGCTCACTATCTGGCGGGTGCCAGACTAGCTATCCAGGGGAGGCCACGCGGAGGCTGTGTGTCAACTTGGATTGAGCAGGGACAGAGATCGAAGCTGGCGTTCGCCAAGTTAAACGCGATCCACTTCTTTGCTCTGTTTGTTCGCTCCCTTCTCCCCTGTAAGTGTAAGCTTAAAGGGCACTTTTTTTTAAGAGGTACTACAAATGGCAAGGAGGGCGCTGTAATTTACACTGCATTATGCCAAAGAGCGACCAAGAGCGTACCATATCATGAACATACTTAGAGACCGCAATGGGTAGGTTCAACTTGGAGGCTTTTGAAGGGTCTTCTTATACGATCCCTTTTCAGATTTAGGACATTCTTCTATACGATCTTACATTTCTTTGAGACTCGCAACCGTGCAAACGGATTTTCCAATCTTCCGATAGTTGCTAAAGTTGATGTCCGGGATAATCTTCAGATCTCTCTCTTCGATGCGAATTTTGTTTTTTTTTTTTTTTGTTGGTTGCGCCAAAGGAGTATGTACATATGTGTAATCTTCCAAAGATCCCTGTAGTCAAATATTCGGTGCGCCTACGTACTAAACCACACCCTGCGCTCATCAACCACTCTCCCCGCGGGGCTGGTTGCTATGTGCGCCACCGTTTCTGCTTTTCTTATTCTTTTCAGCCTTCTTAGCTCGTTTTGCACGCTCGTTATAGATGAGCCGATCTCCAGCCAGTACTCTTCTGAGTTTATCATACGGCTTAGAAGCTCTGGGATCGGCAGGTCCATTCGTGCCTCTGCAAAGTGTCTGCAATGGAATATGGCATGTTTCGCCTCTTCTTCTTCCTATGGACATTCTGGGCAGAAGGGCGAGCTACCGTGTCCAAATCTATGGAGATATTTTCGATAGCCCCGTGACCTGACAGGAACTACGCAAGGTAGTAATTGCAATCCCAGCGTGCTCTTTTTCACCAAACCTCGATCGTAGGGATCAGCTTATAGGTCCATCGGCCTTTTGTCGTGTTGTCGCACCGTGCTTGCCATAATGTCATTGATGTTATCCTTTCTTCAGTTTTTTTACTCCGAATAACACTGATCCCTTGATGGTCTGTGGTTCGCCTAAGGCAAATCCTGTGCATCTCATTGCCGAGGATGTCGATGAGGACCATACCCGCTATGATATACATACATAGGCTGCTTCAACCGAAATTGTCCGGAAGCCGCATATTGTCCTTATTGGGCAGGGCCTTTATGCAGACGAGAGCTTTCTTCTCGTTACCTTCGTTATAAGAACTCCCGCTCAGACCGGCGCCACGTATAGGAGTATTGAGCTTACCACTGTGGAAAGCAGAATCCTCCTGGCATATCCTAGTCCACCGATGTTCGGCAGCATTCTGGCAAGCGATGACAGCATTTGTGACGACTTTTTGCTGCAGTATTCGACATGGGCTTTAAAATTAAGTTGGTTGACGAGCATTACCCCCAGGTATTTCAAGACCGCTTTAGACTTGATTGGATGGCTCCCAACCCGGAAGTTTGCGTATTCCACGGTCTTTCGGCTGGTTATTAAGACCGCTTTCGTCTTGTGGTCGGCTAGTTTAAGGTTGAAATTTTTGATCTTGACGACTACTTCATTTGTGGCAGACTCTACCTCGTGAACGTGTTTTGCAACCGTAACTACAGCGATATCGTCAGCGAAACCGATAATCTTCACTCTCTGTGGTAGCGTTAGTCGCAGAATTCCATTATGCATTATGTTCCACAGAAGAGGCCCAGGTACTGAGCCCTGAGGGATTCCCGCAGAGACATTGTATAATAGTACTAAGGGCCATCGTCCATCTGATAGCTCAGCTTTCACATTAATGTGGTGCGTCCATTCTGGTCAGAGACCACCTGATACAATACCACTTTGGGGAGTTTAGGGGATTTTTAACGTCCAATGCTATTACCGCACAGTATTTCTTTGTGTCTCCTTACCATCTTTCCCCCGGTATTGCTTCAGCATCTACTACCTCTTCTATGGTATCGACGGTAGAGCATGATTTTCCGAAGCCATATTGGCGGTCGGACAAGGCTCCTTTTACCTCCGCCACGACGAGTAGTTTTCCATACATAATACGTTCCAGGATCTAGCAGACATATTTGCCGGTACGCGGCAGGTTCTCCAGGTTTGTTTCCGTCGTTATTGGCGGGATCCGGGCATTCTAATACCCTCGTGGCGATGCCCACAGTAGATGGTCTATGGGGAAATAGGTATTCTACTATTCTTACCAGCATTGTTGGGCAGGATATCTGTGGGGATCTGCTACCCCTTAGCTTCTTTGTCATCTGGCATACAGGTCTGCTTCGATGCAGACTTTGATAAAAGCATCTTACTTTGCTTCTTTTGTTTTCCTTTTCAAGGTCACATCTCGTCAATATGAAGGTGTTAAATGGTTCTTCGAATTCTGGCCTACCTCTAGAAAGCTGTGATCTGCGTCGGGCCTAGCAGGATTCCCCCCTTCTGCTCGTTGATTTCCTGGGCATCGCTGCATCGCACGCTGTCGCGATTTTTTGAGTTAGTTGGTGTGATAGGTCATCCGGTCATCGTTAGTCGAACAATGCATCTTCGGTCCAGTTAACTTGGGGCACTGCCTGGTTTCTTCTTTGCCAATGTTGAAACTAATCGCCTGGTGGTCGCTATGCATATATTCCTCGCTGACTCGCCATTTTGTTTTACACAGTAGCGAGTTACTTATAAATGTAATGTCTACTGTTGATCCCTTGTCTGCATTGCGAAGCACGTTTTCTGCACCATTGTTCACCGGGCATATTTCCAGTGCTACAAACGCTTCGAGCAGGACTCGCCCTCTTGTATCCGTAGTCCTACTGTCCCATTCTGTAGCCCATGCATTGAAATCTCCAGCAATAATCACTGGGTGTTTCCCACGTGCGTCGGCTACAATGTCATCTAACAGCTTCAGATAGTCCCTGTGTGCCAGACGGGGGGTGCGTAGCAGCTTCAGAAATGGATTCCTTTTATTCTAGCAGTAGCGAGGAAGTTCGCTGGGCTACTAATATTTTGCCGCGCATGATTTCCACAGGTCTTTCCAACTATAACCCTCTAGGGGTCTAAATGGCTCATAAATAAGGGCAATGTCCCCTCGTCATCTGTGCAGGCAAGTCCTGTGCGGCTGTACAGTGGTTAAGCTTTATTTGCACAACCTTCATCATGGCTTTCTTTAATACCGGGCTTTTGGCACTACCGGCCACGTGTCCAGCATTGTCCGGGTTCTCCGTTTTGCGACTTGTATCTTCTCTATCGGCTCCAGACGGTGTTCCCGGAGCTAGAAGTCGCACGATGCCGAATCAGCTGAATATGATGGCCAATGCGGTGTGAAATGGTGCATTATTGTGGTGCAAGACCAAAGAATTGTGTCGCCACATTTCCGGCATCTTTAGGACCCGACGAAAGGAACTCAAAAAGCACAACACCACGATAGTCGAAGAAAACAGTCTCATCTTCCGTAATAATACGTTTCATCTTGTTCTGATACACTTCCGCGCGACGATGTTTTTCCGAAAAATTCTTTGTTTTCAGCACTAGTCGAGATTTGAGGCATTTGATGCCCAAACATCTTTAAAATTCTATTGACTGATCCTTTCGAAATGGCAATATCATCAGTAAGATCTCTAATTGTTTGCTAGCAACAAATCTTTGATTTTTTGGACGTGAGCTTCAACGGCTTGGGTTGATGGCCGTCCGTACCGCCCCTAATCCTCGACACTTTTTTTGCCTTCTTGGAACTCTTTATACCATTTGCAGACATTTTGTTTCGACAAGGCTATAGCGCCACAAAAGCAGAAGAAACGAAATTGAATGCAAATTCTTAGCTGCTTTTGGCAGCTCACAAGGCGAAGAATATCTCAAGCCCTAATGAATATTTTGATGTGAAACTTGGCACGGATGTCAAAGACAGACTTACAGAATCTATTTGGGAGCGCAGTTTAAATTTAAATGTCAATTCTGGATAAAGCAGTAGAAATTCTGTTTTGCAGAGACCGAAACAAATGGTTGACTGACGGTGCAATGCTCGGGCTTTACGGTTGATACTCAAAACGTACCGTACCAACCATGTTCCATCATTTTGTTTTAAAACATCAAAGATGTGTCTGTCATGGCACTCGCATGCCCATTCTGCGACGGACATGTGTTGACCATTTCTGGACCATTTTATCGAGTTGAGCGACCGAATTAATAGTTTCACCAAGGTGTAGCAGCTTATAATAAATAGGTCTCCTCCAAAACAGGACTTAGAAAGGGGAAAAGAGGAGAAACTGACGAACATTGGTTTTAAATTTCTGCGGGTTGGAATGAAAGCGTGAGAACGAGGAGACGGAGAGATGCTTCCGCAGGAATGACGCCTGTAAGTTTTTCAATAAGGTAAAACGAACATGCCAAGGCTATGCTGAGGATTTGGAAAGACCACTTCTGCAGACTGTATAACGGCGATGATACCGCTGTAAGGCAGAACGAGCCATTCGTATTGCACGACGATGTCCACCAGTCCACCCGACCTAGACGAAGTCAAAATACCGATATCAAGGCTTAAGTCTAATGAAGCGGCGGGCGCAGACGGCCTGTCTGCTGAGCTTTTTAAGGCAGCTGGAGATGAGCTGGTGTGGTGCATGCACCATCTCATTTGCATGTAATGGTCGGAGGAAAGCATGGAATCTCAGCATCGTTTGCCCGGTCCATAAGAAAGGAGACCCCTATAACTACGCCAACTATAGGGGAATAAGTCTCCTTAACATCGCATATAAGATCATCTCTGCTGTATTGTGTGAACGCCTGAAACCGCTTGTGGATAACCTGATCGGCTCTTATCAGTGTGGTTTCAGGCAGGGTAAAACCCCAATAGACCAAATATTCACGCTACGGCAGATCTTGGAGAAGACCCAGGAATACCAAATCGACACTCACCACCTCTTCTTCGATTTCAA
This sequence comes from Eumerus sabulonum, assembly GCA_951905685.1. Classification (NCBI taxonomy): domain Eukaryota; kingdom Metazoa; phylum Arthropoda; class Insecta; order Diptera; family Syrphidae; genus Eumerus; species Eumerus sabulonum. Next base: position 22,429,799 of record OX645063.1, read on the forward strand.
GGCTGCAATGACAGCGTGTATAGAGATGAGCTATACAAAGCCATGTCTAGTTTTAACATCCCTGCCAAGCTCGTCCGACTGTGCAGGATGACAATGGAGAATTCTCGCTGCTCCATTAAGGTCGGTAATGAGCAAACCGATACCTTTGATGTTGCGCTGTCATGCAACTTTTTCATCATCGTGCTTGAAAATATCGTGCAAGAGTCACTGGCCAACACAAGAGGTACGATTTATTTCAAGTCAACGCAGTTGCTTGCGTACGCCAATGACATTGACGTGATTGGACGGAAACAGCGAGACGTCAATGAGGCCTTTGTAAGCATTTAGGTAGAAGCGGCTAAGATGGGTCTCAAGGTTATTGAGGGTAAAACCAAATATCTGCTTTCATCTAAAAGAGACGGTGAACACTGACGTATTAGCCAGAACGTCATCGTGGGCGGGTATAACTTGGAAGTGGTCAAGGAATTCGTCTACCCTGGCTCACTGATGACCGGCGACAACAACACCAGCGCTGAGATAAAACGCAGAATCACTCCTGCCAACCGCTGTTTGGGCTTAATAGGCAATTGAGAGGTAGAGCCCTCTCTCGGAAAATCACGGTGACGCTATATAAGACCTTGATCGTCCCAGTCATTCTTTACGGCGCAGAGGCTTGGACCCTAACAAAAGTGGATGAAGATGCCCTTGGTCGTTTCGAGGGGAAAATTCAGTGCACTATCTACGTTCCCGTTCATTCTAACGGTGTATGGAGGAGAAAATTGAGCGAAGAACTGTACGGGTTGTACAGCGACATCGGCCTGGTACGACGTCTACGGATACAGCATCTAAGGTGGCTAAGCCATGAAGAGCGCATGGATAATACAGCTCCGACCCGAAGAGTCTTCGAATCCGACTCGGAAGAATGGCGCGGCGAGGACAGCCGCATCTACGGTGGCGCACGCAGGTGGAAGGGGACCTCAACCACCTAGACGTGCGGTGATGGAAACAGCTGGCCAAAGATCGTATCAGCTGGAGACGCATGTTGGTTTAGGCCCAGGTTCGCCACGGACTATAGCGCCACCTAAGTAAGTAGGTAAGCCCCGAAAAAAAGAAAGAAAAAGTAAAAACCTTTATTGATTATGTTGCGACTTTCCCTGACAGGAAAAATGAATACAACAATTGCCGCTGAATTATCTATGCCGTCTTAGGAAAACTTTTTCATATGACGCTTCAATGCATACGAGAAATCATTTTTCTCAATCACACCATCTACAGCAAACCTATCCTCACAGCTGCAAGCCTATACAACCTCATGTCTGATTAATTAAGCGCTACAAGCTCTACATTGGACACATCTGTGCGCAAGATAGAAAATCAAAACGATACAAGCAATCCAAACGTCCTTGAGGCGCATACATACATATGTACAGATCGACTCTGATTACTAGACATTATGCAAATTTGTCATCGAACCACAGCATCAAGTACTACTTAAAACACTTTCTCAGACCACTTTGTCTCCACCCAGAAGTGGAATGAAATCTGTCGTCATAGAGAGGCTCCCGCCGTGCTCTACCTTACGCCACTGATCAGACAGAAGTTTGTGAATGCAGCACAGCCCACTAACATCTAGTTGAGAACCTAACTCAACGCTTTGATCTGAGCTACTTCTGAATGCCTTTAAATGTGACATTACAGGCAGTCGTCAAGAGAATGGTTTGATAGGCGGACGATATAGTAAATCCATGCTACCACCTAAGCACCGCTAAACGATCTCAGCCTGATTTGAATTGTAAATGTGGTTTAATCGATCTACTATTGTGGCGGTTCTTATATCCACTTCCACAAGACATACGTGCAGATATCTCCGAGTCAGACTGTTATCATGGATCGGCCTCAGATTGTAACACAATGGGCGCTACCACTCAATCAATTAAGTTTCATTGCATGGATACTGACACCACTACGATGTCGACAAAGAATGCTTTATGGAGACCCTATTTAGTCGCCCGTGCGATCACGACAATTCCATATGGTCAGTAACCGCCCTCGGCATGGAGCGTTAAAAATCTCTTGTACTCGTCCATTGTCTATTATGGACAAAACTGTCGACAGCGATCAATTCGCAGTTCTGGGCACAGGCAGTTGCTCTCATTTGAAGGCTAACCGCTTACGTATGGGAACGAATCGAAGGAATTTTATTAATAGATCCGTTTAAGCTACAGAGAGCTGATTGCATAGAACTTAACGGTTACGCTATTAATTATAATTAATTACTCAATGTCCACCTTGTGTTAATTGGTTTAGTAATTATTTGATTTTATTCTATTATTCCGGTCACGCTAAGAGGATTGAAATATGTGAACACATGAGTGCGACTATTTTCTGAAGTTATGTGGTGATTTCTGGTTTGTATGAATCCTATTTGAATACTTAGAAACCGAGGAACGGCTTTCTGTGATAGCCTTGCAAGGTCGTACACCAATCAAGCTTTAGAGCGTGTGGTCATTGCGACTGTGACATTATTTATAAGGAAACCGAAAACGGTCTAACGTTCAGCAATTACAGATTACATGCAACAGGAAACTCCGACATATCTACTGAAATAAACCTACGGGAAATGCTATCCTCTTTTCAGTACTACGAGGCCAGGTTCTCGGTCTAACAATGAAAAACTGGGATTTTCAACTTCCCAGTGGGAAGTTATTGTAATGGGCCAATTTCACGAATTCTAAATTTTGACGTATGTATCTCCACGTTTCAAGGTCACCAGAATCCAAATCCAACGTTTTTATAGAAACGAATGTGTGTGTGTATGTACGTATGTGCATATGTGCGTATATTTGTATGCGTATGTGCGTTCGAAAGGCGATATTGGCCTGGACCGGTTTCATTCGACGCGTAATTACGTAACTTAGAACTGATTACCATAGATGGCCGACAGCTCGACAGTTTACCAGGCCATCGCAGGTGGACGGCAGTTGGACAGCTTACAAGATCACTATATGTGGCCGGCAGCTCGACAGCTTACCAGGCCACCATAGTTGGCCGGCAGCTCGACAGCTTACCAGGCCACGATAGTTGGCCGGCAGCTCGACAGCTTACCAGACAACCATAGGTGGCCGGCAGCTCGACAGTTTACCAGGCCATCGCAGGTGGACGGCAGTTGGACAGCTTACAAGATCACTATATGTGGCCGGCAGCTCGACAGCTTACCAGGCCACCATAGTTGGCCGGCAGCTCGACAGCTTACCAGGCCACGATAGTTGGCCGGCAGCTCGACAGCTTACCAGACAACCATAGGTGGCCGGCAGCTCGACAGTTTAGCAGGTCACCCTAGGTGGCCGGCAGCTCGACAGCTTACCAGGCCACCATAATTGGCCGGCAGCTCGACAGCTTACCAAGCCACGACAGTTGGCCGGCAGCTAGACAGCTTACCAGACCACCATAGGTTGCCGGCAGCTCGACAGTTTACCAGGCCACCACAAGTGATCGGCACCTCGACAGCAGACCAGGCCACCATAGGTGGCCGGCAGCTCGACAGCTTACGAAGCCATCATAGGTGGCCGGCAACTCGTCAGCTTACCAGGCTACTATAGTCGGCCGGCAACTCGACAGTTCACCAGGCCACCCTAGGTGGCCGTCGGCACGACAGCATATCAGGCTACCACAGGTGGCCGGCAGCCAGAGAGCTCTCCACGCCACCTTAGGTGGCTAGCAGTTCGACAGTTTAGCAGACAACCATAGGCTAGCTCCGGTTAGGTCCGCCTAGTTCGGGATAGCTCTGTCTATTTCCGCCTGATCCGGCCAGTTTCGGCCAGCTCCGACTAACTCCGGTTGATTCCAGCTAGCTCCGGCTAGTTCTGGATAGTTGGGGCTAGCTCCGGATATTCTGACTACATCCGGCTAGCTCGAGGAGGTTCCGGCTAGCTCCGGTAGCTTCGGCTATTTCGGGCTAGCTCTGACTAGTTTCAGCCAGTTCTGGCTTGCTCCGGATAGCTCTGGCAAACTTCGGATAGCTTCGTCTAGCTTCGGCTAGCTCCGGCTTACTTCAGCTAGCTACGGCTATCTCTCGCTAGCTCCGACTAGATCCGGGTAGCTCCGACTAATTCTGGCTAGATCCGGTTTGTTCCGGTAGATTCCGGCTAGATTCGACTAGTTCGGGCTAGCTCTGGCTAGTTTCGATTAGCTTCGGCTTGCTCTCGCCTGTTCCAGCTAACTCCGGCTAAGTCCGACCAGTTCTGGCTAACTCCGGCTAGTGCCGGCTAGCTCCGGCTGGCTCCAGCTAGCTCCGGCAAGATTCGGCTAGCTCCGACTAACTCTGGCTAGTTCCGTATAGATCCGGCTAGCTCCGGCTACTTTGGCTAGCTCCGGCTAGCTTAAGCAAGCTCAAGCTACATCGGAAGCAACTGCGCGCTATTTTTATCTTCCCAGAGGGAAGTTATTGTAATGGGCCCGATTTCACGAATTCCAAGTTTTGACATATCTTCACCCTTCAAGGTCACCAAAATCCAAATTTATAGAGATGACCCTGTGGGTGTATGTACGTTTGTACATATGTATGTGCACATGTGCGTATGCGTATTTGCGTATGAACGTTCTGAATTTTTCGCCTCGATTATCTCGAGGACCAAAGACGATATTGACATGGGACGGGATTCATTCGACGCGTAGTTACGTACCTAGCATAGAACTGATTAAGTTTCCAGCAAAATCTGTTATCACGATTGTTGTTTAGTTACTTCGACCAAATCTTCACAGTACCGCAGATCCCGGAAAAAACCAATGAATTTCAAATCGACACTCACCACCTATTTGTCGACTTCAAAGCCGCATACGACAGCGTAATTAGAGACGAGCTATACAAAGCAAAAATCACTGGCCAATACAAGAGGCACCATTTATTTCGAATCCTCTCAACTCCTTGCATACGCCGACGACATTGACATAATAGGTTTGCGCCGTATCCATCTCAAGAAAATTGGTTTGGCAGTAAACGAGCGCAAAACTAATCTATCTTCTATACCTATCTTCTTTGGTGGCGTTACAGCCCATGAAGGACCAGAGCCAAGCTTCCCTCAAACAACCATGTTGTGTGTGATTTCTTTTTCACACAGGTGATGCAGTTTTCACTACAGTTAAATGCCGATTCCGAACGGCGTGAGTCGAGAAGCTTTTTCATAGCAAGTTTACTACGGGGGATTTTGCCACTACTCCGCCGAGGAGGAACGTCGCGAAATAAACATTCGATGGCGTTGGTGTTATCGGGATCCGAACTCGCTAATCGTGCGCCAGAGTCCAACACACTAACCATTGCGCCACGGCGCCCTCAAAATATACATATACATATGCTATCATTAAAAAAAGGACGCTCACCACCGACTTTTTGGCCAGAACGTTTGTATTGGCAGATATAAGTTCGAGGTAGTTAAGGACTTCGTCTACCTTGACTCCGCTGTGACCTGGAACAACGACATCAGTTCCGAAATCAAACGCAGAATCACTCTAGCCAATCACTGTTTCTTTGGGCTCAGGCGGCAACTGAGTAATAGAGCCCTCTCCCGAACGACAAAGTTGACTCTATATAAGACCCTTATCATCCCGGTCCTGTTGTACGGCGCAGAAGCATGGACACTATCAAAAGCGGATGAGGAGGCCCTTGGTTGGTTCGAGAGAAAGAAGATTTTGCGCATGATTTTCGGGCATAAAAACGTAGACGGGGGATGGAGGAGAAGATTCAATCACGAACTTTACGGGCTGTACAGCGACATGAGCCTAGTCAGGCGTCTACGGATTCAACGCCTGAGAAGGCTGGGCCATATTTTTTTATTTTTTTTTTTTAATAATTTGCGCGCACTCAAAGTCTAATAACCTTATTATGTCGGCGACACAGTGCGGGCAGAAGGTAGAGAGGAAGAGGAATAGAGGAGATGCCGATGGACATTGATCTTAAATGCTTGCATGTTGCATTGAGGGGGGAAAACCGAATTCGGCAGGGAGTTCCAGATTCGTGTGGTTCGGTTAATGAAAGATTCTCTATATTTGACAGTACGTCCGAAAGCGGGCTTCAGAGTATATTGGTGAGCATTCCTGGAGAGACGTGTATTGCGGGAGAAATGTTGCAGGGGCGGAATGCAACTGGCTATTTCATCAGAGCATTTATGGTGGTAGTAACGATAAAACAGGGAGAGGCAGGTAACATTCCTGCGGTGTCCAGCGAGTCTAATGTTTTGGTAATGCTGGTGTCACCTATCAGTTTTATGGCTCGTTTTTGTATTCTGTCTAGTAGGTGCAATGAGGTCTTGGAAGCACCGGACCAGACATGAGCGTTAAACTCTAATTTGGGGCGAATGAACGCCTTATAGATTGTAGCCAGGTCTAAGGGTGAGAAATATTTCTTGCATCTGTATAAGAAGCCTAGGCATTTCGCAGCATCTTTGGCGACACTGAATATATGGTCGCTTCAATTAAGATTGTGAGCAACACTCGTACCCAGGATGGAAACCTTTTCAGTTTCTGAGATGCAAGTGCCATTCATGGATAATGGCTGCGGGTTTGTTATACGCTTTAACGACAAGAGACAGCATTGTATTTTGGATGCATTAAATTCCACTCTATTGTTTTTACCCCATTGGATGATGCTGTCGATATCGGAATTCACTGAGCTTAACATACGCTGCCGCTCATTATCTACAACCGAAGTGCAGGGTCGTAAACTGGTGAACGAATATGAGAAGCTGAGGGTACTGTCGTCAGCGAAGGAGTGAATTGGATTAGAAGTAACAGACAAGAGATCATTTATAAAAATAAGAAAGAGTGTCGGAGACAAAACGGAGCCCTGGGGAACACCGGCATTTACAAAGTGAGTATCAGACTTGAATCCGTCCAAAACAACTTGAATTGAACGATTCGAAAGGTAGCTTGAATCCATTGAAAGAGAGACTCATCGATCCCAAAAGCACGCATTTTCGACAAAAGGGCTTCATGCCAAACCCTGTCAAATGCTTTCGAAATATCCAGTGCAACAATTTTGCTTTCACCTGCTTGGTGAAGCGAGTGATTCCACTTTTCAGCGAGATATGCCATCATATCACCAGTGGATCTGTTGCTGCGGAAACCGTATTGGCGGTCATTGAGGAGTTTCCGTGATTCAAGATATTTCATAAGCTGACGGTTAATCAGCGTTTCCATGACCTTGGAAAGAAGGGAATGTAGAGCGAATGGACACCACAGCTCCAGCCCGGAGAGTCTTTGAGTCCAACCCCGAGGGACGAAGAAGCAGAGGACGGCCGCACTTAAGATGGCGCTCACAGGTGGAAGGGGACCTCAGCCAACTGGGTATGCGGCAATGGAAAAGGCTAGCAAAAGATCGTGCTAGATGGAGGGGCATGTTGGTTGAGGCCCAGGTTCACCCCGAACTGTAGCGCCCATTAAGAAGAAGAAGATGTATGTGTGCATGTTGGCGTTACAGTCCATGAAGGACCAGAGCCGAGCTTCTCTCATTCACCCATGTTGGGTGTGATTTTAATTTTCCCATAGGTGAAAGGGACCTACAGTTTATTGCCGGTTCCGAACGGCGTTCGGGAAGCTTTTTATGACAATTTTACTACAGGGGGTTTTGTCAGAACCCCGCTGAGGAGAAACACCGTGAAAACACGTTCGATGACATGGCTGTGTCGGGATTCGATCCCGTGTCATCGGCATCAGAGGCCAACACACTACCCACTGCGCCACGGTGCTATTTGTATTAAGCTAGTTCTTCTTTGGTGGCGTTACGGACCATGAAGGACCAGAGCCAAGCTTTTCTCAATCACCCATGTTGTGTGTGTGTCATATTGCCAGACCAATATCCATTTCGAAAAATCTATCTCGCTCACCGTATTGCCTGAAATAGTTCCTCGATTGCATTTGGCCATTCATCTTACCTCGAACTATCAAACTTATGTAAATCGCAGCATGTTACCCACTCAATGGCGCTTGGAAGTTTATTTATTTTCCAGTTTTTCGTTCAATGCGAGTGCCTCGGTCGCGAATAAAGATATCAAACTACCGAGCATTCATGTCGCCATTAATTCACGCAGTAATTGATTTTCAATTCAATTTAAGAACTCGCGCCCATTACACAGAGTCATGCCACTCCCTCTTCTGCACCCAGGTAATAAATCCACTTCAAGCTCTTTTCCGTCAACAATCACCACCGCCGCTCGGCAGAATAAACCGCGATCGTACGACCAAGTCATTCCAATTTAACGGTAATTATCACCGTCCGCCACTATTGTTTCACTCCGTATCAGAGCGTTGCAAAGGACTGCATAGTCTACAGTCAATCCGGTATGCGACATTGAAATACCTCTCTCATGTACATATGTATCTCAAGCGAACGCGAATGTGATCCGAAGGGTTACGATCGGTGATCGGATTGACAGCCTATGGGATTGAGTCTCCGAATCAATTTGGAATGTCAGCCAAAAGCAACACAAAAGTTGGCCACTGGCTGCGATAAAAACCCCTGAAGGCGCCTACTTACATCTATTTACTTGTATGTAGCTCCTACGATCTTTGATCGGCAGCTGGCGCGCTCGCGGATCGCTTGGTGTAACGATTTGTTTGTCGGTTGTTACTCGGTTTTTGGTTTTTACGCACGTGCTATGGACTGCTTCCGGCAATGAACTTGTTCATTGTGCGTGCGCGTTTTACGCACTTGGTATTAGCAACTGGTTTTTGGGGGCCAGTAGGCGTTTGGTAAGAACGAGTGTCAAGGAAAAATAATGACATGAATCCGTTGGTACTAAAAGGCACTTCCATCCCGATATCCAAGGAGGCTAAGTATCTAGGAGTCATCTTAGATAGTAAGCTTCTCTGGTCAAAACATGTAGAGTCAAAAACCACCAAAGCGCTGTCAGCTTTCTGGCAATGCAAAGGAGCTTTTGGCAAAACATGGGGCTTATCGCCGGCAAAGGTCCTCTGAATCTACACGGCAATGATAAGACCTATAATCTCATATGCATCGGTTGTCTGGTGGAACAGACTAAAACTCAAACACGTCGTAGCCTCTTTCACCAAACTCCAAAGAACGGTTTGTCTCAGCTGCACGGGGGCCTTCCCCAGTACGCCGGGCGCTGCTCTAAATGCTAAGATGAGTCTTCCACCGCTTGATATATTAATCAGAGGGTGTGCTCTGAAAGCCATGTCTCTGAAGAGAAATGGCTTTTGGTACAACTCGCATAGGAATAACGGTGTGCTTGCGCAAGAATTGTCCTGCGACCCCTGTCTCATGGACATGCCTTCTGACGCACTGACGCCCGTTATCCTATTGCGTCGTAATTTCACAGTCGAGTTTCCATGGCGTCAGGATTGGCTATGGCTGGATACTGAACCTGGAAAGGATAGTCTTCGCATTTTCACGGATGGCTCCAGATCTGGGCGGTGGTCCGGTGCTGGAGTCTTCTTTGAACGCGAAACTATCCGACTGCACTTCTCGTTAGAAAAGTATGCGTCTGTCTTCCAATCAGAAATATACGCAATCCTAAAGGCCATGCACAATGTTGTGAAGCACAGGTGGAAGGGGGAAAGCATATGCGTCTGTAGTGACAGCCAAGCTGCATTAAAAGCTGTGTGTAACACCTTAACAAGCTCCAAATTAGTGCTTGAACTCAAGTCCTTCCTGAACAAAGTCGGCATACTAAATTCATTAAGGCTTTTATGGGTTCCAGACCACTCTGGGATCCCAGGAAATGAGACCTCTGATGAACTCGCTAGAATGGGTTCAGAGGAGAGCTTCTCAGGACCTGAACCCGCTCTAGGTCTACCTGCGTCCACGGTAAGTTCCTACATTAACGATTGTGTATTTGACACAAACAACCGTAGATGGAGGGATTGTCCGGGTTGCAGGATGACTAAGCGCGTATGCCCTGATGTCTGCAAAAAATCTGCAGCATTCATCCTGTCTTTATGGAGAATCGACTGCAGAAGGCTTGTGGGGGTTATCACGGGCCATTACACTTTTGCCGTGCATCTCTACGTGCTCGGCATCAGTGAGACGCCTACCTGTGCTGCTTGTGGCGAAGAGGAGGATGATAATGCAGAGCATTTCCTCTGTGATTGTCCCGCCTTTGCTCGCATATGGTGGCGCACCCTTGGAGCCGAAGTGGTTTGTCCCGAATCCCTTACACCACTGAGGCTCCTTCAAATTTTTCTTCGGAAAACGGAGAAAATACAGTAATGTAAGGTGTCTGTCTGGAGTACAATGGACCAGTGATTGCGTCTGAGTGCTCCAGCGGATAGCAGAAGCTTTCAACAAAAAAAAAAAAAACTGTGCACCTAGCCCTTTATACTATATAGCCCTCAACAAATATGTCCTCCATCATAACCAGGCCTTTCTCCACTTCTTATTATATTTGTTCGCGCCCACTTGAATGCGGTTATCTTCTTCTGACTGACTACCTTAAGCTTGCTTTGCTTAAGCTTAATTTTCCAACAAACTCCTTTTAAAAGCTAAAGATCCTCGCTTAGTCCGACTGATTGGATCAGACATCTGTGTACGTGAGTAATTTTACGGTATTGAAGCAGATTCCGAAGCTTTACATGACCTCTCAAAGACGACGTTGGAAGAAAAATACAATCCATCCATATCCGGAATGTTGCCGTCGAACGCAATACGATCGAACTGGTTCATGATTGATTGACTTAGCGACCGATCAATTTTTTTCGTACATGTTGAGTTGGGGGAATTCCATACTGGCAACAAGGAATTGCCCTCATAAAATCAACTGGACCCAATCTGTTTCCGTATGTCAAGCCGTAGTAAAAAAAGTCATGAAATTGTTCAATAACTGAACCAGTCTTTCCCTTATGAGACCTGAACCGACATAAGCGCATGTCGTTTCGAATGTACATTTGGATGGGTCTTTATGAGACCCAACTTTCTCCTAAGCCTGTGTTTAACGCGAACGTCTTATAATAGAAAAAAAGGACAGTCGGTTCAAAGATGATTTCTACGACTTTCTGGATGCTTTGCAGGCGTAATAAACAGACATGTGTGTTTCACGCGTCTTGATCTCAACGCAAGTCTGGGGAAAAGCAACAACTTTAAGCGAGTCAATATCATCTGAAAAAGAATTCATATTTAGGGGCATATGGTTGTCATACCTCATCATTGTAAAGAGGACTTGTCAGTCATCTGATCAAAAGTCCTCTTCTTCTTCTTAGGTGGCGCTACAGTCCGGTGTGAGCCTGGGCCTTTTTTTTTATACATAGGGCTAGTGCTACTATTAGCAATATGGCACTGCGACCTTTGCAGATCTATTGTGCCTGCTAGCCGATTAGCCGAGTAGCCTCTCCACCTCTATAATGAAGTTGAGAATGCTTCTCGCAGGAGCCAGGGTGATCCCCTCAGGGGTCATAACTTCACTGAGAAGGATGCGCTTCCTAAGATGGCAGAGAGCAGCACACTCACATAGTATGTGTTCTGCCGTCTCATCGTGCTCTAGACAGAGCCGACATTCAGCTTCAGATGAGAGACTAATTTTGTTTAGATGATATCTCAGACTGCAGTGTCCCGTTAGATAGCTGACTAGTCTTCTGATGTCCCCTCTATTGAGTTTGAACTTGGGCTACAGTCCGGTGTGAACCAACAAGCTTCTCCAGCTGCCACGGCATTTTGCCAGCTGTTTCCAACGGCGCACCCCCAGTTGGTTAAAGTCCTCTTCCACCAGTGTGCGCCACCTTTGATTCGGTCGTCCTCTGCTGCGTCGTCCCTAGGGGTTGGACTCGATGACTCTTCCGGCCGGAACTGTGTTATCCATTCGCTTTTAATAGCTTAGCCATCTTAGTCGTCCGAAGACGTCGTACTAGGCCGATGTCGCCGTACAGCCCGTAAAGTTCATCGTTGTGTCTTCTGCTCCACTCTCCGTTTATACAAACGGGACCATCAATTTAGAACAGAATTTTCACTTCGAAACGACCAAGAGCTTCCTCATTCGCTTTCGTTGAAGTCCACGACCCTGCGCCCTAGAGGAGGACCGGGATGATAAAGTTTTGTATAACGCAAACTTGCAATTGCCCCTTGAGCCCAAAGAAGCTGCGGTTGACAAAAGCAGTTCTGTGTTTGATCCCAGCGCTGCTGTTGTTGTCGCTAGTTACTAGTGAGCCAAGATGAAGTCCTTGACCACTGACAGCTGCCAATTGTGACATTCTAGCCGAGACGTCGGTGTTATGCGTGTTATTTGGTTGACAGCATACAATTCGTTTTACCCTCGTTAACCGAAAGACTCATTTTAGCCGCTTCTACTTCAACCCTTTAGAACGTTTCTTTGGAATCTCGTTGTGTTCGACCAATTAAGTCAATGTCATCCGCATACGTACCTCTTGGGTTGGCCAGTGAATCTCGTATGATCTTTTCAAGTTGGATGTTGAGAAAATTACATGACAGTGCGTCAACTTGTCTACGTCGTTTTTTAACATCAAATGTCTCTCCATTGTAACCCTGTACGATCTGACGAGTTTGGCAGGGATGTGGCATGGACGTGGCTCCATAAAACTCGTCCCTATGCACACTGTCATATGCGGCTTCGAAACCGACGAAAAGGTGATGGGTGTCGATTTGGTATTCTTGGCTCTTCTCCACAATCTGCCTCAGTGTAGTGCATGCGGCCTACCAGCTCATCTCTAGCCGCTTTAAATATGTAGCTCGGCAGACGGGCCGTTTGCACCCATGGCTTTATTAGTTTTAAGCTTCGAGATTACCAGCTTAATTTCATCTAGGACGGGTGGACGGTAATCTCTTGCATCTTCGTCCGTTGCGAATAGATCATTCTGCCTGACAGCGGTATTACATCTTTCATCGCCGTTAAACAGTCTATAGAAGTGTTCCTTCCATATTCTCAGCATCGACTGTGACTCTACTACTAGTTGTCCGTCCTTATCCTTACAGGCTTCCGCTCTGGCTTTATAGCCCTGGCATGTTCGTTTTACTTTTTCGTAAAACTTGCGAGCATTATTCCTGTGGTAGCATCTCTCCATCTCCTCGATCTCACGCTTTTCATGCTCTCTTTTGTTTTTCCTCAAAAGCATGTGTTCCTCTCTCCGTCTTGTCTGTAGCGTCTTGCTATGCTACATGGTCCTGTCGGCATTGCACATCAAACCAGGGGTTTCTAGCTATCGGTGGCTTGAAACCCAACACATCAGAGGCAGAGTTTTATGGATTGTTCCGGTGTCATCGGAAACTGCGAGAGGTCGAGGGAAACTCATTCGGCAAGTCTCCTGCAAATGTAGCCTTCCGACGTCAAACTTTCACTGTCCAGCTCGACTCCGTGGCATCCTTCTTATCTTCATTCGTACCTTGGCTACAACAAGGTAGAGATCCGAGCCGATGTTGGCTTCTTGGAGGGTTCTCGCATCCAGGATGCTGGAGGAATCGACTGGCTCGATCGCAATATGACCATTCCGGTGATCGATCTTTTATTTCTTTGTGAATATTGAGATGCGGGAATTGTGTGCTAGCCAGAAGGAGATTTCACCCCGCCAGGAAGTTGAGTAGCCGATGTCCGATTTCGGACGTGGTGTCGCGTAGACTATATTTCCCCGTGATCGACTCAAACATGTCCTCTTTGCCCATTTTTGAGTCGACATTTGGCATAAGTTCTGTCTAGTAGATCGTAGAAGTTGTCTTTGAGTCGATCATCCTTTTCTTTGGCGGAGGCGTGCACGGGTATCAAACTAATGCTCCCGAAATCGGCTTTGCAAATAAATTGGCGTTGCGAATAAAGGAATCAGCTAATTGGAAGTTCTCCGAAATGAGGCATGCTGGTATTCTACACCAAACAGGGACATAAGTGATGGCACGGACTACTTAACCCCGAGCCTGGACTTAAAGATTCTATATATGTAAGACAGCAATTCCCAACCGACGACAATGGGATGGGAATGAATTCCCAAGCAAAGGCACTGCAATAGAAATATACACGGACGGGTCCAAGACAGACATGATGAGGAAGAATCTAGATTCTGTCCCCTATGTAATGGCACCTCTCCTAGCCGCCTCAAGAAGACGGTTTCTGCGAGAATACTTCTTTGGTGAACTAGCGGATCTATCCGAAGTAGCACAATGGACCTATCTTGGTCTAAGTGACCCCCACGCTTTACCTAACCAACCAACCAACTCGTTCAGAACCATAGTTACAGCTTCTTTGACCTTTTTCACGCCGCCAAGATAAGTTTCCTTGATGTGCGATTTCATCTACGGAAATAAACAACATGTCTCAGGGGACAATATTAGGGCTATAGGGTTCATGCGACAACGTTGGGGTACTTTTTCTCGCCAAAAGCTTGTGAACAATCAACGAGGAATGGGCCGGCGCTTGTCGTGGTGCAAACACCAGTCCCTGCTCGCAATGTTCGGGTGGCACACGGAAAACACGCCTACAAACAACTGACCAGTCAATGTCTGTCCAGTAGAAAGATATTCACGATGAAGAATGCCGCGGTACGAAAGGTGACGGCAGCTCCTTTACGTGGATCGTCTTCTCGAAAATGAGGACGAAAGCCTTACCATTAATTCTACGCGATACCATGCGATGGTAACGGTCTAGTTTTTGCCCGAACATGATGGAGCCGACTTAGGTAGGTAGTAGGAGTGGCCGCCTGGTTTCAGAGAGACCATAAGTGCCGTTTTAATGCCACCACCCAAGCGACCCAGGGTGTTGATTTGTGTTTCAAATCTATCCTGTGGAGTTGAGACATTGAATGATGTTGCAGAACTCTATCTTACTGAATTCTGATAATCCGTCAAATAAGGCTTCGGCTAGTGTGCGCTGTCCGGTTCTAGCTAGAGCCGGGCATTCGCGTAGGAAATGGTCAAGGGTCCTTGCAAATTCCGCAGTGTGTGTGAGTTCTTTTTGTGTTGGAGGAAGGCCACGTCTTTTTTGATATTACACAGTTGCTCAGGTGCTCTATCTGGAGTTCGGCTTTGAGAGGAAATGTTAAAAAATGTTTCCCTTGATCAGTCCAATGGGACCAAATACTGCCTCCGCCAGGAAACTATCAAGGGAAGAGCCGTGCCTTGCCAGCCAGTGCGACTAGCTTGGATGTTATGGTATGTGAATCGAGAGCGTTGATGGCTGACTCGGTGCCAATACAAATGACAACGTCTCTCTTAGTAATGGGAAAACGAGTGAGCCTGGAGCACACTAGCGGAGTCCAGAAGACGAAATGATTTGGAACTATTCAGTTCTGCTGAGAAGATGCCCGAATCGACTCCGCACTCCATCGTCGAACCATTGGTAAGAAACGATACCTAATGGTTAGTGAAGTGTAATCAATTTTTCCATACCATTCTGGTTGGGAAATGGACTTGGCGGCTTTGTTTAGGTTTTATTTGGGTATTATTAAGTCGGTTGAAGTCGTCGCCAGGTCTCCAACAGGTTCAACACCTTACAATAACCATAGGGTGTTGATGATCAGAATCCGGATTATCTGAGCCTAATTGCCCTGCAAGATGCAGTATATTCGTTGTGTAGATGCCAAGAGAGGAGGTTTAGGAGTACGTTGAGTGCTTCGATCGAGCTGGAGCGAAGGGCCCCTGTTACACCAATGCCGGCCGTCCTCTGAACTCGGTTAAGTTCGGTAATGTTGTATGCTTTGCTTAAGGCAGGCCACCATACAAGTGATAGGTAGGTGAGGATGGGACATGTACATCCACAGCAACATTTTGGGCTGGAGTCACCACTTTTTGCCAAAAGTTCTGCTACAGACATAGACAGCGACACATGCTCTCCGTACTCGATGTTCTATATTTAGCTTTCATTTGAGCCTTGGATCTAGGATAACTCCTGGATATCTAGCCTCGAAAGACAGAGAGTGTCTGGTTTTAGAATCGAGGGAGATTAAATGCCGGTTTCTTATACTTAGTGGTAAACAACATCAGATCCATTTTATGGGGATTTAGGTTAAGTCCACATTCTTGCTGCCCAGGCCCTTAGCTTAGTCCGAGACCTCTCTGGAAACATCCCCGATAGCCAAATAACCATGTAATCTGCATAAGTGACCGTCATAATGTCTAAATCGTTAGACTTTTTGGAAGTACCTAATGGGGGCGACTCGCCTCCAGTATTACATGCACAAGCATCACCTGTTCATCATTCCTTTTCATTTCTGACAGGCCTGTGTATATACAAAAAACTGGAGCCTACACGATCATATTTCGGAAGATCACACGCGGTTGTCAACGTAATAAGCCATTTTTGAATTTAAGACCGCGACTTTTTTCTCAGACCTTGTCTCAATGACTCTAATGAACTAACCGTCGTTGTCGATTTCCTTCGAAACTATACTTCTGTAGAAAAAAATAATTCATTCATTCATTATCAGGCCAGCGATCCATGGAGGATCTGAGCCTGAGCTATAGCTGCCTTCCATCCTTGACGGTCCCGGGCACGCTGCCTCCAGTTGTCAAGACCAAGATGACTTACATCCGCGATTACTTGGTCTTTATACCGGAGGTTCGGTCTTCCTCTTCTTCTCGAACCAGGAGGCTCGGAGTTGAAGACCCTCTTGGCTGGAGCGTTGATGTCCATGCGCTCGATGTGGTCGAGCCAGTGTAGTCGACGGATCCTTGCCTTCCGGACTACATCCACATCTTGGTACAGCTCGTAGAGTTCGCGGTTGTGGCCTCTTCTCCATTCACCTTCCTCACAGACAGGACCAAATATCCGGCGCAGAATTTTTCTTTCGAAAGAACCCAAAATCAGCTCCGCTGTCCTGCTTATCGTCCAGCATGACCGCTGTCCTGCTTATCGTCCAGCATGACTTTGGTCTTTCGAGTGAAGAGTTTTGACCCCAGTTGTTTGGACAAGCCGAAGTAGAAACGGCTGCCAAGGGCGATTCTAAGCCGGATCTCCACTATGGTGTCATTTGTGGAATTTACGTTTGCCCCGAGGTAGACAAACTCCTTAACTACCTCGAAATTGTAGCTGTCAATTGTTATATTTTGTCCCAGGTGGTGAGCGACGGATTGGTTTTTGCTTGACAGCATATACTTCGTTTTGTCCTCATTGATCTTAAGACCAACTCGTTTCGCCTGTTCTTCAATCGCCGTGAATGCTTCCAAAATGCCACGGCGTAAAAGGCTCGTATTTTATGTTTATCCCTAGACTCCTCGATATCCTTGAGCTGGGACGCTGCGAAGATTCTTTTCTTTTGTCGCAGTAGTTTTTTCTCCTCCCTTCTTCTGGCGCGGTACTCTTCTTGCGCTGCCCTGGTTTTTCTCTGCAGCGCCTTTTGGTACGCCTCGTCGGTTGCTGCCTTTTTCTGCTCACACTCGCCATCATACCACGAGCTTCTTGTCGGGGGTGGTAGGTATCCTAAGGTGGTTTCGGCTACTTCCTGAATGGCTGAGCGGCATTGCAGCCACATATTATTGGCATTTGTGTTCGACGTAGGCATACCGTAGAGTCTTTCGCTCAGCTGCTCCCTGTAGACTCTGGCAACCTCCGGTGTGCTCAAGCGCCCCATGTCGGACCTCCTCCTGATGGGCTGGTGCAGCTTTCTGACATTGGACAGTCGAGCTCTGAATCTTGCTGCTACTAGGAAGTGGTCAGAGTCGACATTTGCCCCTCTGAATGTTCGCACATCCAGGATGTTTGACGAGTGCCTTGCGCCAACGAGCACATGGTCGATTTGGTTGGCGGTTCGACCGTCCGGAGATCGCCAGGTTGCTGTGTGGATTCGCTTGCGAGGGAATCTTGTGCTACTTATCACCGCATTACGAGCTGTCGCAAAGTCAGCGAGTCGGAAGCCGTTATCTGTTGTTGTATCGTGGAGGCTGTGCTTTCCTATCACTCCGCTAAGGGTGTTCTCCATACCGATTTTGGCGTTGAAGTCGCCGAGCACGATTTTTACATCGTACTCCGGACAAGCTCCGTAGGCGTTGTCCAGGAGGTCATAGAAGTCCTCCTTGATAGGGTCTTCAGCCTCGTCGGTAGGGGCGTGTGCGCATATAACGCTGATGTTATAAAATCTGCCTCTGATGCGGATCACAGCCAGGCGATCACTTATAGGTTTAAAGTCGATGACCTTCGACCTTAACCGCTTTCCCACGACAAATCCGCATCCCAGTAAGTGCAGCCTTTTGCGACAGCTGTAATAAATGTCGCAATTTTGCTTCCTAATCATTCCGTTTCCTATCCAGCGTATTTCCTGGACCGCAGTAATATCCGCCTTGTACTGCGTGAGGATTCCTTCTAGTTTATGAGCAGCTCCGGGAGTGTACAGGGTTCTGACATTCCAGGAACATACTCGCAAATCGTGTTCCTTTTTCGTGCGTTGTCGTCGTCGAGTATCCGTCCGTGTATCGGTTTTTTACGTGGGCGGATTGTTAGCCCACCGCACAACCGCCATTCTGGTCGGGGTTTTTTTCGTTGCATACGTTTGTTCACCTCCCAATGGTTGTTGAAGAGGCTATCCAGAGGGCGCAGTGAGGAGGCCGTATGTCAACTTGGCCCGGGCATTTAAACAGGGATCGTTGCTGGCATCTCGCCAGGTTGAGAGCAATCAACAACTTTACCCTGTATGTCCGAGCCCATGCCCTCCAAAAAACAAAAATAATTATAATGACGAATCACGGTGAGTGATACTTAGAGAGCGTGACACGATGTACTCGTATAAGTCCATCAGACTTGTCTCCCACAAGTCTAAGTAGAGGATCAGCTTAGCTACAACACTCTGTAATTGAGCAATGCCGGAACTAAATGTTGTTGGGAATGTTCTGTCGTTAAACCCACTTCATGACCATATATATTCTTCTAAATATAAACAAAACCAGTTCTCGATCCACATACACCCAGCATCAATCATCGGAAAAAAATACCCACTGAGCTCCTATTCAGAACCAGTAGCCAATCCTGGATCACTTAGCAATTACTTGTATAGCGTTTTGTAATCATTTTTTGCTTTCTGCAGCCCTCAGTCATATGAAACGTAATCCTGCCTGACCTAAGACAACTTAAGCTGCTGTGTAATCTCTGGCAGACCATTTGTCACCTTAGCGTCACACCACCAGAACAAGGAAGTTATGCCTAGAAGTCATCTATCCAATTGCATTCCGATCAATAATATTAACAAACTTACTTTCATTGACACACCCCGATTTTTGTGTCAAATAGTGGAACAATCATTTCGGACTAAACTCGATACGACAATGAATGGACAATAGACACCCAAGCGATGTTAATAACTCGTTTCGTTTTAACCAAACATTTCAAACACGGTTCGCTCGCCTCGACGCTCAAAGACATTGGCATTGTCATTGTCGTGGCAACATGGATTGCTAATCCCCTGTCACATTCGATATTTATTGGCTCGCAAAGAATCTGAAGAGTGATTTAAAACAGAGGGGGGAGTGGAAGATCAGCGTGATGTTTCCGTGTCCCTCTATTAACGACAATTGACAATTCATTCTGGAGGTAAGCTTCGCGGGTAATGAGATCAACTATAAAAGCGCCCCCGAATGCGGTAATGAAGCATCAGTAACGATTTATTCGTCGCACAGTCAAGACTCTTCTCCAGTCAATTTAAAAATAACCATCCAACCAGCAACATGAAGGTACACCTTTCCTCACTCATGGATTCTTAACTGGGATTACTCACTTATTACATTTTTGTATTCGTTTAGTTCGCCGTTGTCGCCGTAGTCGTGTTCGCACTGGCCATCTCAGCTCAAGCCTCTGTGTTTCCATATTTGGCTGCCCCACTTACCTATACCGCCGTCCATGGACCAGCTCTGGCTGTAGCTCCTGCCGTTGTTCCAGCCTCAGTGGCCATTCATGCTAGCCCAATTGTCCATGCTGCCCCAATTGTTGCACCAGCTCCAGTAGTGGTTGCCGGTGAGGGTACATATGTGGCTAAGACCCGTGGATCGGTGCACATTGCTCCATTGCCAGGACACCTGAATTCTGCGGCATCCGTGAACTTGGAACCAGCACCAGGAACCATCTAAAGAGGAGAACTGCCAATACCGCCCTTTTCTTCGTACTCCAACACACAAACTATAGACCCGTTCTAAAAACCTACTGCCTCCTCCAGAAATGTGAAGTCCTCAGCATCGTCGTAGTGTTGCCAGAAGTTATTCTGTTTTTTGTGCGTTAGCTGATTGTGTTCCTCCTCGAGTATTAAAGAAGTATATTGTGACCATTCCATAAATAAAAATGTTTTAAAAAAAGCAATACAACTTCCAATCGTTACTAATGGTTGCCATACCAAAAAATCATACAATAACCCGTAGATATCCACTAAACGGGCCATCTACTAGGTATAATGGAAGTCAACCAGCTTCTTTTGCAGCTAACTTTCTTATGGTGAAAACCACGCAACAGGTTTGAGGATTTTGTATATTTATTCAAATATCTGAGCAAACCCCCAACACTTAATTGACAAGACATTAGAAATCAGTTTTGGATGTCGCCAGCCCTAGTTTGTCAAGGCCCTCTTTCGAGCTGTGGTTTTTTAAACACCAGGATTGCAGGAGATATTTCGAGATGAACGTCGGCCTCAACCAAGAAGCCTTACCAGCTAGCACGATATTTTGCTAGCTGCTTTCAATGTCGCACGCCCAGTTGGTTAAGGTCCTTTTCCTCCTATGTGCGCCACCCTAGATGCGGCCGTCCTCTGCAACGTCGTCTTTCCGGGTTGGAGTCAACGACTCTTAGGGCTGGAGCTGTGCTGTCCATTCGCTCTATATGGTCTAGCCATCTTAAACGTTGGACCCGTAGACGTCGTACTAGGCCGATGTCACTGTACAGCCCATACAGTTCGTGGTTGAATCTTATCTTCCACTTTCCGTCAACACAAGCGGGATCATTTTCCTCTTGAGCCCAAAGAAACATCGGTTGGCAAAGGTTATTCTCCATCTAATCTCAGCGCTTATTACCAGTGGGCCAAGGTTGACAAAATATTTGACTAAATCAAAGTTATAGCTGCCAGTAGTGACATTCTGGCCAAGACGTTGACTTCTTTGGTTGGCGTCTTTCTTTGACGACAGCATATATTTGGTGTTGCCGTCGTTTACTTTCAGACCCACTTTAGCCGCTCACAAAAGCTTCATTGACGTCTCTCTGCGTTCTCCCAAGCACGTCATCAGCGTATACGAACAGTTACGCAGACTTGAAGTAGATCGTGTCGCTTGTATTGGCCAGTGATTCCCGCACGATCTTTTCAAGGATGATGTTAAAAAAATCGCTTTATAGACCGTCGCTCTGTCTAAATCCTTTTTTGACATCGAAGGCCTCGGTTATCTCCTTACCGACCTTAATAGAGCAGAGGGAATTCACCATTGTCATCTTGCACAGCCTGACCAGCCATTTTCCTATGCCCCTAATCTATAGGGCCGCGCAGGCAGCAACTTGCCTGCTGAAGGGATCCCACGGTGGTAGATGTAATTGTATATTTAGGGATTCCGTGGGGGTTGATCTGATCGCTCTGTTTATAAATAAACTGGCCGATCTTTGTACTTTCCCCAGAAGGTTTCGATAGATTGCCTTGTCCAGAGCAGTCCAGCAGACTACGATAACAAACAAGATGATGGGCCTTATGACTGCTGTGTAGAGCCAGTGCATAATGCTTGGTTGGAAGCCCTACTTCTTGCCCACCACTTTCTTGCAGCTGTAGAGGGCAGTGGTTGCTTTATTGACGCGGTCAAGAATGTTGGGTTTCCAATTTAGCCTCCTGTCAAGGACTAGGATTATTAGTTGGGTTCCACCCAGCCTCGGTGGGTTGAAGGGCGGAATGTTGTCGATCTTGCACAGTACTGCGTCCAGGTTTCTACTGTATATAATGCACCCTGCATTAGGTCGCCTAGAGTACTGGGAAAATTTCCTGTGGCGGCAATAGCAATGTCATCTGCATAGGCGGTCACAGCGTACACTTCCTGTTCTAGCAACAGAAGTAGTTGACCACTACGTTCCAGAGGAGAGGGGAGAGTACTCCACCCTGCGGTGTACCTTTGCTTACCATTCTAGTTGATACGGCACCAGCGAAGTTGGCTTTGACGACTCTTTGCGCTAGCAGTTATCGTACCAGTTCTAACACTGATCGCGTAACACCCAGCCTAGACAGCGCTTGGGTGACGGCCCAAGGTTCAACATTGTTAAATGCGCCCTCAATATCGAGAAAGGCCACTAGAGTATATTCCTTACATTCCAGTGACCTTTCTATTTTGCTAACTAGCGAGTGGAGTGCTGTTTCCACCGACTTGCCTTTGTTGTAGGCATGTTGGTTATCCGATAGCCTTCCTGAACTACAACTGTAACGAATGTGTGCGTCTAAAATCTTCATTAGAGTTTTTAATAGAAAAGAAGTAAGACTAATAGGCCTCAAGTCATTTGCACAGGCGGTGCTAAATGTGATCGATGATTGGTGTACTAGAAATGGGCTGTCAGTCAATCCTCTTAAGACCGATGTCGTTCTCTTTACGAGAAGGAGGAAAAATATTGACATGACTCAGCTGGTACTAAAAGGCACTTCCATCCCGATATCCAAGGAGGCAAAATATCTAGGAGTCATCTTAGATAGCAAGCTTCTTTGGTCAAAGCATGTTGAGTCAAAAACCACCAAAGCGCTATCATCTTTCAGGCAATGCAAATGAGCTTTTGGCAAAACATGGGGTTTATCGCCAGCAAAGGTCATCTGAATCTACACGTCAATGATAAGACCTATAATCTGGTTGTCTGGTGGAACAGACTAAAACGCAAACATGTCGTAGCCTCTTTCACCAAACTCCAAAGAACGGTTTGTCTCAGCTGCACGGGGGCTTTCCCCAGCACGCCAGGCGCTGCTCTAGATGCTATGATGAACCTTCCACCTCTTGATATATTTATCAGAGGGTGTGCTCTGAAAACCATGTCTCGTCTGAAGAGAAATGGCTTTTGGTATACCTCGCATAGGAATAACGGCGTGCTTGCGCAAGAATTGTGCTTCGACCCCTGTCTCATGGACTTGCCTTCTGACGCACTGATGCCCGTTATCCTACTGCGCCGTAACTTCACAGTCGAGTTTCCATGGCGTCAGGATTGGCTATGGCTGGATACTGAACCTGGAAAGGATAGTCTTCGCATTTTCACGGACGGCTCCAGATCTGGGCGGTGGTCCGGTGCTGGGGTCTTCTTTGAGCGCGAAAACATCCGACTGCACTTCTCCTTAGGAAAATATGCGTCTGTCTTCCAATCAGAGATATACGCAATCCTAATTGCCATGCACTATGTTGTGAAGCACAGGTGGAAGGGGGAAAGCATATTCGTATGTAGTGACAGCCAAGCTGCACTAAAAGCTGTGTGTAACCCCTTAACTAGCTCCAAATTAGTGCTTGAGCTCAAGTCCTTCCTGAACAAAGTCGGCAGACTAGATTCATTAAGGCTTGTATGGGTTCCAGGCCACTCTGGGATCCCAGGAAATGAGATCTCTGAAGAACTCGCTAGAATGGGTTTAGAGGAGAGCTTCTCAGGACCTGAACCCGCTCTAGATCTACCTGCGTCCACGGTAAATTCACACATTAACGATTGTGTATTTATTACACACAACCGTAGATGGAGGGATTGTCCAGGTTGCCGGATGACTAAACGCGTATGCCCTGATGTCTGCAAAAAATCTGCAGCATTCCTCCTGTCTTTAAGGAGAGTCGACTGCGAAGTCTTGAGGGAGTTATCACGGGCAATTACACTTTTGCCAAGCATCTCTACGTGCTCGGCGTCAGTGAGACGCCTACCTGTGTTGCATGTGGCGAAGAGGAGGATGATACTGCAGAGCGTTTCCTCTGTGATTGTCCCGCCTTTGCTCGCGCACAGCTCTATATCACCGAAGCTCCTTCAAATTTTTCTCCGGGAAACGGAGAAAATACGGTAATGTAAGGTGTCTCTTCTGTTTTTTTTTTTTTTTTTTATGGTTGCGCCAAAGGATGTGTAATCTTCTAAAGATACCAGTAACCCGGGTTACCAGTATGCACGATTCGCAAACCCAACAGTTCGTTGTTTTAGGAATGCGCCTACGTACTAAACCACACCCTGCACACTTCAACCACTCTCCCCGCGGGACTACCGTCAGGTATTACTTCACGGGGCTGGTCAGCATTTTATGCTCTTCTTCCTCTGCTCGCTGGTTCGACATTGGATCCTGCGTTTGCTGTCCTTTGTTGTAGGAGATGTATCATATGAGTTTGGTTTTCACTCTCTCTGACTCTCTCCAACCGTCGTAGTTCCTTCTTAATTGTTGCTGTTACCTGTTTCACCACATCCCATACTGCGCTCGATGTTAACATGTGGTTTACTATGTTCTCGGGGGTTGGTGCTTCTCCAAATCTTTCCTCTATTTGCCTGCGCTCTGCACTAAAGTGTGGGCACTGAAAAAATACGTGCTCCGCGTCTTCTCTTTCCTCCCCGCAGTTTAAACAGAGGGCAGATTCCTTTAAATCAAACCTGTTCAGGTATCCTTGGAAACAGCCATGTCCTGATAGAAGCTGGCATAAATAGAAATCCACTTCCCCGTAGTCACGTTCCGTCCATTAGCGAATATCGGGTATAAGCCGAAAGGTCCATCTTCCCTTTGTGGACTCGTTCCATCTTTCCTGCCATGTTCTCATGCTTCGCTGCTTTTCCTCTAATTTTATATATTTTGCTGAGGCTCTGGGATCCCGAATTTCGGCGTCATAGGTTCTCTGTAGCTCGCTGGCCAATATATCTGCTGGTAGCATTCCTGCAATGACACATATAGCGGTATCGGATATTGTCCGATATGCACAGCAAACCCTCAGTGCACAAAGTCGGTTGACGCAGCTAATCTTTTTAGCATTTGACTTATCTTTCACAGCTTTGGCCCATATTGGTGCTGCATACATTAAGATTGATTGCACTACCCTTGACAGAACTAGTCTTGTTTGTTGTCTGGGCTCTCCAATATATATAAGGTGTCTGCCTGGAGTACAATGGACCAGTGTTTGCGTCTGAGTGCTCCAGCGGATAGCAGAAGCCTTCAACAAAGCATTTGCCTGCCTTGGGTGTGAAAATTACTTTGGTTACCTTCCACTTGCTGGGGATGTAGGATAGGCAAAGGCAACTCTTGTATATTACCACAAGCCAGGGGAGGATGAGATCTGCTACCTGCTGGGGATGAGATCTGCTACCTGCTCAACCCTAAAGCCCTCTATCTACTGATCATAGTTTTTCCTCAGTCCAGTAGGCAAAATTGTCAATTGTTCCAGTATCTGTGTTTCAGTTTTCTGACGTTTCGCTTACACTCGGTTGTCAGCGGTATTTTTTGTTATTTTGTTAAATTGACCAATAAAGTTTGAATTAAAAAATTTGAATGATCGTATAAACCATGGCTCTTATAGCATTCAACGAGAATGTGGACACATCCACAAAACAAAAATACCGGGTATGAGTAATGTTGGATGTGATCTCAGAACACCTTTCTTTCAATGGGTTTTTCAATCTTGTAGGTGAAAAAAACGAAAGGTTATAAAGGTGTCAACTTACTACTTGAACCATCCCCGAAGCAATGGTTCGAGGATCCAGATGCCCTAGTCGCGTAAGTATGTTTAATGAATTCCGAGCGCCTGTCATTGAATTATGAGACATGTTTGACGGTATCTAATTGATACCCATATTTGTATCTGAGGGAAGGAGCGGAGGGCGTTAGTTGCTTTCTGACACGCTTTAAATGTAAATATAACGAAGAACATATCAGGGGCTTGCCATTATTCCTTGTGTTTCATTGCATTCGCAATGAGTCAAGATTTCGACGGGGGTTTACTATGGTTTTCACGAGGAAATCAAGAACTTACTTCTCAATTATACGGCGTGGAACCCACCAGTTCTTGATTCTCTCAACTGCTTTGTAAGTGAAGAAAATTGTTTTAGTTATGTTCCGTCCACCACTCCGTCTTGATAAGTTTTTGCTCTAAAAACTAAAGAAAATATTTAGCTAAGTCTTGGTTATTTGTTACAAATCTTATCTTGGACCTAAGGCAGATGCACTGTGGTCCTGTCGACGCAAGTACGGTAAAACCTGGGGATTAACACAACAAGTATTCCCCTAGGTAGGTAGGTTTGTAGCCTTCTCAGAATTGAGAAGAACGCACAAGGGCCAGGGAGGCCCGTTGTGCAGCTAGAGGGGGTTTTACCCCCCTATTTGTGGAACCATTTTGTGCTTCTTAAGAAGTTAAGAAGGTTAGGTATCCCTACTTTCTGAACATCTGTCAGACCGTTAAGGAAATAAGAGCCTAGGTAACGTTTCCTGATGTTGCAAAAAGCTGGACAGGCACAGAGAAGGTGGTGAATGGATTCGACCTCCTCCTCATCCTGACAGCTTCTGCAGAAATCATTCGGAACTATTCCTAGTTTTTGTGCGTGACTGCCAATGAGGCAGTGTCCTGTGACGACACCAATGACCTTGTAGGTGTCAGTACTTTTTAGGGAGATTATACTCCTTGTGCGTTAGCTGTCGAGCCGAGGCCAGATTTGCCTGGTGGTGACGCAGGTATGTCCCTGGGTCCATCTCAGGTTCATCTCGGCCCTGGCGAGATTGGCTAGATTATGTTTAATGGTTGTAAGGGGTACTCCCTCACAAGCCACGATTGATTGTGGCGTCGTTCCTTGTTTGGCGAGTGTGTCGGCTTTTTCATTACCTGTAATGTCGCTGTGTCCCGGTACCCAGATAAGCTGTATGTTGAACTGTTCTGCCATCTCGTTAAGAGATAGGCGACAGTCGAGACTAGATTTTGATGTGTACACATAGGACTCCAACGACTTTAAGGCTGCTTGACTGTCTGTGAGAATTCGAATATCCGTTCGCCTGGAAAACGCTGCAGTGATCTGGTAATTTTAGAGCTTTATATAGCTTAAGTTGCTTGCAGAATACTCCACTGTCCACCCCGTCTTTGGTTTTAGACCCGTCAGTGTAGAAATCCACGCATTTTCTGCGGGGTTGAGTTTCACGAGTCCCGTTCTGTCCGGATATATGGTCGTGAAGTTTTTGTCCAAGACTATGGTGGGTTCTATGTGGTCCAAGTTTTCTGCCATAGTTATCCTGTTTTGCAGGATGGAGGAGTGGCCAGTGACATAGCTCGCCCAATTCGAGTTAGCTTTTAGTCTTATGGCCGTGCTGTAAGGTCTTGTATCATGTTAAGCGCAGCCGTTGGTGTGGACCTAAGGGCCCCGGTAATGCACATACATGCCATCCTTTGTACTTTCTTTTCCCCTAGTTATATATCGTAATAGTAAGACCTATCATCACTTATGCATCTGCAGTATAGTGGACAATAGTTGTACAAATAACAATAATCATTAAACTTCAACGCATTCAGCGACTAGCGCGCTATGCCAAGTTACCCTACGGCAGCCCAAAAGGTACTGATAGGACTTACTCCACTGCACCTTTTTATCAAAAAGTTTGCATTACATCGTGCAATCAGAATTCTTCGCTACGGAACAGGACTACCATGTAGACCATTGGATCACATGTTCATTTTGCTACCACTTTCTGAGCGTGCATTACCACACACGCTCATTTTTGACAAGAGATTTGAGATACTGATCCCAAACCGCATAGCTTGGGGAAAGTGGCGATCCCTTGCATAATGTCAAGGACCTTTTGTTGTTTTTTTTTTTTTTTTTTTTTGTGTTGTAGGCTTCTGCTATCTGTTGGGGCAGTCAGACGCCAATAGTGCCAGACAGGCACCTGCCTTTACTATATTTTCCCTGTGTTCCGGAGAAAAATGAGAAGGAGCTTCAGTGATATAGATCTAAGAGTTTCGGCACACATCACGTCGGTCCCAAGGGTGCGCCACCGTGCGCGAACAAAGACGGGACAGTCGCAGAGAAAGTGCTCTGCTGTGTCGTCTTCTTCGCAACGTAAGCGTTTCACTGATGCCGGTCATACAGAGATGCCTGGAAAAAAAATGGAATGGCCCGTAATGACGCCCTTAAGCCTTCTACAGTCAATTCTCCTTCAAGATACGAAGAATGCTGCATATTTTTTGCAGAGATCAGAACGTACGCGCCTAGTTATCCTGCATCCTGGATATTCCCTCCATCTACGAATATGTGCATTAAAGACCCAATCGTTGATGCCGGCATTGACCGTGGAAGCAGGTGCACCCAAGGCGGGCTCAGGGCCTAGAGAACTCATTTCCTGGGATCCCAAACTGACCTGGGACCCAAGCAAGCGTTGGTAAGTTTAGTCTACCGACTTTGTTCAGGAAGGCCTTTTTTTTTTTTTGGTTGTTAAGGGCTTTTACTATCTGTTGGAGCACTCAGACGCAAATACTGGTCCTTTGTCCTTTTGTACTCCAGACAGATACCTTACATTACTGTATTTTCCTGTATTTACGGAGAAAAATGAGAAGAAGCTTTAGCGATGTAGAACTAAAAAATTCGGCACACACCACGTTGTTCCCAAGGGTGCACAAGCAAAGGCGGGACAGTCACAGAGAAAATGCTCTGTAGTGTAATCCTCCTCGCAATATGCAGCACAGATAGGCGTCTCACTTATGCCAAGCACGCAGAGATGCTTAGCAAAAGTGTAGTGGTCCGTAATGACTCCCACAAGTCTTTTGCAGTCGATTCTTCTTAAAGACAGGAGGAATGCTGCGGATTTCTTGCAGACATCAGGGCATACGCGCTTTGTCATCCTGCATCCTGCGTCCTGGATAATTCCTCCATCTACAGTTGTGTGTATTAAACACCCAGTCATTAACATGGGAATTAACCTTGGGCGCAGGTAGACCTAGAGCGGGTTCAGGTCCTGAGAAGCTCTCCTCTGAGCCCATTCTGGCAAGTTCATAAGAGATGTTATTCCTGGGATCACAGAGTGGCCTGGAACCCATACCTCAGCCAGGACTTGAGTTCAAGCACCAACTTGGAGCTAGTTAGGGGTTGCACACAACTTTGAATGCAGCTTGGCTGTCACTGCAGACGCATATGCGAGCACCGTGGCGCAGTGGGTAGTGTGTTGGCCTCTGACGCCGATGACACGGGATCGAATCCCGACACAGCCATGTCATCGAACGTGTTTTCACGGTGTTTCTCCTCAGCGGGGTTCTGACAAAACCCCCTGTAGTAAAATTGTCATGAAAAGCTTCTCGAAATTCGCCGTTCGGAACCGGCAATAAGCTATAGGTCCATTTCACCTATGGGAAAATGAAATCACACACAACATGGGTAATTGAGAGAAGCTCGGCTCTGGTCCTTCATGGACTGTAACGCCAACCTACATACTACATGATGTTTTGACACATTGACACACACAACCTGAACGGAGTGCAGTGGTTGGGGTCGTTGATGTTCATTCACTACTCTCAACCACTCTAGGTGGTTGTCCTAGACCTAGATAGGACGAGAGCCGACCAAATTCCGCGATGGTTATAGTCCGTAGTAACTCGTTCGAGCACTTTAGTATTGCATACGCAGAGGATGAATTTCAGTTGACCATATACTGTGAGTGTTATGCCTGCAGCAGTACGTCTGCTCACTTTCCATTCAAAACTGCGTTGCATACTTTTTTCCGTATAGGAATTGCTTTTTCTTGGCTATGAAGCGAATTTGAACCATAGACCTTCCGCTGGGCGGTCGATGATGTTAACCACTGAACCACGGTCACCCCCAAAGATATGATTTTTCGCCCAAAATCGTTGTCTAATTCACGCTGCTCTAAGGCCCCAACTGCGAAGCGATGACGAAGGTCGCGCGCCTTCAACCTTGTAAGCGAATAATCCGAGATCTTTGTGCACAATTCTCCTCAGGCTAGTGCATCAAATGGGGTACAATGGACCAGTATTTGCATCTGAGTGCTCCAACAGATAGCAGAAGCCTTCTAATCCTTCTATTGCGTGAAATGTTGAGCTGTTGAGATCGATGTCGAGTTGATGTTCGTGAATTGAGTCTCGCACTCTCGGCCACAGCAGCCACATTCTCATCTGTGCGCACCGTACGACAACGGGGACCATGAGGGTTGTCCACCAGCATACCAATCTCACGAACTTTTTGTATCAACTTACGTACAGCAGTCGCGGCGGGTGCTTCATTTCGGCGAAAAATTATTTTCAAAAAACGCACTGTTTGGGCTACACAGCAATCGCTTTTGAAATAAGTTTTCAATATTTCCCAACGTTGTTCAAGCGTAAAGCGACTCATTCCGTTCCGCGGAGGTACGATGCTGACTTTCTGTCAAGATTTCGAGCGGGAAACAGCTGTCAGTTTCAAAATAACCTATAATTAAAAAAAACAAAAACACTAGATGGCCCACACCTTATTAGCACTAGCCGCTCAGGTATTTACTGCCTCAACATGAATTGGTTTCTCTGATTTTTCTCCTATAATCCATGGAATTTGTTCACTTGCCCTGACTTTCGTCGTATAACACAATTGTGGAGCTATGATTGAGCACAAAGCACTATAAAACCAATTATTCGGAACTCGAATTCCAGGTTGAACCTGGTTGCTACAAGAGCAGTTCAATTTACGTCTTTCCATCTTATGCGGTTAACGACTGATCACCTTAACGAGATACTTTATCTGTGCAGTTTCTCACATAGCTAATGAGTAGCTTTGTGCGCTACTGCCAAAGGGTCAGGTGCGAACAGTTCCATGACGCAATAACTCAAGTGGATTGCCATTAGTCAAGCTCTACAGCCATACATGTTGTAGCCATGTTGCATAGCCGTTGTATTGATTACCAGCCACGATCGATACGGGTACTATCTAGCACAAAGTTTAGCTATTTCGTGTAGTACTAGCAAGTAGAATTAACATATAAAAGCACTCGCATGTTAGACTGAAACGCATTCAAATTGAACCATTACAAGCCACCCTCCCAGGGAAAAGACTGTTTTTCCAAAACACCACGCGACCATGTCACCTCCATCCCCCTATCGGTTGGGATGGCAAAAACGATAACTAATAACAAAATCGAATTACGACACGTAAGGATATTCAATTCTTGCAAACTGTTAGGTGTCAAGACACTCACAACTTCGACCCAGTTCTTCAACTCCATGCCGACAGGGTACGAGCACGTCGCAACCACTTGCCGAGTGGAAATGGTTTCACTTTTCGCACCACGAACTCTGACATGCATCACGAGGATTTCAGAATTAATCCGAGAGTGTTCTTCGCCGCCGTCTGACAAGCAACACATAGACTTAATCGCGAGGTCGGATAGAAAGATTAAAGAACGGAGAAAGCAGAAATTGGATTCGAATATTTTCCGGATTCGCGTTTTATTGGAATTCGCATAACTGGTGCCGCTGGGATTGATGTAAGTGGTTCGTGTCATAAAATGCAACCCATCGTCCCTGGGCTTTGATTGAGAACCAGAAATTGGTGTTAAATTATTCCATTTGTGCACATGGCTAAGGTACCAACTTTTGGGGAACTCGCTGCACGAAGGCGGTCAGTCGAGAATGTACCTGCACCGAGTGATGACACCATGAACGTGTGGCAGACATTGGAAGTGATTTCGGGAATAAACTTGCGAAAGAACTATCACTACGAGGGCTATAGTGATCCGGATAATCTGTTGCGGACATTGCCAACACCTTCGCATAGGCTCGATAGTTATCCGGACATAGTGACCACACCCAAGTCAGCGAAGGTGAGCAGAGAGAATAATGACGAGAAAAACGATGACTTTGAGGCGTCAGCTAAGGATGAAGGTGCGATGCGGAATAGTGATGTATCTGTGATTAACAAGAAGAAACGAAGGAAGTCAAGTAGAATTGCCGAGGAACTAGCGGAAAAGGAAATGTTGCTGTCGCTAGATTCCACGGATATTGTGCAATGCAGGTGGGTGGTGATTTAATTTCTTTTGTGTAGATGTGAGAGCTGATATCTAATGGGGAGTACCTAGATGGCATTTGTTCGACCATATCTTAAATTCTTAATTTGATTTGGGACTGTACCTCCTTTTATTGCGCTTAGTTAAAGCCAATTACAAATTATTCTTTTGCCAGTAGCTTCTGCTATCTGTTGGAGCAGCCAGACGCAAATACTGGCCCGTTGTACTCCAGACAGTACAACGTGCGCGAGAAAAGGCGGGATAGTCGCAGGAAAGATGCTATGCCGTGTCATTCTCCTCGCCATATGCAGCACAAATAGGCGTTTCACTGATGCCAAGCACGCAGAGATGTTTAACAAAAATGTAATGGTCCGTAAGGACCCCCACAAGTCTTCTCGGTCTATTCTCCTTGCATACATCTGGGCATATGCGCTTTGTCATCCTGCATCCTGGATAATCCCTCCATCTACGAACGTGTAAATAAAACACCCGATCGTTAATGTAGGAGCGGATTCAAGTCCTGAGAAGCTCTCCTCTGGACCCAATCTGTCGAGTTCATCAGAGATCTCATTTCCTGGGATCCAAGAGAGACCTGGAACCAATACAAGCTTTAGTGAATTTAGTCTACAGACTCTGCTCAAAAAGGACATGAGCTTATGCACTAATTTGAAGCCAGTTAGGGGGTTGGACACAACTTTGAGTGCAGCTTGGCTATCACTGCAGACGCATATGCTTTTCCCCCTCCACCTGTGCTTCACAACATTGTGCGTGACCATCAGGATTGCGTATATCTCTGATTGGAAGACAGACGCATATTTTCCTGACGATAAGTGCAGTCGAAAGTTTTCGCGCCCAAAGAAGACTCCAGCTCCCGACCCCCGCCCAGACCTTGAGCCAAATTAGTGAAATGTCAGCGCAGTAGGATAACGGATGTCAATGCGTCAGAGGGCATGTCCATGAGACAGGGGTCGCAGGACAATTCTTGCGTAACTTACTTACTTAGGTGGAGTTACAGTCCGTGGTGAACCTGGGCCTCAACCAACAAGCGTCTCCAGCTGGCACGGTCTTTGGCCAGCTGTTTCCTGCGCCGCACGCACAGTGGTGTGCGCCACCGTTGATGCGGCCGTCCTCTGCCGTGCCTTCCTACCTGGGTGAATTCGAAGGCTCTTCGGGTCAGAGCTTTATTTTCCATGCGTTCTACATGGCCTAGCCACCTTAGACGCTGTATCCGTAACCGTCGTACCAGACCGATGTCGCTGTACAACCCGTACAGTTCTTCGTTATATCTTCTCCTGCATACACCGTTTGAACAAACGGGACCGTAGATAGTGCGCAGAATTTTCCTCTTGAAACGACCAAGGGAATCTTCATCCGCTTTTGTAAAGTTCCAAGCCTCTGCGCCGTAAAGGAGGACTGGGATGATTAAGGTCTTATATAGTATCACCTTGGTTTTCCGAGAGAGGGCTCTACTTCTCAATTGACTCCTGAGCCCAAAGAAACAGCGGTTGGCAAAAATCATCAGTGAGCCAAGGTAGACGAATTCCTTGACCACTTCAAGGGTATATCCGCCCATGGTAACGTTCTGGCCAATACGTCAGTATTGACCGTCTCTTTTATATGAAAGCAGATATTTGGTCTTACCCTCATTAACCTTGAGACCCATCTTAGCCGTTTCTACCTCAATGCTTACAAAGGTCTCATTGACGTCTCGCCGTTTCCGTCCAATCACGTCAGTGTCGTCGGCGTACGCAAGCAATTGCGTAGACTTGAAATAAATCGTAACTCTTGTGTTGGCCAGTGACTCCTGAACGATATTTTCAAGCACGAGGATGAAAAAGGTGTCGGTTTGCTCATTACCGACCTTCATGGAGCAGCGAGAATTCTCCATTGTCATCCTGCACAGTCGGACGAGTTTGGCAGGGATGTTAAAACTAGACATGGCTTTGTATAGCTCATCTCTATACACGCTGTCATAGCAGCCTTGAAATCGACGAAGAGGTGGTGAGTGGTCCTCTCCAAGATCTGCCGTAGCGTAAATATTTGGTCTATTGTGGATTTACCTGGCTTGAAGCGACACTGATAAGAGCCGATCAGGTTATCCACAAACGGTTTCAGGCGATCACACAATATGGCAGAGAAGATCTTATATGCGATGTTAAGGAGACTTATTCCCCTATAGTTTGCGCAGTTATAGGGGCTTCCTTTCTTATGGACCGGGCAAACGATGCTGAGATTCCATTCGTCGAGCATGCTTTCCTCCGACCATACCTTGCAAATGAGATGGTGCATGCATCTTACTAGCTCATCTCCAGCCGCCTTAAGAAGCTCAGCAGACAGGCCGTCGCTATTTTGACTTCGTCTCGGTCGGGTGGACTGAATTCTGTTACATTGTCGTCCATTACGAATGGCTCGTTCTGCCTGACTGGGGTATGTTGTCTATCATCGCCGTTATACAGTCTGCAGAAGTGGTCTAACAGTGTCCAAACAGAAACTACGAATTATGGTTATTACAGTCTCCTACTGTTCTTGTTGCCCAATTTTCGATAACTGGGATAAGCCTATGCGTCCACCTCCCCTTTATGTAGCCGACCAATCTGGCTTGCCACATTCATAAAGATGTCGCCTGTTGTTATACTCTTATACGTTTGGCCTGCTGTCGCAGACGCTTTCCTGCGATATACTCTCTTGAGCTCGTCTGCCAGAATGACGATGGGCAGCATTTCTGCTATGACGAACGCTGCGTCAACTGAGATGGTCCTGAATCCGCTGATTCTCCTCCACACCAGAACAAATGAAAATACTGACATGACTCAGCTGGTGCTATAAGGCATTCCCATCTCGATATACAAGGAAGCTAAGTACCTGGGATTCAGCTTGGTCAAAGCATGTAGAGTCGAAAACCACAGAATCGCTGTTAGCTTTCTGACAATGCAAAGGTGCTTTTGGCAAAACAATGAATTTCATCGTTGATCTACCCGGCAATGATAAGACCGGTAACCTCATATTCATCGGCTGTCTGGTGGAGCATGTTTACACGCAAACACGTCGTAGCCTCTTTCACCAAACTATGAAAAACATTTTATCTCAGTTGTACGGGGGCTTTCCCAACCACGCCGGGCGCTACTCTAGATGCTGTGATGTACCTTCCACTCCTTGCAATATTTATCAGAGCGTAAGCTCTGAAAGCCATGTCTCGTCTCAAGAGAACTAGTTTTTGGTAGAACTCCCATTGGAATTACGTGAGAAATATCCTATGACCCTTGGCTCATTGATATGCCCTCTGACGCAGTGACACCTGTCATCCTACTGTGCTATAACTTCATAGTCGAACTTCCGTGGCGTCAGGATTGGCTCTGACGCCATACTGAAGCTAGGAAGGATAGTTTTCTTATTTTCATGGATGGCTCCAGGTCTGGGCGAGGGTCCGGTGCTGGGGTCTTCTTTGAACGCGAAAACATCCGACTGCACTTCTCGTTAGGAAAATATACGTCTGTCTTCCAATCAGAGATATAAGCGATCCTAATAGCCATGCACTATGTTGTGAAGCATAGGTAGAATGGAAAAAGCACAAGCGTCTGCAGTGACAGCCAAGCTTCACTCAAAGCTGTGTCCAACCCTATAACCCGATCCAAGTTAGTGTATGAACTTAAGGCCTTATCAAAGTAGGTAGACTGAGCTCACTAAGGCTTGATTGGGTCCTGGGTCTTTCTGGAATTCCAGGAAGTGAGATCTCTGATGAACTCGAATGGGCTCAGATGAGGTCTCAGGATCTGAACCGGGCTTGGGTCAATACCCACATCAACGATTGGGTCTTCAATGCACACAATCGTAGGTGGGGGGAATTTGCAGCGTTCTTCTCACCCTTAAGGAGAATTGACTGCAGAAGACTTGTGGGCGTCCGTGCGGCCCATTACACTTTTGCCAAGCATCTCTGCATGCTCGACATCAATGTGACGCCTACCTGTGCTGCATGTTGCGAAACAGCAGAACACTTTCTCTACGACTGTCCCGTCTTTGGTCGCGCACGGGGGCGAATGCTTGGGGCCGGCGTGATGTGTGTCGAATCTCTTAACTCTACATCACTGAAACTCGTCATTATTCTCCGGAAAACGAGGAGAGTACAATAAAAGTAGGCGTCTGTCTGGCAATACGATGGACCAGTATTTGCGTCTGGGTGCTCCAACAGATAGCAGAAGCATTCAACACAAAAAAATATTGTTGCACTCCCGGTTGATCAAGGTCCTCTTTCACATCGTCATTCAGGGTTAGGTTCGAAAATTGTTTGTATTGGAGTGGTGCTGTCCAGCCGTTTGAAGCATTTGATTAGTAGCCGCCTGATTAATCCAACGTCTTTGTAGAGTCTGTACAGTTCTTGGGTATATTTTCTCATCTATCCCACCTTTGCACCAGTATGACAGAAAACTTCAAGAAGAAATTTCCTCCGGAATGGACCAGGATATAGACAAGGTCCCTGTTTCTGCAGCGTAGAGCTAAACACTAATATGTATATCCCCCTGACTCAGAACTTAAGTCCAAAAAGGCCATTGGCACAGACAGTATATCTGCTTGGGCTTTTCCAGGCAGCCGCAGGACCAAGCATCGTCCATAGAATTCGGTATACATAACCATTCACACAGCTGTAAATCTGGATAGCGAAGTCTGAAAAGCATTCACCAGATACATTTAACATTTCGACATGGAAATCCATCTGCAGAAAATCAATTTCGAAATGGTTTTTGTCCAGGATAAAAGGTTCGTAAAGTGTCATACATGCGAAAATGTTATACACAGGTAGTGATCCAGACTAAGTGATGGCTCATGACTCGACTAAACATAGGGT
Organism: Eumerus sabulonum; assembly: GCA_951905685.1. NCBI lineage: Eukaryota > Metazoa > Arthropoda > Insecta > Diptera > Syrphidae > Eumerus > Eumerus sabulonum. The sequence goes on from OX645063.1 coordinate 22,466,430, forward strand.
GTGTCATTTGGTGCTTCATCAATGGGGTACATGTATCACGTTAGAAGAAATTTCTCATGTAGTGATGGTATATCCAATGTTGCGCTCAGGCACCGCCCGCCAGTGGCTATAGAGAGGTACAACATCCTGTTTAACAATGCACTGAATAAGGAATATTATCCGGTGCATTGGAAAACGGCGGTGGTCGAACCAATCCCTAGAGGGGCAAAGACTCCTCTAAGCCGGCAAATCTCCGGTCGATATGTCTCCTTCCCTCCTTCAGAGACTATTTTATTCAGAACGCCTTTGTCTAGGGCCTCTAGGGACACTAGAAAGCACTGACGAAGGTTCTCAATCCTTGGACCGGACGGGCGTCCACTAGCAAATAGAAGTGTAGTCAGATACCTTGGGATCTGGCTGGATTAGTATTTATATTTTAATAAAAATGTGGATGCTGCTCTGGCAAGGGCTCGGGGCGCTTTCGCTCTGACAAGATGGCTGTTTCATAGCAGCCAGCTTGATTCCAGAGTGAAGATAATCTGCTACATGACCTTAATCAGGCCCATGATTGCCTATGGATGTCCCGTTTGGTTCAATGTAAGTGCCAGCTTGATGGAAAGGATTCGAGTGTTTGAGAGACAATGTCTAAGGACTTGTCTCTCATTGCACAGGACACCAGAATTCGAGTACACGGCAAAGATTGTGCGGATAGACAATTATCTGATAAAGCGGATTCGAGGTCACGTCTCGAGGGCAATGACTTCAGTCAATAACTTGATCTCTGGGGCTTACTACCCCAACAGTATGTACCATGAGCGTGTGCGACTTAGCGACTTTGTCCCTCCGGAAGCATTCCTCTATTTAGATCATTGTGGGCTGATCCAGGATAGATTGGCGGTACCGCTAACCTACCATGCGGCCCGTAATTACGTGGAGCAGCGATTCCTCTACGAGCCTGACGTCGTGCTCTGCGAGCCCGAGCGCCTCAGGTTCAAGCAGATCGATTCCAAATCACGATCGAAGAGACGTTGTTCGGCAACATCAACGCTTTTGGTAACTGGAGATGACTCCGCGGGCGTCCAATAGTTCAGTAAACGATAAACCATCACCCGTGCGTCGAGGCAATTAATTTCGCCTTTCGCAGACCACAATTTGGGGAATTTTGCGTCGTGACTTGGGCTTGCACCCGTACAAAATTCAACGCGATGTTCAGGAGGCTTATCCTTCTGTAATTGGCGCAGTCATAGGGGTCTCCTTTCTTATGGACCGGGCAAACGATTCTGAGATTCCATTCATCGGGCATGCGTTCTTCCGACCATATCTTGCAGATGAGTTCGTGCATGTTCCTAACCAGCTCATCGCCAGCTGCTTTAAACAGTTCCGCGGGGAGTCCGTCTGCTCCAGCAGCTTTATAAGACTTAAGTTTCGATATCACTATCTTAACATCGTCTAGGTCGGGTGGACGGGATTCTCCTTCGTCTTCGTCCATTGTGAATGGTTCGCTCTGCCTGACGGCGGCGTTTTGACTATCACTGCCGTTATACAGTCTGCAGAAGTGGTCCTTCCACAATCTCAGCATCGACTGTGGCTCCACTACTAGTTATCCGTGCTCATCCCTGCAGGCTTCTGCTCTGGCTTTATAGCCTTGGCATGTTCGTTTTACTTTCTGGTAAAATTTTCGAACGTCGTTCCTGCAGTAACATCTTTTTCCTTCTCAGAAGCGCATGTCCCTCCCTCCTTTTCTGTTCATAGAGCTCGCGGGCTGCTCTCGTCCGTCGATGCAATGTGGCCATGTATGCATTCTGTTTCTCTACATGGGCTTGTCTGCACTCATCATCAAACCAGGGGTTTCTCGACGGTGGTGGCTCGAAACCGAGTATATCTGAAGCGGCCTCTCTAATGGCCTTCTGACAACGACTCCATTGCTATTCTATGGTTTCTGCAGATTGCATCGGGACCTGAGAGAGCTTGAGGGAGACTTGATCGGCGAAGGTCTCCTGCGTCTCCTGCGATTGCTGCTTTCCAACGTTAAATTTTGGTGTTCTTACTCGACTCCGTTGGTTCCGAGAAATTCGCATCCGTACCTTGGCTGCAACAAGATAATGATCCGAGTCGATGTTGGCTCCTCGAAAAGTTCGGACATTCAACTGACCCAAGAGTTGAAGGTAAACGACCATTGACAACAACGTGTGTCCGCTGAATTTGCTCTGGACAGTTGGAAGCTGACCCATCATCTTCAGCGATGATGACCATTTCTGGATGAATGGATACGTCAACAAGCAAAATTGATGAATTTGGTACGATACCAATCCACAGGAGATCCAAGAGCGACAAATACATCCCGAAAAAGTCACTATTTTGTGGGAATTTTGGAATGGCGGCGTCATCGGTCTATATTCCTTTGAAAACGACGTTGGGCAGGTCATCACCATCAACGGCGAGCGCTATAGGTCGATGATTACCAACAGGATGGCGCTACGTGCCACACATCTCACGGCACATTGAACATTTTGCACCAGCGACTCGAAGGCATGGTCATCTGACGTGGAGGTGAATATGAACTAGCCATCGAGATCGTGCTATTTGACCCGGCTCTTGTGAGTTTTTCTGAAGTTGCAAGTCTATGCGAGCAAGCTACAAGCCACAGCGGACCTCAAAGCCAACATAAACTATGTCATCGGTCAAATTAAGTCTGAAGTATGCGCGAGAGTCTCGGGAAATTGGACATTTCGGACAGGGACATTCCGCGGCTGACATTTGAACGATGTTATACATATTCCATACATAATGGCATCGAAAGCCTTTGTTTTATTTAATTCGAGATATAGGAAGAGCTTAATGAGAGGCCCTGTACATAGAGGTATATGAATCTACGTCCCCATTAGAAGGCGATCGTAACCTCTACTGACGTCAATACACCGTAAAGATTTCGCATGACTTATCGCACTTATTCCGTCAATGAATTCAGGCGATACTCGGTCGACACTTCATTCCCAAATTAAGTAGCTACAAAGGACAAAGTGAGCTTTGATCCAATGCAATCCAATACAATGCCTTTACGAGTAGCTTCTACCCCGATAAAACGAGTCCACACTCAGCTACAAATACTTTTACATAGTTCCGAAGGAGGAGAAAAGGTTGTGTGCGTTACCAATGTGGTTAACCCATTCTATGCATGCACTTATAAAATGTCACGAAAATCTTCGAGGTCGTGAGACTCACTCCCTTCACCAACTTGCCAAATGGGTTCTATGCCTCAGCGAATTCTTTTTCTCAATTGCCTGTCAACGTACCTTTATGACTAGGTTATTCTGCCTTTGCCAACCACGAAAGGCACTAATGGCGAATTAGGTATTCAGACGCACATATGCGTGGAACATATGGCTTTCTGTACTACACATGAGTATATATACGACTAGTTTGCCATTCGGCTTAGTAGGAAAGTTCTTAGTCCTGGAGTAACAGTTAACGTGGGCACTTTAGACAAACTAGTTGGAACGTTATCCTGTCGAGTTATAAGCGCAGTATTATTGTGGAAAGTTCTCGCTTGAAGCTATTAGGCTGCCTCTTAAATAGCAATTTAAAGTTTTCCGTGGTATTTGTGCAATTATGGATGAAATCGACTTTGATATCGTGAAATGTGTCTACCAACCAGTGCAGAGGTGAGTACGATTAAGAAAGGACCAGATCATTACTGCTATAGAAGCAGATAGATGTTTACATAGTTAGTTGCTGTTTTAGTTTGAAACGATTATTGACTTGGTAAACAATGCTGTTGATAGTACAAAGAACAGTTTCTTCTCCTTCTTTGGTGGCGCTACAGTTCGGGGTGAACCAGGGCCTCAATAAACAAGCCTTTTCAGCCGGCCCGATCTTTGGCCGCTTCCAGTGCCGCACGCCCAGTTGGTCGAGGTCCCCTTCCACCTGTGCGCGCCACCTTAAATGCGGTCGTCCTCTGCTGCGTCGTCCCTCGGGGTTGGAGTCGAAGACTCTTCGGGCCGGAGCGTTGATATCCATTCGCTCTACATGGCTTAGCCATCTTAGACGTTGGATCCGAAGAAGTCTAACCAGGCCGATGTCGCTGTACAGCCCGTACAGTTCTTGGTTGAATCTCCTCCTCCACTCTCCGTTTACACAAACGGGACCAAAGATTGCACGCAGAATTTTCCTCTCGAGAAGCCCAAGAGCCTCTTCATCCGCTTTTGATAACGTCCAAGCCTCAGCGCCGTAGAGGAGGACCGGGATGATTAAGGTTTTGTAGAGGGATACCGTAGATTTTCGAGAGATGGCTCTACTACTCAATTGCCTCTTGAGCCCGAAGAAGCAGCGAATGGCAAGAGTTATTCTGCGTTTTATCTCAGCGTTGGTGTCGTTGCTGCTTGTCACTATCGAGCCAAGGTAGACGAAGTCCTTGAGTACTTCAAAAATATAGCTGCCGAAGGTGACGTTCTGACCAAGACGTCGGTGTTGTGCGTCTTTCTTAGATGACAGCATATATTTGGTCTTGTCCCCATTTACCCTTAGACCCACTTTCGCCGCTTCTGCTTCAATGCTTGCGAACGCCTCATTGACGTCTCGCTTTGTTCGTCCAATAACGTCAATATCAACTGCGTAGGCAAGCAATTGTGTGGACTTGAAGTAGATCGTACCTCTTGTATTGGCCGCAGAGTCCCGCACGATCTTTTCAAGAATAATGTAGAAGAAATCACATGACAGTGCGTCACCCTGTCTAAAACCTTTTTTAAGATCAAAGGGGTCGGTTAGTTCACCTCCGACCTTAATGGAGCCGCGAGAGTTCTCCATAGTCATCCTGCACAGTCTGACGAGTTTAGCAGGAATGTTAAAACATGACATGGCTCTATATAGCTCGTCTCTACAAACACTGTCATGGTGCGTGTCGAACTGGAATTCATGGGTCTTCTCCAAGACCTGCCGTAGTGTAAATATTTGGTCTATCGTGGATTTTCCTAGCCTGAAACCACACTGGTAGGAACCTATCAGATTGTCCACGAACAGTTTCAGGCGTTTACCCACTACAGCAGAGAGGATCTTGTACGCGATGTTCAGGAGGCATATCCCTCTGTAAGTGGCGCAGTCATAGGGGTCTCCTTTCTTATGGACTGGGCAAACGATACTGAGATTCCATTCATCGGGCATGCGTTCTTCCGACCATATCATAAACAGCTCCGCGGGGAGTCCGTCTGCTCCAGCAGCTTTATAAGACTTAAGTTTCGATATCACTATCTTAACATCGCCTACATCGGGTGGACGGGATTCTCCTTCGTCTTCGTCCATTGTGAATGGTTCGCTCTGCCTGACGGCGGCATTTTGACTATCATCACCGTTATACAGTGTGCAGAAGTGGTCCTTCCACAATATCAGCATCGACTGTGACTCCACTACTAGTTGTCAGTGCTCATCCCTGCAGGCTTCTGCTCTGGCTTTATAGCCTTGGCATGTTCGTTTTACTTTCTGGTAAAATTTTCGAACGTCGTTCCTGCAGTAACATATTGTTCCTTCTCAATAGCGCATGTTCCTCCCTCCTTTTCTGTTCATAGAGCTCGCGGGCTGCTCTCGTCCGTCGATGCAATGTGGCCATGTATGCATTCTGTTTCTCTATATGGGCCTGTCTGCACTCATCATCAAACCAGGGGTTTCTCGACGGTGGTGGTGCCTATAGCAGTAGCCGTAGTAAATATCGCAGTTTTTCATCCGCTTTATACCCGGTCCATTCCATCGCATTTCCTGGATGGCGGGTCGTCAACATAAATCCGGTCGGTTATATCCGAGGCTCGTGGTTGTTTCGGAGTTTGTGTTTTTTTTTTTACGGCTACGGCTTACAAGGCCGTAGCCCAACGACTAATACTGTTTTATTGGCGCAGGAGGCTCATCATTCGCCCTTTCCCTTCTGCAATTTCCATAGGGAATCTCCAGATGGCACCACGAGGACGTGGGGATAGGACTTACTAAAAGTACCGCAAGATGTCCGACTACTTTTTAGCAGGCCAGCATTCGTCGGATAGATGCTACCCCTACGAGGCCTCTGTCAGTCCTTTGCCATCACCTCGACCACGTTAGCTTCCAAAAAAACAAAGCATCCTATTCGGTCCATTCATTCAGGACCTACGATGCCATAGACAGACAAACAGACACTTCAAACATACAACATCCTTTTTTTTGCGTCGGGGTTTAAAAATGAAAAAATATGAAATTGCGTTTTCATTTTTCCCACTGGGAAGTTAGTCGTGTCGGCCTTGTGGGTCCCACCTAGACCACATTTGTCTTGAGCTTCGAAATTACTAGCTTATATTCATCTAGGTCGGGTCGACGAAGTTTTCTTGCAACTTCGTCCGTTACGAACGGATCCTTCGGTCTGACAGCGAAGTTAGATACTTCATCGCCGTTAAACAGCCTACAGAAGTGTTCCTTCCATATTCTCAGAATCTACTGCGGCTCTATTACTAGTTATCCGCCTTCATCCCTACAGCCTTCTGCTCTGGCTTTATAAATAAGATAACCCTTACATTGTCGTAAAACTTGCGAGCATTACTTCTGCGGTACCATCTCTCCAACTCCTCGATCTCCCGCTTTTCGTGCTCTCTTTTTTTCTTCCTTAAAAGCGTGTGTTCCTCTCTTCGTTTCTGCTCATAATACGTTTTGCTTTCGTACATGGGCCTGTCCGCATTGCTCATCAAACCAGGGCTTTCTAGTTGTCGGTTGTTTGAAACCCAACACATCCAAGGCAGTGTCTCTGATGCCAGGCTGGCAATGCTCACACTATTGTTCTGTGGATTGTTCCGTTGTCACTGGGATATGCAGAGGGTTGAGGGAAACTCGATCGGCAAATGACCTAGCGGTCTCCTGCGATTGTAGCTTTACAGCTGATTTCATGCAGTAGCATGAGAGTCATTATGGTCCCAAGGGGTGACGAAATATTAAGAATCCTTTTTCCTGACTTAAGAACAAAAGTATTTTATATAAGTATCTTAACATCCTTTTGTCTGCTACTCACCTACTGTCATGGTAGTGCTTTAAAGGGTTTTGTTAATCCTGCAAACCGAATCGCCACACGAGTTCCTACGAGTTCTCTCAGTTGAATTAAATTTACCTTCGCAAGGACTAAGTCTTAAGTTATCCCACTGAGTTGTCCTTTCATTTCTTTTCTCCCTTAGCTTGTTTGTTTCCTTTCTTTTCCTTTATTATTCAGATTAAAACCCACAAAAGTCTTCTTGGCAGTTCGAAGTTGTAGATTTATCTTGTTTTTCTTCATAATCGCCAGACTAACTTCCGGTCGATTCACATCTTGAACTAAAACTATTCCGTGTGCCCTAAAGTACTCATTTGGGCTAAGCCTTACACGTGCATCTTATTGCGTAGTAACACTGAAAAGTTGCAGATAGTTGTATCGATTACTGGGATAAAATCAAGTGCTCCTCCTGCAATTATAAGATATTAAGCTAACCCTTGAGTGTAACAATACACATGCGTATCCTGGCAAGATTCATCATAAACTTTGCTTTGATAAGGGCATCGTAGTCTTCCCCCGACCAGAATGGCGGTTGTGCGGCGGGCTAACAATCCGCCCACGTAAAAAACCGATACACGGACGGATACTCGACGACGACAACGCACGAAAAAGGAACACGATTTGCGAGTATGTTCCTGGAATGTCAGAACCCTGTACACTCCCGAAGCTGCTCATAAACTAGAAGGAATCCTCACGCAGTACAAGGCGGATATTACTGCGGTCCAGGAAATACGCTGGATAGGAAACGGAATGATTAGGAAGAAAAATTGCGACATTTATTACAGCTGTCGCAAAAGGCTGCACTTACTGGGATGCGGATTTGTCGTGGGAAAGCGGTTAAGGTCCAAGGTCATCGACTTTAAACCTGTAAGTGATCGCCTGGCTGTGATCCGCATCAGAGGCAGATTTTATGACATCAGCCTTATATGTGCACACGCCCCTACCGACGAGGCTGAAGACCCTATCAAGGAGTAGGATGTAAAAATCGTGCTCGGGGACTTCAACGCCAAAATCGGTAAGGATACACCCTTGGCGGAGTGATCGGAAAGCACAGCCTCCACGATACAACAACAGATAACGGCTTCCGATTCGCTGACTTTCCGACAGCTCGTAATGCGGTGATAAGTAGCACAAGATTCCCTCGCAAGCGAATCCACACAGCAACCTGGCGATCTCCGGACGGTCGAACCGCCAACCAAATCGACCATGTGCTCGTTGACGCAAGGCACTCGTCAAACATCCTGGATGTGCGAACATTCAGAGGGGCAAATGTCGACTCTGACCACTTCCTAGTAGCAGCAAGATTCAGAGCTCGACTGTCCTATGTCAGAAAGCTGCACCAGCCCATCAGGAGGAGGTACGACATGGGGCGCCTGAGCACACCGGAGGTTGCCAGAGTCTACAGGGAGCAGCTGAGCGAAAGACTCTACGGTATGCCTACGTCGAACACAAATGCCAATAATATGTGGCTGCATTGCCGCTCAGCCATTCAGGAAGTAGCCGAAACCACCTTAGGATACCTACCACCCCCGACAAGAAACCCGTGGTGAGTGGCGAGTGTGAGCAGAAAAAGGCAGCAACCGACGAGGCGTACCAAGAGGCGCTGCAGAAGAAAACCAGGGCAGCGCAAGAAGAGTACCGATCCAGAAGAAGGGAGGAGAAAAAAGTACTGCGACAAAAGAAAAGAATCTTCGCAGCCTCCCAGCTCAAGGATATCGAGGAGTCTAGGGATAAACATAAAATACGGGTATTTTACAAGAAAGCCCAAGGCCTTGCAGGAGGCTTCAAAAAGGGCACCCTGGCTCTTCGAAACTGCGAGGGTAATCTTGTCACCGACCCGCAGGGAATAGTGGATGTATTTAACCAGCCCTTCCAGCAGCTGCTTAACGAGCATGACCAATTGCTGAAGTAGTCCTCCCACCCAGCGTCGAAGAAGTCGGCACAGCTATTCAGAAGCTGAAGAACAACAAGGCCGCAGGCTCAGATGGCTTGCCATCAGAGCTCTTCAAGGCTGGCGGCGATGTTCTGGTAGGGAGCATGCACCAGATCATCTGCAGAATTTGGGTAGATGAAAGCATGCCCGACGACTGGAATACCAGCTCTATATGCCCCATCCACAAAAAAGGCGAACCTACCTCTTGCAAGAACTATAGAGGTATATCCCTGCTCAATGTCGCATACAAGATCCTGTCCAGCGTACTGTGTGAACGTCTAAAACCGTTTTGCACCGCAATAATCGGCAGCTACCAGTGCGGCTTCCGGCCCGGCAAATTGACTATAGACCAAATTTTCACACTTCGACAAATCCTGGAAAAGCCCAATGAGTTTCGAATCGATACACACCATCTTTTCATCGATTTCAAAGCCGCATACAACAGCATTCATCATGAAGAACTGTTTGGGGCGATGGCCGAATTCGGGATCCCGGTAAAACTGATGAAGTTGTGTCGCGCCACGCTAAAAAACACGCGATGCACCGTGCAACTCGATTCTAGGACCTCGGAACCATTCGAAACATGCACCGGATTTCGGCAAGGAGATGCGCTGTCATGTGACTTCTTCAACCTGGAGCAGATAGTGCGACGGGCAGGCGTCAACAGGGAAGGCACTATCTTTTACAAGTCCATCCAGCTGCTAGGATACGCGGATGATATCGACATCATCGCGTGTTCTCGCCGTGGCATTGTGGAAGCATTCACGGCGATTGAAGAACAGGCGAAACGAGTTGGTCTTAAGATCAATGAGGACAAAACGAAATACATGCTGCCAAGCAAAAACCAATCCGTCGCTCACCACCTGGGACAAAATATAACAATTGACAGCTACAATTTCGAGGTAGTTAAGGAGTTTGTCTACCTAGGGGCAAACGTAAATTCCACAAATGACACCACAGTGGAGATCCGGCATAGAATCGCCCTTGGCAACCGTTGCTACTTCGGCTTGTCCAAACAACTGGGGTCAAAACTCCTCACTCGAAAGACCAAAGTCATGCTTTACAAAACGCTCATTCTGCCAGTCTTGCTGTACGGAGCCGAAAGCTGGACGATAAGCAGGACAGCGGAGCTGATTTTGGGTTCTTTCGAAAGAAAAATTCTGCGCCGCATATTTGGTCCTGTCTGTGAGGAAGGTGAATGGAGAAGAAGACACAACCGCGAACTCTACGAGCTGTACCAAGATGTGGATGTAGTCCGGAAGGCAAGGATCCGTCGACTACACTGGCTGGGCCACATCGAGCGCATGGACATCAACGCTCCAGCTAAGAGGGTCTTCGACTCCGAGCCTCCTGGTTCGAGAAGAAGAGGAAGACCGAACCTCCGGTATAAAGACCAAGTAATCGCGGATGTAAGACATCTTGGTCTTGACAACTGGAAGCAGCGCGCCCGGGACCGTCAAGGGTGGAAGGCAGCTATAGCTCAGGCTCAGATCCTCCATGGATCGCTGGCCTGATAAGTAAGTAAGTCTTCCTTAGTTTAATCAAGATTTCCTTCGTTTAAGATTTTAAGTAATTCCATCTCACGTACATAGATAGATACTCTGTAGTCGGCAATAGGATATATGAAATGTTAACGTTTCATAGATCCAGACGCCCACCTGTTAAAGTTCAATCTCGCTAGACGTGTAAAAACATTTATCACTTCCCACATTAGTGCCAGCATCCCTCCCCCCGGAAGCCGTCGTTTAATGATGCACTATACTTGCGGGTTAACCTTCTGCAGGCAATATACACAACTTCAATATACCTACACGCTCCAAGGACAATTCACTCATAGACTTTCTTCCTTGCCGTAAGAAGAAACAGTTTTCTGCCAATGACTTGACTGTGGGGCTTTTATGGAAGTTTAATAGCCCTCTGCACGCCCTCATGCTCATTCCGATACAATAGTAGTGAGGCAGCCGCTTCGCTTGAACATATAATTTAAAATTAATTATCTTATTACCACGATTGCTAGCTGCGGAACAGCCAAGTTGCTGCTGCGGGAATGAATTCCTTACCTGGTGTAGCGCCACAAAATTAAATTTTCCTTTAAAGAAATGAACGCCATTAAGGCGTCACAAGGTTAAGGTGGCAAACTGACAATACTACCCGTGGGGTGTTATTCAAAGATGTTTTCTGGGAAGCTGGAACAGTATAGTATGGTTTTCCTTATCTAAATTCATTCGTCAAGGCTTGAGCATTGGTGATGATTTGTTTTATTTCCGTTTCCTGGGGTCGATGCGTGGCGCAAGGTGTATGCCAGAGAATCAGCACACGAGATACGTTTGAGATAGCGCAGGTTATACGTAGATATGTATGTAAAAAGCAAGACGAATCCTCGAAGTTTGAAGAACTCTTAGATCAGATAATGAGATAAATGTTATAGAACAACAAGTTATAGAATGAGAGAGATTCCTACCCGCGTAGTGCATCCATCCGCTCAACGTATCATAGTTCACAAGTCCGCTTTTCACTTTTGTAATCCATTTAAGGAAGCAATATATCAATTTACCTAGCAGCGTGCTTGGTGTCAATAGCAATTACTTGAACTTTTATGAATGATGAGAAATCTGCCAGTCATGGTAAAACCCACTACCATGACGGAATTGATTCATCAATGAAACAATACCAAAGCAACGTTCATTCATCACGGCATGACGAGGGCGATTTGATTCACATGACATTTTAATTGGAAAACTTTGATTTCTGTGCGCTGCATTCATGGCCTAAGTTTGACATGTTCCATCTTAAGTAAGAATTTATTGTTCTTAAATTACTGTGTAGTTACTTGTCACGTTTTTCGAAGGCGTCCAACTGAGACCACCAAGACAGCTGTGAAGGGCTGTGTGGCATATAGCAAGCGTACCCGGTCGTTTGTCAAAAACATAAAAAACTCGACGTCGTCGTCTATGCCAACGCCCATCCTCAATAATATTTTAGCTGTCTGTCATACCCTTGGACAAGTTGGACAAGGTTAACGTTCGTGCTGCCCACTTCGCAGCCAGTTCGCCCTTTCTTTCTTGCAGCTTGTCTCCCCTTATACTAGGGTGCACCAATTATATCACTTTTTTTTTTTTTTTTTTTTTTGTTGAAGGCCTCTGCTATCCGCTGGAGAACTCAGACGCAATCACTGGTCCATTGTACTCCAGACAGACACCTTACATTACTGTATTTTCTCCGTTTTCCGGAGAAAAATTAGAAGGAGTTTCAGTGATGTAGAGCTCAGGGATTCGGCACACACCACGTCGGCTCCAAGGGTGCGCCACCGTATGCGAGCAAAGGCGGGACAATAACAGAGGAAATGCTCTGCAGTATCATCCTCCTCGTCTCACTGATGCCGAGCACGTAGAGATGCTTGGCAAAAGTGTAATGGCCCGTGATAACTCCCACAAGACTTCGCAGTCGACTCTCCTTAAAGACAGGAGGAATGCTGCAGATTTTTTGCAGACATCAGGGCATACGCGCTTAGTCATCCTGCAACCTGGACAATCCCTCCATCTACGGTTGTGTGTATTAAATACACAATCGTTAATGTAGGAATTTACCGTGGACGTAGGTAGACCTAGAGTGGGTTCAGGTCCTGAGAAGCTCTCCTCTGAACCCATTATAGCGAGTTCATCAGAGGTCTCATTTCCTGGGATCCCAGAGTGGCCTGGAACCCATACAAGCCTTAATGAAGTTAGTCTGCCGACTTTGTTCAGGAACGACTTGAGTTCAAGCACTAATTTGGAGCTTGTTAAGGGGTTACACACAGCTTTTAGTGCAGCTTGGCTGTCACTACATACGAATATGCTTTCCCCCTTCCACCTGTGCTTCACAACATAGTGCAGGGCAATTAGGATTGCGTATATCTCTGATTGGAAGACAGACGCATATTTTCCTAAGGAGAAGTGCAGTCGGATGTTTTCGCGCTCAAAGAAGACCCCAGCACCGGACCCCCGCCCAGATCTGGAGCCATCCGTGAAAATGCGAAGACTGTCCTTTCCAGGTTCAGTAACCAGCCATAGCCAATCCTGACGCCATGGAAACTCGACTGTGAAATTACGACGCAATAGGATAACGGGCGTCAGTGCGTCAGAAGGCATGTCCATGAGACAGGGGTCGCAGGACAATTCTTGCGCAAGCATACCGTTATTCCTATGCGAGCTGTACCAAAAGCCATTTCTCTTCAGACGAGACATGGCTTTCAGAGCACACCCTCTGATAAATATATCAAGAGGTGAAAGGTTCATCATAACATCTAGAGCAGCGCCCGGCGTGCTGGGGAAAGCCCCCGTGCAGCTGAGACAAACCGTTCTTTGAAGTTTGGTGAAAGAGGCTACGACGTGTTTGCGTTTTAGTCTGTTCCACCAGACAACCGATGTATATAAGACTATAGGTCTTATCATTTCCGTGTAGATCCAAAGGACCTTTGCCGGCGATAAGCCCCATGTTTTGCCAAAGGCTCCTTTGCATTGCCAGAAAGCTGACAGCTTATTTCATGAAACAAGTTTATTTTCGTTCTTGTACACTTGCAAGCGTTCTCAAAGACCTTGACATACACAAATCCGCTGGTCTGTGATGCACTATTCTTCTGAGCTTTTTCCGAGTAGATAGAAAACAGCGGTTATCCAGCCCGTCCCACAAAAGGCTATCTCCAGGTTACCTACCGGCCCATTGAACTGACGAATGACAGTTCACCAATGCTTACTTATTTAGGTGGCGCTAAAGTTCGGGGTGAACCTGGGCCTCAAAAAAGAAGCCTTTCCAGTTAGAAGGATCTTTTGCTAGCTGTTTCCAGTGTCGCACACCCAATTGGTTAAGGTACCTTTCCACCCGTGTGCGCCACATTAGACTGGGTTGGAGTCTGTACTGTCCATTCGCTCTATATGGCCTAGCCATCTAAGACGTTGGATCTGTAGACGTCGTACCAGGCCGATGTCACTGTAGAGCCCGTACAGTTCGTGATTGAATCTTCTCGTCCACTCTCCGTCAATACAAACAAGTCAGAAGATTGTACGCAGAATTTTCCGCTCCAAACGACCAAGGGCCTCCTTCATCAACTTTTCACAACCTCCAAGCCTCTGCGCCGTAGGGGAGGACCGGGATGATTAAGGTTCTATAGAGGGCCACCTTATTTTTCAGACAGAGGGCTCTACTATTCAATTGCCTTTTGAGCCCGAAGAAACAGAGGTTGTCAAGAGTTATTCTGCGTCTAATCTCAGCGCTAGTGTCGTTGCCGCTTGTTACCAGTGAGCCAAGGTAGACAAGATCCTTAACTACATCAAAGTTATAGCTGGCCAAGACGTCGGTGTCGTGCGCCTTTCTTGGATGACAGCATATATTTGGTTTTTCCCTCGATTATTTTCAGACCCACTTTAGCCGCATCTGCTTCTAAGCAGATGATGCTCACAAAAGCTTCTTTGACGTCTCGCTGCGCTCTCCCCAATCACGTCGATGTCATTCTGTATTGGCTAGTGAATCCCGCACGATGTTTTCAAGGACGACGTTGAAAAAAACACACGACATGCGTCGCCCCGTCTGAATCCTTTTTTGACATCGAAGGTCACCCTGTACAACCTGACGAGTTTGGCAGGGTTGTCAAAACATAACATGGCTCTATATAGCTCGTCCCTATAGACTCTGTCATATGCGGCCTTAAAATCGATGAAAAGGTGGCGTGTGTCTACCTGAAATTCATGGGTCTTCTCCAAGATCTACCGTAGTGTGAATATTTCGTCTATCGTGGATTTTCCTGGCCTGAAGCCACATTGATAGGAACATATCGAATTGTCCAGGAATGGTTTCAGGCGTTCACACAGCACGGCAGACAAGATCTTATACGCGGTGTTAGAGAGACTTACTCTCCTATAGTTAACGCAGTTATAGGGGCCTCCTTTCTTATGGACCGGGCAAACGATGCTGAGATTACAGGCTACCAATGACATATCAACCTCACCGCTCAGGTCAAAGCAGAATAAAGGCTGATTTTGTAGATGTATACAAATCCAATATAAAATGAAACGCTTGAAGCTTGATATAAGATTTGTTTAATAGATAATTGTATGCCATTAGGGCCTAAGTATGATTTCAAGCATATGCGCCCCACAGGTAGCCCGCATGGAGCGCAATCGTGAAGTTCAGTTTTCGACAACTTTATCGCAATAACACGGCGAATGTCGACTTGCAGATCGTCAACGACTCTGGTTTATGGGCATAGACTAGCGACTTGACATAACCCCAAAGAAAGTAATCTAAAGGTGTGGAATCATAGGTTCAGAGAGGCCAGTTCACAGGTCCATTAATCGAGTTTTTTGTCAGTCACCGTGTTTCTATAGCGCTTTCCTTTGAACATTCTGGTCGGCTCATCCTAAAAGAAATACGGGCCGACGATTACACCAGCCCATAAGCCACACCAAACCGTGAGTTTTAATGGTTTTAATTGCCTGTGATTTTCAGTCCTATAAACGCTGACGCAGGATGGAGGAAAAGATTCAACCACGAGCTTTACGGGCTGTACAGTGCTATGAGTCTAATCAGGCGTCAATGGATTTAACGTCCAAGATGGCTAGGCCATGTAGAGCGAATAGACACCACAGCTCCAGCCCGAAGAGTCTTTGAATGCAAGCCCGAGGGACGAAGAAAAGAGGACGGCCGGACTTAAGGTGGCACACACAGGTGGACGGCAACCTCAATCAACTTGGTATTAGGCAATGGAAAAGGCTAGCAGAATTTCGTGCTAGTTGGAGGAGCATGTCGGTTGAGGCCCAGGTTCACACCTCGACAAAAGCTTCTGGTTCTTTTTCACTCCAACTTCGGCAATTTTGTTTAATGGTCACACGGTTTCAACTCTTGCACAAACTGGATATTATAAGCTTTTAAGCCAAAATCTTTCCGTAAAATCTTCAACAAGCTGTGGATGGGCACAGCTCCAATTGCTGTGCACAATGGCGAATCGACTCATTCGGATTCTCCTCAACACTGCGCTACACAACGGCAATAACAAGCAAGGTAATGCTGATAAGTCACTATTGATGAGTGAGTGGGCTTTAACTAACGGAGTCTAACTAACTGGCTCTAACTAACGGACTGGCAATGGCCTTGCTTATTAGCAGTGACCTGGCGAGCGAGCTTGTGGCCAGGTTGGCTGGCTGGTGGCCAGGTTGGCTGGTTGTTTGCCAGGTTGGCTGTCTGGTGGCCAAGCTGGCTGGCTGGTGGCCAGGTTGGCTGTCTGGTGACCAGGTTGGCTGGCTGATGGCAAGGCTGCCTGTCTCATCTGGTGGCCGGGTTGGCTGGCTGGTGGCCAGATTGGCTGGCTGGCGACAAGGTTGCCTGTCTGCTGGCCAGGTTGGCTGTCTGGTGACCAGGTTGGCTGGCTGATGGCCAGGCTGCTTGTCTCATCTGGTGGTCGGGTTGGTTGGCTGGTGGCCAGATTGGCTGGCTGGCGACGAAGTTGCCTGTCTGGTGGCCAAGTTGGCTGACTGGTGACCAGGTCGGCTAACTGGTGGCCCCGTTGGTTGGCTGGTGACCAGGTCGGCTGACTGTTAGCCAGCATGGCTGATCGGCGGCTACTTTGGCTGATGGCCAGGTTGGTTGGCTTGTGGCCAGGTTGGCTGGCTGGTGGCCAGGTTGGCTGGTTGTTTGCTAGGTTGGCTGGCTGGTGGCCACGCAGGCTGGCTGGTGGCCAGGTTGGCTGTCTGGTGACCAGGTTGGCTGGTTGTTTGCCAGGTTGGCTGGCTGGTGTCCAAGCTGGCTGGCTGGTGGCCAGGTTGGCTGTCTGGTGACCAGGTTGGCTGGCTGATGGCCAGGCTGCCTGTCTCATCTGGTGACCGGGTTGGCTGGCTAGTGGCCAGATTGGCTGGCTGGCGACAAGGTTGCCTGTCTGCTGGCCAGGTTGGCTGGCTGGTGACCAGGTTGGCTTGCTGATGGCCAGGCTGTCTGTCTCATCTGGTGGCCGGGTTGGCTGGCTGGTGGCCAGATTGGCTGGCTGGCGACAAGGTTGCCTGTCTGCTGGCCAGGTTGGCTGACTGGTGACCAGGTCGGCTTACTGGTGCCCACGTTGGTTGGCTGGTGACCAGGTTGGCTGACTGTTGGCCAGCATGGGTGATTGGCGGCTAGTTTGGCTGATGGCCTGGTTGGTGGCTAGTGGCCAGGTCGGCTAACTGGTGGCCACGTTGGTTGGCTGACTGTTGGCCAGCATGGGTGATTGGCGGCTGGTTTGGTTGATGGCCATGGTTGGTTGGCTAGTGGCCAGGTTGGCTGGCTGGTGGCCAGGTTGGCTGGCTGTTGGCCAGGTTGGCTGGCTGGTGGCCAAGCTGGCTGGCTGTAGGCCAGGTTGGCTGGCTGATGGCCCGGCTGCTTGTCTCATTTGGTGGCCGGGTTGGTTGGCTGGTGGCCAGATTGGCTGGCTGGCGACGAGGTTGCCTGTCTGGTGGCCAGGTTGGCTGACTGGTGACCAGGTCGGCTAACTGGTAGCCACGTTGGTTGGCTGGTGACCAGGTTGGCTGACTGTTGGCCAGCATGGCTGTTTGGCGGCTAGTTTGGTGGATGGCCATGGTTGGTTGGCTAGTGGCCAGGTTGCCTGTCTGGTGGCCAGGTTGGCTGACTGGTGACCACGTCGGCTGACTGGTGGCCGCGTTGGTTGGCTGGTGACCAGGTTGGCTGACTGTTGGCCAGCATGGCTGATTGGCGGCTAGTTTGGCTGATGGCCAGCTTGGTTGGCTAGTGGCCAGGTTGACTGGCTGGTGGCCAGGTTGGCTGGCTGGTGGCCAGGTTGGCTGGCTGATGGCCAGGCTGCCTGTCTTTTCTGGTGGCCAGGTTGGCTGGCTGCTGACCAGGACAGCTAACTGGTGGCTACGTTGGTTGGCTGGTGGCCAGGTTAGCTGACTGTTGGCCAGCTTGGCTAATTGGCGGCTAAGTTGGCTGATTAGCGGCACGCATTTTCGACAAATGGGCTTAATGCCAAACCCTTTCAAATGCTTTCGAAATATCCAGTGCAACTATTTTGCTTTTACCTGCTTAGTGAAGCGAGCAATTCCACTTTTCGGTGAGATTGAGATATCACCAGTAGATCTGTTGCTACGGAAACTATACTGTCATATTTGAAAAAAGGAACGTTAGTGCAATGGGTCGGTTGTTGGAGGCTGGCCTTGGATAAATGCTGTTTTTCACCTACTCGAGAAGAGCGCAGAAGAGTAGGAAAGGCGAAAAAGCTTACGCGGTGGTTTTGCTGGGGTAGAAGAACACCTCTTTGGAAATATTGGGACAATACCAGCGGATTTGTGTATGCCGAGGTCCTTAAGAACCCTTGCACCTGTACGAGTGCGGAAGTCGATTAGTTCCATGGTAGAATTGACGCACTCTAGTACAGGCGGAGACAAACTACGAGCTGGGAGCTGTGAACTAGCTGCAAAGTGGGCAGAAAGTAGGTTAGTAGTCGACAGCTGAAATGTCATTATGGATGTTAGTTGTAAAAATCGCGTCAAAAAACTTGTGTTTTACTCTGCGTAGCGTAGTACATTTCTTTTCTGCTTAAAGTCGCGATAAAGTAAAAATGAAGAAGGGCCTTCTTGTAATCAAACTGGCTTTAAGCTCCCTGCACTTTAATTCGGTTCGTAGACAATAAGATTGTCGCGGATGTAGACTGGCAAAGTGCATATGATTACAGATGACTTATGGGCTTCATTAAGGATCTATACGCTTTTACAAAGTTTATGCCACTAAGTGTGTCCTATGAATCCTGTAGTAGGCTGTAGTGATGTTTGTTGAATCATCAGTTACTCCATAAGGTATGTAACCTATTGATGGCTGCTAGGAATTCTACAACACGGTATCACCCTGCCCAATACCTACTTTATCATTGAGGGTCTTGACTAGGTTTCATCCAACCCAACTTTGCTTTTTTTCTTGTCTTAACAGTAGATTGGTAGGAGATAATAGAGAAATTTAAATTGATTAAAGGACACGGTGTTTCAAAATGTTGGTGGTGAGCATCCTATTTAAGTAAAGCTTGTTTCTCTGGAAAATGTGTGTTCAACAACTCCCATTGAAAATTAAATTAAAAATCGACCACGATGCATACACATTTCGATCTGGCCATTCGTCCCTCAAAACATTCACTTGAAAACAGCTTCCAATTACGTGCGTCCATGCGGTGTGGCAATGTAGCCATGAGAAGGCATTTTCATCATTGAAACGCAAGGTTATGCAAATGTTTCCGAGACGTGACAGGACGAACTCCTGTTATTTACCCAGCCTAATTGCAGTCTTCCCTCAAAGAATAGTAATATTATAGTTCCATTCTATCTTCCGTACAACGGCCTTCCGGATATTGTGGCATACAAATATAAAAGGACACTGACTATATGTACAATTATGAAAAGTCCACTTCTTACTGGTAGCGTCAGGACTATATCTTATAAATGCTCCTGGTACAGAGCATTGTGTAACTTCTCATACGTGAAATTGCAACCGCCCTTAGATACATATATGCTCTTACACGAGGGTCTTGCTGGACTTGCGGAATAAGTGGATAGGGAGTGAAAGTGTTTTTCGGGTCACTGCATTCGTTGGATTTAAACAAATTAAATTCTCGTAATGGGTTAGATAGCTGGGAATGAATTACTGGGGAGAACTCGAAAGGTTAAGTGAGAAAAATAGAGATGGATGAAGGCTTCTGCTATCTGTTGGAACACTCAGACACAAATATTGGTCCATTGTACTCCAGACATGACAGATGCCTTACTTTACTCAATTATCTCCGTTTTCCGGAAAAGAATGAGAAGAAGCTTCAGTGATGTAGAGCTAAGAGATTTGGAACAGACTAGGTCTGCCCCAAGGGTGGCGCCATTGTGCGTGAGCAAAGGCGGTACAGTCACAGAGGAAATGCTCTGCAGTGTCATCCTCCTCGCAACATGCAGCACAAGGAGGCGTCTAACTGATGCCAAGAACGCAAACGTGCAATGCCCCGTAATGACTCTCACTAGTATTATGCAGTCGACTCCCACTAGTATTATGCAGTCCTTAAGGACAGGAGTAATACTGCGGATTTCTTGCATACATCTGGGCATACGCGCCTTGTCATCCTGCATCCTGGATAATCCTTCCATCTACAGTTGTTTGTATTAAACACTCAATCGTTAACGTAGGAATTTACGGTGGACGAAGGTAGACCTAGAGTGGGTTCAGGTCCTGAGAAGCTTTCCTCTGAACCCATTCTGGCGAGTTCATCAGAGATCTCATTTTCTGGGATCAAAGAGTGACCTGTAACCCAGACAAGCTTTAGTGAATTTAACCTACCGACTCTGTTCAAGAAGATCTTGAGTTCATGCACTAATTTTGAGCTACTTAGAAGGTTGGACACAGCTTGGCTGTTACTGCAGACGCATATGCTTTTTCCCCTCCACCTGTGCTTCACAACATAGTTCACGGCCATAAGGATTGCGTATATCTCTGATTGGAAGACAGACGCATATTTTCCTAACGAGAAGTGCAGTCGGATGTTTTCGCGCCTAAAAAAGACTCCAGCACCGGACCCCCGTCCAGACCTAAAGCCATCGATGAAAATGCGAAGACTATCCTTCCCAGACTATCCTTGAGGGCGCCGTGGCGCAGTATTTAGTGTGTTAGACTCTGACGCACGATGAGCGAGTTCGTATCCCGATAACACCAACGCCATCGAATGTTTATTTCGCGGCGTCCCTCCTCGGCGGGGTACTGGCAAAACCCCCCGTAGTATAACTTGTCTAGAAAAAGCTTCTCGACTCACGCCGTTCGGAACCGGCAATAAACTGTAGGTCCCTTTCACCTATGGGAAAATTAAAATCACACACAACTTGGGTGATTGAGAGAAGCTTGGCTCTGGTCCTTCATGGGCTGTAACGCCACCAAAGAAGAAGATCCTTCCCAGGTTCAGTATCAGTCAGTATCAGAGCTAGTCCTGACGCCATGGAAACTTGTGGCCGTAGAGTCCCGCACGATCTTTTCAAGTATGATGTTAAAAATCACATTACAGTGTTCTTTAACATCGAAGGTTTTGGTTAGTTCACCTTTGACCTTAATGGAGCAGCGGGAATTCTCCATAGTCGTTCTGCACAGTCTGACGAGTTTGGCAGGAATGACAAAACATGACATGGCTCTGTATAGCTCGTCTCTACAAACACTGTCATACGCGGCTTTAAAGTCGACAAAAAGATGGTGCGTGTCAACCTGGAATTCATAGGTCTTCTCCAAGATCTGCCGTAGTGTAAATATTTGGTCTATCGTGGATATTCCTGTCCTGAAACTACACTGATAGGAACCTACCAGATTGTCCACGAATGGTTTTAGGGACTTACACAGTACGGCAGAGAGGATCTTGTACGCGATGTTCAGGAGACTTATCCGTCTGTAATTGGCGCAGTCATGAGAGCACTATGGCGCAGTGGGTAGTGTGTTGGCCTCTGACGCCGATGACACGGGATCGAATCCCGACACAGCCATGTCATCGAACGTGTTTTTCACGGTGTTTCTCCTCAGCGGGTTTCTGACAAAACCCCCTGTAGTAAAATTGTCATGAAGCTTCTCGAAATTCGCCGATCGGAACCGGCAAAAAACTGTAGGTCCCTTTCACACACTCAACATGGGTGATTGAGAGAAGCTCGGCTCAGGTCCTTCATGGACTGTAACGCCAACATACATACATACATACAATTGGCGCAGTCATAGGGGTCTCCCTTCTTATGGACCAGGGCATGCATTCTTCTGCCCATATCTTGCAGATGAGTTGGTGCATGTTCCTGACCAGCTCGTCGCCAGCTGCTTTAAATAGTTCAGCGGGAAGTCCGTCTGCTCCAGCACGACGGCGGCATTTTGACTATCATCGCCGTTATGCAGCCTGCAGAAGTGGTCTTTCCACAATCTCAGCATCGACTGTGACTCCAGTATTAGTTGTCCGTGCTTATCCCTGCGGGCTTCTACTCTAGCTTCATAGCCTTGGTATGTTCGTTTTACTTTTTGCTAGCATTTTCGAACATCATTCCTGCAATAGCATATCTCCATCTCCTCGATCTCGCGCTTTTCGTGCTCCTTCCATTTTCTTCTTAGAAGCGCATGCTCCTCGCTCGCGGGCAGCTCTCGTCCGTCGAAGCAGTGTAACAGAAACCAGGGCTTTCTCGAAGGTGGTGACTTGAAGCCGAGTACATCTGAGGCGGCCTCTCTGATGGCATTCTGACAACGACTCCATGGCTGTTCTATGGTTTATGCAGAATGCATCGGGACTTGAGAGAGCTTGAGGGAGACTTGATCGGCGAAGGTCCTGGCGGTCTCCTGCAATTGCAGCTTTCCGACGTTCAATTTTGGTGTTCTTACTCGACTCCGTTGATTCCGAGAAATTCGCATCCGTACCTTGGCTGAAACAAGGTAATGATCCGAGTCGATGTTGGCTCCTCGAAAGGTTCGGACATCTAGTATGCTGGAGGAGTGTCTGCCGTCGATCGTAATGTGATCAGTGGAAAAGTAGAACCAGTTCTGGCTATTACACGTGATCCTAAATTTCGAATTTTAGGCTTTTTATCGTTACAGGCTTCAATTGCCGTCTCAAAAGTTAAATTTGTGCCTAAAAAAAAAATAAGGAAATTATTTAGGAACGATGAATACCGTTATATCTGAAGCCTTTTCCTGAATCAGCGAAAATGCCGGTTTCGTTTTATAAAGGAGAGTTCAAAAAATAATACGAGGAAAGGGAAAATACCATTACAAATCAGCTGTTGTTTATTGAAGCCAATGACTTGTTACAAGTTCGTTACCTTATCGGGCCTTAGATATACTGACACACATGAGATATGTATTAAAAACGTTTGCAGGTTCAGTTCTGTCATGTATTTGAAAGCTCTATCACCAGTAGAGTACTGAACATTAGCTCGTATACGTCAATCAGTTGTAATAGTCAACTATAGGGACGCACCCACACTCGGTTTATATTTAAACTCAGGACAATGCGAGGCTACTTTCATGGCTACTTTAGTTATTCTCATGGAAACAACGATTTTCCTGCTAAAACCAATTTACAAATGGATTACTGATATGCGTAGTTTAACTTTTGAGCTATTTATAGCATAAAACAAGAACTCTGGGCCATGGAACCACCGTGAACATTGACCTTCATTCTGTTGTTTTTCGTTTTTTTTTTTTTGCAGAGCATACAACATGCCCGAAAGCTCCTTCCTTTCATTTGGTTTTCGCATAAATTCTTATCCCTATAGGCCGTGCATAGCTCTTGAGTAGCTTCCGTCGTCCAAGTCAGGCTAAGAGTAAACAGAATTACATTTTCCCATTTCCCGTCAAAAGCAAAGTCAATCGTTTCAACCTTCAAGACGAATGAGGAATATGAGGCTCAGTGTCCTTCATACGCGACACGACTCATATGTACATATGCCGTGATCGCGTCGAATTTCAATTGAATTTATTTACCTCGCGTATTGTCGTCAGAGATACAAATGTATTCTCTTCGTATTCGCGGCATTAGATACCAAACTTTGTCCCATATGATTGGTATCGATTGTTAAAGGGTGAAACCTTGTCAGCAACATGATACGTGACGACATAGTAGACGGTATCTATTTACCTTTCCAGGGGAGTGCAAGTAGTCGGTTGTTGGCTATAGTCTGGGAACTGTCCTTACAGTACATATTCATACGATTCATTTGCTTTTTTATAGCTTCAATATTCCGAGGATATCGGGGCGATTGGAAAGACTGATGGGCACACATGTCGTTCGTCTAACCGACCGTAAGTACATGAAGGAATTGAGACAACGGATCGATGAGGACTATCGAGTGCAGTTGTCGAATAGGATACGAACCCGAGAGGTAAGTGTATTACTAATTTAAATAGTTAGAATAGAGTTTAAGTATTTTGACTCCGCGTCTACCAGCCAGGCTTTCCTCACCAATCTAATATACAAAGTTGCTCACAGTTTCATCCATTCAATTATACATAATTCTTAAACTGACCGCCTGAAAGGTCCAGCATAATCCGGTTACAACGACATCAATCTGATTACCATGCTGTCGCAGCACGAGTCAGACAGGAAGATTGCTTTTGTCCTTTCTCCACTCCAAACTACTTTGCTTTCCGGAGGCGGAAATTCTCATTTCCCTCGCATCATCCACACCAAGTTTGTGACCGTGTTTTGAATGCCAACCGCTCCTGTGATTGTTTCTTGGGAAATGCTTATTTCCAAGTGTTCATAGCTGCTAGCGTCAAAAGGCACTTCCGTGCACCCACTTCGGAATCCTTGACAATTGAATCTTATGCACATTGTGCACGAAAACTTTTCCGATTATTTGTGTTTTGTTGTCGCGACACTGGTGCAGCCTTTGTTTATCAAGGATGTCCCGACAGAAGTGGTATCTTATTGATTGATCTTGAGATTGAATTCAAATGTTATAGTTGTGTAGTGGGGCAGAAGGTGGGCCAAGGAGAAATCGACTTCAGTCATTTCGGATTATAATCACGTACTCGTTATGGTAGTTTTGATTTAATTATGCTCCGCATGTTAGATGAATCGACCGTAAAAGCCCAGTGAATGACACAGAGAACAGTAATGTCTGATAATAAAAAAAAAAAAACAATTCCTTCCGGATGACCTTTGAATATTAATTAAAAAATTAAACTTAAACCGAAGGAGTAGGTGATGGTGTAGGAGGAGCTTTATGTTGACATTTAGTTTCAAAGCTATCGGGGCTCTTGTATAGCTACCTTTTGACTACCTGTGGTACCTAACACTTAAGAGTAAGCTAATGCCTCGTAAATGGGATCTTACCTGTTACGTTGGGATCAACATTTAATCATTTTTATTCTTTAAGCTGTAACTCCTCTGATGCAGATTCGAAGCCACAAAAGTGTTTTTAAATAAATGCGAAGAAAGTGTTTTTAAATAAATGGGAAAAATTAAAATGCCAATACATAAAATGTTTATAATGATTTACTTATCTTTGATCCGGTATATCCAACAGCTCGCAAGTAAGTGAGAAGCAATGCACTCAGCAGCAGCCACCCACCCATGGTTCCAATCACGAAAATGGGTGAAAAGAAGAAGATGCAAAAATGCGGAAAAGTGGGACTGTAGACTGTACCAACCATGGGTCGATGTCTGCTGTTGCTTGCATTGTCCTAGTACCGCAACGGCAAAAAGCATCAGCCGATCGAAAGATAACAAAATGATTATGTTTTAGAATCAATTACGATCATACATGCTGGTTCGAATCTTATCGGATATTCAAGCGAGCATGTATGATCGTGTTAGACCAATGAATTACGAACGAAATATCGGCTGGTGCTTGTACAGTGAATAACAAATTACAATGGTAAAAAATTCAAATTGCAAGTTAAATGGTTACAATGCGTCTCAAACATTCCTCCCCCCCCTGAACGAGTTCAGGAAACCGGTAATATCACCATCCTATTTATTGGTCGTATAAAATTGCCAGCTACAGTCTTCACAGTTGCAACGCGCACAAGGCCATCCCGTCCGGGGTGTACTTTCAGAATTCGCCCCATAACCCATTTTGTAGGTGGGAGATTAGGCTCCTTAAGAATTACAACATCACCAGTCTTAAGGTTTGGGTGATGTTTCTGCCATTTGGGTCTTTCCTGGAGTGATGTTAAGTACTCGTTGTGCCATCTCTTCCAGAATCCTTGAACCATAGCTTGGAGATGGCGATAGTGATCCAAACGGTTGCTTGGGATGCTCAGGTAACTTGGCTCGGGTACTGCTGTTAATGGCTCGCCTACAAGAAAATGAGAGGGGGTGAGTGGGTTTATATCAGAATCAGATAAACAGCACAAAGGACGAGAATTGACAACAGCCTCTATCTGACAAAGCACAGTGGAAAGCTCCTCGAACGTCAACACTGTGGAACCCACAACTCGACGCAAGTGTGATTTTATGGATTTTACACCCGCCTCCCACAGACCGCCAAAGTGAGGTGCTGAAGGTGGTGAAAAATGCCAAGTGACTCCGTCTTCGGCAAGAGCGGAGGATATAATGTTGTTGTGTTGTTCAGACAGCATATACCTATGCATATCTGTCAGGCATCGGCGGGCTCCGTGAAAGTTTGTGCCATTATCGGTATAGATATTGCTGCATCTTCCACGGCGAGATACGAAGCGACGAAAGGCGGCAATAAACGCGTCTGTGGTGAGATCGCTGACCAACTCGAGATGGATAGCTTTCGTGGCCATACATATAAACAATGCGATGTAAGCCTTGGACAGTTTTGGTTTCCGCGTCCGCGACAGCTTGATTGTAATTGGTCCAGCATAGTCACAACCTGAATTTTTGAATGGGCGACTAGGTTGTACTCGACACGGCGGCAGATCTCCCATTAATTGCTGTGATGTTTGCCTCCGGTGTGTGAAACAGGGCTTGCAGTGGAAAATTATGTTGCGTATAAGACCTCTCGATCCAATGATCCAGTACTGTTGGCGAACGAGAACAAACGTTTCCGAGATCCCAGGGTGCAGGTAGCGTTGATGTATGTCTCTTACGATAAGTCTGGAAATAGGATGATGGGAAACTAAAATAATAGGATGTTTTAAACTAAATGAAACTAAAGCCTTCTTGATTCTTCCCCCAACACGCAGAATACCCTCGTTGTCGACGAATGGGCAAAGCTTGATCAATGATGAATGTCTGGAGAGCTGGAGACCCTTGCTTAGCGAACGAATATCCTCGGCGAATGTGTGTTGTTGAACTAGCCTTATGATAATAGTTTGTGCATGATTCAATTCCGACAAACGCAACGCCTCCTTTCGACGATTGGTAGCTCCTGCGCGGCAATTGAACCCAAAACGTAGACAGTAAGCCACCACCCGTTTCATACGAGGCCAAGAGGAGAATTTTTCGACAAGAAGATCGTGAAAGGTGTTCGTCGTCGATGCAATCAAGACCTGCGTTTTGGGAGCCTTTTCTTCAAGAGTTTCGAGCCTTCTTGAGTTTACCCTTGGCTTCGGCCATTGTGCAGAGTCGATAGAAAGCCAAGATGGACCATTCCACCACAAACCAAATGAAATAAGACGCGCAGGAGTAAGACCACGTGAGGCGCAATCACCAGGATTTTGTTCAGAGGCTATATGGTGCCAGACATGGCGGGGCAGAATTTCGAGAATAGCAGCCGTACGGTTTGCCACAAAGGTGGCCCAGCGACGTGGTGGTGACGATAACCAATGGAGAACAACTTCAGAATCGCACCATGCAAAATTTTTAGTAGGTTTTGAAGACAAGGTGTTAGTTACCCGTTGAAATAGCCGAGCAAGCAGCAGCGCACCACAGAGCTCGAGTCGGGGAATGGAAGTCGGCTTTAGCGGAGCTACCTTCGTTTTAGCCGCGATAATATTCACCTGGTAGTTTCCATTCTGAAGTGTACAACGACTGTATATAACGGCGGCGTAGGCCACTGAAGAGGCATCCGAGAATCCATGCAATTCAAATTCTCCCAGCGAAGACAGTGCACAACGCGGAATCCGAAGTTGCTCGAACAGATGAAGTTCTTGATGATAACTAGTCCACCGTGAGGACAAGGGACCGGGTAGTGGATCGTCCCAATGGAGATTCAACTCAGAAGACCATAATTCTTGGAATAGGACCTTGAACAATAGAACCGATGGAGCGAGAAAACCGAGAGGGTCGAATATCCGCGATACTTCCGACAATAATGATCGTCTTGTTGGTGGATCAATGAAACCAATATTCGAAATTTTGTAGGAAAAATGATCCCTGACTGGATCCCAAAACATCCCGAGTACCTTGATAAAAGAGGAAGAACGTTCAGGGTCAAACATCAAGGTGTTGCAATCTTCTTCAGGTAGGGTTTTCAGCAACGGCGAACAATTTGAGCTCCATTTCCGAAGTTGAAGTTTGGCTTCCGACAATAGCGATACTAATTCTGACTTAAGTGCAATTAATCCCGCCGCAGAGCCCGACCCTGTCATCACATCGTCCACGTATACGTCCTCGCGAATGACCTTTGAAGCCGTAGGATATTTCCATTTGTAGTCCTCAGCTAATTGTTGTAAAACGCGAACCGATAGAAAAGGGGCAGCCGCTGTGCCATAAGTGACCGTACGCAACCGAAAATGTCCAATTTCATCATCAGGGTTTTCTCGCCAGACGACGCGTTGAAAGTCAGCATGTTGATCATCTACCCAGATCTGGCGAAACATCTTGACGACATCGGCTGTAAAGACTACGCGATGTTGACGAAAACGCAAACATACCCCTACCAAATCCCGCTGTATTGATGGACCGACTAATAAGGAACTATTTAAAGAAACTCCATGTGAATCTCTTGAAGACCCGTCGAACACGACCCGTAGTTTGTTTGTCGCAAGTTCCTTTTTTACGACCGCGTGATGTGGAAGATAAAAATGCTTGCCAGCATCCGTTTTATACTGAGCGACAGGAATTCGCGTCATATGGCCAAGTTGGATATATTCAGCCATGAAATCTTTATACATTTGACGAAGCTCTGGATTTAATCGAAAACGCCGTTCCATGGAATGCAGTCTAGAGATCGCCGAATTTAACGTCTCACCGAAAATAGGATCCGGATTCTTAAACGGTAACGAAACAATATACCTTCCATCACCAGAACGGCTGAAAGTTTCCTTAAAATGTTGCTCGGCTGGATCCACACCTACTGTGTCGCAGCCTGGTGAAGAGACCTCTTCGACTTCCCAAAAACGCCTGAGTAAATAGTCCACATCCATGGTTAAGTGAAATGAGTCGACCGCACCAGTATCCAGCTGATCACTGTTCGAAAACTCTCCAGAGATTACCCAACCAAAGGACGTATTTTGGGCTACAGGTGAACCGTCATCTCCGATAACCTTTCCTGCCCGTAGAATGCACCACAGTTTTTCGGCACCGAGAAGAATATCAATTGGAGACGAAATGTTAAAATTAGGATCAGCTAGCTGCAGCCCGGCAAGATGTGGCCAAATGGAACTATCAAAACTCCGACATGGAAGATTCGAAGTCAGTTTTGGCAAAACAAACGCATCTACCCCGATGGTAGCAGAATTTACTAAAGACGAGAGTTGGATTGATATGCGACCCCTGGTAAAACCTGCATCTGACGCTGAAAGTCCGCGAACGGGAATACGCGCGTGAGAGCGAGGAAAGCCTAGTCGTTTTGCGAACGACTCTACAACGAATGATGACTGCGATCCGGAATCCAATAACACTCGGCACACAATGGGATTGCCTTGGATATCCCTAACAGTTGCCGAAATAGTTGGAAGAATTGTCTGTTTGCAACGATTAGGGTCAAGCGATACGTTATTGACGATTGGAGAAGGTTGTGCCGGCGTGTTATTTGCTGTTCAGTGATTGGTGGAAGAAAACGAATGGGATAATTGTGAAGAAGAGCAATGAGTTGACAGCGATGGCGGGTTGGTTGGTGCATTTTCCGAATGAACCAGTGTGTGGTGTGATGACTTGCATAAACGACATCTAAACGCAGATCGACAGTTCTTAGCTGAATGCCCAACGCGAAGGCAATTGAAGCAAAGCGAATGGGTTTTTACGAACTCGCGCCGGGTTGGAATGTCTAACGAAACGAACTTTGGGCATTGAGATAACGAATGGGGTTCAGAGCACTTAGGACACTTGGGCTTTGACGAATTGGTTTCGGACACGTGGGAACGTAACGGTGGCGTAGTTTTCGCGTGCGAACGATTAGGTAGCTGACACGATTCAAGAGCGTTGCATCTTGCCTGAAGAAAGTCTAAAAGGGAATCGATGGTGTGATCGTCTCTTGACCCAATAAACTCTGCCCAAGCCTTGCAGGAATCTGGGTCTATCTTACTAACGAGCAGATAAATTAGCCACGGATCGCGACCGGTTTTATCTAACGCATTCAATCCTCGCACGACCTCATCGGCACCGTCGGTTATCTTACGAAGAGTCTGAACATTCGCGACACTCATCGAGGGAAGAGAGAGGAACGATTGAATAAACGACCGCACAATTAAATTCACCTTATCGTAACGCGCTTCTAGACGTTCCCATGCTTCAGTATAATTCGCTTCCGATATGGGTATGTGTTTCACTAAGTTCGCGGCTTCGTCACGAAGGAATGATTTCAGATACTGAAATTTCTGGGTAGGTGTGAGATTCGACCGAGTGTCCACGGAACCAACAAACAAATCGCGAAACGAAGGCCAATCCTTGTAATCCCCTGCAAATGATGGAATTACAATTTTTGGCAAGTGTACATTCGACGAATTCCCCCCCGCGTCACTAAGCCTTTCCAGAAACGTTGATTGTTGGCTCGCTAACCTCTCAAACACCGTATCATTAGGATCGACTACCTGCGAGCTCGGTCTACGATCTTTGATTGCACGCGACAATCCTTCATGGACCCGAAAATATTTAATTTCATAATCGGCAAATTCCGCGTGTAACTCGTCGTGAAGCGATTCGTCTACGGTGTCAAGGTATTCGTCCTGCAGCGTGCCGAACAATTTCCACGCTTCTTCGATTTTATCCCGCCGATTTTGAAGCTGCTCTAACGAAACCGTGCTGTCCATTTCCTCAACGAAAGTCAACGCGCGCGTTATATGCCCTTTTACACTAGATCTCTTTAGTTTCACACTCATGATCCAAATATTTTAGCAAACAACCAAAAAAGTCAAACGATTCGCGAACGCGCACAGAAAAGAAAGGAAAAAACTACCAGCGAATAGTTCAAATAGTTCGGATAGTTCAAATCACAAAAAAAAAAGCATCCGGCTCGAAGGACCAGTTTGATGCAGATTCGAAGCCACAAAAGTGTTTTTAAATAAATGCGAAGAAAGTGTTTTTAAATAAATGGGAAAAATGAAAATGCCAATACATAAAATGTTTATAATGATTTACTTATCTTTGATCCGGTATATCCAACAGCTCGCAAGTAAGTGAGAAGCAATGCACTCAGCAGCAGCCACCCACCCATGGTTCCAATCACGAAAATGGGTGAAAAGAAGAAGATGCAAAAATGCGGAAAAGTGGGACTGTAGACTGTACCAACCATGGGTCGATGTCTGCTGTTGCTTGCATTGTCCTAGTACCGCAACGGCAAAAAGCATCAGCCGATCGAAAGATAACAAAATGATTATGTTTTAGAATCAATTACGATCATACATGCTGGTTCGAATCTTATCGGATATTCAAGCGAGCATGTATGATCGTGTTAGACCAATGAATTACGAACGAAATATCGGCTGGTGCTTGTACAGTGAATAACAAATTACAATGGTAAAAAATTCAAATTGCAAGTTAAATGGTTACAATGCGTCTCAAACATCCTCCATTTCTAATATCATGTTTAAAAAGAACATACGACAGCGCATCGCCCTGTCTAAATCCTTTTTTGACTTCGAAACTATCGATCAGTTCTGCACCGATTCGGATGGAGTAAGGAGCGTTCTCCAGAGACATCCTGCAAAGTCTGACGGGATTAGCTGGAATGTCAAAAGTAAATGTGGCGTTATACGACAGCGTCCCTAATAATGGTCTGTAACTGCAGCTCCTATCGACTTTTTTGGGTTAGGTATGATCTTAGCCTGCTTCCATAGCTTGGGAAAGACCGACGTTGTTAAAATACAATTAAAGATATGAGTTATGGGATATAACATGTAAGGTAACATGAGCTTAACAAATTTCGGGTGCACTTCGTCGAGTCCCATGGCATTGGATTTGATGGATAGTAACGCTTCCGTGACGTCTTCCTCACGCAGTCTACAGAAGTCAAAAGGTGAGTTTCTGTTTCCTTCCTATGACTGGTCAAAGTCAACAGAGTTAATCGACGCTGTACTGTCACTGCTATACGGTAAGAAAAGCAGGTTCAGTTGATTACAGTCAATGTTGTCAAGAGTTTTCGGCTTTTGTTTTCCTAAACCAAGTTCCCGAATTCGATGCCACACTTCTTTGTCTGTTGAGCAACTAAACATGATATTGGACTCAGAAAATTGATTTTCACATTGATAAGTCAGAAAAAGCAAGTCATGGTTTGAGGTTAGCCTCGCTACGGAGAGAGTGTGCGATGCCTTCCTCTCTGGTGGGCCGGTGGGAAACCGGAGTTCAATGGCAGATGTGGCGACCCAGAAGGATCAAAGCATAGGCCAGAAGGTGAAGATAGCCAAAATCCACTCCTCGGAGACGGGCACATCACACAACAAAACCCCTTCCTCCCAGAAGGAGATCCAAATGACCGTAAGGAATCGAGAGAAGCAATTCTCTTATAAAGAGGCGGCCATCTCCCCTGAAAAGGTCAGGATAGTTTTTATCCAGATCAATCTACAGCATTGCAAGGCCGCTACTGCTCTTTTAAGTAGTAGAATTGCATGCAGTAGTACAAATCATCACGTTGGCGGAATAAACGCCTATGTGGCCTTGGTGGTATACGTGATGCTACGATTCTTCATGATGAGCGATCCAAAAGGCCTAGGGTCGGCCTCATCATATCGAATTCACTATCGGCAACCAAACTTGGGCACTTTTGTGGACAAGATCTGGTGGCTGCTAGAGTAAGCTACAAAACGCACGGAGCAATAGAACACTTCGTCGTTGCGTCTGCCTACTTTCCCTACGATTCGTTACTACCTCCACCACCAAAGGAAGTCTCTGAACTCGTAGAACACTGTGAAGCCAAAAAGATTGGCCTCATCTTGTGTTGCGATGCTAATGCCCAAAACACTGCTTGGGGCAGCAGCAAGTGTAACACAAGAGGGGACCGTCTTCTAGACATCATTCTCTCGTCTGACCTTACCATCAACAATGTTGGCTCTCAACCAACGTTTGTTACGACAAGACGACAGGAGGTGATTGACCTGACCCTATCCAACAGATATGTGAAGGACATCACTAACTGGCGAGTCTTGCCTGATGCTATGCTGTCGGATCATTAATATATCGAATTCCGATTAGGTTGTGGGATCTCTTCCTTACAACCTAGACGGAATCCGAGAAGGACGGACTGGATACGGTTTAGAGAGGAGCTTGAGAAATCCACTCAGGCCCTACCTAAACTTAGAACGAAACAATTGGTAGAGAACGCTGTTCATAACCTGAATAGCGTCATCACCAGTTGTTTTGAACTCGCATGTCCTGTCAGCAAACCTCCCTGCAGGAAGCCTGAATTCTTCTGAATAGATCGCTCAAATCGAATTCGGAAGATGACTGGAACAAGTATCGGTCGAAGCAGAAAGAATATAAGAAACTTATTCGTAAATCGAAGAACGATTCTTATAGGATCTTCTGCGAAGAGATCAAGTCTCTGAGTGCGCCTAGCAAGTTGGTTAAAGTCCTCAAACGGGGAAGACTGACAAGGCTAGATGCACTCAGAAAATCTGATGGTACCTTTACTGAGTCTAAAGCGGAAACTCTTAGTTTACTGTTTGGGACTCATTTCCCGGGAAATCAAATCGACATCGGCTCGTTGCACACTCCTTCAAGTGAAACTGCAACTGAAATGATGAAAACAACTCGGCGTAGCTGGTATTTGCGTCGCGCATGGTTACGACTGAAGATATTGAATTTGCTGTGGCATCTTTCGATGGCTTCAAATCGCCGGGCACCGACGGGATATATCCTGTTATGCTGCAAATAGGTATAAGGCAGCTCTTCCTACTCTGAAAAGAATTTTCAGTGCTAGTCTAGCACTTGCTCACATACCCATTCCTTGGCGCACAGTGAAAGTGGTCTTCATTCCCAAAATAGGAAAAGAGGACTACTCACTTGCCAAGAGCTTCGGACCAATTAGTCTAACATCCTTCCTGCTGAAAAGCATGGAGAGACTGGTAGAGTTGCACGTGCGCAAAGTTGCCTTTCGAATGCACCCTCTTTCGGAGATGAAACATGCTTACCAGCGCGGAAAATCCTGCGAGACTGCGCTTCAGATCCTAGTTGGAAGAATTGAATGCGCGCTCGAAAGGAAAGAGTACGCGCTGGGCATTTTCATCAACATTGAGGGAGCTTTTGATAACGCAACTTTTGACAGCATGTGCAACGCTGCCAGACATCATGGCGTAGATGAAGCAATGGTCCTATGGATCAAGGCAATGCATCGGTTGTCTGGTGGAACAGACTAAAACGCAAACACGTCGTAGCCTCTTACACCAAACTCCAAAGAACGGTTTGTCTCAGCTGCACGGGGGCTTTCCCCAGCACGCCAGGCGCTGCTCTAGATGTTATGATGAACCTTCCACCTCTTGATATATTTATCAGAGGGTGTGCTCTGAAAGCCATCTCTCGCCTGAAGAGAAAAGGCATTTGGTATAGCTCGCATAGGAATAACGGCGTGCTTGCGCAAGAATTGTCCTGCGACCCCTGTCTCATGGGACATGCCTTCTGACGCACTGACGACCTTTATTCTACTGCGTCGTAATTTCACAGTCGAGTTTCCATGGCGTCAGGATTGGCATGATACCGAACCTGTAAGGAATAGTCTTCGCATTTTCACGGATAGCTCCAGGTCTGGGCGGGGGTCCGGTGCTGGGGTCTTCTTTGAGCGCGAAAACACCCGACTGCACTTCTTCTTAGGAAAATATGCGTCCGTCTTCCAATCAGAGATATACGCAATACTAATGGCTATGCACTACGTTGTGAAGCAGAGGTGTAAGGGGGAAAGCATATGCATCTGTAGTGACAGGCAAGCTGCACTAAAAGCTGTGTGTAACCCCTTAACTAGCTGCAAATTAGTGCTTGAACTCAAGTCCTTCCTGAACAAAGTCGGCAGACTAAATTCATTAAGGCTTGTATGGGTTTCAGGCTACTCTGGGATCCCAGAGAATGAGATCTCTGATGCATTCGCCAGAATGGGTTCAGAAGAGAGCTTCTCTGGACCTGAACCCGCTCCAGGTCTACCTGCGTCCACGGTAAATTCCTTCATTAACGGTTGTGTATTTAATACACACAACCGTAGATGGAAGGATTGTCCAGGTTGCAGGATGACTAAGCGCGTATGCCCTGATGTCTGCAAAAAATCTGCGGCATTCCTCCTGTCTTTAAGGAGAGTCGACTGCAGAAGGCTTGTGGGAGTTATCACGGGCCATTACACTTTTGCCAAGCATCTCTACCTGCTCGGCATCAGTGAGACGCCTACCTGTGGTGCATGTGGCGAAGAGGGGGAGGATGCTGCACAGCATATCCTCTGTGATTGTCCCACCTTTACTCGCGCACGGTGGCGCACCCTTGGAGCCGACGTGGTGGATGCCGAATCCCTTAGCTCTATATCACTGAAGCTCCTTCAATTTTTTTCTCCGAAAAACGGGGAAAATACAGTAATGTAAGGTGCCTGTCTGGAGTACAATGGACTCCATTGCGTCTGAGTGCTCCAGCGGATAGCAGATGCCTTCAACAAACAAAAAAAAAAAATGCTTTGAGAAGCATGGTGCTGAGAGCTGGCTGTAAAGCAATACCTTATTTATGTCGGATACGAATATTGCATCGAGATGCGTGTATGCTGTGCTTAAGAAATTAGTGGGGATAGAGGTGTTAACAGGAGTAAGGTCAAAAGTTTTCAAGTGCTCCAGAAAGCCAATTGAACGTTGCGTGTCCAAGAGATTGCAATTCACATGTGTGAGAAGTAAATCACACACAACATGGGTGATTGAGACAATCTTGACTCTGGTGCTTCATGGGCTGTAACGCCACCAAAGAAAAGAAGTATGCGTGTACATCCCTACCCTGTTGTTTGGGTTAAGGGTCCGTCTAACCAAAGCTTTACACAAACATCACAAGGATTACAGCAGTGACTTGTGCCTTCAAAAATTATTCCGTATTACTAGATCCCCACCAAAGCCACTCTAATCCAACAATCTCTTATAAGTTCTGAGCTAATTAGATGCAACCCCCACAAAGACTTTCCCCGAAGTCGTTAGCACCTTTCAATTAGCCTCATTAGCATCTCATGGAAAAGTTATCACAACAAAGTCGATTTAAATCCAAAAAGGCATTTCTTATCGTTTCCTGTTTGTGTTAATTCGATTTATGTATGTATGTATGTATGTATGTATCTAACATATCTTCACATAAATAGATCAAAGAACTGGAACGTGAGCGAAATCTAATACTCGAGGGCAAAACAGATACTGTACCGGACGAGCTGTCAACTGATCCAATATTTGTTGTCAACCAACGTGCAAATGTCGAGATTACCAAACGTCGCGCAAAGGTACGTATTACATATATGTACGTATTTGTATCTAAATCTATGCAACACAGTATGCTTTCACCGTGATATAAATATATGTACAAATGTGTGTATGTACTGTATAAATTCACCCCACAATGCTCTTCCTTCCTTAGCTTAAAACCAACCGGGAAAGGAATGCCGACCGACTGTTGCGCCAAGGACTGAAATGGGAGAGGGAGCGTTTGCGTTACGACAGACAAGAAATGGCGAAACTGCGCGAACAGGCAAGGGCAAGAGCAAAGCAAAAGGCCCTTGAGGAGCAGTACATAACCGAGGATGCAACACGCGGTCTGGATTTGCTCAGGTAAACACTGTTCACAACGAATATCAGTTTCTTTCCTCGTTTCGCTGTTGTTCTCACTTTTGTGTTGACGGATGGATTACGATGCCGAGGACAGTGGAGCGCTAAATCAATTTGCGCGACATACATACATATATACATATGTACATATGTATGTATTTGCATGTCCTCTGCAAGGATTCCTTTTAATGGAACATAATCTTGTTCTATAGTAGGTATATGTATGTAGTGGAGGGATGTGGGAATTAGTAGCATGACGTGTGACTGGAAGAATGTAGGCGTCACTAAACAGGAAGACAGCATCTTAACAAAGGGCTCGTCGTCTTAATAGCATTACGCAATACACACATACATATGTACATACATACATACTTACGAGTATAGTACTAAGGCCATTTACACGAAAATGTCACGAAATAGTAGGGATGTGGTTCCTTTTATTTCCGGTTCCCATCAATCCTCACAACAATTGTATGACTTCGGAGGCTGTGATGACGCAGCTCGTTGTGGGTAGGCTTAATGGCATGGCTTTATCGTCCATTGCAGAATCAAAGACCAAGAGTGGCAAGAATGTGAGCAAAGTTTACGTGACTTCCTGCGGTCCGAACGTAACAAAATGAAGGCACGATCATGGGCCATACCAACGCCGTATTCGTCGGATCCTTTGGACTTACG
Organism: Eumerus sabulonum; assembly: GCA_951905685.1. Taxonomy (NCBI): domain Eukaryota; kingdom Metazoa; phylum Arthropoda; class Insecta; order Diptera; family Syrphidae; genus Eumerus; species Eumerus sabulonum. The sequence continues at coordinate 22,503,584 of OX645063.1, forward strand.
GAACGTTATAATAGCTAGGAAGCGTGAGCGTGAGCGTGCGGCGAAAGAAAAGGCAATGAGGGAACTTGAAGCACAAAAGAGTGCAGCCCAACTAACATCTAAGAGGAGCGTAAGACAATTCTTTCCCTTGTGCACAAAACTCTTTGATCTAATTCATTCTTTTTGGTTGTTCAGGCGTACAGGATGGTGAAGAGAATGACTTCAGCAATGAAAGTGTTCCCATCAACAGCTAAGGAGGAAGTTGAATCGGTCGCAACTGTGTACCTCGACGATGATGAGGCATCCGATCTTCCAACTAGCACAATAAGTATCGTTGCGCCGACAGAAGACGTTGATAAGATAAAGGCGCAGCGATCTAAGGAGATGCAAGAACAGATGAACCATGATGAACGAAGGGGCTTCTTGGTCTCGGCAGATCAATATGCCAATCTACGGTACGAAGATCCACAAATAGTCAAGCTTCGTAATGCTAAAGTAATTATTAAATTTAACCGATTATTCGCATAGCCTTCATGTGACATCTATTCGTTTTGCAGTGTATTCGGGACCTGTATCAAGTAGCTGAGAGGATTATAATCTGTGAGGTTGAGGAGGAAGTTATACCAACCGAGGAGATTGAAATTGAGGATGAAGACGATTTCTAAACTCAAATTCAATGCTGGTCACTTCATAAGTGCACGATATGCATGATTAGCGTGATTAGCTGAGTTTTAGTATGCACCAATTGAAGTTCATTTTTAGATAAGGTTTGCAATAATCGTTACGCGATTTAGTTAGAAAAAAATAATAAAACTAATAGCCGATGACTGACGTATTATGTGATCGGCATATGCTAACACTTGAGTTGATATTGGATTTGAAAGCATATCTAATTGGATTTGTGATAAGGACTTCGATAGTGTCGATATTGGAAATTTGTAAGGCAAGGCTCTGAAGGGCTTATTAGTGGTTTACCATTTGCATAATGAAGTGGTGTGATGTGGTCTTTTTGAACGTCGCCAAATGAGTTGTTAATTACGTGGAAGGCGGGGAAACTATCGCGTCCGGAATGTGGAACTCTGGCTATATTTGTTTCTATGTAGATACGAAGAATTTGATCAACGGCTTTGAATATGGGTAGTACGTGTTGTTTTTTTTTTTTTTTTTTTTTGAATGCTTCTGCTATCCCCTGGAGCACTCAGACGCATACACTGGTCCATTGTACTCCAGACAGACACCTTACATTACTGTATTGAAAGAGCTTCAGTGATGTAGAGCTAAGGGATTCGGCACACACCACGTCGGCTTCAAGGTTGCACCACCGTGCGCGAGCAAAGGCGGGACAATCACAGAGGAAATGCTCTGCAGTATCATCCTCCTCTTCGCCTCTTGCTTGGCAAAAGTGTAATGGCCCGTGATAACTCCCACAAACCTTCTGCAGTCGACTCTCCTTAAAGACAGGAGGAATGCTGCAGATTTTTTGTAGACATCAGGGCATACGCGCTTAGTCATCCTGCAACCTGGACAATCTCTCCATCTACGGTTGGGTGTATTAAATACACAACCGTTAATGCAGAAATTTTCCGTGGACGCAGGTAGATCTAGAGCTGGTTCAGGTCCTGAGAAGCTCTCCTCTGAACCCATTCTGGTGAGTTCATCAGAGATCTCATTTCCTGGGATCCCAGGGTGGCCTGGAACCCATAAAAGCCTCAATGAATTTAGTATACCGACTCTGTTGAAGAAGGACTTGAGTTCAAGCACTAATTTGGAGCTAGTTAATGGGTTACAGCCAGCTTTTAGCGCGTCACTGCAGACGCATATGCTTTCTCCCTTCCACCTGTGCTTCACAACATATTGCATGGCCATAGGATAGCGGCTTTACGCACAAATGTCAACAGTATGGCTGCATTGCCGCTCAGCCATTCAGGAAGTAGCCGAGAACACCTTAGGCTACCTACCAACCCCGACAAGAAACCCGTGGTGTGATGTCGAGTGTGAGCAGAAAACGCAGCATGTCAAGAGGCTTAGTTTAGTAAAAGGCGCTGCAACGAAAAACCAGGGCAGCGCGAGGGGAGTACCGAGCCAGAAGAAGGGAGGCGGAAAAACTGCTGTAACTAATGAAAAGAATATTCACAGGCTCCCAGTTCAAGGATATCAAGGAGCCTAGGGACAAACATAAAATACGGGCATTTAATAAGAAAGCTTAAAGCCTTGCAGGAGGCTTTAAGAAAGGCACCCAAGCTCTTCGAAATTGCGAAGGCAATTTCGTCATCGACTCGCAGGGAATAGTTGATGTATTTAAGCAGCATTTCCAGCAGCTGTTTAACGAGCATGATCAAGAGAGAGTGGTAGGGACTGAGGAAATCACACCTCTAGCCGCTAAAGTAGTCCTCCCACCCAGCATCGAAGAAGTCGGCACAGTTATTCAAAAACTGAAGAACAGCAAGGCCACGGGCTCAGATGGCTTGCCTGCCTTTTGTAGAATTCGGGAAGATGAAAGCATCCCCGACGGCTGGAATATCAGCTCGATCTGCTCCACAAAAAAAAAGGCGATCCTACCTTGTGCAAGAACTGTAGAGGCATATTCCAGCGTACTGTGTACGTACATCTAAAGGGCTTTTGCACCGCACTAATCGGCAGCTACCAGTGCGGCTTCCGGCCCGGTAAATCGACTATAGACCAAATATTCACACTTCGACAAATCCTGAAAAATCGATACACACCATCCCTTTACCGATTTTAAAGATGGATACGATTGCATTCACCGCAAAGAACTGTTTGATGCGATGGCCGAATTCGGAATCCCAGGAAAACTGATCCGGCTGTGTCGCGCCCCCCTAAGAAAAAACCCGATGCACCGTGCGGTTCGGTTCTAGGACATCCGAACCGTTTGAAACAGGCACCGGATTTTGGCAAGGAGATTCGCTGTCGTGCGACTTCTTCAATTTAGTGTTGGAGCAGATACGGCGATCGACAGCTATAAATTTAAGTTTCGAAGTGGTTAAGGATTCTGTCTACCTCGGGGCAAACGCAAGCCCCACAAACGACACCACAGTGGAGATCCGGCATATTATCGCCCTTGGTAACCGTATTAGCAGTTTGTCCAAACAACTTGGATGAGAACTCCCCACTCGAAGAACCAAAGTCATGCTTTACAAAATGCTTATAATGCCAGTTTTTCTATACGGAGCCGAAAGCTGGACGGTAAGCAGGACGGCGGAGCTGATTTTGGATTCTTTCGAAGGAAAAGTTCTGCGCCGGATATTTGGTCCTGTCTGTGAGGAAGGTGAATGGAGAAGAAGACACAACCGCGAACTCTACGAGCTGTACCAAGATGTGGATGTAGTCCGGAAGGCAAGGATCCGTCGACTACACTGGCATGGACATCAACGCTCCAGCTAAGAGGGTCTTCGACTCCGAGCCTCCTGGTTCGAGAAGAAGAGGAAGGCCGAACCTCCGGTATAAAGATCAAGTTTTCGCGGATGCAAAACAACCTGGTCTTGACAACTGGAAGCAGCGTGCCCGGGACCGGAAGGCAGCCATAGCTCAGGCTCAGATCCTGCATGGATTGCCGGCCTGCTAAGTAAGTAATTTTAACGTCCCGTGAAAAGAGGGTTGATAAGTCCATTTGGCTTGTTTCACTTGTTTCTTTCCAATGTTTCATTACTTTAATAGCATCTCCGTCATCGAGTGTAATTCAGTCAAAACAAAATAAACGTTAGGCGGCATGGGTCACCACATCAACCGCATCGCCCACAAATATTTATCTCCAGACCGCTTTTCACAGATTCCATTTTCCGCTTAGTTAAGCAGACAAGAGGGGCTGTTAAAAACCCACACGTCAACGCAGATGCACACGCACGTAGCAGTCCTTCAGCTGTCTGTTATTTATGAGGACCAATATCGAGATATTGGACAATCAGTTCGTCATTATCCTGACTCTTGCCGCTTTTATCACGCACAGTCAAGTGTTTATACATAAACCCATGTATCCTCATATTTGACAGTTGACTGAATCCATCTAGTTATCAGGTAGCAGAGCTCGACTCCACTGTCACGTTTATCTTGACATTTTAACTTAATTTCAGACCGAAGTCACCTGAAATGTAAATGACAGGTTAGGGGTGATTGGACAGGTAATCATATGTTAATTGCCCTGAGAGTGTGATGACAACTCTATTAACTGGGTAGTGGTGTATTGCGAAAAGCAGAGCATAACGACTCAGGGCTTAGTCAGTTAACAACACGGTTGATTACATTCCCGAGACTATGAATTGTGCCAGGTAAATGTAAGGGGCTAGCACGCAGGACCAATAAAATAGTGTGCACCTACGCTTACGGCCCCTGTTACAAACACTCGTCGCCCCACTCGTCTAATAACTTAATTGGCAATATAAGTGCTATCAACTTAAGTATCATACAGTGGTTATCCGGAAAACAGTTGTTTTAAGGCGTAGATATGTTGGTAGCATGCCATCCATTCTCTTGTGGTATACCCTATCTATCTATGTACATAGAGTTGCTTCCGCTTATAGCTTACATTAGTGTTAAAACTGTTTGGGATAAGCCCACGCGGAGTTGGATGTCAGATTCTGGGTGGTAACTGCCTGTGGCTTGTTTCGGGTCACTGGGAATTTCATTACAAGGACGCCAGTAAAGTGAAGTCGGGTGACGTTGTGGCGAACTGGAGTCGAGGACAGTACGTGTCACATTTCATCGTAATGGATGTAATGAAACTTTCGGGGAACTGTGGCAAATTTCGGGTAAAATTCATGCTTGAAGGCTACGGTTGTGCCTATGCATTAAGGCATACGTCTGAAGTTGGTGGTTGGATATTCATAAATCTGAGCGATGTACATAGGTTCATACAAATTTTTATAATACTTTTGGGTGGTATCGCCCTTCATCATTGAGCGATAAGAAATTAGCGTATTCATCTGGTAGGTTGTATGTATGTATGTATGTTGCCGTTACAGTCCATGAAGAACCTGAGCCGAGCTTCTCTCAATCACCCATGTTGTGTGTGATTTCATTTTTCCCATAGGTGAAAGGGACCTACAGTTTATTGCCGGTTCCGAACGGCGAATTTCGAGAAGCTTTTCATGACAATTTTACTACAGGGGGTTTTGTCAAAACCCCGCTGAGGAGAAACACCGTGAAAAACACGTTCGATGACATGGCTGTGTCGGGATTTGATCCCGTGTCATCGGGCGTCAGAGGCCAACACACTACCCACTGCGCCACGGTGCTCTGGTAGGTTATTCTCGAGAAATGTGTGTGAAATTCACACAAAATTCGATCTCCAGCGAATAGGTAGTAGCCCCGACATCTGCATGGGATCGGCAGCTTGTATTCGCGATCTTATTCTTTCGGTCGATACCCAACTTTCATGACAGATCTTCAAGCTGTTTGAAAATTGACCCAGCTTGGCCAATCCTGCAGGAAAACTCAGTATTACTACTCCCGTCACTCGTGAAGAAGACCCCGAGATACTTAAACTTCTCCACCTGCTTCAATGGGACTCCACTAACATGTAGGATGCATTGGATAGGTGTTCTGGAAATAACCATAACCTCAGATTTGTCCACGTTAACCCTCATTCTAGCATCAGCACATACGGCCACAAGCCTATCTAGCGCGTGCTAAAGTTCCATCTGGGAGGATGTGAGGACAACTAAGTCATCTGCAAAAAGAAGGTGACTTACCCCAACTCTCCCAATATAAAAGACTCCTCGCCTCGACTGCGCTGCAACATCCAGTCCATATAAATATATAATGAAAAGAAGAGGTGACAAGACGCACCCTTGGCGAAGTCCAACGCCCACGGTGAAAGGTGTTGATTTACTACCGTTAACCCGAACGCAGCTGCTGCAGTTTATGTATAGAGACTGAATGGCCCCCAACAGAGGACCATCAATCCCATACTCCTACAGAACACTCCAGAGTTTACCTCGTGGAACTCGGTCATACGCCTTTCCAAATCTACGAAGCAGCTGTAGATTGGTTTGGCGTACTCCCAAGCCTTCTCGAGCACCATTCTTAGAGTGAAAAGCTGGTCGGTTGTACTTCTGCCGTGACGAAACTCGCAATGTTCTTCTCCTATCCTGGGTTCGACCACAGCTCTAGAACGCGCCTCCAACACCTTAGCGTAAACCTTACCGGGGACACTTAAAAGAGATATGCCCCTATAGTTGGAGCACTCTTTTTTATCCCCCTTTTTGAAAAGAGGAACAATCACTTCAGTTTGCCAATCGCTAGGTGTCTCACCGCATTCCCAGGCCACCTTAATGACACGAGAGAGCCATAATACTCCCTCCGTACCCATTGTCTTAAGCATTTCTGTCCGAATTTCATCCACACCGGCGGATTTGCCAACTTTTGGCGATTCAATCGCTAAAATGATTTCCTCCAGCGTTGGACTATTCTCCGCCACACGCAAGACTATAGGTCTGTCCCCCTAAGTGCCCTGTTCGGGATTGAGCAGCTCCGAAAAGTGCTCGCTCCATATGCGTACAATGTCCATCTCATTGGAAAGGAACACACCATCTTTGGATTTAACTCCTTCAATGATGTTGAATTTCCTTCCTCTGAGCCGGCGAATGGTTTGCCAGAACACCTTTTTCGCATATCTATGGTCGGCTTCCAACTTCTCGCCGAACTCCTTCCAGGACTGCTCTTTCGCTGCTCGCACAGCAAATTTGCAAGTTCTTCGCGCCACAGTGTATCGGTCACGAGGAGGAGAGTCCCCCAAGAGAATCCAGTCTCTGTAGGCCTTCTTCTTCTCTCTGATGGCTTCTTGAACTCCGGGTGTTTTAAACCACGCAGTTCTTTTCTCACCATCAGCCGCCACACCAAGCCGCTTCTCTCCACAAACATCACGTGCAGAGGCAATGACAGCTGTTGAAAATAGTCGCCATTCTTCCTCTACATGCGATGGAACAGTTGGAATTTGCGTAAACCTTTCGGATATGTGTCGTGCGAAGTCTTGTTGCACCTCTCTGCTCTGTAGTTTCTCCCACCGTATGCGTGTAGCCACTCTTGGTTTCCGCCTTGGCAAACGAGGTACTCTATCAGTAAGATACGGCTTACACAACACCAGGTGATGATCAGTTGACAGTTCAGCCCCTCTCAACACACGAACGTCACAAACCATCTGTTTCACACACGATGGTACCACAAAGAAATCTATCAACGATTTCTGTTGAAGACTCCAACGATTTATGAATGACTTTGTGCGGAAAGAAGGTGTTCATAATGGACATGCCATTTGCACAGCAAAAATCCAACAACCTCTCTCCGTTCGCGTTTTCATGAGGATCACCGTTCCTCCCAATTACACTCCCCCATGTCGTTACATCCAAACCCACGTGGGCGTTGAAGTCACCCATCAGGATATAGGAATCCATCTCAACCATCCTATCAAGGGCCGCATCAATTTCATCCAGGAAAGTCGCATACTCAGACTCCAGATTCGGTGCATACACCTGCACCAGAGCCAAAGTTGATCTTTCAAGCTTGAGTTTTAAGATCGCGACTCTCCCTCCTAATGGTATCCACTCCAATACCCTGTCTGCCAGCCTGGGACTTATGAGTATCCCCACTCCCGCCTGTGCAGACATTTGAGGTGCAACTCCCGACAGGAAGAGTTTCCACCCGTCCGAAAGGTCCACAGATTTATATCCTCTTTGCTTTGTCGAAGAGATACCTACGATATCTAACCGATACCTGGCAGCTTCCTCAACCAGGTCGTGATACTTCTCTGTGAGCGATGAGACGTTCCACGTGCCCATCCTAAGTCGATGCCGTTGTCTGTTGCCCTTTACTCCCCGCACGCACTGGTTAGTGCATGGCGTGATAACCCCCCCACCTCCGTAATGGCTCTCGAGGCCACTGCCGGGTTGCTCGTGACTTCTTCGGGCTAAGCCCGACCGGCTGCCGAGCGGGACAGACCGGCCACCAGACGCTCGCATACTGCCACCATTTAGGCCTGGCTCCGAATGGGGCCCCGGCTCACCAGGGTAGGCAATTTCCGAGGCTGCTCTTCTCTTCGTCATCATGGGGGTTTGCGCTTCGTTAGGCAGGTTTGGTCCGTACGAAAATTGATTCGCACACGCCAAACCTGTTGCCCGCCCCCCACCACGAGGAGGTCAGCTGCCGGGGAGGCTGATTACAGAGTCATAGTACAATAAGTTTAAATACGTACATATGTATATACATATATATGTATATATGTATGTACATATGTACAATGTACTCATGGACATACTTATATGCTATAAAGCTCTTTCGATCGCAGTGGAACTCCTTTACCTTTCTTGCTTAAAAGTACTAAATAACTAAATATGAAGCAACACATTACTTCATAGTGAAACAAGGTCGGCAGCAGCGCCTTGTACTGATTGAGTACACTGATTGAGTGCTAACGCAACCGACGCGTAGCGGGTCGCGTGTGTTGTTCTTTGTTGGTGGAGCAAATCTTACTGTCGTAAGGGCTTAACACCTACGGTAGTTTGTTTTTGCAAATCCGGCGATAGAACTTCACTTACGCGTCTCTGCTTTAACGGTTTTGTATCTATACATGTTTTGTAGTTTGCATTGATGAGGGATTTCTGTGTGCAGTTCTGCAATTTCCTTGCCACGTATGTCCATCTCTCTCGCCACAAACCGACTGTTTTGGCACTTTGTGAAACACAGGTCGATGAAAAGTCTGATCCTTCGGATTTCAGTCTTCCTGGATATAGCTTAGTGCCATTATTCGTCTCTCGCCGTGGTCTCACCATCTATGTCCGTAGTGATATTGCTTACCAGTTACTTCCACAGTATAGCCAAACATCCACCCCGGAATTTAATTTCATATGGCTTAAATTCATATTCCGTAAGCACTCCATCCACTACTTTTTCTTTATAGAAGCCCCAATCTAGACAGGAATGCAACATTTGATGCATTCGACGCACTGTCTGATTCCATCCAAAGAATTGTTTCCCTGTTCCCTCGCACTGAAATCGTTTTAGCGGGCGATTGCAATCTACACAACACCCGAAGGAAGGTATGTCGAAATTTTTTGCTGAGTTAAATCACTTAACTCAACTTTTGAATGAGCCATTACGTATACCCGATGTTGCTGGTCATACCGCCAACACACTGGACTTGTTTCTTACCTCTCAGCCTGACAAATACACGATCGATGTATTGGAACCCCTAGGCTTGTCTGACCACTGCATGATATCAGCGAAATTCTCGAACTCCCACCATCCAGTTAAAGAAAAAGCTCCTAAGGAGCACTATGGCTATACGAGAAAGCCAACTGGTGCGGCCTTAACTTCTTTCGGATCTTTAACTGGTCGTTGTGCTTCCTCGACAACGACGTGGACGCCGCAACTGATATTATCGTAAACATTATCCGAATTGGCGTGGCAAATTTTATTCCCAGCAAGATTAAATGCTAAGGATAATACGTGGTTTGACTCGAGCTGCAAAGAGGCCATTAGGCTCAGGGAGCTAAGTTTTCGGGCCTACAAGGCGAACAGTCCTGAGGAAAACCGAAAAAAGTACATACGAGCCAGAAATGACTGCAACACCCACATTCGACGGATTAAATTCCAATCCGACCAAAAATTAAGACGCTCATCCACAATGACATACCAGCTGTTACCCCCTTAGACAAAGCTAACCTACTTGCTGCCCATTTCGTAACCAGTTCTCAGCTGCCAGCCTGTACTTTGTCTCCGCCTGTACTAGAGTGCGTCAATTCCACCATGGGACTAATCCACTTCCGCACTCGTACAGTCGCAAGGGTTCTTAAAGACCTCGACATACACAAATCCGCTGGTCCAGATGGTATTGCCCCAACAGTTCTGAAGAGGTGTTCTTCTACGTTGGCAAAACCACTGCGTAAGCCTTTTCACCTTTCCTACACCTCTGGGCTCTTTCCGACTAGGTGGAAAACAGCACTTGTCCAGCCTATACCCAAAAAAGGCGAATCATCTTCTCCCTCCAACTACCGACCCATTGCACTAACGTCCCTTCTTTCCAAGGTCATGGAAATGCTGATTAACCGTCAGCTTATGAAATATCTTGAGTCACGGAAACTCCTCAATGACCGCCAATACGGTTTCCGCAGCAACAGATCCACTGGTGATATGATGGCATATCTCGCTGAAAAGTGGAATCACTCGCTTCACCAAGCAGGTGAAAGCAAAATTGTTACACTGGATATTTCGAAAGCATTTCACAGGGTTTGGCATGAAGCCCTTTTGTCGAAAATGCGTGCTTTTGGGATCGATGGGTCTCTCTTTCAATGGATTAGAAGCTACCTTTCGAATCGTTCAATTCAAGTTGATTTGGACGGATTCAAGTCTGATACTCACTTTGTAAATGCCGGTGTTCCCCAGGGCTCCGTTTTGTCTCCGACACTCTTTCTTATTTTTATAAATGATCTCTTGTCTGTTACTTCTAATCCAATTCACTCCTTCGCTGACGACAGTACCCTCAGCTTCTCATATTCATTCACCAGTTTACGACCCTGCACTTCGGTTGTAGATAATGAGCGGCAGCGTATGTTAAGCTAATTAAATTCCGATATCGACAGCATCATCCAATGGGGTAAAAACAATAGAGTGGAATTTAATGCATCCAAAACACAATGCTGTATCTTGTCGTTAAAGCGTATAACTAACCCGCAGCCATTATCCATGAATGGCACTTGCATCTCAGAAACTGAAAAGGTTTCCATCCTGGGTATGAGTGTTGATCACAATCTTAATTGGAGCGACCATATATTCAGTGTCGCCAAGAATGCTGCGAAATGCCTAGGCTTCTTATACAGATGCAAGAAATATTTCTCACCCTTAGACCTGGCTACAATCTACAAGGCGTTCATTCGCCCCAAATTAGAGTTTAACGCTCATGTCTGGTCCGGTGCTTCCAAGACCTCACTGCACCTACTAGACAGAATACAAAAACGAGCCATAAAACTGATAGGTGACTCCAGCATTACCAAAACATTAGACTCGCTGGAACACCGCAGGAATGTTACCTGCCTCTCCCTGTTTTATCGATACTACCACCAAATATGCTCTGATGAAATAGCCAGTTGCATTCCGCCCCTTCAACATTCCTCCCGCAATACAAGTCTCTCTAGGAATGCTCACCAATATACTCTGAAGCCCGCTTTCGGACGTACTGTCAAATATAGAGAATCTTTCATTAACCGAACCACACGAATCTGGAACTCCCTGCCGGATTCGGTTTTCCCCCCTCAATGCAACATGCAAGCATTTAAGATCAATGTCCATCGGCATCTCCTCTATTCCTCTTCCTCTTCCTTCCTCATAATAAGGTTATTAGACCTTGAGTGCGCGCAAATTTAAAATAAAAAATAAAAAAGGACACTTTCTTCCACGCTTCGTACTGGGTTTTTACTGTCCACTTCTCTGGAAATATCGTATCGGAATGAGAGTATCCCAAATGAACGACTTCTTGGTAGCGCGAACATTTCGCAAGTAAGGAATTATCCGTTACTCATATTTAAAATCCCCAAAACGAATATTCACCATAGCTCGAAAGTCCCCACTGCGCGAGGATTCTTTTTCTCCCAAACCAATACATACAGATTTGAGAACCTCCCTTCGTATCCGTGTGCAGCAACAATTCGATTTTATGAATGAAACCATAACCGAACAACACCCAACGACGACTACAATGAACTCCTACATCACACTATGCCACACGCAAGTATATATGTATGTATACAGGCATATGTCCTTAGCTCTCTTCACCTTGGTAGTATGACTGTAAGGATTGTCTATAAATGTCGGGCCTTCAACCAACCGTCGTCGCATTGTTCAACAAGTGGTCGAACGGAATTTTCAAAATCGCAATCGAGGAGATACATTACTTTGCAGTTGACTACCGAACGTAATACAAGAGAATACGGTTGGCATTCAGATACAACAAGTGTTCAGTGTTAGTGGCGAGTGACAAAGAAAGGCAAGTGTTGAAAAAATCTTCCGAAAAATTTAAGTTAAAAATAAAAGTTGTGTCCAGGATACAGGGATAAGACAAGTGTGGTGTGCTGTCATCTAATTGTTCCTTCCTTAGTGGTGATAAAGCAAATCCTGTCACGGTAATTAGACTTAGCGCGTTTTTGGTCAAACATATATTTTATAAAAGGCTAAGGCAAGGAATAGCATTTTGTTGATACGACCCTATACTAATTGAGCGTATATATCAAATATTGTGAGTTAGGACCAGCCCGTAAGCTCAAATTCTTAATGAATTACATAGTTACTTTCACAGAAATTAGTTTTTGGCCATTTGGTGTAATTCATTTTGCGTATTGGCCATATCTAAATGTAATTTTTTAATATAACTCTTGTCAATGACTCCTTCGAAAAATAACCAATATTCAGTGCCACACATATAACGCACAAGTGTGTCAAGGTCCTTTTAGCACATCGGTTCCATGGACACTTAATTAACATGACGCGCTTCGTATTGTTTGCTTAAATTGACGTTGTAATCAAGTTTTGATAGGCGTGAACGTAGCCTTGGTTAATCAAAACTTGGCAATGGTATCCAGTGTGAATAAATAATCAATACATGCATGTATGTATGTATGTTGGCGTTACAGTCCATGAAGGACCTGAGCCGAGCTTCTCTCAATCACCCATGTCGTGTGTGATTCAATTTTCCCATAGGTGAAAGGGACCTACAGTTTTATTGCCGGTTCCGAACGGCGAATTTCGAGAAGCTTTTCATGACAATTTTACTACAGGGGGTTTTGTCAGAACCCCGCTGAGGAGAAACACCGTGAAAAACACGTTCGATGACATAGCTGTGTCGGGATTCGATCCCGTGTCATCGGCGTCAGAGGCCAACACACTACCCACTGCGCCACGGTGCTCTCAATACATCAATCATTCTTTTTGAGTCGCAGTTCCTTAAATCCTTTGCAACAACTGCGGTATTCAGTTTTTCATTTTTACAAATGATAAATTGCATTTACGATCCTGCACAATAGAATTTCGAAATGATATCGTTGCTGAGCTGATATTGAAGTTGTTTCAACATTATCTTCAAAAATGCTGCTTCACTCTTGCGTCTATTTTCTTGTAATGTGATGTGTCGTTGGCTGATAGGTTTAAACTTTTTCATCTTCTAATGAAATGTAACATCAGTCGATCAAGAAAATCCACATTTGCCTTAAAAGTTCCCTTTCCTTTAGCAAAAGTTCCTTGATGATTATATGTGTATGGTATTGTTGAAATTAACAACATCGCTACCCACACTATTGTTTACTAAATGTGATTAAAGCTATTATGTAGAGGGAAACCTTAGTTTTTCGAGAGAGGGCTCTACCACTCAATTGCCTCTTGAACCCGAAGAAGCAGCGATTGGCAAGAGTTATTCTACGTTTTATCTCAGCGCTGGTGTCGTTGCTGCTTGTCACTATCGAGCCAAGGTAGACGAAGTCCTTGACTACTTTAAAAATATAGCTGCCGAAGGTGACGTTCTGACCAAGACGTCGGTGTTACGCGTCTTTCTTGGACGACAGCATATATTTGGTCTTGTCCCCATTTACCCTTAGACCCACTTTAGCCGCTTCTGCTTCAATGCTTGCGAATGCCTCATTGACGTCTCGCTTTCTTCGTCCAATAACGTCAATGTCATCTGTGTAGGCAAGCAATTGTGTGGACTTGAAGTAGATCGTACCTCTTGTATTGGCCGCAGAGTCCCGCACGATCTTTTCAAGAATAATGTTGAAGAAATCACATTACAGTGCGTCACCCTGTCTAAAACCTTTTTTAACATCAAAGGGGTCGGTTAGTTCACCTCCGACCTTAATGGAGCCGCGGGAGTTCTCCATAGTCATCCTGCACAGTCGGACGAGTTTGGCAGGAATGTTAAAACATGACATGGCTCTTTATAGCTCGTCTCTATAAACACTGTCATGGTGCGTGTCGAACTGGTATTCATGGGTCTTCTCCAAGATCTGCCGTAGTGTAAATATTTGGGCCATCGTGGATTTTCCTGGCCTGAAACCACACTGGTAGGAACCAATCAGATTTTCCACGAACAGTTTCAGGTGTTTACACACTACGGCAGAGAGGATCCTGCACGCGATGTTCAGGAGGCTTATCCCTCTGTAATTGGCGCAGTCATAGGGGTCTCCTTTCTTATGGACCGGGCAAACGATACTGAGATTCCATTCATGGGGCATGCGTTCTTCCGACCATATCTTGCAGATGAGTTGGTGCATGTTCCAACCAGCTCATCGCCAGCTGCTTTAAGCAGCTCCGCGGGGAGTTCGTCTGCTCCAGCAGCTTTATAAGACTTAAGTTTCGATATCACTATCTTAACATCGTCTAGGTCGGGTGGACGGGATTCTCATTCGTCTTCGTCCATTGTGAATGGTTCGCTCTGCCTGACGGCGGCATTTTGACAATCATCGCCGTTATACAGTCTGCAGAAGTGGTCCTTCCACAATCTCAGCATCGACTGTGGCTCCACTACTGGTTGTCCGTGCTCATCCCTGCAGGCTTCTGCTCTGGCTTTATAGCCTTGGCATGTTCGTTTAACTTTCTGGTAAAATGTTCGAACGTAGTTCCTCCAGTAACATCTCTCCATCTCCTCGATCTCGCGCTTCTCGTGCTTCTTCTTTTTCCTTCTCAGAAGCGCATGTTCCTCCCTCCTTTTCTGTTCATAGAGCTCGCGGGCTGCTCTCGTCCGTCGATGCAATGTGGCCATGTATGCATTCTGTTTCTTTACATAGGCCTGTCTGCACTCATCATCAAACCAGGGGTTTCTCGACGGTGGTGGCTCGAAACCAAGTATATCTGAGGCGGCCTCTTTAATGGCTTTCTGATAACGACTTCATTGCTGTTCTATGGTTTCTGCAGATTGCATCGGGACCTGAGAGAGCTTGAGGGAGACGTGATCGGCGAAGATCCTGGCGGTCTCCTGCGATTGCAGCTTTCCGACGTTAAATGTTGGTGTTCTTAATCGACTCCGTTGGTTCCGAGAAATTCGCATCCGTACCTTGGCTGCAGAAAGGTAATGATTCAATCTATTACCTTTTATATTTCATACATACCTCATTTTAGACTATCTTTTTCTGAACTAATTATTCAATCCTTTGCCAAACTTCCTACAAACATATTCTTCTTCTCCTTCTTCTTAATGGGCGCTACAGTTCGGGGTGAACCTGGACCTCAACCAACATGGCCCTTCAACTACCACGATCTTTTGCTAGCCTTTTCAATTGCCGCACACCCAGTTGGCTGAGGTCCCCTTCCACCTGTGTGCGCCATCTTAAGTGCGGCCGTCCTCTGCTTCTTCGTCCCTCGGGGTTGAATTCAAAGCTGTGGAGCTGGGGTGTCCATTCGCTCTTCATGGCCCAGTCATCTTGGGCGTTGAATCCGTAGACGCCTGACTAGACTCATGTCGTTGTACAGCCCGTAAGGTTCGTGGTTGAATCTTTTCCTATATCCTCCGTCTGCGTTTATGGGCACGAAAATCATGCGTAAAATCTTTCTCTCGAACCGACCAAGGGCCTCCTCATCCGCTTTTGATAGTGTCCATGCTTCTGCGCCGTACAACAGGACCGGGATGATAAGGGTCTTATATAGAGTCAACTTTGTCGTTCGGGAGAGGGCTCTATTACTCAGTTGCCTCCTGAGCCCAAAGAAACTGCGTTTGATTTCGGAACTGATGTCGTTGTTCCAGGTCCCTGGGGAGCCAAGGTAGACGAAGTACTTAACTACCTCGAACTTATATCTGCCATTACAAACGTTCTGGCCAAGGCGACGGTGGTGAGCGTCCTTTTTTGATGACAGCATATATTTAGTTTTGCCCTCGTTTACCGCCAAACCAATTTTCGCCGCCTCCATCTCAATTCTCGCAAACGCCTCATTGACATCTCGCTGTGATCTACCTATTATGTCAATATCTTCGGCGTATGCAAGGAGATGCGAGGATTTGAAATAGATTGTCCCTCTTGTATTGGCCAGTGATTTTCGCACAATCATTTCCAATATGATGTGGAAGAAATCACACGACAGCGCATCGCCCTGCCTCAATCCTTTTTTTGACATCAAAACTATCGGTAAGGTGTTCACCGATTCGGATGGAGCAGCGAGCATTCACCAAAGTTATCCTGCATAGTCTGACGAGTTTAGCAGGTATGTCAAAGGTAGACAAAGCGTTGTATAGCTCGTCTTTAATTACGCTGTCGTATGCGCCTTTGAAGTCGACAAATAGGTGGTGAGAGTTGACTTGAAATTCATTGGTTTTTTCCAGGATCTGCCGTAGATTTGGTCGATGGTGGACTTCCCTGGCCTGAATCCGCACTGATAAGGGCTTATTAGCTTATTTACAAAAAGCTTCAGGCGCTTACGCAAAACGGCAGAGATGATTTTGTAGGCGATGTCAAGGAGACTTATTCCTCTGTAGTTACCGCAATCAGAGGGGTCTCCTTTCTTGTGGATCGGGCATACAATGCTGAGACACCATTCCTCGGGCTTGCCTTCCTCTTACCATATCTTACAGATGAGCTGGTGCATGCTCCTAACCAGGTCATCCCCAGCTGCCTTCAAGAGCTCATCATGGTTGATTGCGAGAAGCTCGGCTCTGGCCGAGGCGGCGGTATATTCCGGTGGGAACCTAGGTCTCAACCAACAAACTTCTCTAGCTGGCACGGTCTTTTGCCAGCTGTTTCCAGCCACGCACACCCAGTTGGTTAAGGTCCCCTTCCACCTGTGTGCGCCACCTTAGATTCGATCGTCCTCTGCTGCGTCGTCCCTCGGGGTTGGACTCGAAGACTCTTCGGGCCGGAGCTGTGTTTTCCATACGCTCTACATGGCCTAGTCATCTCAGACGTTGGATCCACAGACATCGTACTGCGCCCATGTCGGCGTACAACCCGTATAGTCCGTGGTTGTATATTCCCTTCCACTCCCCCTTTATACAACCGGGACCAAAGATTGAACGCAGAATTTTCCTCTCGAAACGACAAAGGCTTCTTCATCCGATTTCGTTAAAGTCCCGGCCTCTCCGTCATAGAGGAGGATCGGGATGATTAAGGTTTTGTCCAGCGCAACTGTGGTCTTTCGAAAGAGGGCTCTACTTCTCATTTGCCTCTTGAGCCCAAAGAAGCACCGGTTGGCAAAAGTAACTCTGCATTTGATCTCAGCGCTGGTGTTATAGTCGCTGGCCACTAGTCAGCCAAGGTGGACGAAGTCCTTGACCACTTCGAATCTGTAGCTGCCAATTGTGGCGTTCTGGCCGAGACATCGGTATTGCGCGTCTTTTTTCGTTTTTCCCTCGACGCTTGACTACATCCAAATCTAAGCTGCCAATATTGACATCCCGGCCAAAAGGTGGGTGTTGTGCGTCTTTCTTTGACGACAGAATATATTTGGTTTTGCCCTCGTTTACCTTCAGACACATTTTAGCCGCTTCTGCTTCAATGCTCACAAAAGCATCATTGACGTCTCGCTGCGCTCTCCCAATAACGTTAATGTCATCAGCGTGTGCGAGCAATTGTGCAGACTTGATGTGGATCGTGCCTTTTGTATTGGCCGGCTGATCCTGCATTATCTTTTCTAGGATGATGTTGAAAAAATCACTTGACAGTGCGTCGCCCTGTCTGAATCCTTATTTGACATCGAAGGTCCCGGTAAACTCCTTACCGACCATAATAGAGTAGCAAGAATTCTCCAACTGATCAGTATGACAGGAATGTCAAAACATATTATGGGTCTATGTCTGGCCTCGGCCCCGTACAACCCAAGCCACCTTATGCGAAATGATGGTTCCTGGGCGACCTCCAGAACGGAAGCCCTGGAACTTCATCTAAACACACACTTTCCGGGCAGTAGTGACTCGGCTGTGACACCTCCTCAGGTCATCCAGCCGACGACATCCTCCCTCGAACGTGCTCCCAACCTGGTCACCAACAACAATGTCCTATGGGCCATAAAAAGCTTTGATACCTACAAGTCCCCAGGACCGGATGGTATCATACCAGCTGAGCTCCAACAGGTAGTAGATGTCATCCCCCTCTGGCTTGTAGTCATATACAAGAGTTGCGTCTCCCTATCATACATCCCTAGCAAGTGGAAGGTAACCAAAGTCATTTTCATACCCAAAGCAGGCAAAAGCTCCCATACGTATGCAAATGACTTGAGGCCTATTAGTCTTACTTCCTTTCTATTAAAAACTCTAGAGAAGATTCTAGACGCACACATTCGCTACAGCTGCCTCTCAGGAAGGCTGTCGGATAACCAACATGCCTACAACAAAGGCAAATCGGTGGAAACAGCACTCCACTCACTGGTCAGCAAAACAGAAAGGTCACTGGGACGTAAGGAATATACTCTAGTCGCCTTTCTCGACATTGCGGGTGCCTTTAACAATGTTGAACCATGGGCCGTCACCAAAGCGCTGACTGATCTGGGTGTTACGGGATCAGTGATAGAACTGGTACGACAACTGCTTACACAAAGAGTTGTCAAAGCCAACTTCGCCGGTGCCGTCTCAACTAGAATGGTTAGCAGAGGTACACCACAGGGTGGAGTATTCTCCCCTCTTCTGTGGAACGTGGTGGTTAACGAGCTACTGCTGTTGCTTGAACAGGAAGGGTACGCTGTGACCGCCTATGCGATTTAGTACTGTTTACTAACAAATATAAAATTCCGCCCCTCAACCCACCGAGGTTGGGTGGAACCCAACTAATAATCAAAGAGCAGGCCAAATATCCAGGCCTAGTCCTTGACAAGAGGCTGAATTGGAAACCCAACATTCTTGACCGCGTCAAGAAAGCAACTGTTGCCCTCTACAGCTGCAAAAAAAGTGGTGGGCAAGAAGTGGGGTCTCCAACCAAACATTATGCACTGGCTCTACACGGCGGTCATAAGGTCCATCCTCCTGTATGGCGTCGTAGTCTGGTGGACTGCTCTGGCCAAGACAGTCAATCGAAACCTTCTGGGGAAAGTACAAAGATCGGCCAGTTTATATATAAACAGAGCGATCAGATCAACCCCCACGGAGGCCCCAAACATTCTGTTACACCTTCCACCACTGAACCTTTTCAGCAAACAAATTGCTGCCTGCGCGGCCCTGAGGATGAGGAGCATAATAAAATGGCCCACATCACAAAAAGGCCACACAACGATTCTAAAACACTTCGAAGTACCCATGGACACAGACTATATCATCCCGCAAAACGTGTTCACTAGGAACTTCGAAGTTGTTTATCCATCCAGGGAGGAATGGGCTGAAGGGAAAGTCATACCAAAGGACTCGATCTCCCTCTATACCGACGGCTCTAAGATGGAGTCGGGTGTAGGCAGTGGAGTCTTCTCCAAGGAGCTTAACCTCAGCCTATCCTTTAGACTCCCAAATTACCCCAATTACTCCCAATGTGTATCAGACTGAAATAACAGCGATAACGGAGGCCCTTGCACGGCTCAGGATCAATGTAATATCCGCCAAGGATATTATCATTTGCACGGACAGCCAATCCGCGACGAAATCTCTGTCTGCGGTAACCAACAAATCAAAGACATCCCTTAACTGCCGCCTATCTCTAGACGAGATGGCTGTTCAGTTCTACATAAACTGAACTGCGTCAAGCGCACTCAGTAAGGTAAAACACATGATAAAACTTCGAACCATGTTACTTCAATGGAATGAAAGTAATATCGGCTTTATCACTAAACAAATCTGGGTTAAGCTAAACCTAGGACAAACCAGGAACCTTGTGGCAACCAAAACGGCAACCTTAAGCACTTTAGTGGGTGCCATCACAGGTCACAATGACTTCGGCCGCGGCTGCATGGATGAGAAGGAAGAGGAATCGATACACCACCTCCTCTGCTCATGCCCTACTTTTGCAGGAGGATCTACCTCGACTCGCCCTTCTATGATAACTTAAGTGGCAACAAGCAGATCTAAAAATTGCTCAACTTCATCGATTAGTTTTCAGGTAGCGGATCAAGGTAATATGATCCATGTGGTATCACAATGGGCCGACTTCGGCCTACGTATGGCGTATACCAACCACTTTAACCTAACCTAATCTAAGGCCGGAGGGTTTTAAGGCCAGAGACGGAGGGTTTTCATGTCACGGCCTACGCCATTGCCATTTTAGTCTCTGGAAAATTTCCGCGGGTCCTCAGAGATAGACTAAGTTATGCACTGATCTTAGTGGATAACTGGGGCGAGGCCTGGGAGTAAATCCGGCGAAAACAGAGGTAGTACTCTTTACAAGGAAAAGATCTGTATCAAGATACACCTATCCCCGTATGAATGGTATAGATCTGATCCCTGGAAAATCTCCCAAATATATTGGCATAATCTTGGACTCCAAGCTTAGTTGGAGAGAAAATATTGAGGCCATAATCAAAAAGACCTACGTGGCACTATATTCGTATAAGGTAGCCTTTGGAAAAACATGGGGCCTCAAACCGAGGCTAGTACATTGGTTGTACATTGCGGTGGTAAGACCTATTCTAGTCTATGGCTCGGGAAAGCGCTCAAGAAAAAATGTCATCTTCAGAGTGTGTCAAAAGTTCAAAGGGCAGGCTGTCTGACGGTAACGGGATCTATGAAGTCCACACCAACGGTGGCTCTTGAAGTCATGCTGAACCTCCCACCCCTGGACATTACTGCGAGAGCGTCGCAACCAGAACTGCGCTAAGACTACAGGAATCCGGTCTCTGGAAAAAGAGTCTTCACGGACATGCTTCAGTCTTGGATCGATGGGTCGTCTCGAGATTCAGAATCGTAACGGACTATGTCATCCGACTTCCTTCCTGAGAGAGAAGATTCTCTATTAGAATTCCCTCCAGGGAGAAATGGACCGGTGATTTGGTACGCACGGAAAGTAAACTGGCATTCTACACCGACGGATGTTGGCACAGTTGCCGGAGTCTACTTTGAGTCTCGGGATATGCATCGCTCCTATAGGCTTGATGATGGATGCAGTGTCTTCCAAGTTGAGGTCTTCGCTATCAAGCAGGCGGCGGACCTGATCAGCAAAGAGAATATCTCAGGAAAAAGGATCAGCATCTATGTTGACAGCCAGGCAGCCATTAAGGCTCTGCAGGCAGCATGGAAAAGATCCAAACTCGTCAAACTCTGCAAGGAGAAGTTAGAAGAGATATCCAATGTAAATGAGGTGACCCTTTGCTGGGTACCTTGTCATATGAATATCTCTGGAAACGAGAGGGCGGACGAGCTGGCTAGGGTGGGATCAAGTGCAAACATTGCGCAGATCTCAGCTGAGACCAGAGCACCACTCAGTGCGCTCTACAGGGAGATAGAGACGGAGCTATTAGTAAAAGCCAATAAGCGATGGTGTCGCTTAGATACATGCGCAACAGCGAGATCGACTTGGCCCGTCTATGATAAGAAAAGAACGGAAAATCTGCTAAAGTTCAATCGTGGGAATATTCGACTGCCCTCACCGGGTACTGCATGCTATCCTACCACGCAGCTCGACTAGGCCAGCCCTACAATGACTGCAGAAGCTGCAGGGACGAAGAGGAAATTGATTCCATTCACCTGTTGAATGTCCGGCGCTAGCCCAAAAAAGGAATATATTCCTAGGAAGATACTTCCTTTCGGGACTAGAAGAGGTAGGTAATATTGGGCTGAACAGAATACTGGGATTTTCATCCTCGTCTGGTTGATTCAGCTCAACGGTAAATGTCTAAGTATCAACGGGTTAAATAAAACAAGAGGGCACAATGGACTCAACGTAGTCTACGTGGGCCTTGACTTTTCGTAAATAGGGCACCCATGTACCTAACCTAACCTAAGGCAAATACTGTGAAGCGATAACGAAGCGAATGGTCGCGCGCATTCAATTGCTGAGTCAATTGGACTTTGTGAGCGATTAATCAGTGAGGTTAGGTTAGGTTAATGTTATCGGCATAAGCCACACGTAGGTCGAAGTCGGCCCATTGTGATACGACATGGATCGTGTTATCCAGATCCGCTACCAGAGAACCAACCGGTGCTTTTGATGAAGCGATGGAGTTGAGCTATTTTATGGTCTGCTAGCTCACTTAAATTATCATAGAAGGGCGCGCCAAGGTAGATCGTCCTGAGATTCGCAAAAGGGGGGCATGAGCACAGGAGGTGATGTATTGATTCCTCCTCCTGCTCGTCCATGCAGCCGCGGCAGAAGTCGTTGGAGGGTATTCCCAGTCTGGCGGCGTGTTTCCCAATGATGCAGTGACCTGTAATGACACCCACCAGCGTACTTAAGGTTGCCCTTTTGGTTGCCATTAGGTCCCTGATTCGTCCTAGGTTTAATATAGGCCGGAGTTGTTTGGTGATAAAGCCGATATTACTCTCATTCCATTGGAGGTTGGTCGCCTTAGTCCTTTGGAGTTTTATCATATGCTTTACCGAATTATTGGTGTTTCTAGGTACCCGAGGGTAGGTAGGCCGAGTGTGCTAGATCCTAACTTTGCGAGTTCGTCGGCGGCGCAGTTTCCTGGAATACACAATACTTTAATGTTGAACTGCTCAGCCATCTCATCTAGAGATAGGCGACAGTTAAGAGATGTCTTTGATTTGTGGGTTACCGCTGCCAGGGATTTTATCGCAGATTGGCTACCCTGGCAAATGATAATATCCTTGGCGAATACTACATTGATCTTGAGCCATGCAAGGGCCTCCGTTATCGCTGTTATTTCAGCCTGATACACATTGCAGTAATTTGGGAGTAAAGGATAGGCTGAGGTTAAGCTCCTTGGAGAAGACTCCACTGCCTACACCCGTCTCCATCTTAGAGCCATCGGTATAGAGGGAGATCGACTCCTTTGGTATGACTTTCCCTTCAGCCTATTCCTCCCTGGATGGAAAAGCAACTTCGAAGTTCCTAGTGAATACGTTTTGCGGGGTAATATAGTCTGTGTCCATGGGTACTTCGAAGTGTTTCAGAATGGTTGTGTGGCCTTTTTGTGATTTGGCCCATTTTATTATGCTCCTCATCCTCAGGGCCGCGCAGGCAGCAATTTGTTTGCTGAAAAGGTTCAGTGGTGGAAGGTGTAACAGAATGTTAAGGGCCTCCGTGTGGGTTGATCTGATCGCTCCGCTTATGTATAAGCTGGCCGATCTTTGTAATCAGTGATCTTTATGCAGAATTCTCTTCAGGCTAGTGCGTGAAATGTTGAGCTGTTGTGATGGATGGCGAGTTGATGTTCGTGAATTGAGTCTCACGTTCTCGGCCACAACAGCCACATTCTCATCTTTGCGCACCGTACGACGACGGGGACCATGAGCGTTGTCCAGTCTCAATAACTTTTTGCACAAACTTGCGTACAGCATTCGCGGTTGGTGCTTCATTTCAGCCAAAACTTCTCTTCAAAAAAATGCACTGCTTGGACTACACAGCACTCACATTGGAAATAAGTTTTCAATATTTCCCAACGTTGTTCAAGCTTAAAGCGACTCTTTTCGTTCCGCAGGGGTATGATACTGACTTTCTGTCAAGATTTCTAGCGGGAAACGGCTGTCGGTGTCAAAATAACTTATGATGGCCCACAGCTGGTGAATGCATGCTGAAAACGATATAAATATACGAGGTGGCTCCACAGGATTCTGAAAGTGAGACAAGCAGTAACCGCATGTTGTACCAATGCCACATGCACTTCTATACTATAATCTCCACCTTTATTCTTCCTTAGCGTCGCGTATTGGCGTTCGTTGATATTACATACAAGCCTGATTTCCTTTTAGAAAATAGCCCACGGGCCTACTCTCAAATTCACTTTAGGCCTTTAAACCGCCATACCTAGAAGTCAACAAGCTCTTTAACCAATAAAAATTACCAAAATGGAATGACATTAAAAATCATGGTCCCACCTTTGTACAATGTTTTGGAGATTACTGCGTAGTCTTCTTATCCATATCCTTCTCTTAAAGGAATTCCAATAAGCCGTCGCCGCTGTTTACAAGTCTGACATGCGTTGACATTCCATTTCCATGCCGACAAAAAGGGTTAGCTCACATGTGTTCCAATTATTTTTATTTCCAAATTCCGCTTATCTAATATACGAAGATGCAACAATAGATATTCCACGAATTTTAGAGTTTCATTTAAGTACTTTTAAATGTCACAACATCCGGGCGGGATCGATACACTATCGGCTTCACACTATAGGCTTCACAGTTCAAACGGCTGTTTGTATTCAAATAGGATTTGTTACGCAAAAATGTGTCATGAGCAGCTAGTTGCTAGTATGTTCCAGAAAGCAGTAGGTGGACATTTTCAATCATAGTATTCGACAATAAAAAATAACTTATATGGTCGTATCTACATTGGCCGCTTTAGCAGAAGATTGTTGTTCCTCTGATTTGAAAAGGAGTGTAGGCCATTGCGTTGTCACAAAGTTTGACGACTTCCTTTTTGACGAGGGACTGTTTTCCAATTACTTCCCTGTAAACTATATCCAGCTGCTTGCACGCACTCGTACTCGTACTCGTGGCGCAGTGGTTAGTGTGTTGGACTCTGACGCACGATGAGCGAGTTCGGATCCCGATAACATCGACGCCATCGAATGTTTATTTCGCGGCGCTCCTCCTCGGCGGGGTACTGGTAAAAGCCCCCCTAGTAAACTTGCCTGGAAAAAGCTTCTCGACTCAAGCCGTTCGGAATCGGCATTAAAAATTGAGGGTCCCTTTCACCTGTTTGAAAAATAAATCACACACAACATGGGTGATTGAGAGAAGCTTGGCTCTGGTCCTGAATGGGCTCTAAAGCCACCAAAGAAGAAGAAGTATCGGGAAATTAAATTTTTTAAATTGTAAATTAAAATTTTTAACATTAGTCTGGCTTTCGCATATATCGGCACTCGGAGCACCAATTATACACACAGTCACAAAGGTTGCTTCAATGCGATCAAGGTTACTTACTTACTTACTTACTTAAGTGGCGCTACAGTCCGTGGTGAACCTGGGCCTCAACCAACAAGCGTCTCCAGCTGGCACGGTCTTTGGCCA
The DNA here is from genome assembly GCA_951905685.1 of Eumerus sabulonum. Lineage (NCBI taxonomy): Eukaryota > Metazoa > Arthropoda > Insecta > Diptera > Syrphidae > Eumerus > Eumerus sabulonum. The sequence goes on from OX645063.1 coordinate 22,528,581, forward strand.
GCTGTTTCCAGCGCCGCACGCCCAGTTGGTTAAGATCCCCTTCCACCTGCGTGCGCCACCGTTAAAGCGGCCGTCCTCTGCCGCGTCTTCCTTCCGGGGTGGATTCGAAGACTCTTCGGGTCGGAGCTGTATTTTCCATGCGCTCTACATGGCCTAGCCAACTTAGACGCTGTATCCGTATACGTCGTACCAGGCCGATGTCGCTGTACAACCCGTACAGTTCTTCGTTATATCTTCTCCTCCATACACCGTTTGAACAAAAGGGACCGTAGATAGTACGCAGAATTTTCCTCTCGAAACGACCAAGGGCATCTTCATTCGCTTTTGTTAAGGTCCAGGCCCCTGCGCCGTAAAGGAGGGCTGGGATGATTAAGGTCTTATATAGTGTCACCTTGGTTTTCCGAGAGAGGGCTCTACTTCTCAATTGCCTCTTGAGCAAAAAGAAACAGCGGTTGGCAAGAGTGATTCTGCGTTTTATCTCAGCGCTGATGTTGTTGTAGCTGGTCATCAGTGAGCCAAGGTATACGAATTCCTTGACCACTTCAAAGTTATATCCGCCCATGGTGACGTTCTGGCCAATGCGTCAGTGTTGACCGTCTCTTTTTGATGAAAGCAGATATTTGGGTTTACCCTCATTAACCTTGATACCCATCTTAGCCGCTTCTACCTCAATGCTTACAAAGGTCTCCTTGACGTCTCGCTGTGTCCGTCCAATAACGTCAATGTCGTCGGTGTACGCAAGCAATTGCGTAGACTTGAAATAAATCGTACGTCTTGTGTTGGCCAGTGACTCTTGCACGATCTTTTCAAGCACGATGTTGAAAAAGCTGCATGACAGCGCGTCACCTTGCCTAAATCCTTTTTGAACATCAATCTCGGTTTACTCATTACCGACCTTAATGGACCAGCGAGAATTCTCCATTGTCATCCTACACAGTCGACGAGTTTGGCAGGGATGTTAAAACCAAACGCGGCTTGGTAAAGGTCATCTCTATACACGCTGTCATATGCAGCCTTGAAATCGACGAAGAGGTGGTGATTGTCGCTTGGTATTCCTGGGTCTTCTTCATGATCTGCCGTAGCGTAAATATTTGGTCTATTGTGGATTTACCTGGGCCGAAACCACACTGATAAGAGCCGATCAGGTTATCCACAAACGGTTTCAGGCATTCACGCAATACGGCAGAGAAGATCTTATATGCGATGTTAATGAGACTTATTCCCCTATAGTTGGCGCAGTTGTAGGGGTCTCCTTTCTTATTGACCGGGCAAACGATGCTGAGCTTCCATTTGCCGGGCATGCTTTCCTTCGACCATACCTTGCAAATGAAATGGTGCATGCACCTTACCAGCTCATCTCCAGCCGCCTTAAGAAGCTCAGCAGACAGGCCGTCTACGCCCGCGGCTTTATTAGACTGAAGTCTTGATCTCGCTGTTTTGATTTCGTCTAGGTCGGGTGGACTGAATTCTGTCACACTGTCGTCCAATACGAATGGCTCGTTCTGCCTGACAGAGGTATCTTGTCTATCATCGCCGTTATACAGTCTGCAGAAGTGATCTTTCCAAATCCTCAGCATCGGGTGCGACTCTACTACCAGTTCTCCATTCTCATCCCAGCAGGCCATGGCATGTTCGTTTTACCTTAATGTAAAACTTACGGGCGTCATTCCTGCGGAAGCATCTCTCCATCTCCTCGATCTCACGCTTTCCGTGCTCTCTCTTCTTTCTTCTGAAAAGCGTGTGTTCCTCTCTTCTCTTCTGCTCATAGGTTTCGCGAGCAGCTCTCGTCCGTCCGTCTCAGCACCAGGGGTTTCTAGGTGATGGCGGTTTAAAACCCAGCACTTCTGAGGCAGCGTCTCTGACGGCGCTCTGGCAATGCGCCCATCCCTGCTCTATTGATTGAGCTTCTGTCGCAAAATTCTGGCAGTCTCTTGCGATTGTAGCTTTCCCACGTCAAGCTTGCGTAGTCCTACTCGACTCCTAAGCACTCTTGATATCCTCATTCGTACCTTGGCTACAACAAGGAAGGTTCGTACGTCGAGAATACAGGAGGAGTGTCTGGCGTCGATCGCAATGTGATCAATCTAGTTGGTGGTCGATTGATCAAAAGACCGCCAGGTGCCCTTGTGGATGTTGAGATGGGGGAATCGCGTGCTTGCTACAAGGAGGTTACGCCCCGCTAGAAAATCGATTGCCCTAAGTTCGTGGTCGGATGTGGTGTTAGGGAGGCTATGCTTTCCTATGATAGACTCAAATATGTCCTCATTGCCCAGTTTTGCATTAAAATCTCCTAGGACTATTTTTGTGTCGTAGCCGAGGCATTGGGCATATGTTCTGTCTATGAGATCGCAGAATTCTTCTTTGGGCCGATCGTCCTTTTCTTCCGTTGGGGTGTGAGCGCATATTAAGCTAATGTTTCCAAATTTAGCTTTGATGCGGATTGGTATGAGGCGTTCGCTTACATCTCGGAAGCTTAAGACTTTTGTCGGCACACGGAGGCTGTGTGTCAACTATACTTGTGACTATACTTCACAGGATCATTTCTGTAGTCAGTCTTCATTTACTTTCAAAGCAATCTAAAATAATATAAGGAACGATCTATTGAAAATAAAAACAGATTCTATTTGACCACAATCGAATTAGTATCCCATTTATGGAGAATTAATCAAACAGCCTAATAAATCGGCAGTCCTAACACTCCTGCCTTAAAACGGCAAGCATTTAAAGCTTTGCTGAAGCAGTGCCATATAAAAAGGCACTCTGTCTGTCCTAAGGCGTTCCAAGCCTGACACAAAGTTTTGAGGTCGACCTTTTTCTTTGGGAAGTTTTTCCTTTAAAATAAGTATACAACACGTGTAAGTACAAACATATGTATATGCACCCCTAACATGTGCTTCATTTCCGGCAAAACTTCTTTTCAAAAAACACACTGTTTGGGGTACACAGCACTCACTTTGGAAGTAAGTTTTCAATGTTTCCCAACTTTGTTCAAGCGTAAAGCGACACTCATTTCGTTCCGTGGAGGTATGATACTGGCCAGGGATAAACAATGAGATACCAATCTTTCGTACGTCTGCCCGTTGATTCCCGCAGGGGTTGGTTGTTGCTTTTGTAATACACACCGATACTATACGTGTTATTCTCCGTTTGCGATGCTCGTTTTGGCATCTCTAATAAAGAAGCAGACTCCTCCGATATAGAATCTAATTCCGTTTTGATGGTAATTGGACAGACACTTTTAAATGACAGGTGAAAGGGTCCTAAAGTTTAAAGCTAGTTCCGAACGACTTGAGTGGAGAAGCTTTTTCAAGGCCAGTATACTACGGGGGGACGTCGCGAAATAAACATTCGATGGCGTTGGTGTTATCGGGATCCGAACTCGCTCACCGTGCGACAGATTCCAACACAACAAACCACTGCGCCACGGCGCATCCATTTTTAGAGTTGAAATATGGGAATAGTGATGATCGCAACTATAAGAAGTGCTCATAATGAGTAACATGTATGTATGTTGGCCGTACAGCCCACAAAGGACCAAAGCCGAGCTTCTCTCAATCGCCCATGTTGTGTGTGATTTCATTTTCCCATAGGTGAAAGGGGCCTCCTGTTTATTACCGGTTCCGAACGGCAAATTTCGAGAAGCTTTTCATGACAATTTTGTCAGAACCCCGCTGAGGAGAAACACCGTGAAAACATGTTCGATGACATGGCTGTGTCGGGATTCGATCCCGTGTCATCGGCGTCAGAGGCGAACAAACTACCCACTGCGCCGCGGTGCATGAGTAACATACTTGATGTAAAATCATCCTACTGGTTCAAGTGACAGTCTTAAAATAATTCAAGCTATACTCGACTAGGTACGATCAGACTGATTCTGCAGGGCCTCTACGAAACTACTCAAAAGCAACCAATATAAGAGAGTGGGTTTAGTGAGTTTATGCCTGTTCCTTCTTTGTTGAAAACGACTAAAGTCCTTTTTTTGGGGGTTGATATTTATTCCAACCTTTATTCAGCAATTCGCAGCAAGGTTAAGTGCCCTTTGGACTAGTTCCGAGATTGTATCTTTGAATTAGCCTCTGATTAGAATCACTATGTCGTAGGCATAGCCTTGGACATAAAGACGATGGTTACTGAGAATGGTAATAAGTTCATTCACAACGATGGACCATAGCAGGGCTGAGAGAACCCTGCCTTGGGGGCGGTCGTTCGCAGCTTTTGCACTGATGTTATCTTCGATTAGTGAAGTGTTCATTTTTTTTCTATTACTAAGCATATGTTGGATCCAGTTGCATGCGGTGTTACCCACCCCTGATGCAGCATTGTATTTGGGGGTATTCTTTCCCTTCCGTCAAACTATCGCTAAGATGAACCCCAACAAAAATTCTCTAAAAGTGAATGACCAACCAAGTCCCATAGGGATCATCTCTGATCCCTAATTATCTTCAACTTCATTTATATGCAAACCTAACCTAACACTAACTTTTTCAAATTCACTAATCCGTCAAGTAGCAAATCGTCCTACTCTGAATCATGAATCTAGTCAGTCACACCTCTTAGCCTATCAAAAAAACACTCAATCAACTCTTCAAAGCAAAACTCCTTAACAGAGGCCATTAAGCATTCTGAAGCAATCACTTCCGTTTGTCTAATATCCAAATGGAGCTTAATATCCGCCACCACCACCCACTTGCCCACATGTCAATTTGCCAAGACGAATATAAAAATTTTCAATTTGCAAAAGGACATACAACTGTTTGGGCCACATTAGCAAATAAACGAAACCTTATGCCGCATGATGTCTGTCCTTTTCGCCCCGAGGTGATTTGTTTTGTCCCTCCATGGGGCATAGGGTCTATATGTAGTTAACCTCCCCAAATCCTGATTCCAATATTTGCAAAGGAAAGTCAACACGAGCTCGAGATGTTTTTTTTTTTTTTTTTTTTCGTGATCCGTAACGTTTTACTCTGTTTTTTCCCAAGTCCTTGGTTACCTCCTGCTGCGTATCGGAAGTGTTGGAAATTTGAATTCCCTTCGGTGTGCGTGTGTGTTTCGCTGTCCCGAAAAGGACGCAAGGAAACTCGCATTAGAAGACGAATAAAGCATGAACTTTCCGTGGCAGGCCAGGCGTTCGCGTAACATAAAGGGCCAACGATGCGTGGGCAGTTTGGTTAGTTGAATGGATATGACTGTTTCAAGAGAATCACCAAGTAATCAGCGTGTAATGCGGGTAGCATTTAGCAAAGTCTGGTGATAAGTTTGTGCGTGCGTATCAGCTAACTTGACTGCAAACGGGTAATTGAATAAATAAAAGAGGGGAGCATTCGTTTGTCGATCTAAATAGCAGTTGATTGTATCTAGATGTGTACGACTTATCAATTGTGGACATACATAATTACTCAGCAAACAGGATAATTGTAGTGAGTGAATAGTCCTTGTACTGGTCATTTACTCTGTAGAGAGCACACGCAGCCATAAACATGTACTGTTCAAATGCGTTCATTTGTATCTTTTTCAATGTATCTACTTCATGAATTCGAACTCGAGTTTGTGGTCAAATAATTCATAGACGAATTGTAATATCGTTATGCAAGGCAACAGTTATGCAGTTATGAAACTAAGATTAGATCTGTAAAATCGTTATAAAGGACGTATGTACCCGTATGTAGGTATGGAGGTACGAGCAGGTTCCAACTGTTGGATTAGAATTAATAAGTCCTCTGTGAACTTAAAACTGTGATGTAATAGATGCATTTCCCAAAGCTTTTTGGTTTTCGGAGTGCACTACTAGGGATGCATCAGTGAATAATTCAGTAAAATCCGAAAACACACTTTGTAGTACGGGTATATGGGGGATCTTGTATCATTCGGACATTGGTATTTCATATGAACTGATTTAACGTCAATCCGTTTATCTACTCATGGATAGTTTTTGGGGTTGCTTTCTGGGATAGTATGCTTTTTCTCTTTTGTTGTATGGGCTTGTATAGGTAAATGGCAAGTTTTAATGGACTGCGGTTCAGCTATATGTATGTTACTATACTGTCTTGGGTTGTCGTGCGGAAGATAGTTTTACACTTCACGACGTAGGGAATTCCTCGGCAAATGAGAAAGTGTGTGCTTTTTTTTTTAGAAATTGACAGTGCTTATTCCTTCAAGACAGTTTAATGTAATGTATATCTTAGTAATGCAGCGCTTAGGTTAGGACACGTATCGAGCCATTGGAAGGTTGCCGAAATTATTATGGTTCTAAAGCCCAGAAAGCCACCGACGGATAAAAAGGCCTACCGCCCAATATCATTGTTGCCGATAATTTCAATCGATTAAAGCCGATTGTCGATGAAAGGCGTCTTTTGACGGATCATCGGTTTGGTTTCAGAAGCCAGCATAACAGATGTGGTCTCCCAAGCCTTTGACAAAGTGTGGCACGAAGGTTTGGCATACATATGTATAAACTGAGACAAGTTTTCTCCGAACAACCATCGAACGATCTGGGAAACTGCTTATCTACTCTTTCGTGTTAAACACAGGAGCGAATACTCAAATTTTATACCAATTACGGCTGGTGTTCCGCAGGGAAGCGTATTTGGTCCGCTACTTTATCTCCTGGAACGGATGGCACTGTGCTGGCCACATATTCCGAGGATAATGCAATTTTAGCCATAGGAAAAACAGTCGAAGAATCAGCGACCGTATAAGCGACTGGACAAAGACTTGGCGGATCGCGCTTAACAAAACCAAATCCGTCCACGTAAAGTTTACGCACAGAAAAGTAAGTTCACTACCTCTCTCTGTAAATGAAGTTCGGATTCCATTCGAATACTATTACGAGAATTACTACGAGTCGAGAACAGGGTTCGACCACTGGATTGGGATAAACTACAACTGTTTCCTTGTTTATTCAATGCACACACTTTATTGTTCCACCTCAGAACAGAACATTATCTGGTCGTTTCACTTTTGTTACAAACTTCTGTAACATTCAACACTTTATTGCTTACACACACCTTTTTTACACATTTTGTCTTTAACACTGTTAGTTAATTGTCCACTAGATGGCTTGATTACTTTCACACTGGATTACCGATTGATCACTAAGCCACTGATACTGAGTACACTGAATGAACACTGAATGAACACTGAATACTGAATATTGGATAAATACTAAATGAAAACTGAATGAATACGCCTCGGTTCAATCTCTCGAATTTTCGCCGTCAGTCGCTCCCCTTCAGAAGTCTCCAGAACGCTCCGTGCTCTGGCATTGACATTCAGCAGTATTCTGCTGAGAGTTACCATCATTTCTTTTTAACCTACCGCAGAGCATTCCAAACTTTGACAGCGAAATTGGAACTCAACCTTCGGTTCGTATCTGCACCAATACCTAGGCATGACTCTCGACGCGAAACTCAAGTGGAAAGCGCATGTAAAGAAAAAAACCTGAAGGGCTTTAATTCAAATATAGGCAAATGTACTGGCTACTAGGAAAACATTTCCAGCTTAGTACTAAAAACAAACTGCTTCTCAACAATTAAGTCCTTAAACCTATTTGGGCTTACGGTATACAGCTCTATAGTATTGCGAGCTGTTGTTTACGCGCGATGGTATATTCGAAACGACGATATCTTAACATTGAAAACGTCGAAAATGAAGCTTAACTTTACGCCCGAAAACATAGAGATCGACTGGAAGGTCACATCAATAATGCAGCTGTTGAAGTAATAGAGGAACGAAACTTGTTAATTTAGGGCGACAAACCTAAACCGCACTCACGTTGCGCGTTGCAGGAACTCTCACTGGAAAGCTGCCTGCTCAGTGTACTTACATCGAGAACGGAAAACTGCTCGATAAGTCAGTTGACTTAGTTGTAGAAAAAGAAAAAATAATTAACTCGACGGGTGGTGTTTTTAGTGAGTCAAGTCTCAAGTCAAGTCTATAAGCACGCGCTGAAGATGTTCACCAACATCCGGCAAATACGATAGTTGAGAGACCAATGCATGGTGGCATTATTGGCCCTTTTTCATTTAAAAATGGTGACATTTAGAAATTCGTGACTTTCAGTCATAAGAAAAGCTATTGTTCTCTCGTAGAGTGAAAACACGTTCTTTGATGGGGCTTGGAATGAAAGCGCGGGCGTTCAAGCAAAATCCGCTCGTAATCGCTAAAGTATTGATACAGTAAATCGAAATGGTAACTGAAGTATGAAAGCGTGGTATCCAAATTCCCAATACCCTAAGGTAAACGGAAGCTAAACGGCTGAATCTATTCTTCTTCTCCTTTGGTGGCGTTACAGCCCATGAAGGACCAGAGCCAAGCTTCTCTCAATCACCCATGTTGTATGTGATTTATTTTTCGCACAGGTGAAAGGGACCTACAGTTTAATGCCGACTCCGAACGGCTTGAGTCGAGAAGCTTTTTCCAGGCAAGTTTACTAGGGGGGGTTTTGCCAGTACTCCGCCGAGGAGGAAGGCCGCGAAATAAACATTCGATGGCGTTGGTGTTATCGGGATCCGAACACGCTCATCGTACGCCAGAGTCCAACACACTAACCACTGCGCCATGGCGCCCTCTGGATCTATTATTTTAACTTAATTTTGAGAGATCCTCAACCTTTATGGACTTTTATTGATTATTTCTTCAACAAAATAAATTCAATAATTTATTCGACGGGTAACTTTACTTCTTGCGTTCGAACATGTATTCTTGGATCTCAACAAAAATACATAGGTACTCCCATAGAACCCGGAGGGGCCTACTAGTCCTAGCCTATAGTCTTGCTTCTTCTTCTTCTTAACGGGCGCTACAGTTTGGGAGTGCCTGGGCCTCAATACTGTCCATTCGCTCCACCATGACTAGCCACGACTAAACACATGTCGCCATACATCCGCTTTTAATGGTGTCCATGTTTCTGCACCATACAGAAATCACACGACAGCGCATCGCCCTACCTAAATCCTTTTTTGACATCAAAACTATCGGTAAGGTGTTCACCGATTCGGATGGAGCAGCGAGCATTCTCCAAAGTCATCCTGCATAGTCTGACGAGTTTAGCAGGTATGTCAAAGGTAGACAAAGCGTTGTATAGCTCGTCTCTAATTACGCTGTCGTATCCGGCTTTGAAGCCGACAAATAGGTGGTGAGTTTCGACTTGAAATTCATTGGTTTTTTCCAGGATCTGCCGTAGTGTGAAGATTTGGTCGATTCTGGACCTCCGCGGCCTGAATCCTCACTGATAAGGACCTATCAGCTTATCTACAAAAGGCTTCAGGCGTTTACACAAAACGGCAGAGAAGATTTTGTAGGCGATACTATGGAGATTTATTCCTCTGTAGTTGGCGCAATCAGAGGGGTCCCCTTTCTTGTGGATCGGGCATACAATACTGAGACTCCATTCCTCGGACATGGTTTCCTCTGACCATATCTTACAGATGAGCTGGTGCATGCTCCTAACCAGGTCATCTCCAGCTGCCTTGAAGAGCTTAGCAGACAGTCCGTCTGCGCCAGCAGCTTTATTCGACTTGAGTTTCGATATGGCAATCTTAACTTCGTCGAGTTCAGGGGGACAGAATTCTCTGCGGTCTTCTTCGATTAGAAATGAATCATTCTGCCTGACAGCGATATATTGACTAACATCGCCGTTGTACAGTCTGCAGAAATGGTTTTTCCATATTCTCAGCATCGACTGCGATTCTACTACTAGGTGTCCATTCTCATCCTTGCAGGCTTCCGTTCTGGCTTTATAACATTGGCATGCTCGCTTTATCTGTTGATGGAACTTTCCAACATCACGCCTGCAGTAACACCTCTCCAAATTCTCAATTGCGCGCTTCTCGTGCCCTTTCTTCTTTCTTCTGAGAAGCTTATGCTCCTCCCTTCTTTTTAACTCGTAGAGCTCACGAGCTGCTCTTGTTCTTTTATGCAGCGAGGCCTTATATGCATCCTCCTTCGTTGTGTGAATCCTCCTGCACTCGTCATCGAACCAGGTGGTTCTTCGTGGTGGAGCCTTGAAACCCAAAACTTGGGATGCAGAGCCTTTTAGGGCCTGTTTGCAAAGACTCCACTGCTGTTCTATTGATAGCGTGGAGGATTGAGGTGTATTGATGAGCTTAAGGGAGACGCGATCGGTAAAAGCACGAGCGGTTTCTGGCGATAGTAGCTTTCCCACGTCATAACCTTGTATTCTTACTCTGCTCCGCTGCGTTCGTGATATCCGTAGGCGCATCTTGGCACATCCGACTCGATGTTAGCCCCTGGGAAAGTTCAGACATCAAGAATAGTGGAGAAGTGTCTGATGTCGATTGCGATGTGATCAATTTGGTTGGTAGTCGATTGATCAAAAGACCGCCAAGTGCCTCTGTGTATATCGAGGTGAGGGAAGCGCGAACTGACTAGAAGGACATTTCGCCCCGTAGCAAGATCAATCAGCCTGTGTCCGTTATCGGATGTGGGGTCGTGTAGGCTATGTTTGCCGATGACACGTTCAAAGATGCTTTCCTTCCCCAGCTTAGCATTGAAGTCTCCTAGTACATTTTTGATATTCTAGCTGGGACATGGGCATACGTTCTGTCTAGGAGATCGTAGAACTCATCTTTGGCGGAGTCATCCATGTCTTCCGTGGGGGCGTGGACGCAGATCAGGCTGATGTTAAATAATTTAGCCTTGATACGGATTGTTATGAGGCGTTCGCTCACATGCCGAAAGCTTAGGACTTTTTGCTTTAGTCCACCTCGAACAACAAATCCTCATACAAAAAATCGTTGCCCTCTCTCCCTATAGCAGTCGTCGTAGCAGATGTCACAGTTTTCCATCGCATTTCCTGGATGGCGGTTATGTCCGCTTTATAGCGGTCTAGGGTGTGCGCGAGTTGTTCGGCTGCACGTGGCCTGTTTAGGGACCTAACATTCCACGTACAGAGCCGAAGATCATTGTCCTTTTTTCGTTTTTTACAAGGGTCGTCAACATTAATCCGGTCCGTTATATCGTGTTGTTTTTGCGGTTACGGCTTACTAGGCCGTAGCTCAACCGACTAATCCTATTTTAGACTGTTAGACTGATTGATCTAAAACTCCTGAGAAGTGAGTAATTCTCTTTCCCTATTTTGGGAATAAGGACTAATTTCGCCGTGCGCCATGTACTAGGTATATAGGTAAGTGTCAGGCTAGCAGTGGAAATTCTTTCGAAAGTAGCAGGCAGCTGCCTTATTTATGGCTAAAAGTGTAATCATTTAATATGATCTTATACTAAAATGAAAAGAGCTACATGCAGCCCTTGTAGACCTGCTAGGTGTTGTTATCCGATCAGATTTTCATATTAATCAATTGTACTGTTTTCCTTCTATAGTCCTCGCAGTACTATCTGTTGACGTGTGTCAAGTTATATCAACAACGTCTTTCCAAGGATAAAAGCATTTGTTACGCCTAGGCATACTTATTTGTATGCTCTATTGCGTCAATTACCAGTTCGTAGACGTATTAACCAAATCTTTTGCAATCACTTTGTATTGCTAAGGCTTCTCCATTTATTTAAGGGGAGAGCTGTTGAGTGGGTGCTAAAGAAAACGGCTAGTTGTTTGCATTAGCTATAGCACAATACGCATCAGCATGTCTCCGGACTAAAATGATTAGGAGGAACGTGGACAGTTAGAAAACGCCATAAACTGCTACAAAGACTTTACTGCACTCCAAGGAGTGCGATGGAATGGACCGGGTAGAAAGAGGATGAAAAAATGTGACATTTACAACGGAAACTGTTGCAAGCAGCCAACACATATATATGGATGCGGACTTGCTGTTCGAGGTGGACATAGGAAAAAAGTCCTAAACCTCCAGCATGTGAGTGAACGCCTCATAACAATCCGCCCCAGAGCTATCTTTGGGAACATCAGCTTGACGAAAGAGTCAAAGATGACTTCTATGACCCAATCTCCCAACTACGACACCAAGACTATTCTAGGAGATTTCAACGCGAAGCTGGGTGAGGAGGAATTCTTCGATCGAGTCATCGGAAAGCGCAGCCTGCACTACTACTTTGTCACGGGCGTAATCTTCTGATAGCTACCACATGGTCCCCACATTTCAATTTCCATGAGGGAACCTGGCGGTCTCCTGATCAATTATCTGTTAATCAAATCAAGCATATTGCGATCGACGTCAGACACTCCTTCAGCTTCTTGGATGTCCCAACCCTCCGAAATGCCAATGTTGACTCGGATCATAGTTGCTGTCAAGGTAGGTATGCAGATATCGCGAACACTTAAGTCGGGAAGCTGAACTCGCGAGAGACCGCCAGGAACTTCGCCGATCGTGTCTCCCGCCAGATCTCTCAAGAGCCAATGCAAACTACACAAAGCGCCATCAGGGAGGCTGCGCCTGATGTATCAGGCTTCCAGCCATCACCTAGGGAAAACGCTTGGTTTGATGACGAGTGCAGACAGGTAAATGCAGAAAAACAGAATGCATACAAGACCACGTTGCATCAACGAACGAGAGCTGCTCGTGAGCTCTATGAGCGGAATGAAGGAAGGAGCATATGAAACAGAAAGAACATGAAAAGCGCGCGATCGAGGATATGGAGAGATGTTATCGTAGGAACGACGTTCGAAAGTTTTACCAACGAGTATACCGAACATGCCATGTTATAAAGCCAGAGCAGAAGCCTTCAGGGATGCACATCGACACCCCGTAGTTGAATCATAGTCGATGCTGAGAATATGGGATGACCATTTCTTCGGACTATATAACGGCGAAGATGGTCAAGTTGCGCGTAACGCTGAACGAAGATGAGAGAGAATCCCGTCCACGCGACTTACATAGACTAATAAAGCTGCTGGCGCTGATGGTCTACCTGCTGAGCTATTTAAAGCAGCTGCAGATGAGTTGGTCGGGAACATGCACCAGCTCATCTGATAGATGCGGTCGGAAGAAAGCATGGCCGATGAATGGAATCTCAGCCCTGTTCATAAGAAGAAGATCTCTATAACTGCGCCAACTATGGGGGAATAAGTATCCTTAACGTCGCTTATAAGATCTTCTCTGCCGTACTGTGTGAACTCCTGGAACCATTCGTAGATAATTTGATAGGTTGCCATCAACGTGGCTTCAGGCCAGGAAAATCCACAATAGATCAAATATTCATACTGATGCAGATCTTGGAGAAGACCCATGACCACTTTTTCGTCGATTTTATGGCCGCATATGACAGTGTCTATAGGGGCGAGCTATATAGACCCATGTTATGTTTTCGCATCCCTAATGAACTCGTCAGGTTGTATGCAGTATGGAGAATTCTCGCTGCTCCATTAAGGTCGGTAAAAAGTTAACCGAAACCTTCAATTTTAAAAAAGGATATCGACAGGACGACGCACGGTCATGTGATTTTTTAAACATTATATTTGAATAGATCCTGCGGAATTCAATGGCCAATACAAGAGGCACGATCTACTTCAAGTCTGCACAATTGCTCGCATACGCTGGTGACATAGACGTAATTGGGAGAACGCAGCGAGATGTCAATAAAGCTTTTGTGAGCATTGAAGCAGAAGCGGCTAAAGTGGGTCGGAAGGTAAACGAGGGCAAGACCAAATATATGCTGTCGTCAAAGAGAGACGCACAACATCTAGAATGTCACTATTGGCGGCTATTACTTTCATGTAGTCCAGGATTTTGTCTACCTTGGCGCACTGATAACAAGTGGCAACGATATCAGCGCTGAGATTAGACGCAGAATAACTTTTGTCAATCACTGTTGCATCGGACACAAGAGGCAATTGAGTAATACAGCCCTCTCTCGGAAAACTAAGCTGACCCACTATAAAACCTTAATCAACCCGGTCCTCCTCTACGGCGCAGAGGCTTTGACCTTATTTAAAATGTATAAAGGGGCTCTTGGTCGTTTGTAGAAGAAAGTTCTGTGTACAATCATCGATCCCATTTGTGTTGACGGAGAGTGGAAGAGAAAATTCAACCAAGAATGTACGGGCTGTACAGCGGCATCGGCTTAGTACCACGTCTACGGATTAAACGTCTAAGATGGCTAGGCCATGGGGACGACGTTGTGGAGGACAGCCGCATCTAAGGTGATGCGCACAGGTGGGAAGGGACCTCAACCAACTGGACGTGCGACACTGGAAACACCTTGCAAAAGATCGTGCCTTTTCAGCTAGGCTTGTTGGTTGAGGCCTAGATTCACCCGAAACTGTAGCGCCACCTATTTAAGTATTTTTTTTTTTTTTATTTTTTTTTATATATGTGGCTAGTGCTACCATTGGTAGTACGGCACTGCGACCTTTGCAGATCTGTTGTGCCTGCTAGCCGATTAGCCGAGGAGCCTCTCCACTTCTATAATAAAGTTGAGAATGCTTCTCGTAAGAGCTAAGGTGATCCCCTCAGGAGTCATAACTTCACTGAGAAGGATACGCTTCCTAAGATGGCAGAGAACAGCACACTCATCTGTTTCGGACGAGAGGCTAATTTTGTTTAGATGATATCTCAGACCGCAGTGTCCTGTTAGGTAGCTGACTAGTCTTCTGATATCCACCCTATTGAGTTTGAGTATGTCACTAGAGTGTTTGTACAGGGGTCGTATAAGTCGTTTGGATTGACGAGGTCCCCGAACGCTGTTCCAAAAGGACAGGTGTTGCAATTTTTCCCACTTGTCTAAGAAGAAATTTATCTTAGACCCGGGAATGCCGCAGAATGGTTCCGGACCTATATGTTTATCGCTGGAACCTTTCCTGGCAAGTTGGTCGGCAATTTCATTGGTGACTTATTGTCCTCGAAATGTTTGCACACCTTTAGGAGTTTGGTTTCCGTGATAGTTGTGACTTCCCGTTCATCCTGGGGAGGGGAGGGCATGAGGGCGAGGGGGCCCTGGTGTTACCTTTGAGTTTTGTCATGACAGTCCTGTAAGCGGTACCCCAAAGATTTACGTCTGCTTGCTCGTAGAGCTCCTTGTGTTTGTTATTTTTGCTTCTCCTGATGGCCAATTTCAGAGCCTTACGTCTATCTCTGTATTGCGCCTGTAGGTTCTGATGAGGGGGCAAACCTCTGGATCGCTGGGACAGTCTTCTCGCCCTATGACACTTGCTGCGTAGCTCTGCTATCTCCTAGTTCCACCAGTATACTGGTGGCGGGCGATTTGATGACGTTTTCCGGACCATGGATGCATCGCAAGCCCTGACCTTATTGTAGACTAAGGGTAAAAGAGTCTTCATCCAGTGTTTCTATTTTCCGACCCTTTTGTTGTGCCTTCTTTAGCGAGTCACCCTGGTTGACTCTCCTAGGATGTATTTCAAAAAGGATAGCCAGGTGGTCACTGTGGGTGTACTAATTGCTTACTCTCCAATTTGCGCCTCTCGTTAGAGAACTCGATACAAATGTGATGTCAACTATGGAACCTATGCCGTTTTTGCTAAAGCTGCATAGCTGGTTCTAAAGATGTTGATGAGCATGGGGCTGATTAGCGCACTTCCTTTCTGAAGGAGGGCTGGGAAGATGCCATCCTCCCCCGGGGATTTGTACGGGTCAAAAGAATGAATGGCCCATTTTATGCTTCCCTAGTGGAAAATTGTTCGTGCCCCCTTCCAGACCTTATGCCTTCTCATAAAGGATATTGTGACTCCCAAAATTGACAAATAATACGTCGTATAAATGGTATGGTTTGTGGAAGGTAGTCGAGCATTTCTGCACCCACCTCTTACATACTTACTTAACGGGCGCTACAGTTCGGGGTGAACCTGGGCCTTAACTAACATGCCCTTCCACCTAGCACGATCTTTCGCTAGTCTTTTCCATTGCCGCACACCCAGTTGGCTGAGGTCCCCTTTCACCTGTGTGCGCCATCTTAAGTGCGGCCGTCCTCTGCTTCTTCGTCCCTCGGGGTTGGATTCAAAGACTCTCCGGGCTGGAGCTGTGGTGTCCATTCGCTCTACATGGCCCAGCCATCTTAGGCGCTGAATCCGCAGACGCCTGACTAGGCTCATGTCGCTGTACAGCCCATAAAGTTCGTGGTTGAATCTTCTCCTCCATCCCCGTCTGCGTTTATAGGCCCAAAACTCAGGCGCAAAAGCAAGTTGTTCGGCCGCACGTGGTCTGTTTAGGGACCTAACATTCCACGTACGGAACCGAGGGTCCTTAATTTTTTTTTTTTTTTTTTTTTTCTTATAGGGTCGTCAACATAGATCCGTTCCGTTTTATTATCCGAGGCTGTTCTTTGTTTCTGAGCAATCAGTGGTTTTACGGTTATGGTTCGCTAGACCATAGCCCAACCGACACTAATCTTGTTTGGTGGCGCAGGATACTCGCCATTCGGCCTCTTCCGTCAGTAATTTCCCTTTTAAGGAAATTTCCAGATGGCACCACGAGGAGGTGGAAGTAGGACCTGACTAGCAGAGCTGCAAGATGTTCGGCTGCAGAGGCTCTTACTCGCTTTTTGTCGGGCCAGCATCCGTCGGCAGATGCTACCATCCCTGCACCCACCTCACGAATCCTAAAATAAGCAAAAGTCGTATTTAAATTAACTCGAAATTGGCAATTTGTCTATAATACGTTCGCAAACGTTCCTGATTGGGCAATAAAATTTAGCAGCAGTTTTCGTTGTTACACCCTCGACGTGGGTATTTTTTTAATAGTCAGATGGAAAAATCATATTCGTCCTTTGGAATCACCATAGCTTTTAAATCGATTCCACAGCATTTAACCAGATATTTTACACTCATCCAATGACGCTATAAACAATATCGTTGCATCTCACCCTCGTTATCCAGATGGGAGTATGTTTTCATAACCCCACGCATATTTATCTCCATAAATCTGACCCAAAAATAGCAGAAGGTCGTGGCTTTAGTGTAAGAAACGGCAACGGTGGCTTGCCACTTCCGAAACGATGGCATTTATCTTGTATCTCTTTAACAAACTGATCCTGTAAGCGGAGATAATAAAATGCGGTTCGTAGCCACTGTGTCGGAAGTTGTTTAACAATGGCATACTTCATACCGTAGCTCACGGTATTATTAGCGTTATATGTATCTGCTTCTCTATCAACGGCTAAGCGTACAGGGAATTGCAGTGATTCGTGAACATTAAGACAAATCTTTGAATACTTAAGTAACTCCATGACCAGACGTGGAACGTGACGGAATGGGGGAGGAATAATTTCATGTTTGCTATTCATCCTGCGTCGTCAGGGTTTAGGGATATGAACTTGTCCATTACTACTGCGTGGAATACCGCAATGTATAGAGCTGTTTTTACGAAGAGGTTTTTAATAAGTCCCAATATTCACATCACAGAGTCCAGGCATGCTATCGCGGAACTGTCTGCTGACACTGCTGATTTCGTTAATAACGATCATTTGTTTTGTGTAGTGTTTTCTCATTGAGGTATTGAAAACAACTTACACTGAAAGCATTGGCTCTGACTGGTCTAGACCGCATCCCTAGGACATCCAAGCCTTCCGTAAGTTTCTCTGTGAATAACGAATGCTTCGCCATGAAATTGAATTCATCCATCATTTTGTCATTTGATGCACGTCCTTAACAAGAAAGCCAAGGGAAGAGAAATTGGCCAGCAACGATGTGAGCATTGGGTTTCACAAAGGCACTCGTTGGAAGAATTCGCAGTGAAATAAATGTTCTTGCCGATAGCAAGATAAGAAGAGCTCGTAAGCAACCAGCGGACTTAATATTGCTATGTGAGGTGAGATTGCATTACCTGTATTTAAGGAGTATTTAAGGCAAACAACATATAAAATAAAATCTGCAGCTGAAGTCCACGGATCAACCCACATCATCAGGGTGGAGAGTGTTCTCTTAGGCCAGTGAGGCTCGTTGTACTGCTACATTGCTACGAGGATTTTTTTTTTTTTTTTTGGGGTCTAGTGCTACCTTTTGCAGTTGGCACTGCGACTTTACAGATGTATTGTACCTGCTAGCCGATTAGCCGAGGAGCTTCTCCACTTCCATAATGAAGTTGAGAATGCTTCTGGTAGGAACCGAGGTGATCTCCTCTGGAGTCATAACTTCGCTGAGAAGGATATGCTTTCTAAGATGGCAGAGAGCAGCGTCTCTTCGTCCTCGAGACAGAGCCGACACTCAGTTCCAGACGAGAGGCTAATTTTGTTAAGATGATAGCTCAGACCGCGGTGTCCTGTCAGATAGCTGACTAGTCTTCTGATACCCACTCTATTGGGCTTGGGGTCGAATAAGTCGTTTCGATTGACGGAGTTCCCGAACGCTGTTCCAAAAGGATAGGTGTTGCGATTTTTCCGACATGTCTAAGGAAAAAATTGATCTTAGACTTGGGAGTACCGCAGAATAGTTCTGAACCTATATATTTATGGCTGGAACCATTCCTGGCGAGTTGGTCGGCAATTTCGTTGCCGTTAATACCTTTGTTCCCTGGCAGCCACTAAAGTTTGACATTGTTTCTTTTGGCGAGGTCTTGTAGGGCGTCATGGCATTCGTTTACGGTTTTTGAGTTCGTGCTGTACGAACTCGTGCTTTAAGCGCTGCTTGGCTATCAGAGAGTACGTTGATGGTTCCTCCTCTTATGCCAGTCTCAAGATTTAGATTGGCGCATGTTAGGATGACATGCGACTCTGCACTCTTTCCCATGGCCTTCGAGGTCTTGCGGTTTGGTCCAAAGATGCCGGCGCCAACGCCAGAAGCCATCTTGGAGCCATCCGTAAGCCACCTAAGGCCTTTGACTTTTTGCAAGGAATCACTGTTATCCCATGCTGAGCGATTTGGGATCAATATCTCAAATCTCTTTTCAGTGAAAGTGTGTGGCAATGCGTCCGAGACCGTGATAACCATATCCAGCTCGCGTAGGCGTTGTAATATGGACATGTGACCCTCGGGTCTACATGGCATATTTATTCCCGATCATAGAATTCTGATTGCACTGCGTAATGCCACCTTATTGATAAAAAGGCGCAATGGAGTGAGTCCAGTGAGTACTTCTTGGGCTGTATTTCGACACATACCACGTCGGCCCCAAGGGTGAGCCACCGTGCGCGAGCAAAGGCGGGACAGCCACAGAGGAAATGCTCTGCGGTGTCATCCTCCTCGCAACATGCAGCACAGGTGGGCGTCTCATTGATGCCAAGTACGCAGTGATGCTTAGCAAATGTGTAATGGCCGTAATGTATCCCACAAGCCTTCTGCAGTCGATTCTCCTTAAGACAGGAGGAATGCTGCGGATTTTTTGCAGACATCAGGGCATACGCGCTTAGTCATCCTGCAACCTGGAAAATCGTCGCATCTACGGTTATGTGTATTAAGCACTCAATCGTTTATGCAGGAATTTCCCGTGGACGCAGGTAGACCTAGAGCGGGTGCAGGTCCTGAGAAGCTTTCCTCTGAACCCATTCTTGCGAGTTCATCAGAGATGTCATTTCCTGGGATCCCAGAGTGGCCTGAAACCAATACAAGCCTTAGTGAATTTAGTCTACCGACTCTGTTCAAGAAGGACTCGAGTTCATGCACTAATTTGGAGCTAGTTAAGGAGTTGCACACAGTTTGGAGTTTGGTGAAAGAGGCTACGACGTGTCTGCGTGTTAGTCTTTTCCACCAGACAACCGATGCATACATATGAGATTTTAGGTCTTATCATTGCCGAGTAGATCCAAAGGACCATTCTTTTTCTTCTTCTTCTTTGGTGGCATTACAGCCCTTGAAGGACCAGACTCAAGCTTCTCTCAAACACCCATGTTGTGAGTGATTTATTTTTCACACAGGTGAAAGGGACCTACAGTTTAATGCCGATTCCGAACGGCATGTCGAGAAGCTTTTTCAAGGCAAGTATACTACGGAACGCCTTATACGAGGAGGAACGCCGCGAACTAAACATTCGATAGCGTCGGTGTTATCGGGATCCGAACTCGCTCATCGTCCGTCAAAGTCCATCATAATAACCACTGCCCCATGGCGCCTTCGACCTTTATCTTTACCCGTGATAAATCCCATGTTTTGCCAAAAGCTTCTTTGCATTGCCACAAAGTTGACAACGCTTTGGTGGTTTTGACTCAACAGGCTTTGACCAGAGAAGCTTGGTATCTAGGATGACTCCTTGATACTTAGCCTCCTTGGATATCGGGAAGGAAGTGCCTTTTAGTACCAGCTGAGTCATGTCAGTATTTTTCCTCCCTCGCGTGAAGAGAATGACATTGGTCTTAAGGGAATTGACCGACAGCCCATTTATGGTACACCAATCATCGATCACATTTAGCGCCGCCTGTGCTTTGAAACGGACAGTCACTAAGCATGAGCTGACAGAAAGATCGGCGACATTATCCGCAGAGGCCTGAGCATAGATTCCAGAGGCATTGAGAGCATCAAGCAGAGGGTCGACCATCATACACCATAACAACGGAGACAGGACGCCACCTTGCGGGCAGCCCCTGTTTACACCGGATTTGACACATTGGCCGAGACCTGCATCAGCGGTCAATGTCCTAATGCCTAGCGCGTACTCTTTCCTTTTGAGTGCGCATCCAATTCTTCCAGCAAGGTCTTGAAGCGCAGTCTCGCAGGAATTTCCTGCATCTCCGAAAGAGGATGCATTCGAAGGATAACTTTGCGCACGTGCAACTCTACCAGTCTCACCATGCTTTTCAGCAGAAAGGATGTTAGACTAATTGATCTAAAACTCATGGCAAGTAATCCTCTTTTCCCGTGCGCCAAGGAATGGATCTGTGAGCTAGTGCTCACTAGTGCTAGTGCTAGTGCTAGCAGTGAAAATTCTTTTCAGAGTAGGAAGCAGCTGCCTTATACCTTTTTGCAGCATAATAGGATATATCCCGTCGGTGCCTGACGATTTGAAGCCATCGGAGGATGCCACAGCAAATTAAATGGCTTCAGTCGTAACCAGGCGCAACGCAATATATGTACCAGGTACGCCGAGTTATTTTCATCATTGTAGTTGGTGCAGCGATCATTCCCCATTGTCAACCTGACGAGTTTGGCAGGGATGTCAAAATATAACATGGCTCTATATAGCTCGTCCCTATAGGCACTGTCATATGTGGTCCTAAAATTGACGAAAAGGTCTTCTCCAAGATCTGCCGCAGTGTGAATATTTGGTCTATCGTGAATTTTGTTGGCCTGAAGCCAAATTGATAGAAACCTGTCAAATTGTCCACGAATGGTTTCAGGGGAGTTACTCCCCTATAGCTGGCGCAGTTATAGAGATTTTTTTTATGGACCGGGCTGAGGTTCCATTCATCGGGCATGCTTGCTTCCGACAGCCGTCTGCGCCAGCAGCTGTAATAGACTTCAGTTTTGATATCGCTATATTAACCTCGTCTAAGTCGGGTGGATGGAATTCTCTCTCATCTATGTCCAGTGTGACTGCTGCGTTCTTCCTGACAGCCTCATCTTGGCCATCTTAACCGTTATACAGTCCACAGAAATATTCTTTCCACATACCAGCAACGACTGTGATACAACTACGAGGTGTCCATGTTCATCCCTGCAGACTACCGGTCTGGCTTTCTAACCTTGGCTTGTTCGTTTAACTCTTTGGTAAAACTTTCGAAGGTCGTTCCTGCGATAACACCTCTCCATCTCCTCCCTCGCGCGCTTCTCATTCTCTTTCTTTTTCCTTCCGAAAAGCCCTTGCTCCGCCCTTCTTTTCCGCTCATAGAGCTCAGGAGCCGAGCATCTCTCGTTTGTCAACGTGGCCTTGTATGCATTCTGTTTTTCTGCATGTACCTGTCTGCACTCGTCATCAAACCAAGGATTTTTCCCTAGGTGATGGCTGGAAGCCTGATACATCAGACGCAGCATCCCTGATGGCGCTTTGTATAGTTTGCATTGGCTCTTGTCTCTCTGTCGGGAGACATGATCGGCGAAGTTCCTGGCGGTCTCTCGCGATTTCAGCTTCGCGAATTCAGTGTTCACGATATCTGCATACCTACCTTGACGGCAACTATGATCCGAGTCAACATTGGCATCTCTGAGGGTTGGGACATCCAAGATGCTGGAGGAGTGTTGACGTCAATCGCAATATGATTGATTTGATTAACAGATAATTGATCAGGAGATCGCCAGGTTCCCTTATCGAAATTGAGATGTGGGGATCGTGTGGTAGCTATCAGAAGATTACACCCCGTTACAAAGTAGTACTGCAGGCTGTGCTTTCGAACGACTCGTTCAAAAATATCCTCCTTACCCAGCTTCGCGTTGAAATCTCCTAGAACATTCTTGGTGTCGTAGTTGGGACATTGAGTAGTAGAAGTCATCTTTGACTCTGTCGTCTTTTTCTTCTGTGGAGGCGTGAACACATATCAAGCTGATGTTCCCAAAGATAGCTTGGATGCGTATTGTTCTGAGGCCTTCGCTCAAATGCCGGAGGCTTAGGACTTTTTTCCTAAGTCCATCTCGAACAACAGGTCCGCATCCAAATAGACGTTGTTTGTTCTCCTTGTAGCAGTTTTCTTAGTATATGTCACCCCCATATCCCATCCCATGGGGGTGACATATACATCGTACTCCTTGGAGTGCGGTAATACATGCTTCAGAGCTGATTAGGGCTTTCTCTTCATACCAAACATATAAAATCCAAAAATGTCATAAACCATTTCGTATTCGATTAATGAGTTGCCATGCTCTTCAGTTTCCCTAAAATTGTATTCCATAGTCAGTATAATTGTCCTCTATTTCTAACTCACAACGATTTCGTCCTTGCAATCACTCTATGCAACACAATCCACCGTCCATAGGTATTATTTTCAAACAGGACACTTAATTTATCCCACTCAGTTGGAAATAATCATTGCAAGTAAAACCCATAACAAATGAGTGATAGCCTTCACTCCTACTTTCATTCAATCCCTACGCATATCAAAGACGCTTTCATCCTAGCACCTCGGAAACACAACACCACCATCATCCAGAGCAACGAAACATTGAAATGGTAGTGACAGCCTTACCACAGAATTGTTTCCATTTCGCTGTAATGAATAACTACTTGTAAACGATCCAAAAGAATATAACAAGTCGTTTGCGTAACGGTGTAGACAGATGAATATACAAATTTGTCTCGTTAAATTACGTAATGGTCTAAAGCCAAAGACATTGCGGTTAGTGTTTGGAGTTAGGCCGAAGACGTTCAGACACTACACGTAATGTGCACAATCCTAAGTCGTGCGCGTAAAAGCACTGTGCTGTGCGTTTAGATAACAAAACAGGGCGGTTGTAGACGACGTGATTACTTTTATGGGAATAAGCTTCGGAACCTTACACCCTGAACTATAATTTGCGTGCCTACGAGTGAACATGGATATTTTCCGCCATGGCTCGAGTTCAATTGATTGGAACATTTTTTTCCAACTAGCTTTGTGGATTAGGAATTTATTTGAATCGTCTATTGGGAACGAGGCTCGCGGTTGATTTGATTTCTAACTGACTATGTGAAACCGTTGAGCAGTAAAAGTAAGTCGCACAGAAAAATCTAATTTTTTACCATCTACATCCGCGATACTGTTTCGATTATGTGTGGATATATTTCGTGGAGTCAAGAGGGTGATGGAAACAAGGTCTCGGTACCTGTACCTTGTCCTTTAATCGGCTTATGTCAGTGTATTTAAGGAAACAACTGAGTGGCACCATTGACATTTTCAGTCTTCATTATCAGTGAGCTGAAATACGAGGCAACCACGGTAACTTTACGAATATGTTACCGAAAGTGAAATGCCATCCGGATACCTTGTACGTATGTAGCTGTTATGTCTTTTCCAATTCAAAGCTTAGATAGATAGATAGGGCTTAGGGGGTGGGACAGAGTCGCCTGATCACTGCGGCCACGATTGGGCCTATTGTGATGTCCCCCACTTACAGTTCACTCAGAAAACCTGAGTCCGTGATAGAACTTAGTATGCTTTTGAGTGAGCTGGCAGCAATTTCTTCTGCTTCAAGGTAATACTTGCCTAGGCGACGAAGACGTGTACTGACCAGGCAGTTACAATGGCATAGTATCTGCTCTGCTGTTTCTTCGTCTTCATTACACATTCGGCAAGTGTCATCTTGTATGATGCCCATTGTTTTGAGGTGTTTATTAACTGGGCAGTGTCCAGTATGGAAACCTGTCATTAAACGAATCTGACTCCTCGAAAGCATGAGAAGTTGTTTCGTTCTTTTGAGGGATGTAGTTGGGAGGAACAGCTTGGCTTGTCTGCTACCTTTCGTTTGTGACCAGTAGTGATCCGTCGTGTTCCTTAACCAATTGTTTATGCAGCATTTGGTGGTGCTAATGGGTATGCCGCAGAAAGGCCGTGGCATCATAAACGGTGATGCAGAGCCTTTCCTTGCTAGTAGGTCCGCCTTTTCGTTGCCTGTATGGCCGCTGTGTCCAGGTATCCAAATGAGATGAACTCTGTTTGTACTGGCCAGCTGATGAAGTAGCTGTAGGCAGTCCCATACCAGCTTGGAGGTTATTTCAAAGCTCTTTAGGGCTTGAAGTGCAGCTTTGCTGTCAGAGAGAATATAAATGTTTTTGTTAAGTATATTTCTCTTTATATTTCCTCTGAGGCAGAGTTCTATAGCAAATATCTCTGCTTGAAAAACGGTGTTATATGTGTCCATGCTGACGTAAATGCATGTGCCTGTATTTGCTCCGTATAATCCAGCCCCAACGCCTTCGTCCGTTTTGGAGCCATCTGTGTACCACACGTAGGATCCACGGTTGAAGGAGGGTCTATCCTGTTCCCAGTTTTGTCGGTTAGGGAATGTGACCTTGTAGTTTTGGCTGAAGTTGTATCTGGGGAGACAGTTGTCTGTAAGAGATATCTTTAGGATTTCATTCCTGTTTATTCCTGTAAGGATATCAGGGTGAAAGAGCCTACGGTTCGATTCATCCTCCACGATCATCCTGGGGGCGAAGACCATTGCTTCTTTCTTCAGTTAGAGATGAAGAGGTGGCAGGTCTGTGTTGACTTCTAGTGCTGCTGTGGAGGTTGTTCTCATGCCCCCAGTGATACAGATGCAAGCTAGTCTTTGCAATTTGTTGAGCTTGGCTTGCACTGATACTTGTTTTGTTTTGTGCTACCAGACGGGCGCAGCATGTGTAAGGATTGGTCTGGTGATTGCTGTATATAGCCAGCGGGACATTTTGGGGTTTGTGCCCCAGTTTTTGCCAGTGGGACTTTTGCTGGTCCATAAAGAGATCCTGGCTTTCTCGATGGTCTTTGTAATGTGAGAGTTCCAAGTGAGCTTTTCGTCTAGAGTTATCCCTAGATATTTGACTTCTTTTGAGAACTCTATCGCTTCACCAAAGAGGGTAGGCTTGGTAAGTTTGTGCCTGTTCCTTCTTTTGGTGAAGGCGACTATGGTGCTTTTTCTAGGACTTACATTTAGTGCAACCATTAAGCACCAGTTAGCAACAAGGTTTAGTGCCCGTTGGAGGAGTTCCGAGACTGTGTCTTCGAATTTGCCTCTGATCAGGATCACTATGTCGTCAGCGTAGCCTTGGACATCGAAGCCATTGTTGCTGAGTATGCTTATCAGTTTGTTAACCACGATGGACCACAGGAGTGGTGAGAGAACCCCGCCTTGAGGGCATCCCTTCGCAGCGTTTACGCTGGTTTTGTCATTGCCTAGCGAGGTGTTTATTTTCCTGTTGATAAGCATATGTTGGATCCAATTGCATGTGGTATTGTCCACCCCTGTGTTGAGGATGCAACGTTTTATTTGGGTGTAGTCAGTGTTGTCGAAAGCACCCTCAATATCGAGAAAGCAACCTATCGCAATTTCTTTGTCGCTCAGGGATTTGTTAATCCGGGCCGTTAGTTCCTGAAGAGCATGCGTGGTCGATTTCCCAGGCTGGTAGGCATATTGGTTTTTGTGAAGTGGTGATCTTCTCAGTGCACCGTCCCTGATATGCCTATCCAGGATTTTTTCCATTGTTTTTAGGAAGAAAGAGGTAAGGCTTATCGGTCTGTAGGACTAAGGCAGGTCTGTGGGTCTACGGCCTACTTTGGGAATGAATTTTACCTTTACCTCTGTCCAGCTTGTTGGTATGTGTCCCCATGCATAGCTGGTTCTAAAGTTGTTAATGAGCATGGGGCTGATTTGCGCACTCCCCTTCTGAAGAAGGGCTGGGATTTGTACGGGTCAAAAGAATTGATGGCCCATTTTATGCTTCCCTCGTGAAATATCGTTCGTGCTCTTCTCCAATCCTCCCTGTTTGGTCTAGCTGCCCTGATCCGCGGAGGTATGTTAGAGAGATCGGAGGGAATGATGTTGGAGTCCGGGAAGTGCGTACTGGTCAGAATTTTGAGTACTTCCGTACCATTTTCCGCGTAGGTGCCATCTGCTCTCCTCAGCAAACCAATTGGGTTAGTGTGCTCTTTAGCGAGAACTCTGTGGATGCGAGCGCTGCTCTGAATGTCTGAAAGACTGCTGCAGAACTTTTTCCATGAGTCTCTTTTGGCTCTTCTAATCTCTTGGTTGTAGTTGGTGAGTGAGGCACGATACTGCGTCCAGTCGCCAGTCCATTTAGCTCTATTGAACAGTTTTCTGGTCAGTGCTCTTAGCTTGGCCAGATTGCTGTTCCACCACGGAGTGGTACGGTTGGCTGGCTTAACTTTCTCTGGGCAAGCGTTGTGAAAAGCAAACAAGATGGTAGCATTGGGGCTATACAAAGCTTATTACATACTAATACAAAGTCGATAAAAGGAAAGCCCAAAAGAAACGCGGGACAATTCATTATTTTAGCGCCAGCTTTGTCAGGTTGACAGGCGCACCTAAAGTAGTAGTCGCCTTAGGATGCTTGTGCAGGGTGTACCATCACCCCTTTGCTTAGCTGGGGACAAATCGAACTTGCTTGTTTCGCAACCTCCCAGATCTCCTTACTGTTTGTTGAGCTGCTACGGGTCCAGCTGAGGCTGCTGAATTAATGGGAGATGAAATATCCTGGGATATCATCGGTAACTCATGTGGACGAGGACAGTCCTGGAATGACTCAGCGTCAGAACCTATTTCCCAATTTCGCCGCCAAGAGCCATTGGATGTTTGCACCAGACACATCCGTCTTCCCATGATTCTCAAAAATTTTCCAGAAATCCATCTTTTTCCCCGAGAATATTGGCGCGCAAAGATAGATTGACCGACGTTGAGCTTGGTATCATTTATGCTGATCTTCTTCCTGGTGCTCTCTGATTCAGGTACTATTGCCGACAGTAAGGTCCGATGCTGCCTACTGTGTAACTTTTCTGTGGGCGATGTTACACTTTCATCCGGCGTAGCGGTATGTAGATAGAAAAATCGCCAGGGTATCATCGCCGTGCTTGCTGTCTTCCATGATTTTAAGAAAAGCGGTTTTAAATGTCCTTACCATCCTCTCAGCTACTCCGTTTGACTCTGGATGGAATGGTGCTGATGTTATATGTCGAATTGAGTATTTGTGGCAGAATTCGCGGAACTAGGACCCCATCGTCTTTGGCAGTCCCTCCAACGCAAAAATGGAACGTAGCGCTTGGATCGTGTCGCTGATAGATATAGAGGACATTCGAATCGGAAACTTGGGTTTCGCATCTACCACAATTAACCACATGAGATTTTGAAATGGCCCAGCGAAACCTATGTGAATGCGTTCCCAAATTTGTTCGGGTTCTTGCCAGCTGGTATATTCCCTAGGTGAACGGGTGGCTGACATGGAATGTACTGTGCCACTGTCTTTGTGATGAGATCGTCAATATTTGACCACCAGCAGTACCTTCGGGATATCTGCTTCATCCAGGATATTCCCCAATGGCCCTGATATTAGAGTGTTAATACCTTTTGCTGCAGTTGGGGTTGCAACAACAACCCTAGGAATTTCGCTGTGGAAGATAAGAAGGTTAGCACACACACTTAGACAAAACGGTAATAGAACATTATCTGAGGGAGGTAAGCGATTTGGCCAATCCTTCTGAACATAGTCGATATCCTTCTGAATGGACAGGTCCTGCTTTGAGAATTTGGCAATGGCTTCGGCGTTAATCGGAAAATCCTTCATTGTCAATTTAAAATGATCGTCGATCTGATGGCACGATTCTTCGGACATGTCGGTGAGTGTCGATTTGATATTCCTGGGTCTTCTCCAAGATCTGCCGTAGCGTAAATATTTGGTCTATTGTGGATTTACCTGGCCTGAAACCACACTGATAAGAGCCGATCAGGTTATCCACAAACGGTTTCAGGCGTTCACACAATTCGGCAGAGAAGATCTTATATGCGATGTTAAGGCGACTTATTCCCCTATAGTTGGTGCAGTTATAGGGGCCTCCTTTCTTATGGACCGGGCAAACGATGCTGAGATTCCATTCGTCGGGCATGCTTTCCTCCGACCATACCTTGCAAATGAGATGGTGCATGCACCTTACCAGCTCATCTCCAGCCGCCTTAAGAAGCTCAGCAGACAGGCCGCCTGCGCCCGCGGCTTTATTAGACTAAAGTCTTGATCTCGCTGTTTTGATTTCGTCTAGGTCGGGTGGACTGAATTCTGTTTCATTGTCGTCCATTACGAATGGCTCGTTCTGCCTGACAGCGGTATCTTGTCTACCGTCGCCGTTATACAGTCTGCAGAAGTGGTCTTTCCAAATCCTCAGCA
Organism: Eumerus sabulonum; assembly: GCA_951905685.1. Lineage (NCBI taxonomy): Eukaryota > Metazoa > Arthropoda > Insecta > Diptera > Syrphidae > Eumerus > Eumerus sabulonum. Next base: position 22,557,164 of record OX645063.1, read on the forward strand.
TCGAGTGCGACTCTACTACCAGTTCTCCATTCTCATTCCTGCAGGCCACCGCTCTGGCTTTGTAGCCATGGCATGTTCGTTTTACCTTATTGTAAAACTTATGGGCGTCATTCCTGCGGATGCATCTCTCCATCTCCTCGATCTCACGCTTTCCGTGCTCTCTCTTCTTTCTTCTGAAGAGCGTGTGCTCCTCTCTTCTCTTCTGCTCATAGATTTCGCGAGCAGCTCTCGTCCGTCGATGCAGCATGGCTTTATATGCCTCTTGTTTTGCTGCATGGGCTTGTTTGCATTGTTAAACGAACCAGGGGTTTCTAGGTGGTGGCGGTTTGAAACTCAGCACCTCTGACGTAGCGTCTCTGACGGCGCTCTGGCAATGCGCCCAGTCCTGCGCTATTGTTTGTGCTGCTGTGGGCGGATTTTGAGAGAGCTTGGAGGAGACACGATCGGCAAAGATTCTGGCAGTCTCTTGCGATTGTAGCTTACCGACGTTAAACTTACGTTATGCTACTCGACTCCTAAGCATTATTGATATCCTCATTCGTACCTTGGCTACAACAAGGAAGGTTCGTACGTCGAGAATACAGGAGGAGTGTCTGGCGTCGATCGCAATGTGATCAATCTGGTTGGTGGTCGATTGATCAAAAGACCGCCAGGTACCCTTGTGAATGTTGAGATGGGGGAATCGTGTGCTTGCTACAAGGAGGTTACGCCCCGTTAGGAAATCGATTAGCCTAAGTCCGTTGTCGGATGTGGTGTTAGGGAGACTATGTTTTCCTATGATCGACCCAAATATGTCCTCTTTGCCCAGTTTTGCATTAAAATCTCCTAGGACTATGTTTGTGTCGTAGCTGGGGCATTGGGCATATGTTCGGTCTAGGAGATCGTAGAATTCTCTTTTTGTCGGAGTCTTTCTCGAATAACTTATTCGCACCCGTATAGGCGCTGTTTGTTCTCCTTGTAGCAGTTCCCGTAGTAGATGTCGCAGTTTTTCATCCGTCGTTTGCCTAGTCCATCCCATCGCACTTCTTGGAGTGCGGTTATATCTGCTTTATAGCAGTTGAGGGTTTGCTCCAATTGATCGCCTGCACCCGTTCTGTTAAGGGACCTAACATTCCAGGTGCAGACTCTTAAGTCCGTTAGTCGTTTGCAGGGGTCGTCAGCCTTGGGGGGGGGGGGGGGGGGGGGGGGGGGGCACGCGGAGGCTGTGTGTCAACTTGGATTGAGCAGGGACAGAGATCGAAGCTGGTGTTTGCCGTGTTAAACGCGATCAACTTCTTTGCTCTGTTTGCTCGCTCCCTCCCCCCTAGACGAGCCATACCGTTCTGCCCATATCTCACTGTATATCAATTGCTAATTCTAATAAAGGAACTTACCCAAAACGAAATAAATAGGTCAATTGTACTGCCCTTTAAACCAAATAAAGCTTCTGGCGAGGGGAGTAAATCCAGTCATGAACCCTTTTTCGCCCGAGTCCATGCAGCTTTGGTAAAAGTTGCTAGCCGATAATCTGAACCATGATACCGAAATGTTCAGTGGTCGATTATGTGGGCTAAAATCGCAAGTCTTAAGTATAGCTCTGAAAAACAAATGTGAATAATTTTTAGGGTGCTTTTGAATAGCTGTGCCGACTTCTTCGACTACTACTTCAGCGGCTGAAGTTGGGATTTCCAACTTAAATACATCCACTATTCCCTGCGGGTCGTGACAAGGTTGCCTTCGCAATTTCGAAGAGCCTGGGTGCCTTTCTTTTAGCTTTCTTATAAAAGGCCCGCAGCTTGGAAGCTGCGAAGATTCTTTTCTTTAGTCGCAGCAGTTTTTTCCCCTCCCTCCTTCTGGCTCGGTATTTCTCCCGCGGTGCCCTGGTTTTTCGCTGCAGCGCCTGTTTTTTTTTTTTTTTTTGTTTTTTTAAGTTACACCCACACTCAAGGCTAAGGCCTTATCACGTTTGAACATTGTGCGAGCGAAGGTAACAGGGAGAGGGAGAGTTTCGCTCAGGTTTACACACAACCTGAACGGAGTGCAGTGGTTTTGGGTCGTAGATATTCGTTGACTACTCTCAGGGGTGGTTTGTCCTAGATAGGACGAGAACCGACCAGATTTTCGCGTTGGTTATAATTCACAGTAATTCGTTCATGCACTTTTGGTGTTAATATTGCATGCGCAGAGGATGAATTTTAATTGACTATGTACTGTGAGTGTTATGCCTGCACAAGTACGTTTGGCCGCTTTCCATTCACAACTGTGTTGCATACTTTTTTCCGTATAGGAATTGCTTTTTTCTTGGCTATGAAACGAATTTGGACTATAGCCCTTTCGCTCGACGGCCGATGATGATAACCACTGCACCACGATCACCCACCCCTTCGCCGCAATACCACGGGCTTCTTGCCTGGGGTGGTAGGTAGCCCAAAGTGGTACCGGCGACTTCCTGAATGGCCGAGCAGCAGTGTAACCACATATTGTTGACATTTGTGTTCGGAGTAGGCATACCGGAGAGCCTTTCGCTTGGCTGCTCCCTGAAGGCTCTGGTAATCTCTGGTGTGCTCAGACGTTCGATATCGAACCTCCTCATGGTGGGCTGGTGCAGCTTTCTGACATTGAACAGTCGAGCTCTGTTCGCACATTCAGGATGTTTGACGTGTAGAGGCTATACAGAGGGCGCCCCGCGAGAAGGCTGTACGAGTATGTCGACTCTACCCGGGCATTGAAATAGTAATTGTTGCTGGCATCTCGCCAGAAGGAGAGCAAATAACAACTCTACCCTGTGTGTCCAAGCCCAATTATAATACCTTAGAATGACAAATATTAGGTCCAAAGTTATTACTCAATTTCTTAACCCTGTTACCCTGACAATTCGCAGGATATTTGTATGGAAGAGCTCAGTAATTTGTTACTCACTTATCCATGCTTCTTTCAGCCTAGTCCCCATTACCCGGACAATTCACTGGTGAATTGTACTTGACTGCGTGTTATTACTTTAGGCAATTCTCAGTGAGCAAATACTGATCGCTATTATAGTTATTTCCATTCGGAATCACTCGTTCACCACCACGCATCCTATAGATGCATTGGAAGGACCTCCAAGTGTTTGAGGTACACAATTATCCTTAATGGCTTTATTCTCCTTTAGGTGTAAATTAATTACAAGTCGTGAGGCCACGTTATTGTACTTCTCTGGCCTTATACATAGTTCAATAACTTTGTCACAGGACACCATACAAAGGATATTTATCGCTATACCAGCCTGTGGCTAATTTGTCATTAAAGAAAATAAAATAAGTTTCACTCACCAAAGTTGCTAACCCCGACAAAAATCAAGGAAAACGAAAGCAACTGCCGAAAATCTGACACCCACCAGGACACCCATAAATACTTGTCCTCCAACTAAGGTACATAGACCTGAGTTATGACTCAATTACCGTGATTCAGTGCTAATTTGTACGGCTCCCGACTCAAGTGACAACAACACATCACTCGGACAGGATAATGCAGTGTATTCTTCCTACGACACAATTTACTATTAATTTTCCGCTTTACAAGGATCCTAATTACACCTTACAGTCCTGTAGATTTATTTTAATTTTATTTTCACTTGTTTGTATTTTCGCAGGATATTGTAGGCAGGAGGAGACAGAGGCAACAGGGATAAGATTTTTCGCATAAATTTGAAACAATAAACTAGTCGCCGGTGAGGAAGGACAATAGTCGTCATAAACACATCGTTACGCACACAAACATGTCCTTATTGAATATCCTGTGGGCGATTATTTTAGTTTGTTGCTGCGATAATATGGCAGGCTTCACGGCAGGAGCTCCAGTGTTGGGAAACTTGGGCTCAGCGACGCGTCAGGCAAATACAATCATGATTGGTGGCGCGGGCGATGGAATGGGCGTAGCTGGTGGCGGTCGAAGCAGTGCTCTGATACCAGGAAGTATTTCATATCAACCGCACGATTCTGAGGAAATTGAAAGAGCTGCCTACGATCCAGGTGATGGTATGTGATGTTGTTATTGTTTAATTGTGTCCTTTTGTGTTTTAGTGCATGTTGTATGTGACAAGGATATGTTAGGATATTAAAACGGATCCTTATCAGATACCACACCAAAGGGGATGTAAATGAAAGTATGGTACGACGTGCTGGTTTGTTAGACTGAAATTAATTAAAATTCCCTGATGGCTGTGGGTTTGCAATGTGACAATTGGGATCGCTCGTGAATATTTATGAGCAGACGTTGAAGACTAAGAGTCAAGTGGACTAAGTGGTTGGCTCACTCCCGTTTTTACATAAATTAGTTGGTTGTTGATATTTATTGAAGGAAGGTTCAAAGATAGATAGTATTGTTAGGACTAGAAACAATTACTCAATTGAAGACAGGTTTCCTCTTCAGAAAACTGTCCGTTGTTAGTTTTAGATGGAAAGTAAAAACACGCACCACAACCGCTGGTCCATTAGATACATCTGTTTTACTATTCATTTGAATACCTAATTAGATATGAAAGAGTTGAGTGATGTTACTCTAATGGAAAGATTTATATTTTTACTTAAGAGGCGGTAATGCATTTATATGTATCTAGATATGTACATATATGCATGTATACCTCTAGATGTGGAGCAAGGAAATACCTTCTTGACCCACGAATGTTGCAGAACTGAATACAGAATTCTCCTATCAGTACAACATGCACAGCATTGACGGACGCAATACCAAGTAAGCATGTTCATTCTGTATCATTCTTCGTCACTACTTGTAAAATGGGCCAGATTTTGGGCTAAACCAATGCCACCTGCTTGCCTCGCCTCCACTCTCCATCAAAACAAATGGGTCTAAAAAGGCCTCTTCCCCTTTTCAGGCCTCTGCGCCGTAGTCGAGTTTTCCATTTCTTATAGAAACAGTGGTTAGCGTGAGTTGTTCCCCTGTCTCAGCATTGATGTCAAAGCTGTATGTTTTCGCCTTATCCAAGGCCGGAACACTTTCAACGGTAGAGATGTTTACTGCTGAATGGGAGGTGAAGTACCATTCCTTACTGGCTTAATCTTCAAAGGTATTGTAGTACTCTCATGGGTGCCCTATTGACATAAAGTCAAGGCTCACGTAGACTACATTGAGTCCATTGTGCCCACTTGTTTTGTTTAACCCGTTGATACCTACACATTTTCCGTCGAGCTGAACCAGCCAGACGAGGATAAAAATCCCAGTATTCTGTTCAGCCCAATATTACCTACCTCTTCTAGTCCCGAAAGGAAGTATCTTCCCAGGAATATATTCCTTTTTTGGGCTAGCGCCGGACATTCTCACAGCAGGTGACGAACGGACTCAATTTCCTCTTCGTCCCTGCAGCTTCTGCAGAAGTCATTGTAGGGCTGGCCTAGTCGAGCTGCATGGTAGGATAGCATGCAGTGCCCGGTTAGGGCACCGACTGCCAGTCGAATGTTCCCACGATTGAACTTCAGCAGATTTCCCGTTCTTTTCTTATCATAGACGGCACCATCTTATCAAGCGACACCATCGCTTATTGGCTTTCACCAATAGCTCCGTCTGTATCTCCCTGTAGAGCGCACTGAGTGGTGTTAGCACCTGATCCCACCCTAGCCAGCTCGTCCGCCCTCTCGTTTCCGGAGATATTCATATGACCAGGTACCCAGCAAAAGGTCACCCCATTTACATTGGATATCTCTTCTAACTTCTCCTTGCAGAGTTTGACGAGCTTGGATCTTATCCATGCTGCCTGCAGAGCCTTACTGGCTGCCTGGCTGTCAACATAGATGCTGACACTTTTTCCTGTGATATTCTCTTTGCTGATCAGGTCCACCGCCTGCTTGATAGCGAAGACCTCAGCTTGGAAGACACTGCAACCATCATCGAGCCTGTAGGGGCGATGCATATCCCAAGACTCAAAGTAGACTCCGGCACCTGTGCCAACATCCATTTTGAATCCGTCGGTGTAGAGTGCCAGTTCACTTTCCGTGCGTACCAAATCACCGGTCCATTCCTCCAGTGGAGAGAATTCTAATAGAGAATCTCCTCTCCCAGGAAGGAAGTCGGGTGACATAGTCCGTTACAGTTCTGAATCTCGAGACGGCCCATCGATCCAAGACTGATGCATGTCCGTGAGGACTTCTTTTCCAGAGACCTGATTCCTGTAATCTTAGCGCAGTTCTGGTTGCGGCGCTCTTGCAGTACATGTCCAGGGGTGGGAGGTTCGGCATGACTTCAAGAGCCGCCGTTGGTAGATCCCGTCACCGCCAGACAGCCTGCTCTTCGAACCTTTGTCACACTCTGAAGATGACACTTTTTCTCAAGCGCCTTCCACCAGACAACCGAGCCATAGACTAGGATAGGTCCTACCACCGCAGTGTACAACCAATGTACTAACCTCGGCTTGAGGCCCCATGTGCCACATAGGCCTTTTTGTTTCTTTCCTCCTCATACCGCTAACACTTTTGCTGATTTCACTATACATAGCAGCACAAATCGTCAGATTACGACGTTGTGCAGCTCGTGGGAGAACGTACCACCCAAATACTCTTGTGCCTACTGTTTCAGATTAAATTAGCGTGCTATCCGTAAATGAACACCTCTTAAACGAATCTTCTTCTTCTTTGGTGGCGTTACAGCCCATGAAGGACCAGAGCCAAGCTTCTCTTAAATGATTGCTTGTTAAAAATAATTTAATAAAAAATACTGGTCTGCTTGCGGCTTGTGGCTGCACGTACAAATGTCAGTGTGGTTGACCAACATCACACAAAATCCCATCATTCATTACTTGATTTCCTTTGGGTAACATGACACACGAATGAGGTGGAGAGCTTGTTAAGGTCACAGGTGATGGGGCTGATGACTTTTACAATAGCAAACAGGTTGTGAGGGTCGTTATTTCTATTCATAGCCAGTGTGGGATAGTGGAAGTGTAGTAAGCAATTAAGGATAACAACAGATAACATTCAATGGGGATTAATGCTGTTTACAGTCGTCACCGACCCAAACGTAGGTTGAAGTATTTAGTTAGCAAAACATCTTAGCTTAGGAGTATAGGAGTCGTTCTAGTTAGCTAATGCAAAGTACGTTCAAAGATACTCTCCCTGATGATTGCCTTTGTCATGAACGGCTCCATCGGAGCTGTGCTCAGTATCTGCAAAACATAATTTTTCATCCACATACATATGTACATATGGACACATGTATATACATATGGACGAAGAGCAGCTGTCCTTTCCAAACGAGCTACTCGTTTTTCTGCGTTAAGGAAAAAAACTTTATCCGTTTCCAGTACAAGTCATCGGCGATTCAAGCTCCCTGAATACAACCAGGGATAACGATCCCTGGTCCCCGAATACAACAATGCATTATCCTGAGCAGTTCCATGGACTGCGGAGTGGTACACATTGCGTTAAAGTTGTCCTGTTTGAATCGATTCCCCTAAGGTCCTTTGAAAACGAACAACGAAATTAAAATTTACAATTTACCTCGTGCGTGTAGCGTCCGACTCCCGATCCGGAGCGCAATTTATCTTCTATAACAATGGATGGAGTTCAAACGCATTAATGTTTTATGAAGCCGTCAACTTGTTAGCCCATATCGTTCTTCGCGTTCTGAAATACCACAAATTGATTTTAAGGAATATGATAGTACTAGCTGCGTCCGCGACTTCGTCCGCATGGAATAGTGACTTTCGGCAGAATTCTTAATTTCTTAGGAGTTATTTTCCAAATAGAACACGTACATACGTACATTAAAATAAGCTATTTACAGTATTTGAGGACGCCGTGGCGCAGTGGTTAGTGTGTTGGACTCCGACGCACGATGAGCGAGTTCGGATCCCGATAACACCGACGCCATCGAATGTTTATTTCGCGGCGTTCCTCCTCGGCGGGGTACTAGCAAAACCCCCCGTAGTACACTTGCCGTGAAGAAGCTTCTCGACTCACGCCGTTCGAATCGGCATCAAACTGTAGGTCCCTTTCACCTATGTGAAAAAATAAATCACACACGCCATCAAAGAAGAAGAAGAAGATTTACAGTATTTTACTGCATATAGCTTATTTAAGCACATTTTTATACACGACGTTTTGGCCTGGTGAGCTGTCGAGCTGCCGGCCACCTATAGTGGCCTAGTGAGCTGTCGAGTTGTCGACCACCTATAGTGGCCTGGTGAGCTGTCGAGGTGCCGGCCACCTATAGTGGTCTGGTGAACTGTCGAGCTGCCGGCCACCTATAGTGGCCTAGTGAGCTGTCGGGCTGGCGGCCACCTATAGGGGTCTGGTAAGCTGTCGAGCTGCCGGCCACCTATAGGGGTCTGGTGAGCTGTCGAGCTGCCGGCCACCTATAGTGGCCTGGTGAGCTGTCGAGCTGCCGGCCACCTATAGTGGTCTGGTGAGCTGTCGAGGTGCCGGCCACCTATAGTGGTCTGGTGAACTGTCGAGTTGCCGGCCACCTATAGTGGTCTGGTGAGCTGTCAAGCTGGCGGCCACCTATGGTGGCCTGGGGAGCTGTCAAGCTGCCGGCCACCTGTAGTGGCCTGATGAGCCGTCGAGCTGCCGGCCACCTATAGTGGCCTGGTGAGCTGTCGAGCTTCCGGCCCCCTTTGGCGGCCTGGTGAGCTGACGAGCTGCCGGCCACCTATAGTGGCCTGGTGAGCTGTCGAGCTGCCGGCAAACCTATAGTGGCCTGGTGAGCTGTCGAGCTGCCGGCCACCTATAGTGGCTTGGTGAGCTGTCGAGCTGCCGGCCACCTATAGTGGCTTGGTGAGCTGTCGAGCTGCCGGCCACCTATAGTGGTCTGGTGAGATGTCGAGCTGCCGGCCACCTATAGTGGCTTGGGAGCAGTCGAGCTGCCGGCCACCTATAAAGGCTTGGTGAGATGTCGAGCTGCCGGCCACCTATAGTGGCCTAGTGAGCTGTCGGGCTGGCGGCCACCTATGGTGGCCTGGTGAGCTGTCGAGCTGCCGGCCACCTATAGTGGTCTGGTAAGCTGTCGAGCTGCAGGCCACCTATAGTGGTCTGGTAAGCTGTAGTGGCCTGATGAGCCGTCGAGCTGCCGGCCACCTATAGTGGCCTGGTGAGCTGTCGAGCTTCCGGCCCCCTTTGGCGGCCTGGTGAGCTGACGAGCTGCCGGCCACCTATAGTGGCTTGGTGAGCTGTCGAGCTGCCGGCAAACCTATAGTGGCCTGGTGAGCTGTCGAGCTGCCGGCCACCTATAGTGGCTTGGTGAGCTGTCGAGCTGCCGGCCACCTATAGTGGCTTGGTGAGCTGTCGAGCTGCCGGCCACCCATAGTGGTTTGGTGAGCTGTCGAGGTGCCGGCCACCTATAGTGGTCTGGTGAACTGTCGAGCTGCCGGCCACCTATAGTGGCCTAGTGAGCTGTCGGGCTGGCGGCCACCTATGGTGGCCTGGTGAGCTGTCGAGCTGCCGGCCACCTATAGTGGTCTGGTAAGCTGTCGAGCTGTCGGCCACCTATAGTGGCCTAGTGAGCTGTCGAGTTGTCGGCCACCTATAGTGGCCTGGTGAGCTGTCGAGCTGTCGGCCACCTATAGTGGTCTGGTGAGCTGTCGAGTTGCCGGCCACCTGTAGTGGTCTGGTGAACTGTCGAGCTGCCGGCCACCTATAGTGGCTTGGGAGCAGTCGAGCTGCCGGCCACCTATAAAGGCTTGGTGAACTGTCGAGCTGCCGGCCACCTATAGTGGCCTGGTGAGCTGTCGAGCTTCCGGCCCCCTTTGGCGGCCTGGTGAGCTGACGAGCTGCCGGCCACCTATAGTGGCTTGGTGAGCTGTCGAGCTGCCGGCAGACCTATAGTGGCCTGGTGAGCTGTCGAGCTGCCGGCCACCTATAGTGGCTTGGTGAGCTGTCGAGCTGCCGGCCACCTATAGTGGCTTGGTGAGCTGTCGAGCTGCCGGCCACCCATAGTGGTCTGGTGAGCTGTCGAGGTGCCGGCCACCTATAGTGGTCTGGTGAACTGTCGAGCTGACGGCCACCTATAGTGGCCTAGTGAGCTGTCGGGCTGGCGGCCACCTATGGTGGCCTGGTGAGCTGTCGAGCTGCCGGCCACCTATAGTGGTCTGGTAAGCTGTCGAGCTGTCGGCCACCTATAGTGGCCTAGTGAGCTGTCGAGTTGTCGGCCACCTATAGTGGCCTGGTGAGCTGTCGAGCTGTCGGCCACCTATAGTGGTCTGGTGAGCTGTCGAGTTGCCGGCCACCTGTAGTGGTCTGGTGAACTGTCGAGCTGCCGGCCACCTATAGTGGCTTGGGAGCAGTCGAGCTGCCGGCCACCTATAAAGGCTTGGTGAACTGTCGAGCTGCCGGCCACCTATAGTGGCCTGGTGAGCTGTCGAGCTTCCGGCCCCCTTTGGCGGCCTGGTGAGCTGACGAGCTGCCGGCCACCTATAGTGGCTTGGTGAGCTGTCGAGCTGCCAGCAAACCTATAGTGGCCTGGTGAGCTGTCGAGCTGCCGGCCACCTATAGTGGCTTGGTGAGCTGTCGAGCTGCCGGCAAACCTATAGTGGCCTGGTGAGCTGTCGAGCTGCCGGCCACCTATAGTGGCTTGGTGAGCTGTCGAGCTGCCGGCCACCTATAGTGGCTTGGTGAGCTGTCGAGCTGCCGGCCACCTATAGTGGTCTGGTGAGCTGTCGAGGTGCCGGCCACCTATAGTGGTCTGGTGAACTGTCGAGCTGCCGGCCACCTATAGTGGCCTAGTGAGCTGTCGGGCTGGCGGCCACCTATGGTGGCCTGGTGAGCTGTCGAGCTGCCGGCCACCTATAGTGGTCTGGTAAGCTGTCGAGCTGTCGGCCACCTATAGTGGCCTAGTGAGCTGTCGAGTTGTCGGCCACCTATAGTGGCCTGGTGAGCTGTCGAGCTGTCGGCCACCTATAGTGGTCTGGTGAGCTGTCGAGTTGCCGGCCACCTGTAGTGGTCTGGTGAACTGTCGAGCTGCCGGCCACCTATAGTGGCTTGGGAGCAGTCGAGCTGCCGGCCACCTATAAAGGCTTGGTGAACTGTCGAGCTGCCGGCCACCTATAGTGGCCTGGTGAGCTGTCGAGCTTCCGGCCCCCTTTGGCGGCCTGGTGAGCTGACGAGCTGCCGGCCACCTATAGTGGCTTGGTGAGCTGTCGAGCTGCCGGCAAACCTATAGTGGCCTGGTGAGCTGTCGAGCTGCCGGCCACCTATAGTGGCTTGGTGAGCTGTCGAGCTGCCGGCCACCTATAGTGGCTTGGTGAGCTGTCGAGCTGCCGGCAAACCTATAGTGGCCTGGTGAGCTGTCGAGCTGCCGGCCACCTATAGTGGCTTGGTGAGCTGTCGAGCTGCCGGCCACCTATAGTGGCTTGGTGAGCTGTCGAGCTGCCGGCCACCTATAGTGGTCTGGTGAGCTGTCGAGCTGCCGGCCACCTATAGTGGCTTGGTGAGCTGTCGAGCTGCCGGCCACCTATAGTGGCTTGGTGAGCTGTCGAGCTGCCGGCAAACCTATAGTGGCCTGGTGAGCTGTCAAGCTGGCGGCCACCTATGGTGGCCTGGGGAGCTGTCAAGCTGCCGGCCACCTATAGTGGCCTGATGAGCTGTCGAGCTGCCGGCCCCCTTTGGCGGCCTGGTGAGCTGTCGAGCTGCCGGCCACCTATAGTGGCTTGGTGAGCTGTCGAGCAGCCGGCAAACCTATAGTGGCCTGGTGAGCTGTCAAGCTGGCGGCCACCTATGGTGGCCTGGGGAGCTGTCAAGCTGCCGGCCACCTGTAGTGGCCTGATGAGCTGTCGAGCTGCCGGCCACCTATAGTGGCCTGGTGAGCTGTCGAGCTGCCGGCCCCCTTTGGCGGCCTGGTGAGCTGTCGAGCTGCCGGCCACCTATAGTGGCTTGGTGAGCTGTCGAGCTGCCGGCAAACCTATAGTGGCCTGGTGAGCTGTCGAGCTGCCGGCCACCTATAGTGGCCTGGTGAGCTGTCGAGCTGCCGGCCACCTATAGTGGCCTGGTCAGCTGTCGAGCTGCCGGCCACCTATGGTGGCCTGGTGAGCTGTCGAGCTGCCGGCCACCTATAGTGGCCTGGTGAGCTGTCGGCCTGCACTCTTTTAAACTGAAATGGGAAATCAGTCGGAATTACTGGAATACGGTTAATCAAAATATTTACTCCTTGTGGCGTTCCAGTCATGATTATAGCTTTTATAATGTTGTGTCCGAGATGTGCAATTTGTAGCCGTGCACCATTACATAGCTTTGGCGTGTCTAAATTTCTCATTAATAGGACTGGAACACCAACTTTCAGCCTCAACTTATGGGAAGGCACTCCTGGTAATTCTAAGGAGTTGAGAAACTCTATAGGGAATGATGTGACTTGTTCTGTGTCCATAACGTTGTCTACTGAGAGATATTCGACACATCCCCTTCCACGTCTGACATGATTTGTTCGTTTATATGGTTAACTATCTCATTAATCGGTGCCGAAATTACCCTTTCACACAGCCACTCCCGATAGCCAATATTTATTTGAAGATCGGGATAGTCATTGCTCTTAAGGTCATCTGTGATATCGACAATTTGACAGAACTCACGACTCAGTGTAATCATATCGTTACTGTCTGTTGGCATACATTCTTTTCCTATTCTTAAAAGCTACGTATTGCCCTTCTTGAGATCCATTGTGAAGTTGTACTCGCATATTTGTAGTGAGACAGCAGTCGTTGCTGCTGACATGACGACTAGACTGATATGTACGGACTTCATATATGGGACCAGCGGCCTTTGTGTTTCTGAAATTGAAAATAGCTTGGTCGCTACCTTTATTTATGCATGTCGAATCCCGACAACAGCCATGTCATCGAACGTGTTTTTCACGGTGCCTCTCCTCAGCGGGGTTCTGACAAACCCCCTGTAGTAAAATTGCCATGAAAAGCTTCTCGAAATTCGCCGTTCGGAACCGGCAATAAACTGTAGGTCCCTTTAACCTATGGGAAAATGAAGTCACACACAACATGGGTGATTGAGAGAAGCTCGGCTCTGGTCCTTCATGGACTCTAACGCCAACATACATATGTACTTACATATTTAATAGCGCGCACTGGTTCTGGCGCATTAATCAGGCTAAATTTGACCGATGGTATGGGTTATTTTGGCTCTAAGGGCCGCGGTTGTTTGTGGCTTATTCCCATAGACCTGCAACTTCAAGAAATCCAACAAGAAAATATATAACGGGGTCAAGTCGCACGATCTCGGGGGCCAGTTCACATCACCTCCACGTGAGATGATCATGCTCTGGAATTGCTAGTGCAGAATTTCCAATATGGCGTGAGCTGTGTGATACGTAGCGCTGTCCCGCTGAAACGATATGTCGTTGGTGTCCATTCGGTTTAGGCGAAAAGAAGTTGGTAATCGTCGACCCATAACGGTCGCCGTTGCGGTGATTGCCTGGACAACGTCGTTCTCAAAGCGATATGGACCGTTGCCGCCGCCATCCCAAAATGCACACCAAACAGTGACTTTTTCGGGATGCAATGGATGTTCTTGGATCTCATGTAGATTAGTATCGTCGCAAATTCGAAATGGGCCTCACCGCTGAAGATGATTTTCTATGAAAATTAGTATCGTTTGCAACTGCTCCAGAGCCCATTCAGGAAACACACGTCTATGGTCGTTTACCTTCAGCTCCTGGGTCAGTTGAATTTTGTACGGGTGCCGGCTCAAGTCACGACGACAAAAACAGCCAAGTACTTGTGAGCGACATGAAATCGGCTGCCTCGGATTCTCCTGCACACTCTCACGGACTCTTCTTCTTTGATGGCGTTACAGCCCATGAAAGACCAGAGCCAAGCTTCTCTTCAATCACCCATGTTGTGTTTGGTTTATTTCTCATACAGGTGGAAGGGACCTACAGTTTAATGCTGACTCCGAAAGGCATAATTCGAGAAGCCTTTTCAAGGCAAGTATACTATACGGGGGGTTTTACCAGTACTCCGCCGAGGAGAGACGCCGCGAAATAAACATTCGACGGCGTTGGTGATATGGTGTTATCGAGATTAGAGTCCAATACCCTAGCCACTGTGCCACTATCACGGACAGCGGTGAAGTTTTGCGGCAGGTATTGCGTTACGGGTGTTGGTTTATCGTTTACTGAACCAGTGGACTTAAATGTATCCGCCGCACTGCGAATAGTCCTCTTGGTAGGACGATTATGGCGACCGTAACCTGAGTGAAATGCGGGAAATGTGTCATTTATGTCATTCGTACATGTTGTTGAACACCATGTTCAACGGTGGTGTCTTTTCAAAACAGCCATTTGACAGATGTGGCTTCAACAATACGGTCGCTATCAACTATCGAAGTTCGGAAGTGCCTATTGGTACACCCATTACAAGTTTTTGACCTGTCTTGCACAAGTTTTAGGGAGTATAGCAGCAACCCGTGGTAAAGCACTATCTCACTTTTAAGGACAAAAAACTCAGGGCCAAGTCAGACTACATCAAATGCTGCTTTCTGTCTTCTGCTTTATTTTTTCAGGTAAAGGCAGAGGGAAAGAAATCACAACTGATGTTTGTTGTACTTTCAGATTGATTCTATCTAATTTTGAATTTCGTAGTTTTCTTTTCGCCATATTCCGTGAAGTTCAAAGACTCCACTAGTCTGTCAAAACATGCATATCGGGATAATCGTATGGAATCAAGTGATTTGGCAACATGTTTGTGTCCGCATTCAAGGGAGTCCTGATTCGGTTTTGCGCGCCATTTACTCTCGGCGCAGGATAAAAATAAGAAAAAAGGATCCCTGCCTTCCAGGCATTCTCATATTTGCTTATTCTCAATATTTACCTTAATGCGTATAATCGCCCACATCGAAATCTATATGCATAAGATGACTTCGGAGAGTGGGTATCTCCAAGGTGACTAACCTTATTAAGTTTCGTACGTGTGGGTCAGTCTGGCGCTCAAATCGAACCCAATGAATTGAACGGGAATCCAGCTACTTATGTATGAATAGATACTCGTCCATATCCAGAATGACGGTGATGTATCCGTGCTCAGTGATGGTGTGCCAAATTGTTATTTGATCTGTTTACTCGGATGGTTATGTTGTCATAACCTTGTTCCAGATAAGTCGAGGTCATGTTTTGTGGGATTTTTGGTGGGGTTTCGATTTGATTTTCTGGGTGCGTTCGATTGATGTAGTGGGGAATAAATGAACGGGTTGATTTGATTTTCTAGTGGACGCTTGAGTGGGTTGAGTGGTGGGACAGGTAGCACTTATCTAATTGAATCTAAAGTGGGTTTAAAACTAATAAAATCAGCAAACCGAATAGTAACTGATAAACAATATCGAAGGGAAACTCAGGCCCTTATGTTTAAGTAGTCTTCTCCTAGACAACACATTGGATGTATGGGCAAAATGGGGAACGTAAGAAGAGGTATGTACGTACATAGCACCACGAAGTTATTTGGATTATTGGAAGGACAATTTGAAGTTGGGGATTGAAAAAGCTTCATTATTTCTACAATATTGAACTTTTTCTTATTTCTAATCCAGGCTTATAGAAATTAAGAGTGGAATAGTAAATTAAAAGATCTTGACAAAGCTGATAAACCTTTTTGGAACACAGTTAAAGTTGTTAGGAATAAAAACAGGTAGATACCCTGTCTCATTGATGGTTCCAATACTATCTACACGGATCCCGAAAAAGCTAATATTTTTGCTTTCAAATTTTCAGAAAATCATTTAGTATCGCAGCATTTAGGTGATCCATGTTCTAACACAATCGTGGAAAATACAATGGAATCATTCAATCTTGCTCTCAGTGAAACTCCGTCAAATTAATATATGTCTAAAACGGAATTGAAAATTCATCTCAATAACTTGATAACACGAAAAACTTGCGGTTCAGGTAATATTGAAAATGTTTACCTTAAAAGGTTACCTAAAGAGGGCTTTCTGACTTATGTTATCAATTCTTCTTCTTCTTCGTGGGCGCTACAGTTCGGGATGAACCTGGGCCTCAACCAACATGCCCCTCCATCTAGCACGATCTTTTGCTAACCTTTTCCATTGCCGCACACCCAGTTGGCTGAGGTCCCCTTCTACCTGTGTGTGCCATCTTAAGTGCGGCCGTCCTCTGCTTCTTCGTCCCTCGGGGTTGGATTTAAAGACTCTTCGGGCTGGAGCTGTGTTGTCCATTCGCTCTACATGGCCCAGCCATCTTAGGCGTTGAATCCGCAGACGCCTGACTAGGCTCATGTCGCTGTACAGCCCGTAAAGTTCGTGGTTGAATCTTCTCCTCCATCGCCCGTCTGCGTTTATAGGCCCAAAAATCACGCGCAAAATCTTTCTCTCGAACCGACCAAGGGCCTCCTCATCCGCTTTTGATAGTGTCCATGCTTCTGTGCCGTACAACAGGACCGGGATGATAAGGGTCTTATATAGAGTCAACTTTGTCGTTCGGGAGAGGGCTCTATTACTCAGTTGCCTCCTGAGCCCAAAGAAACAGCGATTGGCAAGAGTGATTCTGCGTTTGATTTCGGAACTGATGTCGTTGTTCCAGGTCACTGCGGGGCCAAGGTAGACGAAGTCCCTAACTACCTCGAACTTATATTTGCAAATACAAACGTTCTGGCCAAAACATCGTAGGTGAGCGTCCTTTTTTGAAGACAGCATATATTTAGTTTTGCTCTCGTTTACCGCCAGACCAACTTTCGCCGCCTCGAACTCAATACTCACAAACGCCTCATTGACATCTCGCTGTGATCTACCTATTATGGCAACATCGTCGGCGTATGCAAGGAGTTGCGAGGATTTGAAATAGATTGTGCCTCTTGTATTGGCCAGTGATTTTTGCACAATCATTTCCAATATGATGTTGAAGAAATCACACGACAGCGCATCGCCCTGCCTAAATCCTTTTTTGACATCAAAACTATCGGTAAGGTGTTCACCGACTCGGATGGAGCAGCGAGCATTCTCCAAAGTCATCCTGCATAGTCTGACGAGCTTAGCAGGTATGTCAAAGGCAGACATAGCGTTGTATAGTTCGTCTCTAATTACGCTGTAGTATGCGGCTTTGAAGTCGACAAATAGGTGGTGAGTGTCGACTTGAAATTCATTGGTTTTTTCCAGGATCTGCCGTAGTGTGAAGGTTCGGTCGATGGTGGACTTCCCTGGCCTGAAAACGACGAACGTTTTCCTCTGTTTCTCTGTAAAACTATTCAAAGTTTTGTATTAAATCGCCGTTTTCAAGTATTTGCTAATGGTTTTGCGTCGGATATAATTCATTTTAATGTAGGTGTACCTTAAGGTTCTGTGCTCGGTCCCGTCTTATATAACCTATATACGTCTGACATACCGCGGCTTCCACTCTGCGAAGTTGCGATTTACGCTGATGATACCGCCATATTAGCTTCGTATGAAATTGGTATCAATTTTAAGACGAATCTAAAGCATGCAGCTGAGCGGTTAAGTGAATACCATGTGAAGTGGAAAATTAAACTTAATACTGGAAAAACTCAAGCTATCTTCTTCAGTAGAAAAAGAAGACCATCCATCTAGACAACTTACTATCAACGGTAGGCAAAAATGGCTAAAACTGGCTTTAACTGACCGATACGAGACGTACCCTCCCATAATCGTATGGGGCCACACAGTACAAAGTTCGGGCTATACGGTGCATGCGTAGAAACTTTCCAAGCAGAATTCATCAATTTCTTCTGAGACATCAAAGACCTCGTTGTCATTATGGAACATAACTCCTTTCTGTTGTCTAGTCGCTCTTTTTTGATTGCTTCGCTCAAATGTCGTTTTTGGCGGATAACCACATTTTTGTATTTAAGCCATTTGTCATCGCCCGCAATAATTCGCTTCAAAAATGGTTGGATCTCGTCGCGTTTCAGAAGCGTTTCATTGATGACAAGGTAGCCTTCTCGTTTTAGATGATTCCAAGCTGCTATGGTTGGCTGATATATAATGCCTTCGCTATCTTCCCTCAACTTGCGTTCCACTCCTGCCCTACCAGCTATGAAAATTCATCGATTTTTCAGTGACTGGTCGACCAAATCGAGGTGCATATTACTTACTTATCAGGCCAGCGAACCATGGACGATCTGAGGCTGAGCTTTAGCTGCCTTCCATCCTGGACGGTCTCGGGCATGCTGCTTCCAGTTATCAAGACCAAGATGTCTTACATCCGCGATTACTTGGTCTTTATACCAGAGGTCCGGTCTTCCTCTTCTTCTCGAACCAGGAGGCTCGGAGTCGAAGACCCTCTTAGCTGGAGCGTTGATGTTCATGCGCTCTATGTGGCCGAGCCAGTGTAGTCGACGGATTTTTGCCTTCCGGACTACATCCACATCTTTGTACAGCTCGTAGAGCTTGCGGTTGTGTCTTCTCCTCTATTCACCTTCCTCACAGACCGGACCAAATATCCGGCGCAGAATTTTTCTTTCGAAAGAACCCAAAATCAGCCCCGCCGTCCTGCATATCGTCCAGCTTTCGGCTCCGTACAGCAAGACCGGCAGTATGAGCGTTTTGTAAAGCATGACTTTGGTCTTTCGAGTGAGGAGTTTTGACCCCAGTTGTTTGGACAAGCCGAAGTAGCAGCGGTTGCCATGGGCGATTCTATACCGGATCTCCACTGTGGTGTCATTTATGGAATTGTCGTTTGCCCCGAGGTAGACTAACTCCTCAACTACCTCGAAATTGTAGCTGTCAATTGTTATATTTTGTCCCAGGTGGTGGGCGACAGATTGGCTTTTGCTTGACAGCATATACTTCGTCTTGTCCTCATTGACCTTAAGACCAATTTGTTTCGCCTGTTCTTCAATCGCCGTGAATGCTTCCACAATGCCACGGCGAGAACACGCGATGATATCGATATCATCCGAATATCCTAGCAGCTGGATGGACTGTTGACGCCTGCCCGTCGCACTATCTGCACCAGGTTGAGGAAGTCACATGACAGCGCATCTCCTTGCCGAAATTCGGTGCATGTTTCAAACGGTTCCTAGGTCCTAGAACCGAGTTGCACGGTGCATCGCATATTTTTTAGCGTGGCGCGACACAACTGGATCAGTTTTCCCAGGGTCCCGAATTCGGCCATCGCACCAAACGGTCCTTCACGATGAATGCTGTCGTATGCGGCTTTGAAATCGATGAAAAGATGGTGTGTATCGATTCGAAACTCGTTGGTCTTTTCCAGGATTTGTCGAAGTGTGAACATTTGGTCTATAGTTGATTTGCCGGGCCGGAAGCCGCACTGGTAGCTGCCGATTAGTGCGGTGCAAAATGGTTTTAGACGTTCACACAATACGCTGGACAGGATCTTGTATGCGACATTGAGCAGGGATATACCTCTATAGTTCTTGCAAGAGGTAGGATCGCCTTTTTTGTGGATGGGGCATATAGAGCTGGTATTCCAGTCGTCGGGCATGCTTTCATCTTCCCAAATTCTGCAGATGATCTGGTGCATGCTCTCCACCAGAACATTGCCGCCAGCCTTTTGAATAGCTGTGCCGACTTCTTCGATGCTGGGTGGGAGGAATACTTCAGCGGCTGGAGTTGGAATTTCCTCGGTCCCTACCACTCTCTCTTGGTCATGCTCGTTAAGCAGCTGCTGGAAATGCTGCTTAAATACATCCGTTATTCCCTGCGGGTCGGCGACAAGATTACCCTCGCAGTTTCGAAGAACCTGGGTGCCCTTTTTAAAGCCTCCTGCAAGGCCTTTGGCTTTCTTGTAACTGGCTCGTGTTTTATGCTTATCCCAATACTCCTCGATATCCTTGAGCTGGGAGGCTGCGAAGATTCTTTTCTTTTGGCGCAGTAGTTTTTTTCTCCTCCCTTCTTCTGGCTCGGTACTCTTCTTGCGCTGCCCTGGTTTTCCTCTGCAGCGCCTTTTGGTACGCCTCATCGGTTGCTGCCTTTTTCTGCTCACACTCGCCATCATACCACGGGTTTCTTGTCGGGGGTGGTAGGTATCCTAAGGTGGTTTCGGCTACTTCCTGAATGGCTGATCGGCAATGCAGCCACATATTATTGGCATTTGTGTTCGACGTAGGCATACCGTAGAGTCTTTCGCTCAGCTGCTCCCTGTAGACTCTGGCAACCTCCGGTGTGCTCAGGCGCCCAATGTCGAACCTCCTCCTGATGGGCTGGTGCAGCTTTCTGACATTGAACAGTCGAGCTCTGAATCTTGTTGCTACGAGGAAGTGGTCAGAGTCGACATTTGCCCCTCTGAATGTTCGCACATCCAGGATGTTTGACGAGTGCCTTGCGTCAATGAGCACATGGTGGATTTGGTTGGCGGTTCGACCGTCCGGAGATCGCCAGGCTGCTGTGTGGATTCGCTTACGAGGAAATCTTGTGCTACGTATCACCGCATTACGAGCTGTCGCAAAGTCCGTGAGTCGGAAGCCGTTATCTGTTGTTGTATCGTGGAGGCTGTGCTTTCCGATCACTCCGCCAAGGGTGTTCTCCTTACCGATTTTGGCGTTGAAGTCCCCGAGCACGATTTTAACATCGTACTCCGGACAAGCTCCATAGGCGTTGTCCAGGAGGTCATAGAAGTCCTGCTTGATAGGGTCTTCAGCCTCGTCGGTAGGGGCGTGTGCACATATAAGGCTGATGTTATAAAATCCGCTTCTGATGCGGATCACAGCCAGGCGATCACTTATAGGTTTAAAGTCGGCGACCTTCGACCTTAACGGCTTTCCCGTGACAATTCCGCATACCAGTAAGTGCAATCTTTTGTGGCAGCTGTAATAAATGTCGCAATTTTTCTTCCTCATCATACCGTTTCCTATCCAGCGTATTTCCTGGACCACAGTAATATCCGCCTTGTACTGTGTGAGGATTTTTTCTAGTTTATGAACAGCTCCGGGAGAACAGGGTTCTGACATTCCAGGAGCATACTCGCAAATCGTGTTCCTTTTTCGCGCGTTGTCGTCGTCGAGTATCCGTCCGTGTATCCGAGGCATCTTGCTAATTCATAACCCGCCGCACAACCGCCATTCTGGTCGGGGTTTTGTCGCTGCATACGTTTGTTCACCTCCCAATGGTTGTTGAAGAGGCTATCCAGAGGGCGCCGCGAAGAGGCCGTATGTCAACTTGACGCGGGCATTTAAACAGGGATCGTTGCTGGCATATCGGATGTGCATATCAGACACCGAAATTTACAGAACAGAATCGAGTAAGCCACTCTTGGATTCAACGTTCAGTCACAAAATTCTTACCGTACACTTCAAATATTTTTCGGCATGTTCATGTAGCGTTTCATCTCTTTTTTTATGGTTTAAAAACATCATATAGCGTACTCTTTCAGATATTCCAATCGTTTTCTAACAAATATAGCTTTTTACTCGTATTACGAACTACAAAACTTTGTACACCAAAAATGTAGTCTGAAGTGTCACCTTTGAAATGCGCGTCCAGAATCGGATAAGTGCTCCCCTATATGTGGGCACCAAAGCGGAGCCATGATATAGCAATAGTTTACTTATCCCAGCTGTATGAGCTGCATTTCACTACAAGTCCTTTTCACCACACGGTATTGTAGGCTTTTTCCAAGTCAATCAATCTAGAATTTGGGCGCGGCTCGTATAGTATCATGTTCCGGCCTGTAGGCAGGCCTTCAACCTATTTGAGCAAGGTCATGTGGACCAACTTCCTTAGAGAGTTTGGTGATACCTACTCGAAAGTGACTTGTCGATGGAAGAATTGTTGTGTTAGACATATCGGGTTTCAGTTGCATCATCTTTGATTACATTATAATTCACCTTACAATAGACGAAGCTTTTTAAAACTGGTTTAACTAAATTAAGTACCTTACTGACCCCATAAAGGCACTATAAGATAAACAATATCCTTACCTTGCTTACGTCCTTCGACTACTTTATATTTCAAGTTAGGCGTTAATTTTATATAATTTTATTACTAGTTTGTTAAACTGGTCTGCTAAAAAAGCGAGTACGAGCCTCTGCAGCCGAACACGTTGCAGCTCTGTTGGCCAGGATCTACTTCCATATCCTCGTGGTACCATCTGGAATTTTTCTGACCATGGAAATTACTAACCGAAGAAGAGGAATAGCGAGTATTCTGCGCCACAAAACAGGATTAAAGTCGGTTGGGCTATGGTCTAGTCTGTTGACGACCCTTGCAAGCAACGAAAAAAGGACAATGATCTTAGGCTCTGTACGTAGAATGTAAGATCCCTAAACAGACCTCGTGCAGCCAAATAATTCGCCCTAGATGGATGTAAAGCGGACTTAGCTGCCAGCCAGGAAAAGCGATGTTATGGACCGTGTAGAAAGCGGATGAGAAGCTGTGACATCTACTACGACAACCATTGTTTGGATGCGGATTTGTTTTTTGATGAGGAGTAAGGCGTTCAGCATATGAGCAAATGCCGCATAACGATCCGTATCAAGGCTGATACTAGCGTGTATCAGCGTGATCTGCGTCCATGCCCCCACGGATGACAAAGATGACTAAACCAAATATGAGTTCTAGAATCTGCAAGGAGGATGCACAATGTCCCAGCACAATGTCCCAGCGAAGCAGAAGCCTCGCTGCATAGAAGAACAAGAGTCGTAAGCTCTACGAATTAAAAAGAAGGGAGGAGCATAAGCCTTCTAGGAGAAAGAAGAAAGACCACTAGGAGCGCGCGATTGAGGACTTGGAGAACACCTCCCACTGCAGGCATGACGATCGAAGGTTTTATCAACAGATAAAGCAAACATACCAAGCTATCAAGCCAGAACAGAAACCAGTAGGAATGAGAATGGACACCTAGTAGTAGAATCGCAGTCGATGCTGAGAATATGGAGAAACCACTTCTGTAGACTGTATAACGGCGATGTACAGCTGTACAGCAGCATGAGTCTAGTCAGGAGTCAACGCCTGAGATGGCTGGGCCTAGTAGAGCGGATGGACAATGGACAACACCGAGGGACGAAGAAACATAGGACGGCCGCATCTAGGATGGCGCACACATGTGGAAGGGGACCTTAGCCAAATGAGTGATAAGGCTAGTAGAAGATCGTGCTAGTTGGAGGGGCATGTTGGTTGGGGCCCAGATTCACCCCGAACTGTAGCGCCCGATAAGAAGAAAAAGAAGTAAGTTAAGCATGTAAGCTTAGTGTCAGACTCACCGGAGTTCATACATGCAGCTTTAGGACTTAACTCTCCTAGACTGTAAATTAACTTAAAAGGCGTGTTCTTCGAATCCATGATTTTTTCACCTTAGTCCCACGGTTGTTGGGTGGGGTCTATCGAGGTCTGATCGCGATAGAACCGGAGATTAGAGGTGGCCTAGGCATCCTCGATTTGGTGTAATTGCTCTGCAACACTTTAAGGTCAATCATTTTCACATGGTATGGTATGTTACGGCGCCGACGTGGCGCACTGGTTAGTGTGTTGGACTCTGACGCACGACGAGCGATTTCGGACACCGATAACACCAACGCCATCGAAGGTTTATTTCGCGGTATCCCTCCTCGGCGGGAAAGTGGCAAAACACCCCGAGAATACTTGCCATGAAAAAGCTGTTCGGAATCGCCATTAAACTGTAGGTCCCTTCCACTTATGGGAATCTAAAATCACACATAACATGGGTGATTGAGAGAAGCTCGGCTTGATACTTCATGGACTGCAACGCCAAACATACATACAAACGTACAATATTTTTAATATTAAAGCTCACATCACATAATGACGACGACAACAATGAAACACCCTAAGCCTAGCAAAGCCGTCCATTAGGGACGTAAAAATCATCTCTACAACACGTCCCACAAACATTCTGTCAATGCTTCCTCATTCCTAGTCCTGTCTCTAGTTTAAATGGGGATGTAACTCATCTTGAAAAAGAAGCCAATTTCCTATGCTCGTCTGCCTCCAACCTCCCAGGCATATGCTTATGCATGCCCTTGTTCCACTGACAATTGTGATATAACACAACGAACTAAGGGTCACTCATTCCCAACCTCGGGACATCCAAATTGCTTAAAAAAAAATAAGAAAAAAATTCTAAAGGGAACTCCTATATAGCACGCACGCGATGGTGTCCCTTCCTATCATATCTATGTGTCTAGTATAATCACTCCTGACATTTGACTACATACTTCCGTTTCTTCGATTCACCACAGAATTGTTACGTGCCCTAAATGCCGAAGCAGAAGCAGCAGTGGCCGCTGCAGCAATTGCTCCCCGAACTGGTGCTCTAAATGCCAACGAAGACTATGGTAACAATGTCATCAATGAATTGGCGATGCCAGAGAAATACGAGCTATTGCGGAAACTTGAAGAAGATATCAGGGAGGAACAGGACATTGTTACCAAATCCACGCTATTGATGAAACTGTTAGAGGTACGTGCATAGTAGTCGTTACAATTTCATCTCTTCATTCCAAAAAAAAATTCTTTGGATTAATGTTTCTAGGATCCATCGGTCGATACGTTACCAGTTGTATATGTCGAAGAGGGCCCAGATGATGATAGCATCAGCTTGTATCCTGTAAATGGTGGGGGCATGGAAAAGCGGTCGAGATACTACCGGAGGTATCCTTGGAAGAGGCACAGCCGAAATCGGGGGTAAGTTGAATACATTTTTCGTTGCCTTGTGTATTATGGGGATGACGAATATTGAAACCTCCAGGCCAGTTGGCAGAGGTTATAGCCTTGCAAGTGTTTTAAATTTTAGGATTTATCAAACTATTTTATCATCCCTCTTTTGAAAGGACTATTGGGAAGTAGCAGGATTCCTGAAAAATCCTGTAGAAAAATCCGGCCGAATAAGAGGTAGCGCGCACTGTGTGAGCGTTGCTCGTTTAACGTCTGCTGACAGCGTCTACCAGATAAGTTGATATCATCGGCGTTCAAGCAAATTCCGCACCAAAGAATGATGGGATGCAATGGCTCTTCCACTTAAGTGGATATGAGTTTATTGGCTCTTTACGATCTTAGATACAAAATCATCCAATTTTTGGAGCAGGATTAATAGAGCATGCAAAGAAGTTAACCTCAGTTGACAGCCAGCAGGCAGTGATTAGTGAACGAATTGCTTTGATTATCTTACGGAAACATCTTTTTTTTCACCAATATTCGAGCTTTGAGCTCCCTCCGATGTCCTCCACTTTTTCCGGTATCACTAGTAAACCAAGTTTTCATGAGATATACAACCAAACGCGTAATTTTTCAAACATGTGGTTAAGATTTCCCCACAAGCGAATCCGCACGGCAACCTGGCAATCTCCGGATGGTCGAACCGCCAACCAAATCGACCATATGCTCATTGATGCAAGAATCTCGTCAAATATCCTGGATATGCGAACATTCAGGGGGGCAAACGACAACTCTGACCATTTTCTCGTATCAGCAAGATTCAGAGCTCGACTGTCCAATGTCAGATAGCTGCACGAGTCCACCATGAGGGGGTTCGACACCGGACGCCTGAGCACACGGAGATTTCCAGAGTCTACAGGGAGCAACTAAGGGAAAGGCTCTCCGGTATGCATATGTCGAGCACAAATGTCAACAGTATGTGGCTACATTACCGCGCAGCCTTTGAGGAAGTGGCCGAGAACACCTTCGGCTATCTATCACCCCCCGACAAGAAATCCGTGGTATGATAGCGAATGTGAGCAGAAAAAGGCAGCAACCGACGAGGCGTACCAAAAGCGCTGCAGCGAAAAACCAGGACAGCCCGAGAGGAGTACCGAGCCAGAAGAAGGAAGGAGATATAACTGCTGCCACTAAACAAAAGGATCTTCGCAGCCTCCCAGCTCAAGGATATCGGAGAGTCCAGGGAAAAGCATAAAATACGGGCCTTTTATAAGAAAGCTAAAAGCCTTGCAGGAGGCTTGAAAAAGGGCACCTAGGCTCTTCGAAATTGCGAATGCAATCTTGTCACCGACCCGCAGGGAGTAGTGGATGTGTTTAAGCAGCATTTCCAGCAGTTGCTTAACGAGCATGACCAAGAGAGAGTGGTAGGGACTAAGGAAGCCCCAACTGCGGCCGCTGGAGTAGTCCTCCCACCCAGCATCGAAGAAGTCGGCCAAGCTATTCAAAAGCTGAAGAACAACATGGCTGCAGGTAGGGAGCATGCACCAGATCATCTGTAGAATTTGGGAAGATGAAAGCGTGCCCGACGACTGGAATATCAGCTCTATTTGCCCCATCCACAAAAAAAGCGATCCTACCTCCGGCAAAAACTATAGAGGTATATTCCTGCTCAATGTCGCATACAAGATCCAGTCCTGCGTACTGTGTGAACGTCAAAAGCCATTTTGCACAGCACTAATCGGCAACTGGAGAACTGGTAGTAGAGTCGCAGTCGATGCTGAGGATTTGGAAAGACCACTTCTGCAGGCTGAATAACGGCGATGATAGACAAGATACCGCTGTCAGGCAGAAAGAGCAATTCGTAATGGATGACGATGTAACAGAATTCAGTCCACCCGACCTAGACGAAGTCAAAATAGCGATATCAGGACTTAAGTCTAATAAAGCCGCTGGCGCAGACGGACTGTCTGCTGAGCTTCTTAATGCGGCTGGAGATGAGCTGGTAAGGTGCATGCACCATCTCATTTGCAAGGTATGGTCGGAGGAAAGCATGCCCGACGAATGGAATCTCAGCATCGTTTGCCCGGTCCATAAGAAAGGAAGCCCCTATAACTGCGCCAACTATAGGGGAATAAGTCTCCTTAACATCGCATATAAGATCTTCTCTGCCGTATTGTGTGAACGCCTGAAGCTCTTATCAGTGTGGTTTCAGGCCTGGTAAATCTACAATAGACCAAATATTTACGCTACGGCAGATCGTGGAGAGGACCCAAAAATACCAAATCGACACTCGCCACCTCTTCGTCGATTTCAAGGCTGCATACGACGGCGTGTGTAGAGTGAGCTAGTTTTAAAATCCCTGCCAAACTCATCCGACTGTGCAGGATGACAATGGAGAATTCTCACTGCTCCATTAAGATCGGTAATGACCAAACCGAGACCTTTGATGTTAAAAAAGAATTTAGACCAGGTGACGCGCTATCGTCCAATTTTTTCAACATCATGCTTGAAAAGATCGTGCAAGAGTCACTGGCCAACACAAGAGGTACGATCTATTTCAAGTCTACGCAATTGCTTGCGTACGCCGACGACATTGACGTGATTGGACGGACACATCGAGAAGTCAATAAGGCTTTTGTAAGCATTAAGCGGCTAAGATGGGTCTCAAGGTTAATGAGGGTAAAACCAAATATCTGCTTTCATCAAAAAGAGACGGTCAACACCGACGTTGAAGTGGTCAACGAATTCGTCTACCTTGGCTCACTTATGACCAGCGACAACAACACCAGCGCTGAGATAAAACGCAGAATCACTCTTGCCAACCGCTGTTTCTTTGGGCTCAAGAGGCAAGTGAGAAGTAGAGCCCTCTCTCGGAAAACCAAGGTGACACTCTATAAGACCTTAATCATCCCAGTCCTCCCTTACGGCGCAGAGGCGGATGAAGATGCCCTTGGTCGTTTCGAGAGGAAAATTCTGCATACTATCTACGGTCCCGTTTGTTCAAACGGTGTATGGAGGAGAAGACATAACGAAGAACTGTATGGGATGTACAGCGACATCGGCCTGGTACGACGTCTACGGATACAGCGTGTAAGGAGGCTAGGCCATGTAGAGCGCATGGAAAATACAGCCCTGACCCGAAGAGTCTTCGAATCCCCCCCGGAAGGAAGGTGCGGCAGAGGACGGCTGCATCAACGGTGGCGCACGCAGGTGGAAGGGGACCTTAACCAACTAGGCGTGTGGCGCTGGAAACAGCTGGCCAAAGACCATGCCAGCTGGAGACGCTTGTTGGTTGAGGCCCAGGTTCCCCACGGACTATAGCGCCACCTAAGTAAGTACATATCGGCAACTACCAGTGCGGCGTCCGGCCCGGCAAATCGACCTTAGACCAAGTATTCACACTTCGACAAAACCTAGAAAAGACCAGCGAGTTTCAAGTCGATACACAGATAAATAGATAAAGAGATGGTATCTATTTTGAGGCCGCATACGACTGCCGAATTCGGGATCCCAGGAAAACTGATCCGGCTATGTCGCGCCACGCTAAAAAATACGTGATGCACTGTCCAGTTCGGTTCTAGGACGTCTGAACCGTTTGAAACATGCACTGGATTTCGGAAAGGAGATGCGCTCTCATGCGACTTCTTCAACCTGGTGCTGGAGTAGATAGTGCGACGGGCAGGCGTCAACAGGGAAGGCACTATCTTCTACAAGTCTGTCCAGCTGCTACGATACGCGGATGATATTGACATCATCGCGCGGTCTCGTCGTGACGTTGTAGAAGCTTTCACGGCGATTGAGGAACAGGCGAAAGGAGTTGGTCTTAAAGTCAACGAGGATAAGACAAAGTAGATGCATGCTGTCAAGCAAAAACCGATCCGTCGCTCACCACCTGGGACGAAATGTAACCATTGACATCATATTTGGAGAAAACTCGGGGAATTCTTTGAGATATCTGGGACTAACTTTCACTGCAATTCTTCACGGAGTGGGATGTAGCCAACCACGAACGTTGTGAGGTATTCGATCGCCCATATACCAGGTTATTCAACAGGAGGGGAAGCTGTACGTTTTCTTTTTGAATTTCAAGGCCGCCTTTGACTCTGTTTATCGAAACGCCCTCTTTTATAAGCTGTATGGGATGGGGGTGTCATTTAAATTTGGAAGGTTAATGCAAGGTTTATACGATGATACCATAGTTGCAGTATGGAACGGCAAAGCCCTATCAGGATGGTTTAGGACAGGAATGGTGTCGTCGGGTATACGGCAGGGGTGTGCACTGAGTCCAAGTTTATTTACGCTTTTTGTGAAAGATTTAATGAACTTTTTGACAGGAGGAGTGGAATTCGCTGGAGTACTAGTAAAAGCTGTTCTGTTCGCGGATGACATCGTTCTCTTGGCGCATTCACCAGAATTCTTGCAGCAGATGATTATAGTTAATTTGAAAAAATTCAAAATTCAGGGATTTTATCGCAGATTGGCTACCCGTGCAAATGGTAATATCCCTTGTGGATATTACATTGATCCTGAGCCATGCCAGGGCCTCCGCTATCGCAGTTATTTCTGCCTGAAACACACTACAGTAATTTGGGAGTCTAAATGATAGGTTGAGGTTAAGTTCCTTGGAGTAGACCCCACTGCCTACACCCGACTCCATCTTAGAGCCATGACTTGGTATGACTTTCCCTTCAGCCCATTCCTCCCTGGATGGAAAGACAACTTCGAAGTTCCTGGTGAACACATTCTGCGGGTTGATGTAGTCAATGTCCATGGGTATTTTGAAGTATTTTAGAATAGAGGTGTGGCCTTTTTGAGATGTTGGCCATTTTCTTATGCTCCTCATACTTAGGGCCGCGCAAGCAGCAACTTGCTTGCTGAAAAGGTTTAATGGTGGAAGACGTAGTAGAACATTTAAGGCCTCCGTGGGGGTTGATCTGATCGCTCCGATTATATATAAGCTGGCCGATCTTTGTTCCTTCCCCAGAAGGTTTCGATTGACTGCTTTGTCCAGAGCAGTCCACCAGACTACGACGCCATTAAGGGGGGTAAGCCTTATGACTGCTGTGTAAAGCCAGTACATAATGCTTAGTTGGAGACCCCACCTCCTGCCCACTACTTTCTTACAGCTGTAGAGGGCAACAGTTGCTTTCTTGACCCGATCAAGAATGTTGGGTTTCCAATTCAGCCTCCTGTCAAGGACTAGGCCTAGATATTTAGCCTGTTCTTTGATTGTTAGTTGAGTTCCGCCCAGCCACGGCGGGTTGAGGGGCGGAATTTTATGTTTGTTAGTGAACAGTACTAGATCGGTCTTCTTTGGGTTCACCCCAAGTCCACAGTACCCTGTCCAGGTTTCTACTGTATGTAGTGCACTCTGCATAAGGTCGCATAGAGTGCTGGGAAATTTTCCTGTCACGGAAATAGCAATGTCATCCGCATAGGCGATCACAGCGTACCCTTCCTGCTCCAGCAACAGAAGTAGTTCGTTGACCACCACGTTCCAGAGGAGGGGGGAGGGTACTCCACCCTGTGGTGTACCTTTGCTGGCCATTCTGGTTGAGAAGGCACCAGCGAAGTTGGCTTTGACAACTCTTTGTATTAGCAGCTGTCGTACCAGTTCTATCACTGATCCCGTAACACCCAGATCAGACAGCGCCTGGATGACGGCCCATGGTTAAACATTGTTAAAGGCGCCCTCAATGTCGAGAAAGGCGACTAGGGTGTATTGTTTATTTTCCAGAGACCTTTCTATTTTACTGACCAATGAGTGGAGTGCTGTTTCCACTGATTTGCCTTTGTTGTAGGCATGTTGGTTATCCGACAGCCTTCCTGAGATGCAGCTGTACCGGATGTGTTCGTCCAAAATCTTCTCTAGAGTTTTTATTAGAAAAGAAGTGAGACTAATAGGCCTTAGGTCATTTACATACGTGTGGGAGCTTTTGCCTGCCTTGGGTATGAAAATGTCTTTGGCTACTTTCCACTTGCTGGGGATGTAGGAAAGGGAGAGGCAACTATTGTATATAACCACAAGCCAGGGGAGGATGATATCTGCTACCTGCTGGAGCTCAGCTGGTTTGATCCCATCCAGTCCCGGAGACTTGTAGGGTTCAAAGCTCTTTACGGCCCAAAGGAAGTTGTTGTAGTTGACCAGGTCAGGAGCACGCTCGAGGGAGGGTGTCGTTGGCTGATTGACCCGAGGAGGTGTCATATCCGAGTCACTACTGCCTGGGAAGTGTGCGCTTAGGAGAAGTTCCAGGGCTTCCTCTCTGGAGATTGTCCAGGAGCCGTCATTACGCATCAGGTGGCTCGGATTACACGGAACCGAGGCCAGAATCTTCCTTATCCTTGAGGCCTCGGAAACCGTCCTAATATTATCGCAGTAGTCCCTCCAGGATTGTCTCTTTGCCTTCCTGGTCGCTGCTTTGAAAGACTTTAGTGCCTCCTTGTAGAAGTCCCAATCCTCTTGCAAGCGGGTATATTTAGCTTTGTTGAAGAGCTTTCTGCTCTCTTTCCTTAGGGAGACTATCTCTTTGTTCCACCAGGGGGGCTTGGGTTTGCCTCTGGGGGTGCTAACTGCACAAGATTGGGACAGTGCTCTATTGAGGGTTTCTGTCAGCTCATTTACTAAGCTGTCTAATTCCGCTGAGTTTAGCGGATAGGTGGGGTGTCTTGTCCCTAGGTGGGGTTCAACATAGGTTCTATATTTTTGCCAGTCAGTTTTCCTGTAGTTCCTGAAAGGAGCTCGGGCACTGACGTGGTTGACTATGCTGAATTGAATGTATCGATGGTCAGAGAGGGATTGTTCTTTTAGGACTTTCCAATCTCTGACTTTGTCGACAATGTCCTGCGATGCAAAAGTTACATCCACTTCCTGTCTGTTTTTGGTAGTAATAGTTGGTTCACAGCCGTTGTTGCAAACGGTGAGTTTAGTATGTAATACATAGTTATACACAGACTCACCTCGCTCGTTTATGTTCGTTTATAGGCCGAGGCAATCCAGATCTTGAGGGAACTGCCCTCGACACTAATAGCCGTGATATCCTGGTCGCTGTAGGATGGGAGGAGAAGGGTTGTTATGTATGATTAGGTTAGGATACAAGCTCTTGGCTTACTTGCATCGCGCACGTAGGTGAGCTTATATTCGGATGTTCCGAGTCCACGTACCATGTTATTTACTATCCATGGTTACTGGATCAGAACGACGTCTTCTCCGCTTTTGGTGAGGCGGAGCATTAGGGCGGCCGAGGCCGCGATAGAATGATGGAGATTAATTTGAAGAATCCGCTGCATGATGGCCGCAGTCTTTTACCTCCACCGCTGTGACGTTGGCAGACTCTTTGTCAGACTCCAGCTCGAAATCTGACATAGTCTCGCCAAGGTTTACCACGGGAAGGTCCAGGTTGGTCAGTAGATTGCTGTCTTCCCCGGTAATCTCGTTCACTACATTGGAGGGGGTCCCAGTCAAGAGAGTCTCCTCAGTGATCATCGGCTCCATGATAGGGAGTTGCTCTGGGTTCGTCGGCACCATGGAGTCGGCTGATGCAGCACAGGAGGCTCTCTTAGCTGAGTCCTTAATCTTAAAGGTTAAGTCCTTTAGAAAAGACACTGCCGCGTACCTTGAATTTGTTTGCTAATTATACTACAGGGGATTTTGTCAGTACCCTGCTGAGCAGAAGCACCGTGAAAAACACGTTCGCTGACATGGCTGTTGTCGGGATTCGATCCCGTGTCATCGGGTTCAGAGGTCAACACACTACCCACTACGCCACGATGACTATAGCCAATATATAACTTACGGTTGGACTCCTTGCACTTCAGTTTGGTTTCATCAATTTGCCTTTACTCGTGTTGGGACACTAGCAGCTTTTTGGGTCAATGCTACACTGAGTAGTAGTCGAAAGGGGGTGACAAACTAATATTCTTCCGAAACCCTTCATTCTATTGTAATGTCACATAAGGAGCACCTTGTATATTTTTAGTAAGGAATCAGAACCAAGTTATAAGCTTCGTGGGTGATGCCGCTGTTCAATATTGACTGGTTTGCACACAATACCACAACAGCTCTGTGAGTCTTGGCATCTACAAGCGTTCACCTTAGTAGTAGTAGGTCAACCAATGTAATCCATAACCCTTGTGATATCAGTTTAGAAATTACCAGCATAACGGGGAGATAATGAGCTCTTAACATAGATTTGCAAGTACTTAGGATGTAGACTGAGAGCTTTGCCCATTCAGGAGGTTGTAGTTAGAGAACCTGAGCCCTTGCGCTAGGTCGTTGGTTAATGAACTTGTGCCCTTGGACCAGAACTATACTTTTTTTACTATATAACGATTGACTTTGAGGGGGAGACCGAATCAGGCAAGCAATTCCATATACGCGTAGTTCGGTGAAAGAGGGATTTATTATATTTGTCGGTACGTTCAGGGTATCAGCCCATGAAGGACCAGAGCCAAGCTTCTCTTCAATCCGTCATGTTGTGTGTGATCTATTTTTCACACAGGTGAAAGGGACCTACGGTTTAATGCCGGTTCCGAACGGCGTGAGTAGAGAAGCTTTTTCAAGGCAAGTAATACTACGGGGGGTTTTGCCAGTACCCCGCCGAGGAGGGACGCCGCGAAATAAACATTCGATGACGTTGGTGTTATCGGGATCCGAACTCGCTCATCGTGCGTCAGAGTCCAACACACTAACTACTGAGCCACTACTGAGAGACATGGGCTGCGGAAAAATTGTTAAAAGGGCGGAATGCAACTGGCGCATTACCTATGCATTAATCGCATCGAAAGTAGAAGCTCGCGAGGGTCCAATCTGCAGTGTCCAAAATGTTTTTTTTTTTTTTAATTTATTTCCATATTTCTACATTTATTTCTACATTGTCTCCTTGACCTTTCGGGCCGGAGCTGTGATGTCCGTTCGCTCTTCGTAGCCTAGTGTCGCACGGGGCTGATGTCGCTGTATAGCCCCTACAATTTTTGGATGAATCTTCTCCTCCACTCTCCGTCAACCCAAACGGGAAGATTGTACGCAGAATTTTCCTCTCGAAACGACCAAAGGCTTCTTCATTCACGGCCTAGAACCACAGCCTATTCTGCGCCTCTATAGTTTGCGCAGTTATAGGGGTGTTCTCTTTTATGGACCGGGCGAACGATGCTGGGATTCCATTCCTCCAGCCTGCTTTCTTCCGGCCATATCTGGTGCACGTTCCCAACCAACTCATCTACAGCTGCTTGAAAGTAGCACAGCAGGCAAACCGTCTGCGCTAGCAGCTTTATTGGAATTCAGTTTTGATATCGCTATCTTAACCTCGACTAAGTCGGGTG
The DNA here is from genome assembly GCA_951905685.1 of Eumerus sabulonum. Taxonomy (NCBI): domain Eukaryota; kingdom Metazoa; phylum Arthropoda; class Insecta; order Diptera; family Syrphidae; genus Eumerus; species Eumerus sabulonum. The sequence continues at coordinate 22,590,982 of OX645063.1, forward strand.
GATGGAATTCTTTTTCATCTCCGTCTAGTGTGAATGCCGCATTCTACCCGAAAGCGGTTCCACGGCCATCTTCGCCGTTTTACACTCCGCAGAAATAGTCTTTCCATATTCCAATTACGGAGTCTTCGGCTTTATAACCCTGGCATGTTCGCCTCACTCTTTGCTAAAACTTTCGAACGTCGTTCCTGCGATAACATCTCTCCATGTCCTCGATGGTGCTCTTTCTTTTTCCTTCTGAAAAGCGCGTGCTCCTCCCTTCTTTTCTGCTCATAGAGCTCACGAGCAGTTCTCATACGTCAATGCAACGTGGTCATGTATGCATACTGTTTTTCTGCATGAACCTGTCTGCACTCGTCATACAATCAAGGGTTTCTCCTAGGAGGTGGCTGGAAACCGGCATTCCTGTTGCCGCTTTGACAACGTATCCATTGCTGTTCTATTGTTTGTGCAATTTGCTGGTCCGAAACGACTCCACAGTGCTCGCGATATTCGCATACGTACATACCTGTGCTGCAACAAGGTAATGATCCGAGTCATCATTGGCACCTTGGAAGGAACGGACATCCAAGATGCTGGAGGAGTGTCTGGCGTCGATCGCAATATGTTTGATAACAAAATGTTTGATTAACAAATCGAGGTCCCCCAGGTCCCCTTATGGATATTGAGATGTAGGAATCGTGTGCCAGCTACTAGAAGATGACGCTCCATCACATAGTCTATTAGCCTGAATGCGGTTTGGGACGTGGTGTCGTGTAGCCTGTGCTTTTCTGCGACTCGTTCAGAGATGTCCTCCTTACAGAACTTCATGTTAAAATTTCCTGAAACAATCCCGGTATCATAGCTGGGACGTTGGGCGTATGTTCTATCTAGGAGGTCATGTCGTCTTTTTTTTCTGTGGGGACATGAACGCATATCAAGCTGATGTTCCCGAAGATAACTTTCATCGGGATTGTTATGAGGCATTCGCTTACATGCCGGAAGCATGGACTTTTTGCCCAAAACTACCTCGAACAACAAATCCGCATCCAGATAGGCCTTGTAGCAGTTTCCGTAGTAAATGTCCCAATTTTTCATCCTCTTTTTACCCGGTCCGTCCCATCACACTTCTTGAAGTGCGGTAATTTCTGCTTTCTAGCAGCTTAGAACTTTTGCTAACCATTCGGCCGTACCCAGTCTTTTAAGGAACACTCCAGGTACCGATACTCCTCTCCTTTTATACGTTTTCTGGGGTCTACAAAATGTAGTCCCTTCCGTTGAATCCGAGGCTTTTGGTTGTCTCTGAGTTAGTGTTATTTTTTTTACTGTTACGACTTACTAGGTCGTAGCCCAACCGATTAAAGCTGTTTTCTGTCGTAGGAAACTATAGATTCGCCCTTCTTTGTCTGTAATTTCCAAAGGAGATCTCCAGATGACGGAGATCTGCGGTGGCTCTTCTCACTTCTTAGCAGGTCAGCATCCGTCGGATAGATGCTTCTCCATCCATTTATCGTTAAACAGACATTAAAAAATGTGCAACCTTGTGACGTGCCTACTTCCACCTGTGTGCGACATCCTTAGTGCGGCCGTCCTCTGTCTCTTCGTCTCTCGGGGTTGGATTCAAAGACTCTCCGGGCTGGAGCTGTGGTGACCATTCCCTCCACCCCCGTGTGCGTTTATAGAACCGATTTTGAAGTCGACAAATAGGTGGTGAGTGTCGACTTGAAATTCTTTGGTTTTTTACAGGATCTACCGTAGAGTGAAGATCTGGTCTATTGTGGCCTTCCGTGGCCTGAAGCCATACTGATAAGGACCTATCGGCTTATTTACAAAGGGCTTCAGGCGCTCACACAAAACGGCAGAGAAGATTTTGTAAGCGATGTTAAGAAGACCTATTCCTCTGTAGTTGGTGCAGTCAGAGGGGTCTCCTTTCTTGTGGATCGGGCATACCATGCTGAGACTCCATTCCTCGGGCATGCTTTCCTCTGACCATATCTTACAGATGAGCTGGTGCATGCTCCTAACCAGGTCATCCCCAGCTGCCTTGAATAGCTCAGCAGACAATTCGTCTGCGCCAGCAGATTTATTCGATTTGAGCTTCGATATGGCAATCTCAACTTTGTCGAGGTCAGGGGGACAGAATTCTCTGCGATCTTCGTCGTTAAGAAATGCATTATTCTGCCTGACAGCGATGTGTTGAATAACATCGCCGTTATACAGTCTGCAGAAGTGATTTTCCATATTCTCAGCATCGACTGCGATTCTACTACTAGGGGTCCATTCTCATCCCTACAGGCTTCCGTTCTGGCTTTATAACATTGGCATGCTCGCTTTATCTGTTGATGGAACTTTCGAACATCACGCCTGCAGTAACACCTCTCCTAATTCTCAATCGCGCGTTTCTTTTGCTCTTTCTTCTTTCTTCTGAGAAGCTTATGCTCCTCCCTTCTTTTTAACTCGTAGAGCTCACCAGCTGCTCTTGTTCTTTTATGCCGCGAGGCCTTTTATACATCCTGCTTCGCTGTGTGAATCCTCCTGCACTCGTCATCGAACCAGGTGTTTCTTCGTGGTGGAGCCTTGAAACCCAAAACTTAGGATGCAGAGCCTTTCAGGGCTTGTTTGAAAAGGCTCCACTGCTGTTCTATTGACAGCGTGGGGAATTGAGGTGTATTGGAGAGCTTAAGGGAGACGCGATCGGTAAAAGCAGGAGCCGTTTCTGGTGATAGTAACTTTCCGACGTCATGATTTTGTATTCTTACTCTACTCCGCTGCGTTCGTGATATCCGTAAGCGCATCTTAGCTACTACAAGATAGTGGTCCGCGTCGATGTTAGCCCCTCGGAAAGTTCGAACATCAAGAATAGTGTATAGAATAGTGCGATGTGATCATTCTGGTTGGTAGTCGATTGATCAAAAGACCGCCGGGTGCCTTTGTGTATATCGAGGTGCGGGAAGCGCATACTGGCTAGAAGGAGATTTCGCCCCGTAGCAAGATCAATCAGGCTGTGTCCGTTATCGGATGTGGTGTCGTGTAGGCTTTGTTTGCTGCTGACTCGTTCAAAGATGCTTTCCTTACCCAGCTTAGCATTGAAGTCTCCTAGTATAATTTTGATCTTATAGCTGGGACATTGGGCATACGTTCTCTGTATGAGATCGTAGAACTCAGCTTTGGTAAAGGCATCCTTGTCTTCCGTGGGGGCGTGGACGCAGATCAGGCTGATGCCTTGATGCGTAGTTTCTCATTCGCTTTATACCCGGTCCATTCCATCGCGTTTCCTGGATGACGGTTAAGTCCGCTTTATAGCAGTCTAGGGCGTCCGCAAGTTATTCGGTTATTAATCCGGTGCATTTTATCTGGGGCTTGTGGTTGTTTCGGAGTTTCTAGTTTTTAGGGTTCCGTACCCAAAGGTAAAACGGAACCCTATTACTAAGACTTCGCTGTCCGTCCGTCCGTCTGTCACCAGGCTGTATCTCATGAACCGTGATAGCTAGACAGTTGAGATCTTCACAGATGATGTATTTCTGTTGCCGTATCTTAGACAAATACTAAAAACAGAACAAAATGAATATTTAAGGGGGGCTCCCATACCACAGACATGATTTTCATCCAAAAAATCTTGCCTGCAACCAAGATCTGTCATTTGATGAGGTAACATACATGGTCTCTTTCATCTACATATATATGTATATAAAAGAGTTCCGTGACTGATTGACTGACAGACAACGCACCGGCCAAACCGCTGAACTTATATGGCTGAAATTGTGACAGTGTATTCTTATAGTGACATAGATATCCGCTAAGAAAGGATTTTTCAAAATTCCACTCCTAAGTCAGGTATTATTTGATTCAATTATTTGAGTCAATTTTTGTTTCTTCTCTTTTGGGCTCTCTGTTCGTATTCGATGAATCATTACACGATTCAATAGGGAGCTCACCACAAAGTGACACTTAGCCCGCATTTTGTCTTTGTGTTTGTGGATTTTACATTATGCTGAGAGACACCGCACAAACACTCGCAAAAAAAAGAGAAAAAGAGAATGAGAAATGTCAAAGTATTGAATCAAATTCCCAGTATAGGCAATACAACCTACCCCGGACGCTTTTGTATTAGAAAGCAACAATAGTACTTTGCGTCGCATTAGTGAGATTCATAGGTCGTATGATGCCTTACAATATCCTTTGCTATTTTGTCGTGGTGAGGATGGATACTCCATTGATTTGCCACAACGCGATCCAACAAAAAATATTTCTGCAGCGAGCTTCTACGCTTATCGCATAATGGTTAGGGAGGGAAATCATCTTATCTATTTTCGTTCCCTATTCAATCAATTTTTGGTTGACCAATACGCTAAGATAGAAACTGATAGACTTAACTTCATTAGAAGTAATCAGTCGAAATTGCGCTCTGAAAATTATATTCATCTGAAAGATGCGGTAGATAGGCAAGACGCTAATCCTGAGAATCTCGGTCAAATGGTGGTGCTGCCATCGTCTTTTACAGGTGGGTACAGGTACATGCATGAACGTACTCAAGACGCGATGACATATGTACGATGCTATGGTCGCCCCGATCTTCTCATTACTTTTACCTGCAACCCTCGCTGGGACGACATTACAAGAAATTTGCTTTCCGGTCAAACTTCACATGATCGTCACGATTTAATTGCTAGGGTGTTCCATCTTAAAGTTAAAAAAATGATGAATCTGTTGACCAAAGGTAAGATATTCGGTGAAGTAAGATGCTTCATGTACTCTGTTGAATGGCAGAAACGTGGTCTCCCACACATTCATATACTACTATGGCTTATTAATCGGATTTCTACAGACATTATTGATAAAGTTATTTGCGCTGAAATACCTGATCCAGAGAAAGACCCTAAATTGTACGAAATAGTAAAATCTAACATGGTACATGGTCCTTATGGAGATTTCAATTACCAGTCACCTTGCATGAAAAATAACGAATGCAGTAAGAATTTTCCGAAACCATTTATTAGTGAAACTCAAACTAGCGACGAAGGCTATCCACAGTATAGACGGCGTTCCCCAGATGATGGCGGCTTTACCGTGAACGTAAAAGGAGTACGTATGGACAACCGTTGGATAGTTCCTTATAATCCAGTTCTTTCAAGAACTTTTAACGCACATATAAATGTTGAATATTGCAATTCGGTAAAATCGATAAAATATGTTTGTAAGTATGTAAATAAAGGGTCAGATCAGGCTACGTTCGCTCTCGAAAATAAAAAAGACGAAGTAAAAATGTATGAAAGTGGAAGATATATAAGCAGCTCAGAAGCCGTGTGGCGGATTCTCGGATTCCCTATTCATGAACGTTTTCCCACAGTTTTTCATCTTGCGGTACATTTAGAAAATGGTCAAAGGGTATATTTTCACCAACAAAATCTCATCGACATAGTCAACAATCCATCACCAACTACACTTTTAGCTTTTTTTAAACTATGTCAAATAGATGACTTCGCAAAAACTATAATATATCCAGATGTACCTAAATATTATGTTTGGCACAAAAATTCTAAATTTGAACGAAGAGAAAGGGGATGTGACGTTGACGGATGGCCAGGTGTCAAAAAAGACCACGCTTTAGGTAGACTGCACACGGTGCATCCCAATAATACAGAGTGTTATTATCTCCGTATGTTGCTTCATGAAGTACGTGGCCCAACTTCTTTTGAAGCATTAAGAATGGTAAATAATGTGGTATATCCGGCTTTTCAATCTGCTTGCAAGAGCTTAGGCTTGCTTGAAGACGATCAGCACTGGTATGCCACTCTGGAAGAGGCCGTACTTTGTAAATCACCATTTAGGATTCGCGAACTGTTTACAATAATGTTAGTGTTTTGTCAAGTATCAGATCCACTAAGCTTATGGGAGAAATTCAAAGAATATTTATCTGAGGATTTCAAACGACAAGTAGAAAGACAAATTAAAGATAATATTGAGCAGTTTTCTGATGAAGTGTACAATAAATGCTTATATGTTATTGAAGAAATTGTCTTGCATTAGGTGGACGTGCCCTCAAAGAATATGGCTTGCCGCAGCCAAACAGACCACAAGATTTAGGCAATGTACAATACTTGAGGGAAACTAACTATGACGTTGAAGCTCTGGACCGGTTTGTCATGGAAAATCAGGGTATATTAACCGCAGAACAAAAGTTAGCGTATGATGAAATTATAACCAGTGTTGAGAAAAATGAGGGACGACTTTTCTTTCTAGACGCTCCGGCTGGCACTGGAAAAACCTACCTTATTAACTTGATCTTAGCAAAAGTAAGGAGTGGTCGTAGCATCGCCTTAGCTGTCGCGTCTTCCGGAATCGCTGCCACGCTTCTAGAGGGTGGTCGAACTGCGCATGCCGCTTTTAAGTTGCCACTTGACCTTACACGTGTAGAGACGCCTATATGCAGTATATCAAAACAAAGCAATCTGGCCGAGGTATTAAAAAATACTAAAGTAATTGTCTGGGATGAAATTACAATGCCACACAAGAGAAGCGTTGAGGCTATCAATAGGTCTCTACAGGATATTCGTAGTAATAAGATCCTGATGGGTGGTGTGACAGTACTATTGGCAGGAGATTTTCGTAAAACATTACCTGTGGTACCTAAAGGAACCCGAGCTGATGAAATTAAGATCTGTCTGAAAAAATCTGTTTTATGGCCGTCAGTAGAAATCCTCAAGCTTACCAAAAATATGAGAGTATATCTGAAAGACGATATATCAGCTCCTAAATTTTCAGATATTTTAATGAAAATAGGGAATGGTGATTATCCATCAACAGATAACATGATTGTTGTCCCGGATGAGTTGTGTACATTCGTAACTACTTCTCAAGAACTGATAGATCGCATTTATCCAGGAATTGCTCAAATACAGGAGAAAAGTATCGAATGGTTTTGTGAGCGGGCAATTTTAACTCCAAAAAAACGATCAAGCCGCGCTTATTAATGACATGTTACTGAAGTTCTTTGACGCGGAAGAAATGGTCTACAGGTCGATAGATACTGTGTGTAACGCAGATGAAGCTGTAAATTATCCGGTAGAATTTTTGAATTCGCTTAAACCACCGGGAATTCCATACCACAGGCTTATTTTGCGGAAGGGCACACCGGTAATGCTACTTCGAAACCTACAGCCACCGAAACTGTGTAATGGTACTAGGTTACAAGTCAAAGCAATGCATAAAAATTTAATCGAAGCTATTATTCTGACCGGATGTGCTCGAGGAGATACAGTGTTAATTCCACGTATTCCTTTAATACCCAATGATCTTCCATTCGACAGTTCCCGCTGAAAATATGCTTCGCCATGACGATTAATAAATCGCAGGGCCAAACTTTGAAATACGCTGGCATGTATATATAGCTTCCTTACCCGCGGCTTGGCTCGCGGGGCAGAAAATTTTTACTTCAATCGGATACGATTTGATAGACAGTACAATAAGATCGGCTCCTAATTTGAACGGTTTCAGTTGAGCAAAAAAGAAAAAGGAAGTAAATAGTATTGATGTTGTGTTCTTTATTACACGTAGTTAAAATTATAATTATACCATGGAAATTTGACCACTAAGTATGCAAACGCGGACGAAGTCGCGGGTAAAAGCTAGTATTTATATATACAGATGGTACGGAACCCTTCGTGCGCGAGCCCGAACCGCACTTGGCCGGTTTTTTTCTTTTTTTTTTTACGGTTACGGCTTACTAGACCGAAGCTCAACTGAATAATTCTGTTTTTTGGCGCGGGAGGCCATTTGCTCTTCCCCGTCTGTAATTTGTATGGAAAATCGCCAGATGGCACTACGGGTTAAGGTATTGTAAGACATTAGACTCACAGTAGGTCCTTGCTAATAAATACTATTACATGCTACTGAAAATACGTTATAAGAATTCCGGATACCAAAGGAAATCTTGATTTGAAAGCATACCTTCACGCACCACTCAATCCATACGTGCGATACATAACTTTTATTCAATTCAAATCTCTTAGAGCTAGTGCAAACGGTTATGGTAGCCTCCTTGTACTAGGTGCTCACGACTGTTTCAACTATTTTCCGACTCCCATAGAAAATGACTAATTTCGAGTCCATTTCGAAATGCCTTTCAAACTATACATATATTGCTTCCTCGCAAGATTTGATTGAACGGGCAAGTTTCTTCTATTCTCCATTTCTTCAACTCAAAATGACAACATGTTCAGGTGCCAATCGACTACTGGCTTAAAAGCCTACTAGGCAGTCATATCTTCTACATATCGGTTCTAAAACAATCCCTCACTGTTCTGAACACTGTTTTATTTAATTAATCTAATCCTCAGGCGCCGGGTGTTTTCCAGTCTAGTTTATCAGATTTTTACGTTATCAAATTGTTAAAATCGCTCACAAATTTTGTATAGTAAAAATGTAAGACAGGAAATCTAAATTAAAAAAATTATTCGAAGAAAAGCATATTTAAATTGAAATAAGAAAATCGGTAACTTAGCATTTTTCCCTTTAATCCAAACATCCATATGTATTTCTCCTTTTATTCGCAGCAACTATGAACCAGAAATTCGATATGCTTGCACTCCAAGCCGAGAGGACGTATTCAAACTTCTCGTTGGATTGCATGAGAACCGCAATGGCAATCATCAGAAAACCGTCAGCTTCTGTAACCGCAAAAGGCCAGCGAAAGCAATCTTTACAAACATCCGTTTCTTGGGTTAAACCACCCGATAGATCTACTACCACGAGGAAGAAAAACCCTCGTTACATCAAAACCAGAAAAACTAACAAATCAAAATCAAAAAAAACCGACAAGAATTCGAAAAACACTAAAACGAAAAAGAAACGTTTATCAAAAGGGGACGATGAGGATGATTGGTCAGGAGAAGAGGAATCTGTCACAGCAGGCAACTGAATTTTTCGGACTGAAGCAAGTATCCAATAGAATGTATTAATTAAATCAAAACAAATGTACGTAATGTCTCGAGATTCTCATTCACCCTATCTATGATTTATCTGTTCAATTTGACCAATAGCTTTAGTCCATTTCCAAAAAAACAGAAAAAAAACAAAAAAACGTAAAATCAATTTCAAGCTTCATTCCACACATGAATTGAATCTCGACCTCTAGATTATATAAATTCAATATAATTGTTTGAAATTTAAATGCAGTATTGTTACCCTTCAGATGGCAACTACACGAGTGATCCAATAATCATTCACTTAACCTATAACGAGTAATAAGTAACTAAGTAAACCATTAACGTATGTGTACGTATCTTAATAAATAAAGCCACGTTCCAATTTAATGCACAGCAAAATAGTATTTTTCATTTTAGTTCAATTAACGACATATCCTTTATTAAACGTTAAGTGTAAATATGAAATCGCAAATCGCAAACATAGAGCTAAACGAAGCAATTACATTAAATTTAAAGTCGAATATCCCAAGAAAATAGCCGTGTTGCATCCTTACTTTCCCTTTTCCGTGTGTACATTAAACTAAATATATATATACATATTAATGAATCCTTAAAAATATAAAATACATATATAGTGTACATAGGTACCCAATTAAAGGAGGTGCCAGAATGATTATATCTATTGTAACGATTTTTATTTGAAAATAAAAATGACGGTAATTAACCAATGGGACATAAATCTATCTTGAATTTTCAACGTAGTCCAGTCTGTTCGGAAAATCACCAGTGACATTAGCTCCTTACTCGGTTAAAGAATTCAAGACAAGAAAAAGGGATTAAAGTGGGTAAGAACGTACGTAACTATAGCCCAGTTTGCTTTTTAACCAGGTAGCTCATTCAAAAGACTAGTATTAGAGACCCTTTAGGCTGGATTTCTTTTTTTTTTTAAATTTGCGCGTTCTCAAGGTCTAATAATCTTAGTATGTCGGCGACACAGTGCGGCAGAAGGTAGAGAGGAAGAGGAATAGAGGAGATGCCGATGGACATTGATCTTAAATGCTTGCATGTTGCATTGAGGGGGGAAAACCGAATCCGGCAGGGAGTTCCAGATTCGTAAGGTTCGGTTAATGAAAGATTCTCTATATTTGACAGTACGTCCGAAAGCGGGCTTCAGAGTATATTGGTGAGCATTCCTAGAGAGACGTGTATTGCGGGAGAAATGTTGAAGGGGCGGAATTCAACTGGCTATTTCATCAGAGCATTTTTGGTGGTAATAACGATAAAACAGGGAGAGGCAGGTAACATTCCTGCGGTGTTCCAGCGAGTCTAATGTTTTGGTAATGCTGGAGTCACCTATCAGTTTTATGGCTCGTTTTTGTATTCTGTCTAGTAGGTGCAGTGAGGTCTTGGAAGCACCGGACCAGACATGAGCGTTAAACTCTAATTTGGGGCGAATGAACGCCTTATAGATTGTAGCCCGATCTAAGGGTGAGAAATATTTCTTGCATCTGTATAAGAATCCTAGGCATTTCGCAGCATTCTTGGCGACACTGAATATATGGTCGCTCCAATTAAGATTGTGAGCAACACTCATACCCAGGATGGAAAGCTTTTCAGTTTCTGAGATGCAAGTGCCATTCATGGATAATGGCTGCGGGTTATTTATACGCTTTAACGACAAGAGACAGCATTGTGTTTTGGATGGATTAAATTCCACTCTATTGTTTTTACCCCATTGGATGATGCTGTCGATATCGGAGTTTAATGAGCTTAACATACGCTGCCGCTCATTATCTACAACCGAAGTGCAGGGTCGTAAACTGGTGAACGAATATGAGAAGCTGAGGGTACTGTCGTCAGCGAAGGAGTGAATTGGATTAGAAGTAACAGACAAGAGATCATTTATAAAAATAAGAAAGAGTGTCAGAGACAAAACGGAGCCCTGGGGAACACCGGCATTTACAAAGTGAGTATCAGACTTGAATCCGTCCAAAACAACTTGAATTGAACGATTCGAAAGGTAGCTTCTAATCCATTGAATGAGAGACTCATCGATCCCAAAAGCACGCATTTTCGACAAAAGGGCTTCATGCCAAACCCTGTCAAATGTTTTCGAAATATCCAGTGCAACAATTTTGCTTTCACCTGCTTGGTGAAGCGAGTGATTCCACTTTTCAGCGAGATATGCCATCATATCACCAGTGGATCTGTTGCTGCGGAAACCGTATTGGCGGTCATTGAGGAGTTTCCGTGATTCAAGATATTTCATAAGCTGACGGTTAATCAGCGTTTCCATGACCTTGGAAAGAAGGGACGTTAGTGCAATGGGTCGGTAGTTGGAGGGAGAAGATGAATTGCCTTTTTTGGGTATAGGCTGGACAAATGTGTTTTCCACCTACTCGGAAAGAGCCCAGAGGTGTAGGAAAGGAGTTGTGTTATCTATTTGTTCCACTTTTTTTTCTGCTTCTGGTATCTATTGAAGCACTCTAGATGCAAATACTCAAGGCGGGGTTCTCTCACCACTCCTTAGGTCCATCGTGGTTAATGAACTGATAAGCATACTTAGCAGCAATGGCTTCCATGTCCAAGGCTACGCTGACGACATAGTGATCCTGATTAGAGGCAAATTCGAAGACACAGTCTCGGAACTCCTTCAACGGGCACTAAACCTTGTTGCAAACTGGTGCATAAAGGTTGCACTAAATGTCAATCCTAGGAAAAGCACCATAGTCGCCTTCACCAAAAGGAGGAATAGGCAAAAACTTACCAAACCTACTCTCTTTGGTGAAGCGATAGAGTTCTCAAAAGAAGTCAATTATCTAGGGATAACTCTAAACGAAAAGCTCACTTGGAACTCTCACATTACAAAGACCATCGAGAAAGCCAGGATCTCTTTATGGACCAGCAAAAGTCTCACTGGCAAAAACTGGGACACAAACCCCAAAATGTCCCGTTGGCTATATACAGCAATCACCAGACCAATTTGCAAAGATTAACTTCTGTAGCATCTGTATCACTGAGGCCATGAGATCAACCCCCACAGCAGCACTAGAAGTCATCACAGACCTGCCACCTCTTCATCTCCAACTGAAGAAAGAAGCAATGGTCTTTGCCCATAGACTGATCGTGGAGGATGACTCTAACCGTAGGCTCTCTTACCCTGATACCCTTACCGAAATAAACAGGCATGAAATCCTAAAGATATCTCTTACAGGCAACGGTCTCCCCAGATATAACTTCAGCCAAAACTACAAGGTCACATTCCCTAACCGACAAAACTGGGAACAGGATAGACCCTCCTTCAATCGTGGATCCTACGTGTGGTACACAGATGGCTCCAAAATGGACGAAGGCGTTAGGGCTGGAGTATACGAAGCAAGTACAGGCACATGCACCTACGTCAGCATGGACAGAACAGAACTCTAACTCAGAGAAAATATAAACAGAAATATGTTTAACAAAAACATTTACATTCTCTCTGACAGCAAGGCTGCACTTCTGGCCCTTAAGAGCTATGAGATCACCTCCAAACTGGTATGGGACTGCCTAAAGCTACTTCACCAGTTGGCCAGCACAAACAGAGTTCATCTGATTTGGATACCTGGACACAGCGGCCATACAGGTAACGAAAAGGCGGATCTACTAGCTAGGAAAGGCTCTGCATCACCATTTATGATGCCACGGCCTTTTTGCGGCATACCCATTAGCACCACCAAATTCTGCATAAACAATTGGTTAAGGAACACGACGGATCACTACTGGTCACTAACGAAAGGTAGCAGACAAGCCAAGCTGTTCCTCCCAACTACATCCCTCAAAAGAATGAAACAACTTCTCATGCTTTCGAGGAGTCAGATTCGTTTAATCACAGGTTTCCCCACTGGACACTACCCAGTTAATAAACACCTCAAAACAATGGGCATCATACAAGATGACACTTGCCGAATGTGTAATAAAGACGAAGAAACAGCAGAGCAGATACTATGCCATTGTAACTGCCTGGTCAGTACACATCATCGTCACCTAAGCAAGTATTATCTTGAAGCGGAAGAAATCGCTGCTAGCTCACTCAAAAGCATACTAAGTTTGATCACGAACTCGGATTTTCTGAGTGAACTGTAAGTTGGGGACATCAGAATAGGCCCACTCGTGCCCGCAGTGATCAGGCGACTCTGTCCCACCCCCTTATTCTATCTGTCTATCTATCTAAGCAGAGATGCTTGGCAAAAGTGTAATGGCCCGAAATGACGCCAGTAAGTCTTCTACCAACCAGATTGATCACATCGCGATCGACGTCAGACACTCCTCCACTATTCTTGATGTCTAAACTTTCCGAGGAGCTAACATCGACTCACGCCACTATCTTGTAGTAGCCAAGATGCACCTATGTATATCACGAACGCAGCGGAGTAGAGTAAGAATACAAAACCATGACGTCGGAAAGCTACTATCGCCAGAGCCTGCTCCTGCTTTTACCGATCGCGTCTCCCTTAAGCTCTCCAATACACCTCAATTCTCCACGCTATCAATAGAACAGCAGTGGCATCTTTGCAAACAAGCCCTGAAAAGCTCTGCATCCTAAGTTTTGGGCTTCAGGGCTCCACCACGAAGAAATACCTGGTTCGATGACGAGTGCAGGAGGATTCACACAGCGAAGCAGGATGCATATAAGGCCTCGCTGCATAAAAGAACACGAGCATCTCGTGAGCTCTACAAGTTAAAAAGAAGGGAGGAGCATAAGCCTCTCAGAAGAAAGAAGAAAGAGCACGAGAAGTGCGCGATTGAGGATTTGGAGAGGTGTTACTGCAGGTGTGATGTTCGAAAGTTCTATCAACAGATAAAGCGAGCATGCCAATGTAATAAAGCCAGAACGGAAGCCTGTAGGGATGAGAATGGACACCTAGTAGTAGAATCGCAATCGATGCCGAGAATATGGAAAAACCACTTCTGCAGACTGTATAACGGCGATGTTATTCAATTTACCGCTGTCCGGTAGAATGATCCAATTATAATCGACGAAGACCGCAGAGAATTCTGCCCCCCTGACCTCGACGAAGTTAAGATTGCCATATCGAAGCTCAAGTCGAATAAAGCTGCTGGCGCAGACGGACTGTCTGCTGAGCTCTTCAAGGCAGCTGGAGATGACCTGGTTAGGAGCATGCACGAGCTCATCTGTAAGATATGGTCAGAGGAAAGCATGCCGGAGGAATGGAGTCTCAGCATCGTATGTCCGATCCACAAGAAAGGAGACCCCTCTGATTGCGCGAACTACAAAGGAATAAGTCTCCTTTACATCGCCTACAAAATCTTCAATGCTGTTTTGTGTGAACACCTGAAGCCTTTTGTAAAAAAGCTGATAGGTCCTTTTCAGTGCGGATTCAGGCCAGGGAAGTCCACCATCGACGAAATCTTCACACTACGGCAGATCCCAGAAAAGAGTAACAATGAATTCCAAGTAGACGCTCACCACCTATTTGTTGACTTCAAAGCCGCATACGACAGCGTAATTAGAGACGAGCTATACAACGCTATGTCTACCTTTGCCATACCTGCTAAACTCATCAGACTATGCAGGATGACTTTGGAGAATGCTCGCTGCTCCATCCGAATCGGTGAACACCTTACCGATAGTTTTGATGTCAAAAAAGGATTTAGGCAGGGCGATGCGCCATCTTGTGATTTCTTCGACATCATATTGGAAATGATTGTGCAAAAATCACTGGCCAATACAAGAGGCCAATCTATTTCAAATCCTCGCAACTCCTTGCATACGCCGACGATATTGACATAATAGGTAGATCACAGCGAGATGTCAATGGACGTTTGCGAGTACTGAGTTCGAGGCGGCGAAAGTTGGTCTGGCGGTAAACGAGGGCAAAACTAAATATATGCTGTCATCAAAAAAGGACGCTCACCACCGACGTCTTGGCTAAAGCGTTTGTATTTGCAGATATATGTAAGTTCGAGGTAGTTAAGGACTTCGTCTACCTTGGCTCCGCAGTGACCTGGAACAATGACATCAGTTCCGAAATCAAACGCAGAAGCACTCTTGCAAATCGCTGTTTCTTTGGGCTCAGGAGGCAACTGTGTAATAGAGCCCTCCCCCGAACGACAATGTTAACTCTATATAAGACCCTTATCATCCCGGTCCTGTAGTACGGCGCAGAAGCATGGTCACTATCAAAAGCGGATGAGGAGGCCCTTGGTCGGTTCGAGAGAAAAATTATGCGCGTGATTTTCTGGCCTATAAATGCAGACGGGGGATGGAGAAAAAGATTCAACCACGAACTTTACGGGCTGTACAGCGACATGAGTCTCGTCAGGCGTCTACGGATTCAACGCCTAAGATGGCTGGGCCATGTAGAGCGAATGGACGCCACAGCTCCAGCCCGGAGAGTGTTTGAATCCAACCCCGAGGGACGAAGAAGTAGAGGACGGGCGCCCTTAAGGTGGCGCACACAATAGGAAAGGGGACCTCAACCAACTGGGCGTGCGGCACTGGAAGCGGCTGGCCAAAGATCGGCCCGGCTGGAGAGGCTTGTTGGTTGAGGCCCTGATTCACCCCGAACTGTAGCTCCATCAAAGTAAGTAAGTATACGGAATAAAAATCATGCGACAAGCTGTTGTGAATGGGAAGTGATCAAACATACTGTGGAAGGCATAACACTCACAGTATATGGTCCCTTCAAATTCCTACTCTGTGTGCGCAATTCTAATATAACCCCATAAGTACATGGAACAGTTGCAGGGAACTATAACCAACGTGAAAATTGGGTCGGTTTCTCTCGAATCCTATCTAGGACATCCACCCCTGGAGAGTAATGACCAAACATCTACGACACAAACCACTATACTCCGTTCAGGTTGTGTGATAAACATTAAAAGAGCATAACTCTTGAACCTGCGCGAACTATAAAAAAAATATGAGCCTGTCTTCCATACTTGACGGTCACTGCTTCCAATTATCAAGACCAAATTGTTTTATATCCGCAATTGCTTTGTCTTTATACCGAAGGTTCGGTCTTCCTCTTCTTCTCCAACCAGACCACCCTGGCAGACTGACAGTATAAACGTTTTGTTAAACACGAGTGAGGAGTTTTGACCCAAGTTGTTTGGACAAACCGAAGTAGCAGCAGTTACCAAAAGCGATTCTATGGCGGTTCTCCACTGGGGTGTTGTTTGTGGAGTTTACGTTTGCCCCGAGTTTGACATTATAGCTGTCAACCATAGTGCTCTATGAGCTGTTGGTATTACTGGTATAATCGGTTGTGGGCGGCTTTACTACAGCCATCTCTGACCACTTCGTGCAGGGAGCTCTATGTAAATTGACTGCGACCGATATGATAATCTTTCACGAGGAGCTATCAAATTCCTTCGTTCAAGCTGTCGAAGCTCACGGACCAAACAGGAAATTCCTCTAAAAGCCAAACATTGCTGAGCGACTATATACGTATGCATTTGGCGTTACAGCTCATGGAGAACCTAAACTTAGCTCCTCTCAATCACCCATATTGTGTGGGATGGTATATTTGTCTCCTATAGGTGAAAGAGACCTACATACATGGCTGTTGTCGGGATTCGATCCTGTGTCATCGGCGCCTGAGATCAACACAATACCCACTGCGCTACGGCGCTCTCTTATTGAGCGAGTAAGAAAAACCCAAAAATGGCCCACCATAGAAAAGAAGGTAGGCAATGCGGACTAGGGTCCAAAATCTTGTAGACGTTCATCATTAGATCCATACTTCTGCATAGCGTCATTGTATAATGGTAGTCCCCCAAAAGGCATGGCATGTCTATGGCAAACTCTTAAAACGAACCCAACAATCGGCCGGCCTTTGCCAAAGCCCGATCCTTTCCATCTGGAGTTCTCAACACACAATACTCCAACTTTCACCTCTGGATATTTTCATCAAACAAGTTCCTGTTTGCGCAGCTCTGCTGACGCCAACCCTTCTTTACTGCAGAAACTGCTTTACCTATACGCCTCTCTTATGGCGTCGAAGAATAGGAAGAAGGATGAAATCCTTTCTCAAAATCAAAGAAATCAGGTTTTTCACTTGCAAGGATACAGTTTTATTATATTTCATAAAAAGAACACTTTAACACTTGTATCTCAACATCCCTGTCTCGTTAGCCACAATGGATCAAATGAAATCCGCAGCAAGTCCGCGAATCCAAACACACAAGGATCCGTCGCTGGAAAGAACAGTTTTGAACTTATCATATCATTTCCTGGGCGAGACACCTCCCAATTCTCTTGTCTGTTATCGTCATATCGATAAATCCTTGTCCTTGTCGAACTAGTTTTATTTGTCTCCACAATATCACCACCCGTTACTTGCCGACTATATCTTATGCCACAATCCACCTGCGTGATATCTAATATGAAACCAATCGATGGTGTACCACTTAATCCACCGTTACTCTTCAAACGAATCACCTTCATGCCGAGACCCCACTCCCGATTAAGGACGAAACCAGTTTGACAACCACAAATCCTTTCATCATCAATCTCAATAAAATCACTCAGACAATGTCCGGAAAAGCTATCGACACTTCCTAACGCAAAGAAACGAAACGCCACCCTCAGCCGACATACATTCGGGCCGGACTTTTCGATGTAGTAGAAGCAATCACGAGGCGGACCGCCACTAATACGATTCGGGAAGTCAGGACTTGTAAGGTAGAAGCGTTGTTGTCGAAAATTTCCAGCACAACAGGATCCGATGGTCAATGGCTTGGGTAAAATGTTATTTTGTGGATAGTTTAGGTAATTGGGTGCTGAGGGCAAGCACTGATAGTGACGTTGGCTCCCAGGTGGCAAGTACCCGTTGTCTGTGGGCGTAGGTGTCGGATAGAGCGTGTACGAAGGATTATTACTAGGCGGCAAATATAGTTTGGCCTGGAAAACAAGTCCTTGATTAGTTTGCTTTGACAAATGGTTTCTGTCACCGAGTAAAGGTGGCAGGAGGTCTAGAGTCGGACGTGTAAGTACAAGTTGGCTGCTGCTTGTGCGGCTGTTGTTGATCGCCTCCTCGACATGTGGCACCATGTAGTTCGGGTAAGTGTTATTGCCTGCCATCGTGTCTTCACACGACAAACGGGTGATTAGCAGACGGAAACCTCGCTCCTCGATTATCCCATTTGATACGAACCGTATTCTTAAAATGCCGTCCTCGGTGCGATACTTCCTGATCCCAGTCACATGTCCGCAGAGAACTTTGTCGTTACCGATTTCCATAAAGTCATTGGTGCAGTTTAACGACAATTCAAGTAAGAAGTCCAATAACTGAATGTGGTACTCGACAGGACACCGATATGAGGAACGGATGGTATATACGCAGCACGCATTGGGCGGATAATATTGTGGGTAATTTGGTGAGGTGATGACAGACTGACGTTTAGTAAAAACTCCTCCGCAATCTTTGCAGTTGAGGAAGGCACTTTCTGCAATCCGAATTGGATTGATGGCAAGGATAATAAAGGAAATGTTTATGACACGGTGAAGCTTCATTGCCATCAATCCGGTGGAGCTGAATTCCCGAGCGGCACTGAAAGCGTTTAGGAGTGCGTTTTGGTGAAGTGGAAGACACAAGTGAGTCATTTGGCTTCAACGAACCGCTTGTGTTAAACAATATCCGGCCCAGTAAAGTGCTCTTCTGTAGAAATGTTTGCCCACCAGCTGGGGATTCACTTTTGTTTTCTTTTTTTTTTTGGATTTTCTTGGACAAACATGGGCGTGGGGAACTGAACCTAGAGTTTGCTAAAGATAGAGACCAACCATCGTCTGCATGTGAGACTGTTTGCGCTCTGCTTAGCTCATTACGATAAGTTGAACGTCGGTCATTCGAGTTCTATTCCTTTTCATTACTGTTTACCTTAATGGTGTGGAAATTGAAGTTTAGTCCACAGTGTAGGATTGGTGCGACAGAATGTCAAGCAAACATGCAAGCTTAAGTGTTGACTGGGAACAAATGACATCAACAGATGTTGGTGGTGGACTAGCCAACTCGGTTTTAATTGATTTGTACTGGCATTCATTTGTAAACTAATTGGAGTAAATCAATTGGGAAATTAAAAGTGAATTGGTAGGTTAAGTGGGTAGTTAGTTTGTCGATAATTTTCTAGGTTAAGGGGTTATAGTAGCTCATAGAGTCAATCCAGGAGCATGGGAACTTGCCTAAGTTCGCAATTATTCTGGCAGGTACTTGCTCTAGTCGGGTACCTACTCTTTTCATATAGTCCACGACACATCGTACAGTACATAAAATATAGCTTGATTTGCAGAGGAAACATAGTGCCTTTACTGCCTGATTTAGCACTCTTGTTACCGATCTCAATTAGCCAGTATGTACAGGGTGGGTCAAATGTAAGATTCTTTTTAAAACTGCAATTTCCATGTATTACGGCTTTATAATTCAGAACAAACATTCCCATTAATTATGAAATACAAAGTCGTTCATGTAGCCTCGCTGGCCTCGAAGTAGCGCATTCTGTCATCCCAATTTTCCAAGACCTTGTTGATGGTTTCGTAAAAAACATCAAAAACTCCGTATCGTCGTCTATACCCACGCTCATTCACAATGACATTCCAGCTGTCAAACTCTTAGACAAAGCTAATCTGCTTGCTGCCCACTTCGCAGCGAGCTCGCAGCTCCCCAAATCATCTTTGTCACCGCCTGTTCTGGAGAACGTTAATTCCACCATGGGACAAATTCACTTCCGTACTCGTGCAGTTGCAAGGTTTCTTAAAGAACTGAACATACTCAAAACCGCTGGTCCAGATGGTATTTCCCCAATAATTCTGAAGAGGTGTTCTTCTACGCTGGCAAAACCGGTGCGTAAGCTTTTTCACCTTTCCTACTCTTCTGGGCTCTACCCGAGTAGGTGGAAAACAGCATTTGTCCAGCCCATTCCCAAAAAAGGCGAATCTTCTACTCTTTCCAATTACCGACCCATTGCACTAACGTCCCTGGCGATCTTTCGATCAATCGACAACCAACCAAATTGATCATATTGCGATCGACGGCAGACACTCCTCCAGCATCCTAGATGTCCGAACCTTTCGAGGAGCCAAAATCGACTCGGATCATTACCTTGTTGCAGCCAAGGTACGGATGCGAATTTCTCGGAACCAACGGAGTCGAGTATGAACACCAAAATTTAACGTCGGAAAGCTGCAATCGCAGGGGACTGCCAAGACCTTCGCCGATCAAGTCTCCCTCAAGCTCTCTCAGGTCCCGATGCAATCTGCAGAAACCATAGAACAGCAATGGAGTCGTTGTCAGAAAGCCATTAGAGAGGCCGCCTCAGATATAGTCGGTTCGAGCCACCACCGTCGAGAAACCCCTGGTTTGATGATGAGTGCAGACAAGCCCATGTAGAGAAACTGAATGCATAAATGGCCACATTGCATCGACGGACGAGAGCCCGCGACGCCCGCGAGCTCTATAAACAGAAAAGGAGGGAGGACCATGCGCTTCTGAGAAGGAAAAAGAAGGAGCACGAGAGGCGCGAGATCGAGGAGATGGAGAGATGTTACTGCAGGAACGACGTTCGAAAATTTTACCAGAAAGTAAAACGAACATGCCAAGGCTATAAAGCCAGACCAGAAGCCTGCAGGGATGAGCACGGACAACTAGTAGTGGAGTCACAGTCGATGCTGAGATTGTGGAAGGACCACTTCTGCAGACTGTATAACGGCGATGATAGTCAAAATGCCGCCGTCAGGCAGAGCGAATCATTCACAATGGACGAAGACGACGGAGAATCCCGTCCACCCGACCTAGACGATGTTAAGATAGCGATATCGAAACTTAAGTCTTATAAAGCTGCTGGAGCAGACGGACTCCCCGCGGTTAGGATAAGCCTTCTGAACATCGCGTACAACTTCCTCTCTGCCGTACTGTGTAAGTACCTGAAACTGGTCGTGGACAATCTGATAGGTTCCTACCAATGTGGTTTCAGGCCAGGAAAATCCACGATAGACCAAATATTTACACTACGGCGGATCTTGGAGAAAACCCATGAATTCCAGGTCGACACGCACCATCTTTTCGTCGACTTCAAAGCCGCGTATGACAGTGTTTGTACAGACGAGCTATACAGAGCCATGTCATGTTTTAACATTCCTGCCAAACTCGTCAGACTATGCAGGATGACTATGGAGAACTCTCGCTGCTCCATTAAAGTCGGAGGTGAACTAACCAACCCCATTGATGTTGAAAAAGGTTTTAGACA
This sequence comes from Eumerus sabulonum, assembly GCA_951905685.1. Taxonomy (NCBI): domain Eukaryota; kingdom Metazoa; phylum Arthropoda; class Insecta; order Diptera; family Syrphidae; genus Eumerus; species Eumerus sabulonum. The sequence goes on from OX645063.1 coordinate 22,612,125, forward strand.
GGGTGATGCACTGTCATGTGATTTCTATAACATTATTCTTGAAAAGATCGTGTGGGACTCTGCGGCCAATACAAGAGATACGATCCACTTCAAGTCCACACAATTGCTTGCCTACGCAGATGACATTGACGTTATTGGACGAACTTAGCGAGACGTCAATGAGGCGTTCACAAGCATTGAAGCAGAAGCGGCGAAAGTGGGTCTAAGGGTAAATGGGGACAAGACCAAATATATGCTGTCATCCAAGAAAGACGCACAACACCGACGTCTTGGTCAGAACGTCACCTTCGGCAGCTATATTTTTGAAGTAGTCAAGGACTTCGTCTACCTTGGCTCGGCAGTGACAAGCAGCAACGACACCAGCGCTAAGATAAAACGCAGAATAACTCTTGCCAATCGCTGCTTCTTCGGGCTCAAGAGGCAATTGAGTAGTAGAGCCCTCTCTCGAAAAACTAAGGTTTCCCTCTACAAAACCTTAATCATCCCGGTCCTCCTCTACGGCGTTAAGGTTTGGACGTTGTCAAAAGCGGATGAAGAGGCTCTTGGACGTTTCGAGAGGAAAATGCTGCGTGCTATCTTTGGTCCCGTTTGTGTAAACGGAGAATGGCTGTACAGCGACATCGGCCTGGTTAGACGTCTTTGGATCCAACGTCTAGGATGTCTAGGCCATGTAGAGCGAATGGACATCAACGCTCCGGCCCGAAGAGTCTTCGACTCCAACCCCGAGGGACGACGCAGCAGAGGACGACCGCATTTAAGGTGGCGCGCACAGGTGGAAGTGGACCTCAACCAACTGGGCTTGCGGCACTGGAAGCGGCTGGCCGAAGATCGGGCCGGCTGGAGAGGCTTGTTGGTTAAGGCCCTGGTTCACCCCGAACTGTAGCGCCATCAAAGTAAGGTAAGTAATGAAATATCTCGAATCGCAGAAACTCCTCAATGACCGGCAGTACGGTTTCCGCAGCAACAGATTCACTGGTTATTTGATCGTATATCTCACCGAGAAGTGGAATCATTCGCTCCACCAGGCGGGTGAGAGCAAAGTAGTTGCACTTCGAAGGCATTTGACAGAGTTTGGCATGAAGCTCTTTTGTCGAAAATGTGTGCATTCGGGATCGACGACTCTCTTCTTCTATGGATTAGAAGCTACCTTGCAAATCGTTCAATTCAAGTTGTCTTGGACGGATTCAAGTCTGACACTCACTTTGTAAATGCTGGTGTTCCCCAAGGCTCCGTTTTGTCTCCGACACTTTTTCTCATTTATATAAATGATCCCTTCTCTGTTACTTCTAATCCAATTTACTCCTTCGCTGACGACAGTACCCTCGGCTTCTCATATTCGTTCACTCCTTTACGACCCTGCACTTCGGCTGTAATAGTGAGCGGCAGCGTATGTTAAGCTCATTAAATTCCGACATCGACAGCATCATCCAATGGTGTTTTCTGTCGTTAAAGCGTTACACTGACCCAATGCCATTATCCATGAATGGCCTTTGTATCTCGGAAACCGAAAAGCTTTCCATCCTGGCTATGTGCATCAGTGACAACCTTTGTTGGAATGATCACATATTTAGTGTCGCTAAGAATGCCGCGAAATGCCTAGGTTTCCTATACAGATGCAAGAAATTCTTCACACCCACCGAACTGGCTACAATTTATAAGGCGTTCATTCGTCCTAAGTTGGAGTTCAACACTCATGTCTGGTCTGGTGCATCTAAGACCTCATTGCAATTACTAGATAGAATACAAAAACGCGCGAAAAAACTGATAGGTGACCCCAGCATTACCAAAACACTAGATTCGTTGGAACATCGTAGGAACGTATCCTGCCTTTCATTGTTTTATCGGTACTTTCATCATAAATGCTCTGACGCAATAGCCAGTTCCATTCCGCCCCTTTATAACTTCTCCCGCGATATACGCCTCTCCCGGAATGCATATGAATTCACTTTGAAGCCCGTTTTCGGTCGTACTGTCAAATATAGAAATTCTTTCCTCAACCGAACCACACGAATGTGGAACGCGCTACCTCGTTCGGTCTTCCCCCCTCAATACAATATGCAGATATTTTAGAGCAATGTCAATAGGCAGCTCCTCTCCCACTCCCTGTTACCTTCTGATCGCACAACGTCCGTCGTTTTAAGGCCTTAGCTTTGAGTGCGCGTGTGACTCTAAAAACAAAAAAAAAAAAACCTTCACGGTTCTCCACAAAAATAAAGTCCAAAGGGGTTAAATTGCAGCTCCGAGGCGGCCAATTGACATCGCCAAGACAGCTGATAACACGACTTAGGAATTTGGTGCGCAAAAGATCGATTGTGGCATATCACGCCATCCTGCATGAAACAGAGGCCGTCCAAATTCATGTCTTCAATTTCACCATTGACCAACGTCCACCACTCTCTGTGGATGCATTGGCTTCTCGACAATAACGTGCGCCTCGTCAAAAGTCGTTGTCCAAATCAAGCTGCGAATCGACAACGAAGCGGATGGTCGCGCGCTTTAGATTGCTGAGTCAATTCGTCAATACGCTGACGTTGGTGTTCGCTGTCGGTCAAGTCGGTCGGTCAAGGTTTGCCTGGTGGTTAGGCAGGTATGCCCTTGGGTCCATCTCAGGTTCATCTCAGCCATGGCTTGATTCCTCAGCTCTAATTTAATGGCTGCTAGTGATCTACCAGCGTATGCCATGCTAGTTCGTTGCGTCTTTCCCTTTTTGGCAAGCGTGTCAACTCTTTCATTTCCTGAAATGTGAATGAGAGGTGAATATTAAACTGTTCAGCCATCTCGTTAAGAGATACATAGGCGGCAGTCAAGGTTTGCCTTTCATGTGTAGGCATAAGACTCCAGCGATTTCAGGGCAACTTGATCGTCAGTGAAAATTCGAATATCTGTGACAGATATCACATTCCACCTTAGCCAAGACAGCACTTTCCTTATTGGTAGCAACTCCGCCTGGAAGACGCTGCAACTCCGCCTGGAAGACGCTGCAACTTCGCCTGGAAGACGCTGCAACTTAATCGGAATTCGATACATTTATGATCCGACAGCGTAGCATCAGGCAAGATTCTCCAGTTAGTAATGTCCTTCACATATCTGTTGGACAGGGTCAGCTCAATCACATCCTGTCGTCTTGTCATAACAAGGGGTTTTTACCCCCTATTCATGGAACCACTTAGTGCTACTTAGCCCTACCCTACTGAACATCGGTAAAGTCGTTAAGGAAGTAGGATCCTAGGTAGCGTTTCCTGATTGAACTGAGACCCCGACAGGCGCAGAGTAAGTAATGACTGGATTCGACCTCCTCTTCATGTAAGCAGCTTCTGCAGAAGTTATTTGAAACTTTCCCTAGTTTTGCTAGACTTGTGCGTGACTGCCAATAAGACAGTCAGCTCGTTTTAGGGGGATAAGCCCCTTGGTCCGTTGACTGTCAAGCCAAGGCCAGGTTTCCCTGGTTATGAGGCAGGTGTGCCCCTGGCCCGATCTCAGGTTCATCTCAGCCATGGCGAGGTTTGTAGGTTTAAGTTGAAAGGCTGCTAGAGGTATACCTCCGCATGTTTGATTGCGTCCTTCTTGTCTGACGAGCGTGTCGGCTCTTTCATTTCCTGAGATATCGCGGTGTTCTGTTACTCATAGGAGATTTATGTTAAACTCTTCGGTCATCTCGTTAAGAGATAAGTGGTAGTCAAGGCTTACTATTGAAGTGTACACATAGGAGTCCAGCGATTTCAAGGCTGATTGACTGTCTGTGAGGATTCGAATATCCGTAGTAGATATTACGTTCCACTTCAGCCAAGACAAGGCCTCCTTTTTTGCCAACAGCTCCGCCTGAAATCCTGATGATCCGGTCATTTTAAAGCTTGGCTCAGGTTTAATTGTTTGCAGAATACTACACTGGTTTGTTTTTAAACCCGTCGGTGTAGATGTCCACACAGCTCTTGCGAGGTTGCGCCTAGCGGGACCAGTTCCGCCCGTCCGGGTATGATTTTTTGAGTTTCTTCTCAAAGACTGTGGTGGGCTCAATGTGGTTAGAGTCTTGCGCCAAGATTAACCTGTTGTTCAGGATAATGTAAGGATGATGTAGCTCGTCCAATTTGAGCTGGCTTTTAATCTGGTTACCGAGTGGTATAAGGTGGAGTATCATATTGAGCGCTGCCGTTGGGTTGGGCCTTAGGGCCCTGGTCCCTAACATTCTGCTACACCTTCCACCACTGAACCTTTTCAGCAAACAAATTGCTGCCTGCGCGGCCCTGAGGATGAGGAGCATAATAAAATGGCTCACATCACAAAAAGGACACACAACCATTCTAAAACACTTAGAGGTACTCATGGACACAGACTATATCATCCCGCAAAACGTGTTCACTAGGAACTTCGAAGTTGTTTTTCCATCCAGGGAGGAATGGTATGAAGGGAAAGTCATACCAAAGGACTCGATCTCCTTGTATACCGATGGCTCTAAGATGGAGTCGGGTGTAGGCAGTGGAGTCTTCTCCAAGGAGCTTAACCTCAGCTTATCCTTCAGACTCCCAAATTACTGCAGTGTGTATCAGGCTGAAATAACAGCGATAACAGAGGCCCTTGCATGGCTCAGGATCAATGTAATATCCGCCAAGGATATTATCATTTGCACGGATAGCCAATCTGCGATAAAATCCCTGGCAGCTGTAACCCACAAATCAAAGACATCTCTTAACTGTCGCCTATCTCTAGATGAGATGGCTGAGCAGTTCAACATTAAAGTATTGTGGGTTCCCGGACATAGGGATATTCCAGGAAATTGCGCGGCCGACGAACTCGTAAAGTTAGGGTCTAGCACACTCAGCCTAGCTACCCTCGGGTACCTAGAAACACCAATTAGCACGGTAAAGCATATGATAAAACTCCAAACCACTAAGGCGACCAACCTCCAATGGAATGAGAGTAATATCGGCTTTACCACCAAACAACACTGGCCTAAATTAAACCTAGGACGAACCAGGGACCTAATGGCAACCAAAAGGGCAACCTTAAGAACTCTGGTGGGTGTCATTACAGGTCACTGCATCATTGGGAAACACGCCGCCAGACTGGGAATACCCTCCAACGACTTCTGTCGCGGCTGCATGGACGAGGAGGAGAAGGAATCAATACATCACCTCCTCTGCTCATGCCCCTCTTTTGCGAATCGCAGGAGGATCTACCTCGGCGCGCCCTTCTATGATAATTTAAGTGAGCTAGCAGACCATAAAATAGCTCAACTCCATCGCTTCATCAGAAGCACCGGTTGGTTCTCTGGTAGCGGATCTGGGTAACACGATCCATGTGGTATCACAATAGGCCGACTTCGGCCTATGTGTGGCTTATGCCGACCACAATAACCTCACCTAACCTAGGGCCCTGGTGATGCACATGCATGCATCAGGGAATGGTCGATAAATGGCAAACCCACATACATACAAGTCCATATATCGCAAATGGGTCAACTCCAGAAAAAGCAATGAATCTCGAAATGCCACACAATAAGGTTGCCTTTAAAGAGCGCAGAGGAAAGTACGAAATCATTTTAACGATTGCACCGGCCACGATTCCTACTTCACGTAAAAGGTAAAAGCACTCAATTCATACATTCGACTTTTTATTCCTTCCTTAAAGGCACATCATATTCACGGCCAATAAGTAATCCGCACCAGAATGAGATAATAAATATTCACTTTGTAACGAAATAGCCAGTTACCGTAAAGCTAAAACAGCGCCACTCCTATGCAAGGCCAACAAACAAACATTCAAACAGACAAGCGGGAAAACCACCCATAAATGCCATAAAGTCCTTAAAAGGACATTTCACTGTAACAAATCGACGGTTTCATCCTCTTCCGTCTGTACACAAGTACATTTGCTGCACAATAAAAATAAAAAAATAAAAAAAAGTTGAGTACAAATGTATCGACGGCACATGTGGATATGTAGGTGTATCCTGATAACTATACCCGAGCTAACAAGCTATATCTCAGGCTCGTAAAGGCGATGATACGTTATATATATATTCTAAGTGCTGAACATGTATGCGGAGTGAACCGGACCGTCACTAACATTGACCGCCCATGCTGGTCGCAAATGGTCTGCTCAGTGGTTACGGCTTGCAAGCAATTTGCGTTCGAGTACGTTCAAGGATATGTATATGCGAGAATGGGTTTTTTTGCGGGTGTCCAAGTGGGAGTGGAGTGAGAAAGGTCAGGAAGCCCACTAGCTGGTGATACAACACATTGTCCGAAAGCCTCTTACATGGAGTTCTGTTGGGTGTAAGGGCGTTTTCGATGTGTTTCCTAATGTGGCGAAAGATTCGACAACTATGTTGCAAGGAACTTAACTAGGGGCAATTACTTACTTACTTACTTATGTAGGTGGCGCCACAGTCCGTGGGGAACCTGGGCCTCAACCAACAAGCGTCTCCAGCTGGCACAGTTTTTGGCCAGCTGTTTCCAGCGCCGCACGCCCAGTTGGTTAAGGTTCCCTTCCACCTGCGTGCGCACTCCTTCCGGAGTGGATTCGAAGATTCTTCGGGTCGGAGCTGTATTTTCCATGCGCTCTACATGGCCTAGCCACCTTAGACGCTGTATCCGTAGACGCGGTACCAGGCCGATGTCGCTGTACAACCCGTACAGTTCTTCGTTATATCATCTCCTCCATACACCGTTTGAACGAACGGGACCGTAGATAGTGCGCTGAATTTTCCTCTCGAAATGACCAAGGGCATATTCATCAGCTTTTGTTAAGGTCCAAGCCTCTGCGCCGTAAAGAAGGACTGGGATGATTAAGGTCTTATATAGTGTCACCTTGGTTTTCCGAGAGAGGGCTCTACTTCTCAATTGCCTTTTGAGCCCAAAGAAACAGCGGTTGGCAAGAGTGATTCTGCGTTTTATCTCAGCGCTGTTGTTGTTGTCGCTGTTAATCAGTGAGCCAAGGTAGACGAATTCCTTGACCACTTCAAAGTTATATCCGCCCATGGTGACGTTCTGGCCAATACGTCGGTGTTGTCCGCCTCTTTTAAATGAAAGCAGATATTTGGTTTTACCCCCATTAACCTTGAGACCCATCCTAGCCGCTTCTACCTCAATGCTTACAAAGGCCTCATTGACGTCTCGCTGTGTCCGTCCAATCACGTCAATACCCTCGGCGTATGCAAGCAATTGCGTAGACTTGAAATAAATCGTACCTCCTGGGTTGGCCAGTGACTCTTGCACGATCCTTTCAAGCACGATGTTGAAAAAGTTGCATGACAGCGCGTCACCTTGCCTAAATCCTTTTTTAACATCAAAGGTCTCGGTTTGCTCATTACCGACCATAATGGAGCGGCGAGAATTCTCCATTTTCATCCTGCACGGTCGGACGAGTTTGGCAGGGATGTTAAAACTAGACATGGCTTTGTATAGCTCATCTCTATACACGCTGTCATATGCAATCTTGAAATCAACGAGGAGGTGGTGAGTGTCGATTTGGTATTCCTGGGTCTTCTCCAAGACCTGCCGCAGCGTAAATATTTGGTCTATTGTGGATTTACCTGGCCTTAAACCACACTGATAAGAGCCCATCAGGTTATCCACCAACGGTTTCAGGCGTTCACACAATACGGCTGAGAAGATCTTATATGCGATGTTAAGGAGACTTATTCCCCTATAGTTGACGCAGTTATAGGGGTCTCCTTTCTTATGGACCGGGCAAACGATGCTGAGATTCCATTCGTCAGGCATGCTTTCCTCCGACCATACCTTGCAAATGAGATGGTGCATGCACCTTACCAGCTCATCTCCAGCCGCCTTAAGAAGCTCAGCAGACAGGCCGTCTGCGCCCGCGGCTTTATTAGACTAGGGGCAATTAGGTTAGATAAATATTTGGACCGGTGAAAAATGACTTCCGTCATAGAGACCATCAACCTTTTGTGTTTGGCACCTAAATTGTTCAGTTATATAATAAACTCAGCAAATATCTGACAATAAATTCATCTCGTTTTGTACAATAGGGTTACGTAAAGCTTGCTAATATGTATTAACGTCATTCTAAGTCGAAACGGAGAATAGTTTTCCAGTGCATATATGCTCTATATGAGGTGTACAATGACACTTGCTAGAGCTTGATCCAAGTCCCACGTAAGATAGTATTATTAGGAAAGAAGGATAGAAAGACTGATACACCCTGGACAGATTTAACTACCACCCCAAGTACAGATGTCAATCGTTCACGACAAGTTTTGTTACCTTTGCATTGTACGAGGTGTTGCGATTTAGGTCCGGGAATTTAATCATAACTGAGGTCGACAGCTGTACGCAAGTTTGTGCAAAAAGTTCATAAGACTGGTATGCTAGTGGTCAACACTCATGGTCCCCTTCGTCGTACGGTGCGCACAGATGAGAATGTGGCTGCTCGGCATCGATCTCAACAGCTCAAGAGTTCACGCACTAGGTTAGGTAAAAGTGACTGGCGTATGCCACACGTAGGCCGAAATCGGCCCATTGTGATACCACATGGATCATATTACCTTGATCCGCTACCTGAGAACCAACCGGTACTTCTGATGAGGCGATGGAGTTGAGCTATTCTTAAGTCTGCTAGCACAGTTAAGTTTTTCTAGAAGGGCGCGCCGGAGTTGATCCTCCTGCGATTCGCAATTGAAGTCATTGGAAGGTATCCCTAGTCTGATGGCGTGTTTTCCAATGATGCAGTGACCTGTAATGACATCCACTAGAGTGCTTAAGATTGTCCTTTTGGTTGCCACTAGGTCCCTGGTTCGTCCTAGGTTTTTAATTTGTGGGTTACCGCAGCCAGGCTGTCCGTGGGCCTTATGACCGCTATATACAGCCAGTGCGTAATACTTTGTTGGAGACCCCACGTTTTGCCCACCACTTTCTTACAGCTGTAAAGGGCAGTGGTTGCTTTCTTAACACGATCGAGAATGTTGGGTTTCCAATTCAGCCTCCTGTCAAGGACTAAGCCTAGGTACTTGGCCTGATCTTTGATTATTAGATGGGTTCCACCCAATTATTGTAAACAGTAGTCAATCAGTCTTCTTGGGCTTAAGCCCAAGTCCACAGTACTGCGTCCAGGTTTCTACTGTATGTAATGCACCCTGCGTTAGATCGCTTAGAGTACTGGGAAATTTTCCTGTGACAATACCAATGCCATCTAGATAGCCGGTCACAGCGTACCCTTCCTGTTCTAGCAACAGTAGCAGTTCATTGACTACCACGTTCCAGAGGAGGGGGGAGAATACTCCACCCTGTGGTGTGCCTCTGCTGACCATTCTAGTTGAAACGGCACCTATGAAGTTGGCTTTGACGTCGTACCAGTTCTATCACTGATTCCGTAACACCCAGATCAATCAGCGCTTGGGTGACGGCCCATAGTTCAACATTGTTAAAGGCGCCCTCAATACCGAAAAAGGCCACTAGGGTATATTCCTTGTGTTCCAGTGACCTTTCTGTGACGCTAGTGAGTGGAGTGCTATTCCCACCGATCTGCCGTTATTGCAGGCTTGTTGGTTCTCCGACAGCCTTCCGAAGCTGTAGCTGTGTCTAATGTGTGCATCTGTAATATTCTCTAGAGTTTTAGGAAAAAAAGATGTAAGGCTAATAGGTCTCAAATCCTGTGCATACGTGTGGGAGATTTCGCCTGCCTTAGGTATGAAAATGACATTGGTTTCCTTTCACCTGCTTGGGATGCAGAATAATGAAGGGCAGCTTTGAAAAATTACTATAAGCCAGGGAAGAATAAGATCTGCCACCTTATGGAGCTCCGCTGGTATGAACCAATCCGGGCGTTGAGACTTGTATGACACAAAGCCCAAAGGACAATATTGTTTTTTGTGGCAAGATTGCGAGTTAGCTCCTAGAAGGACACTCTCGGTTCGATATCATGAAGAAGGATCGTAGCCGATACACTACAAGTACTGCCCGGAAAGTGTGTGTTCAGGATGATCTCCATTAAGTGACTTGGATTATAAGGGGCCGTAGCTAAAACTTTCCTTAATCTTGAGGCCTCGGAAGCCACTTTAATATTCTCACCGTAGTTCCCCCAAGATTGCCTTTTGGCCTTTCTAGTCGCTGCTTTAGAGGATTTGAGCGCTTCTTTATAGGATTCCCAGTCTTTTGCAAGCGAGTAAATTTTACTTTCTGCTCTCTTTCCTAAGGGGTGTAAGCCCCCCCCCCCCCCCCCCCCCACCAGGAGGGCTTGACTTTTCCTCTGAGGGTGCTGATGATTTGGATAGTGCTCTATTGAGAGTTACTGTCAATTCATTAAATTAGGGGTAGGGCGCTTGGCCCCTAAGTGGGGCTCAACATAGGTTCTCTATTTGTGCCACTCTTCCTTGTAGTTCCTAAAACGAGTTTGGGCAATGGCGTGACTGGTTAGGTTGAACAACTCTGCAACGATGAATGAAATTTAAACCACGAATTTCCAGTTTTTTAACAACTTTCAATTCACATTATGACACAAACTTGCCCCACCTTGTATTAGAATTTGTTATATTACTTCCAACTCTTAAGTCGTTAAGTCAAACATTTCCTGGACCTTAGTAGGTATTCTGAGGATAAGTTTGTTCCATACCTTTTTCTTTGTTGGCGTTACAGCCTACGAAGGACAAGAGCCAACCTTCTTTCAGTCATCCATGTTGTGGGATTGATTTTTCACACAGGCGAAAGGGAGCTACAATATAGTGCCATCAGGCGAGAAGCAAGTTATACTACGGAGAGTTTTGCCAGTACCCCGCCGAGGAGGTACGCCGAATGCAATTCGATTCGAATATACATTTTAGCAAATTACATAAAGGTATCTTTATCGAAAGTCTCACTGTGTTGTTCGTCTTTTTGTCGAAACCGGGGATACATTCGACGCATTCAACGTGACTAAGCTAGAGATGGCTACATTTTCGACACGTATGCTTCCATAGCTGCCGTTGTTGCCTATTCTTTAAATATAGATATTATGGGTTCTACTTTAATCATGCAATCAGATAAAGGTGCTCATAAGCTATATTTAGAGTGTCAAGCTAGCTGCCTGCACTTTATTAATTCATGTGCCGTCACACGACTTGCCACGCAATCAGTCGTAGAGTGTCAATTATCTTTGTTTAATCATCGGATGCAGTTTACTGATAAGCTGTATGTTTATTTAAAGTCGTCACATTTGTTTATTTACTGTCTCAAGCTATGTATGTCTCCCCTTGTACTGCCGGAAAGTAGCAGACACCAGAAGTGATAGCGGAAATCACTATCTAGTTATCTAGATAGACGGTAAGTAATTCCAAGACGTAAGATTTCTAGATAAATACATACAGTTCCCGCGATTACTATTGTGACAGTCAACACTGACAGGTAGAAAGTCTAGACCAGAGAGCCGATCCGAATTGATCATCCATCGCAGCAAGGACCTTTACGTTCGTAATGAGATTGCTTACTAGCTGCTTCTGCAGTATAGCCAAACATCCATATTGGAATTTAATTTCATATAGCTTAAATTCACAGTCCGTAAGTACTCCGTTCTTACTTACTTATCAGGCCAGTGATCCATGGAGGATCTGAGCCTGAGCTATAGCTGCCTTCCATCCTTGACGGTCCCGGGCACGCTGCTTCCAGTTGTCAAGACCAAGATGTCTTACATCCGCGATTACTTGGTCTTTATACCGGAGGTTCGGTCTTCCTCTTCTTCTCGAACCAGGAGGCTCGGAGTCGAAGACCCTCTTAGCTGGAGCGTTGATGTCCATGCGCTCGATGTGGCCGAGCCAGTGTAGTCGACGGATCCTTGCCTTCCGGACTACATCCACATCTTGGTACAGCTCGTAGAGTTAGCGGTTGTGTCTTCTCCTCCATTCACCTTCCTCACAGACCGGACCAAATATCCGGCGCAGAATTTTTCTTTCGAAAGAACCCAAAATCAGCTCCGCCGTCCTGCTTATCGTCCAGCTTTCGGCTCCGTACAGCAAGACCGGCAGTATGAGCGTTTTGTAAAGCATGACTTTGGTCTTTTGAGTGAAGAGTTTTGACCCCAGCTGTTTGGACAAGCCGAAGTAGCAGCGGTTGCCAAGGGTGATGTTATGCCGGATCTCCACTGTGGTGTCATTTGTGGAATTGTCGTTTGCCTCGAGGTAGACTAACTCCCCAACTACCTCGAAATTGTAGCTGTCAATTGTTATATTTTGTCCCAGGTGGTGGGCGACGGATTGGCTTTTGTCTCTACATATCAAGTAATAAGAACTTTCAGACAAAAATTACAGACTATTTGGGCTAACTTTCGTATCTGCATATGACACTGAACGTGTCACCTCCCAACCTGTTGGCCAACCATTTAATTTCAATAACAGGCAACTTCAAAGTTTCACAACGAAATTTTGCATAAAGATTGGTGTGAAGAGCTCGGCCCATACCTTCAATGATCAGCAAATCAATCTCGTTCTTTTCTATTGCGTTATTTAGCTCCGGCGTTAAATGTCGCAAATCTAGGCACGGTCCTTTCTGACCATTGGCATAGACTCACTAGAAGCTGCCCATTTCGAAGAGCCTGACCTATTATATCACAGTAGCAACTGCATCTTTGCAGAATTTCTTCTAGTTCCTTATACGTTACGTCATTCAAGGCGGGCTCAGTGTTGGCACACAGAAGGATTTTAGTACTTCGTTTTAGAAGCTCTCGTGTCAGGGGCAGAATACCCAGAACTATATCGGCACCACTATTATCGACGAATATTACTGCACATTTGTGGGCTGACTTTTGAACTCGCTCCAATCATTGATTCAAGTCATCAAATAACCACGGTCGCTTTTGAATTTTCTTCAAAGCACCGTCGAGGCCAAAATTTTTGTCGTTTTTCAAAATATCTGAAACTGCTTTCGCGCCCCAGTCGAATATGTTGCCAGCTAAAACGACTTTAATTAATTCTATCCATCTCTGATCCTCCTTCAGGCTGTCGATTTCTTTCAACCTGGATTCAAAATGTTTGATAGAAGCCTCATTTTCCTCAGCTTTTTGTTTCAGCCATGGGTCTTCAAATCCATACAGTCTTAATGTCGTTTCATTTAATTCTAATAATTCCCTATTGCTAAGAGGTTCATTGCTATCTAATGAGTTCCTGAAATTTTCAATTTTCGTCTTGTATGCTTTTCGGAAACGCCCTTTCTTCAGATGTCCTGTCTAAATCCTTTTGACTGCCTGCAGCTTGCGTTGCGTATTGATCGATCATGGCGTCAAACCTGCTGAACCAGTAATCTGCGGCTTCGGCGTCCTTGCTTAGATCAAATGTATCTGGATTGTAGGATAGGTTAGGTTGACGTGGTAGGCATAAGCCACACTTAGGCCGAAACCGGCCCATTATGATACCACCTGGATCAGGTTACCCTGATCCGCTACCTGGGAACCAACCGGTGCTTCTAATAAGGCGGTGGAGTTGAGCTATTTTTCGGTTTGCTAGCTCACTCAGATTGTCGAAGAAGGGCGCGCCAAGGTAAATCCTCCTGCGATTCGCAAAAGAGGGACATGAGCAGAGGAGGTGGTGTATTGATTCCTCCTCCTCCTCGTCCATGCAGCCGCGACAGAAGTTTTTTTTTCAATTCAATTCAATTCAATTCAATTTATTTCATTTCATTTCAATTTCATTACAATTTCATTACATTTTAGTTCAGTCGGTTTTAAAATCAGTTTACAATACATTATATCATTCTCAGTACAATAGTAATATACTTTACATTGTTTCATTAAGGAAATTAAGTGAATTATTTTTATGAATTATTTAGCCATGAATTATACCTATGTATATCGAAATGAGAGTTAGTTGAAGCACTTAGTGGGGATGACCCCAGTTTAAAGTGCGCTGGACTGATTATCATGTTCGTTATAGGAGCGGCGAGTACAAGAGACGTGAGAGAAGAGAAAAAAAAAAAACAAAAGATCCGAAAAAAGTGAAGTAAAGCTGAAGTTACGAGATGGTTCGGCTGGCAAGTTATGAATTTGAGAATGGGTTATAGTTAGTTATATTAATATGTATTTATCAAGCAGTAATTTGTTATGTTAATATTAAAAAGAGATCCTCTACACCTGATCTGGTTAATAGCCAGTCTTTTAGGTTTTTAAGGAACCTATAGGTCCCAACACTATTGCGTATATAACTGGGAAGTCTGTTGTATAAGTGTGGTGCTGCAATAGTAATACTGCGTCGAAAGTATTCTGTTCTAGCTCTTGGAATTGCGACTTTATTTGCTGCTCTAAGAGAATAAGTTATGCCATTTCCCATTAAGTTGTTGTAACCACTTCTCATGTAGAATATTCTTAGAACCTTATAGACGTATAAATGTCTAAGTGGCAGTGCTTTGATTCGTTTAAATAATGGAAAAGATGGCTCCCATCTAGATTTAAATAGCATTAGTCTGATTATTTTTTTTTGAGCTATGATGAGAGGTTGCAGATTGCTAACGTATGCACTACCCCAGCAAGAGATACCGTATTCTAAGCGAGAATTGACCAATGCATAATAGACTGAGGTAATTAAATTTTGCGGCACTAGTTTACGTAGGTAAAATATTCTATTTAAGGCAATATATAGATTTTTTTTGACATTTTGGATGTGCGATTTCCAATTAAGTTTGCAGTCTATGGTCACTCCTAAATACTTATATTCAGAAACCGATTCTAGCTGCCAACAGGAATCGTTGCAGTTGGAACGATCGCAGTTTGTGTCATGTAGACCAACTCCTAGGATAGACAGTTCGTTCGTAAGAGAGAAGCACATTATTTTAGATTTGCGGCTTAATACCATACTGTGTGATGTGAGCCAACGTACCAAGATATCTAAATCAAAATTCATTTGGATTTTTAGATTTTCAAGAGAAGAAGTGGAATACGACAAAACCAGATCATCCGCAAAAGCGATAATGTGCCCCTTCAGCGGAAGATTAAATATAGAATTTATATATATAAGGAAAAGCAGTGGTCCCAGTACTGAGCCTTGGGGGACCCCTGAATCCGGACAGGAAATTCGATCACTCAAGGTAGCATTCACACGGACAACCTGTATTCTATTTTTTAGATATGATGAAACCCAGTTTAAGATGGTACCCCTGGAACCATATTGACGAAGTATCCTCAACAACAATTTGTGATTGACAAGATCAAATGCTTTCGTCAAATCAAGGAACAGGGCAGCCGTACTGTTGCCTTTATCTATTCCTTGATTTATATTTTCCAAAAAAGCTTGAATGGCATCCTCGGTAGATTTCCCTTTCCGAAAACCAAATTGGGATGTGCTAAGTATTCCGTATTTATTGCAAAATTTTACCATTCTTTTACTAATTATTTTTTCGAAAATTTTGGAAAAGACGGGGAGCAAAGATATTGGTCTGTAATTATTAGGGTCACATTTATCACCTTTTTTATGTATGGGAATAATTACTGCTGTTTTCAAATATTCTGGAAATATACCGTTATCAAAACTAAAGTTTATGAGATATGCTAAGGGTTTAACTATCCATTTATTAATCTTTTTTATGACAATCGTACTTATACCATCAATTCCGCTTGAACTCTTGGATGTCAGATTTGATATTACTTTCAGCACTTCGGCTTCAGTTACTATATCAAGGACCCCCACCTGATTATCTACCTTGGCGTGGTGTGGGGGCTTTTCACCAAAGGATAATCGCCCCCGTCATCCCCTTTTCACCAATGCAAATCCCATCCCACTCCACTTATCCTATCACACTCCTATCCTGAATATCCAATCCCCATCCCCTGGGCTGGACATAAGGTGTTAATCGAACCGTGCCGAGATGTCGACCAGGCTGAGAGCCCAGACCAAAAATAGCTCAGTCGCAAACGGTGTATCCGGATACCTGGCGCCCTCCGGATCAGCTAGCCTTACCTGGGTATTGCGGATCTCTGCCCAGGTGGACATATATTTCTCCGCAACTCGTGGGTACCAAATGTACAATAACAAAAATAAAAACAACAATGAGTCCGGATCTCATAAAAAACCGGAAGGGGAGGAAATCCCCTCTACATCAAATGCGGTTAATACTCCGATCGGAGAATCGACAAACCGCTCCGTTAAGTTGTCGGCAAGTAAAGCTGACAACAGAAAAATAAACCCATCGTCCAAGGCCTATAAAGACCAAAAGGCGGCCTTGAGAATCTTAAAACGATGGGGCCATAACACCGACCTAACGGAAAAAGAAAAAGAGTCGGTAGCCTGGGCTACAGGAATCCTGGCCCAGGGAAAAGCAAAGGCCAAGAGGCCCAGATCGTCCCCCGAGGAACCAAAGCGGGAGGCTAAGAAGGTCAGGCTGGGAACACTGGCCAAGCCATCAAAGCCTTTCGGTGAGGTTGCGAGGGAGTGCCTGACGGTAGCTATCATTGATGACAGCGATCCGGACGGAAAAATGACGACCGAAAAATGGAAGGATGTCGACCATGCACTATCGGCAAACTTCCTCAAAATCATGAGAAAGAACCCTGGACCACCGCCCATCTGTGATGACGCCGGATGGTATCAAGGCAGGGTTAAACTGATAAGCTGTGCCGATGAAAGATCGGTTGATCTTTTAAAGGCCACAGTTATCGAAATGGGGGAAATATGGGAGGGAGCCAGGCTCAAGGTCGTCACCAAGGACCAGATCCCGAAACGACCGAGAGCTAGATGCTGGATCCCGCTGGCACCAGACAACCCCCTCGAAATTCTTGAGACCATAAACCTCTGTAATCCCAATCTCCCAACAAGAGATTGGAGGGTCGCGAAGCTGGAGGAACCAAAGGACCGATCTAGACAGGCAGTTCTTGTGCTGAATAGTGAAGCCCTGGAACCTCTGGCCCAATGTGACCATTACATCAGGTTTGGTTTCAAGAAGATCAAACTTAATATTTACAAAAAGGATGAGGAAATGCCACCATCCGGCAACGAAACCACGGCCAACACCGAGGTCAATGTAGACAGCTCAATGGAGCAGGAATCCCCCATCCCCTCGGGGAGCAAGGGCCCCGCGCCGATTGAAGCTGAAATTACAGCAACATTCCTGGTCAACAAGGACCAAGAATCGCTGCTCGACTCCGGAAGCGAAGACTATTCTACCAGCTCGCCGATGGAAGACGATCTTCTAGACCTAAATCTAGAAGATCTCGACACCACCGTGGTGGAGGTCAATCGAATTGATAACAGCCATGATGCTGAGATTAATTCAGATTAACCTCCATCACTCGAAAGCGGCTACCGCTAACCTTCTCCTCAGGCTGGCCAAAGGGGAAGAGGACATAGCCTTAATCCAGGAACCTTGGGTTCATGAACACAAGGTTCGTGGATTGAGAAATCCAGCCTACAACATTTTTACATCACAAAAAGAAGGTAAGCCCCGGACTTGCATACTTGCAAAGAAATCCATAAACGCTTACCTTCTTCCTAATTACAGCTCCCCAGACACCACGGTGATTGCCGTAGAATCACCCGGGAACAAGCTATGGATAGCCTCTGCATACATGGCGCAAGACGAATCCATCCCATCGGACGAGATAAAAAGGCTGGTGAGAGACTCGCCAAACCACCAAGCTGGACTCCTCATTGGGGCTGACGCGAATGCGCATCACACCCTGTGGGGTAGCAGCGACATAAATGAAAGAGGTGAGTGGCTTATTGAATTCATTCTTACCTCTGATCTTAATATATGCAACAAGGGTCATGTACCCACTTTTGTTACAAAAAATCGAAGGGAGGTACTAGACATAACTCTAGCATCTCCCTCTCTCATTGACAAAATAAGAGAATGGAAAGTTTCTGAGGAACACTCCTTCTCAGACCACCGCTACTTGGTTTTCAACCTAGCCTTCATGGTCCCAACCCCAATCGACTCTTCATGTAACCCAAGAAGAATCGATTGGGAGCGCTATAGAGCCCTTGTTGGCAACTCTGTAGTAAGCAGGACCCCCGATCACCCGCGGTCCACGGTAGACATAGATAATATGGTTGACATTTTAACAACTACCTTGGGCAACGCACGGGTCAACAGCTGCGCAAGCCACAAATCGAGGAAAAACTCTTATCCCTCGTGGTGGAACGCAAACC
Organism: Eumerus sabulonum; assembly: GCA_951905685.1. Taxonomy (NCBI): domain Eukaryota; kingdom Metazoa; phylum Arthropoda; class Insecta; order Diptera; family Syrphidae; genus Eumerus; species Eumerus sabulonum. The sequence goes on from OX645063.1 coordinate 22,630,180, forward strand.
TAAGCAAGCTCCGTAAAAACTGTCGAAAACTCTTTAACAAAGCAAAGAGTACTAGGAACGATAGTGACTGGAGCCTATATAAAGCTTCACTCAGAACTTACAAACAAACTCTGAGGAAAGAGCAAAGGCTATCCTGGAAACTTTTCTGTAACAATATGGAAAAAATTTCAGACGCCTACAGATTGAGGAAAATACTCTCGAAAGATCCACAATTCCCAAGCTACCTTACAGCTAACGGAGTCTGGACAGCATCTGAAGAAGAAACTCTAAACCTTCTTCTCAATACGCACTTCCCAGGATGCCATGAATCGCAGGTTTCACCGCAGCCGCAAGGAACCCACTTTTCATCCGCATTAATGGGAAATTTCGAACACATCATCTCCAGAGAGAAAATAATATGGGCGCTAAAAAGCTTCAAGCCCTATAAATCGCCAGGTCCGGATGGAATTTACCCGGTCGAACTTACACAAACCATGGAATGGACTATACCATGGCTAGAGATAATCTTCAAAGGATGCCTAGCTTGGAGTCACATTCCAGACAAGTGGAAGTGCGCAAAGGTGCTTTTCATTCCTAAGGCCGGCAGAAACTCTCACACTACCCCCAAGGATCTAAGGCCTATATGTCTATCATCCTTTGCACTAAAAACCTTGGAAAGGATGGTAGACCTATATATACGCCATAACTTGGATCCGCCCCTAATTTCTAGGGCACAGCATGCCTACGTTAAGGGTAGATCTATCGAAACAGCCTTGCACACCCTAGTGAGGAAAATCGAAAGATCAATCCATCTTAAAGAATACACTTTAACAGCCTTCCTAGATATAGAGGGCGCCTTTAACAACGTCATTCCGGAAGCAATAACGGAAGGGTTGGAAAAGCTAAAGGTGGAGAAGACTCTCGTAGAGTGGATCAGCGAACTACTATCAACACGCAAGATTCACTCGAAATGGGGTAACCAGGCAATCACCAGAGTGGTTACCAGGGGAACCCCGCAAGGAGGGGTTCTCTCACCTCTCCTCTGGAATGTAGTTATAAATGAGCTACTAATTAAACTGGAGGAAGAAGGCCTGGACGTTACTGCCTACGCGGATGACGTTGCCATTTCAATCTCAGGTAAATACCTATCGACACTGAATGACCGTATGCAAACGGCATTCTCAATTCTTTGCAAATGGGCGCATAGCAAAGGGCTCAGGGTTAATCCCCAGAAAACGGAGCTCGTGCTATTCACCAAAAAGCATAAAATTCCGGAGCACTGCCCTATCACTTTGCTTGATACCAGATTAAACTACTCCTCCAGTGCCAAATTCCTTGGCATCATACTGGACAGGAAATTAACCTGGAAAATCAACACAATCGAAAGAGCCAAAAAAGCAACAATAGCTCTCTATTCATGCAAGAAAGCCATAGGGAAAAAATGGGGGTTCAATCCCAAGATTACTCTATGGCTCTATACCACGGTCGTTAGACCCACATTAATGTATGGAGCGACTGTCTGGTGGACAGCACTGGACAAGACAACATACCTCAAACAATTCGAGAAGGTACAAAGGCTGGCGTGTTTATGCATTACCGGGGCCCTCAGGTCCACCCCGACGGCTGCACTTAACATGATACTCGACCTTACACCACTCGATATTTTCGGCAAGCAAATTGCCACACAAACGGCCATTAGACTTAAAGCCAACTCGAACTGGAAGAGCTACGTCTTTGGCCACTCCTCGATCCTGATTAACAGGTCAACCATCGCAGAAAACCTAGACCTCACAAAGCCCACCACAGTCTTGGATAAAAACTTCATAACGTTATACCCGGACAGACAGAACTGGACTCGTCAGACTCAACCTCGTAAAGGCTGCATAGATTTCTATACTGACGGGTCTAAAACCAAGGACGGGGTGGGCAGTGGGGTATTCTGCAAACAACTTAAGCTAAACAAAGCGATAAAACTACCTAATCACTGCAGCGTTTTCCAGGCGGAACTGTTGGCAATAAAAGAGGCTCTGTCCTGGCTGAAGTGGAACGTGATATCCACCACGGACATCCGTATTCTCACGGATAGCCAAGCGGCCTTAAAGTCGCTGGAGTCCTATGTGTACACATCAAAAACCAGCCTCGACTGTCGCCTATCTCTTAATGAGATGGCTGAACAGTTCAACATACAACTTATATGGGTACCGGGACACAGCGACATCACCGGAAATGAAAGAGCCGACAGACTCGCCAAAAAAGGAACGACGCTACAAACAACTGTGGTCTGCGAGGGTATACCCTTCGCAACCATCAAATACAATCTCAATACCCTCGCCAGGGCCGAGACGAACCGGAGATGGACTCAGGGACACACCTGCCTCATCACCAGGCAAATCTGGCCCCGGCTCGATAGTCAACGGACTAGGAGTATTATCTCCCTAAATAGAACTGACATCTATAAAGTCATAGGTGTCATCACAGGACACTGCCTTATTGGCAGTCACGCGCAAAAACTAGGTATCACTCCGAATGACTTTTGTAGGAGCTGTTTAGACGAGGAGGAGGTCGAATCCATTCATCACCTTCTCTGCGCCTGCCCAGCATTCTGCACAGTCAGGAAACGATACCTAGGATCATACCTCCTCAACGATCTGACCGAAGTTCAGCAAGTGGGGATATCTAATCTTCTTAAATTCTTAAGAAGCACAAAATGGTTCCACGAATAGGGGGCTAAGCCCCCTCGTAGCTGCACAACGGGCCTCCTTGGCCTATGTGTGTTCTTCCCATCTCTGGGAAGGCTACGGTCTTACCTACCTACCTACCTACTATATCAAGGAAGAATGTAGGTAGAATTTCATTTTGAAGGAAGGTTTCATGGTAGTTATATTCAGGGTAATGAGTGGAAGTAGGTCTATGACACTCAGACACATTTTTAAAAAATATATTAAATTTATTTGCTGTTTCAATATCACTTTCTGTTGAAGTATGTTCTGAAAAAAATATGTGCTTTAATCCGTTTTCTGTAAACTTTTTACCTAATAAAATGTTTATAGTATTCCATTGTTGTCTAGGATTAAATCTATTATCACTAAATATTTATTTTTTTTTTTTTTTTTTTTTTTTTTTTTTTTTTTTTTGTAGTAGGCTTCTTTTTTCTTGGAGGGCATGGGCTCGGACATACAGGGTAAAGTTGTTGATTGCTCTCAACCTGGCGAGATGCCAGCAACGATCCCTGTTTAAATGCCCGGGTCAAGTTGACATACGGCCTCCTCGCGGCGCCCTCTGGATAGCCTCTTCAACAACCGTTGGGAGGTGAACAAACGTATGCAGCGAAGAAAACCCCGACCAGAATGGCGGTTGTGCGGCGGGCTAACAATCCGCCCACGTAAAAAAACCCAAGTTATGAATGAGCAAGATGCCTCGGATATACGGACGGATACTCGACGACGACAACGCACGAAAAAGGAACACGATTTGCGAGTATGCTCCTGGAATGTCAGAACCCTGTACACTCCCGGAGCTGCTCATAAACTAGAAGGAATCCTCACGCAGTACAAGGCGGATATTACTGCGGTCCAGGAAATACGCTGGATAGGAAACGGTATGATTAGGAAGAAAAATTGCGACATTTATTACAGCTGTCACAAAAGGTTGCACTTACTGGGATGCGGATTCGTCGTGGGAAAGCGGTTAAGGTCGAAGGTCATCGACTTTAAACCTATAAGTGATCGCCTGGCTGTGATCCGCATCAGAGGCAGATTTTATAACATTAGCCTTATATGTGCACACGCCCCTACCGACGAGGCTGAAGACCCTATCAAGGAGGACTTCTATGACCTCCTGGACAACGCCTACGGAGCTTGTCCGGAGTACGATGTAAAAATCGTGCTCGGGGACTTCAACGCCAAAATCGGAAAGGAAAACACCCTTGGCGGAGTGATCGGAAAGCACAGCCTCCACGATACAACAACAGATAACGGCTTCCGACTCGCTGACTTTGCGACAGCTCGTAATGCGGTGATAAGTAGCACAAGATTCCCTCGCAAGCGAATCCACACAGCAACCTGGCGATCTCCGGACGGTCGAACCGCCAACCAAATCGACCATGTGCTCATTGACGCAAGGCACGCGTCAAACATCCTGGATGTGCGAACATTCAGAGGGGCAAATGTCGACTCTGACCACTTCCTCGTAGCAGCAAGATTCAGAGCTCGACTGTCCAATGTCAGAAAGCTGCACCAGCCCATCAGGAGGAGGTTCGACATTGGGCGCCTGAGCACACCGGAGGTTGCCAGAGTCTACAGGGAGCAGCTGAGCGAAAGACTCTACGGTATGCCTACGTCAAACACAAATGCCAATAATATGTGGCTGCATTGCCGCTCAGCCATTCAGGAAGTAGCCGAAACCACCTTAGGATACCTACCACCCCCGACAAGAAACCCGTGGTATGATGGCGAGTGTGAGCAGAAAAAGGCAGCAACCGACGAGGCGTACCAAAAGGCGCTGCAGAGGAAAACCAGGGCAGCGCGAGAAGAGTACCGAGCCAGAAGAAGGGAGGAGAAGAAACTACTGCGACAAAAGAAAAGAATCTTCGCAGCCTCCCAGCTCAAGGATATCGAGGAGTCTAGGGATAAACATAAAACACGAGCCTTTTACAAGAAAGCCAAAGGCCTTGCAGGAGGCTTCAAAAAGGGCACCCTGGCTCTTCGAAACTGCGAGGGTAATCTTGTCACCGACCCGCAGGGAATAGTGGATGTATTTAAGCAGCACTTCCAGCAGCTGCTTAACGAGCATGACCAAGAGAGAGTGGTAGGGACTGAGGAAATCCCAACTCCAGCCGCTGAAGTAGTCCTCCCACCCAGCATAGAAGAAGTCGGCACAGCTATTCAGAAGCTGAAGAACAACAAGGCCGCAGGCTCAGATGGCTTGCCATCAGAGCTCTTCAAGGCTGGCGGCGATGTTCTGGTAGGGAGCATGCACCAGATCATCTGCAGAATTTGGGAAGATGAGAGCATGCCCGACGACTGGAATACCAGCTCTATATGCCCCATCCACAAAAAAGGCGATCCTACCTCTTGTAAGAACTATAGAGGTATATCCCTGCTCAATGTCGCATACAAGATCCTGTCCAGCGTATTGTGTGAACGTCTAAAACCATTTTGCACCGCACTAATCGGCAGCTACCAGTGCGGCTTCCGGCCCGGCAAATCAACTATAGACCAAATTTTCACACTTCGACAAATCCTGGAAAAGACCAACGAGTTTCAAATCGATACACACCATCTTTTCATCGATTTCAAAGCCGCATACGACAGCATTCATCGTGAAGCACTGTTTGGGGCGATGGCCGAATTCGGGATCCCGGTAAAACTGATCCAGTTGTGTCGCGCCACGCTAAAAAACACGCGATGCACCGTGCAACTCGGTTCTAGGACCTCGGAACCATTCGAAACATGCACCGGATTTCGGCAAGGAGATGCGCTGTCATGTGACTTCTTCAACCTGGTGCTGGAGCAGATAGTGCGACGGGCAGGCGTCAACAGGGAAGGCACTATCTTTTACAAGTCCATCCAGCTGCTAGGATACGCGGATGATATCGACATCATCGCGTGTTCTCGCCGTGGCATTGTGGAAGCATTCACGGCGATTGAAGAACAGGCGAAACGAATTGGCCTTAAGATCAATGAGGACAAAACGAAATACATGCTGTCAAGCAAAAACCAATCCGTCGCTCACCACCTGGGACAAAACATAACAATTGACAGCTACAATTTCGAGGTAGTTAAGGAGTTTGTCTACCTCGGGGCAAACGTAAATTCCACAAATGACACCACAGTGGAGATCCGGCGTAGAATCGCCCTTGGCAACCGCTGCTACTTCGGCTTGTCCAAACAACTGGGGTCAAAACTCCTCACTCGAAAGACCAAAGTCATGCTTTACAAAACGCTCATTCTGCCAGTCTTGCTGTACGGAGCCGAAAGCTGGACGATAAGCAGGACAGCGGAGCTGATTTTGGGTTCTTTCGAAAGAAAAATTCTGCGCCGGATATTTGGTCCTGTCTGTGAGGAAGGTGAATGGAGAAGAAGACACAACCGCGAACTCTACGAGCTGTACCAAGATGTGGATGTAGTCCGGAAAGCAAGGACCCGTCGACTACACTGGCTCGGCCACATCGAGCGCATGGACATCAACGCTCCAGCTAAGAGGGTCTTCGACTCAGAGCCTCCTGGTTCGAGAAGAAGAGGAAGACCGAACCTCCGGTATAAAGACCAAGTAATCGCGGATGTAAGACATCTTGGTCTTGACAACTGGAAGCAGCGTGCCCGGGACCGTCAAGGATGGAAGGCAGCTATAGCTCAGGCTCAGATCCTCCATGGATCGCAGGCCTGATAAGTAAGTAAGTTCTTTTTTCTTACTTATTTCATTGTTAATGTCCTTTTGCATTTGTATATAAGTATTTCTTATGTGTGATAGGTGCAGATTTTTTTTATTCCTAATGTAATACATATTTTTAGTATATATTTTTTCACAAAGATTGTTTGTAATCCACGGTTTTATTTTTTTGTATTTGCGATGTTGTTTTAAGGATTTACAGGAGGAAATATGACCTAAAAGAGTATTTAGGAAGCTAGTAAAAGCAGATGAAGGGCAGCTACAGCCGTATACATCAAACCATGTTTCAATAGAGAGACGCTCATTCAGATTTACGTAGTTAATTTTTTGATGTATTTGTGTTTCCCTATTTACATTCAGTTTGTTAGAGTAATTAAATATATCTGCAATGCACATACCAATGGCAAAATGATCGGTTATCTCCCATTCGAGCACGAATGGGCGAATGCTATCACAGTTCCTAGTTCGAATAAATATATGGTCAATGCAAGACTTTGTGGTTGAGGTTACTCTCGTAGGTATATTTATTAATGATTCAAAACCCAATGATGACAAAAGAAGCAAATATCGATCGCAGCTAGAAGAGAAACCCAGTATATCAATATCACCAGATCACCAACAACACAAATATTGCGGCCGCTCATTCCGGTAATAAGATCTTCGATATCTTTTAAGAATATATCTTGATGAATAGATTGAAGTCGATATATGCAAACAATGTCAATGAAAAAATGATTATTTAGTTTGAGTTTTACCACAATACTATCCGCACTAACCAAATCAGGTGCTTTAACATCCATAACCACTATATTCTCTTGGATAAATATTGCAATACCACCTGAGGGGTAGTTACCATTACATTCCGCATATAAATTATAGCCCGGAATATTAAAATTGCATAACTCATGGTCAAAAATCCAAATTTCAGACAGAACTATTATTTCAGGAAATACTTTAAAAGAATTATTTAAATACAGACAAAAGCTATCAAAATTTTTCCTCATACTTCTGATATTTTGGTGGAGGACTGTAAAATCATTTGAGGAAGAATTAAAACAATTGCTAACAAAGACATTACTACTTGAATAGCTACTACATAGGTCATTTAATTCATTGTGTTGGGGAAACATTATAATATGTAACAATTAACACAAAAGGAGACACTTATAAATGATCTAGATCATCGATACACTCAATGAATTTAATTTCCCTACCAGCAGCTTTACGCATCATGATTTTGCCATTTCGCACCCAGAGAAATTCATATTTTTGTTTTTTTTTTTTTGCAGCCTTCGCCTCTTTCAGCAACATCTTCATTTCAGGTGAGAGCCAGTCGTTGATGTATATGTTTCCTTTGTAGGAAGCAAAACATTTTTCTGCTTTGATCGGTGCCTTCCTTGCGTATGACGCAGCCAGGATTTTCTCCTTCACTCTCCTCGTACAGAACTGCACAATCACCGTCCTCGTTGTTTCACCTTTGCTCTTCTTTCGATAGCATATGTCGACGTCATTGTCAGTTATTTGTACGCCGACGCCCTGGTTGATGACTTGGATAGTTGTTTCCCGAAGATTTTCATTTTCCACTAGAGGTACTTCGCGCAGTTCTAAGTATTTCGAGTGAGACAAGTAATCAGCATTTGCGAGTCTCTCTTTCACTGTTTTTAGTTCAGCCTTGAGCGTTTCATTTTCCTTTAGAATTTGTGATAGCATTTGAGTCGTTTTTTCAAGCCCGGTGATTTGTTGTTGCATGAGGTCAAATGTTTTAACTGTGTTCTCCAGCGTTTTTTTGATTTCTGCAACGTTGAGGTGAATACCCTCTAGAGTTATTTTGTTGTCAGCGTCTGCGTAATCGTCACTTTTCACACACGATGACACCGACAGCCTACGCGGATTGTTTCTCTTTTTTTGTAAGCAATTTTCACATGACCACGGTTTTTTTGACTTTGTGATAAACTCGACGTCTGTGGGTTTTAACTTAACACAATCCGCATGCATAAGGAGTTCACAATCACAACACTTAATGTAGCAAACATCTCTACCGAGTCTTAAGGAACAAATTTTGCAATTCATTGTTTAATTTTGTTTTTGTTTCTAATCACTCTCGAAACACGTCTTAACACGTCTACCGCTTCAATGTTTACTTACCAAGTCATTGTAGGGTAGCCCCAGTCTGGCGGCGTGTTTTCCAATGGTGCAGTGACGTGTAATGACACCCACTAGAGTGCTTAAGGTTGCCCTTTTGGTTGCCACCAGGTCCCTGGTTCGTCCTAAGTTTAACTTAGGCCACAATTGTTTGGTGATAAAGCCGATATTGCTCTCATTGCATTGGAGATTGGTCTCCTCTATGGTTTGAAGCTTTATCATGTGCTTTACCGTACCTATTGGTGTTTCTAGGTACCCGAGGGTAGGTAGGCTGAGTGTGCTTGACCCTAACTTTGCGAGTTCGTCGGCCCCGCAGTTTCCTGGAATATCCCTATGCCCGGGAACCCACAGTATTTTAATGTTGGACTGTTCAGCCATCTCATCTGGAGATAGGCGACAGTTAATGGATGTTTTTGATGTGTGGGTTACCGCTGCCAGGGATTTTATCGCAGATTGGCTATCCGTGCAAATGATAATATCCTTTGTGGATATTACATTGATCATGAGCCATGCCAGGGCCTCCGTTATCGCAGTTATTTCTGCCTGAAACACACTACAGTAATTTGGGAGTCTAAATGATAGGTTGAGGTTAAGTTCCTTGGAGTAGACCCCACTGCCTACACCCGACTCCATCTTAGAGTCATGACTTGGTATGACTTCCCCTTCAGCCCATTCCTCCCTGGATGGAAAGACAACTTCGATGTTCCTGGTGAACACATTCTGCGGGTTGATGTAGTCAGTGTCCATGGGTACTTTGAAGTGTTTTAGAATAGAGGTGTGGCCTTTTTGAGATGTTGGCCATTTTCTTATGCTCCTCATCCTTAGGGCCGCGCATGCAGCAACTTGCTTGCTGAAAAGGTTTAATGGTGGAAGATGTAGTAGAACATTTAAGGCCTCCGTGGGGGTTGATCTGATCGCTCCGCTTATATATAAGCTGGCCGATCTTTGTACCTTCTCAAGAAGGTTTCGATTGACTGCTTTGTCCAGAGCAGTCCACCAGACTACGACGCCATACAGGAGGATAGGCCTTATGACTGCTGTGTAAAGCCAGTACATAATGCTTGGTTGGAGACCCCACCTCCTGCCCACTACTTTCTTACAGCTGTAGAGGGCAACAGTTGCTTTCTTGACCCGATCAAGAATGTTGCGTTTCCAATTCAGCCTCCTGTCAAGGACTAGGCCTAGATATTTGGCCTGGTCTTTGATTGTTAGCTGAGTTCCACCCAGCCTCGGTGGGTTGAGGGGCGGAATTTTATATTTGTTAGTGAACAGTACTAGATCGGTTTTCTTCGGGTTCACCCCAAGTCTACAGTACCGTGTCCAGGTTTCTACTGTATGTAGTGCACTCTGCATAAGGTCGCATAGAGTGCTGGGAAATTTTCCTGTGACGGCAATAGCAATGTCATCCGCATAGGCGATCACAGCGTACCCTTCCTGCTCCAGCATCAGCAGTAGTTCGTTGACCACCACGTTCCAGAGGAGAGGGGAGAGTACTCCACCCTGTGGTGTTGTGGTGGTGTTGTGGCTGATCCCGTAACACCCAGATCAGACAGCGCCTTGATGACGGCCCATGGTTCAACATTGCTAAAGGCGCCCTCAATGTCGAGAAAGGCGACTAGAGTGTATTGTTTATTTTCCAGAGACCTTTCTATTTTACTGACCAATGAGTGGAGTGCTGTTTCCACCGATTTGCCATCGGCATGTTGGTTATCCGACAGCTTTCCTGAGATGCAGCTGTACCGGATGTGTAAGTCCAAAATCTTCTCTAGAGTTTTTAATAGAAAAGAAGTGAGACTAATAGGCCGTAGGTCATTTACATACGCGTGGGAGCTGGATTGTAAGTACCGAGGAGCAGAGCACACATCGCGCAGGCTTAAATTTTTAGAATACTGTATATGTATGTTCCCGATTTGCAAGACCGATACTCACTTCTGACTTTACTCTCAAACATAGCGCTTCACACCGTTATATACAATAAGATTTCATGATTAATTCCAAGAAAATCCGTACACAATAAAAGTAATCCTTATCGAACGAAGCGTTGACTTAGGTGTGTCAACTATTATGGAAGCTTCAACCTTTTAAAGTCATTTGACAATGCTTTAAACACTTTACTTTATCACCATATCTTAACAGAGAAAAGTGAGCAAATACAAAAGTTATGGGTTTATTGGCCTATGAATGGTCTTAAAGTTTACTTTGTAAATCCTTCCGCTCAAGTTGGGCGTATATGGTGCCATGTGGCTTGTCGACTGGGATGAAGACTTCGTTGTTCTCTCCAGGAACCAGACCTTGGAATGGTTTGGTGTCAAAGTTGAAATAATGCTTATTGGGCATGGTCATTGAAATTGCAGAAACCTAAGAGAAAACAGTGAATAGAATCAGGTTACGCCTTCTAACAAGATATCAGCTCACCTCTGGTATGATGTCGAGCACCTCTTTCTCGGTCAAGTAGAGCGTGTGTTGAACACTAGGGGAGGTCACGCCGACATGAGGATCCCCGGCAAAATTCTTGATAATGACACACTTGATTGTATTCCAGAGATTGCAGAAATTCACATTCTCCGTCCTGGAGTATTCCCAACTACAATCGACGACTGTGCTGAAAATCCTGTCATATTGATCCGGCAAAGAGCGGTATTCGTCATTGATAAAGTTTACGAATGACGACTGTGTCGTCTTGAGGACACGTAGTCCCTTCAAACCGCTGATGACTGTCGGTGCGATATCTACAAAACAATAGACACATCATGACACAAAAATGGTCAAGTCAAGCCAACTCATTCGACTGAACACTTACCACCCCGTTTCGATATTACATCGCAGTATCGGGAAGCGGTTGGTGTGAAGACAAACGCATGATTGTGCTTTTGCCTGTCATTGAATGAACTAAAGTGTCTATTTCCGTCATTCAGACCATCTACACAGCCGGTTTCTTCCTGGCAAATACGTTGCCAAGGATACTCTTCAATATGAACGTGCACCTCATTCACATGTGAGTATTTACTAAGGAAGTGCTTACATAGCAATATGGCAAACTCCTCCGGATTCTGAATGCCATACTTCTTGGCCAGAAGGTAAACGGTGTTCTTTTGAGAATCTGTCGCAACAATATCCGAGTTATCACCTGGGAAATAGAACAAAATGAAATGTGTTGTTAGTATTTCATCGAAGGTGGTATAGTGGACATTGGTTATGGAGGAAAAGGATTCACTTTTGTATACCCTTCAGAAAGTCCTTGTGTGTGGCTAGTTTCAGATGTGTTGCGACTTCAAATTCCTTTATCGAGTGCTTAGGGCCCTTACGGGTGACGTGAAGAATTTTCACGGCATCCTTACCATAGCCGGTGTCACCGATAGCATACGTATTGCCAATTGGAGTGGCATTGACACCTTTGAATAGCTTTTGAGGGAACATTTTGATCTTCTGCCGGCAGAAAAGAGTTAGTGACTGTAAATTGGCTTGCGAAGATGAGGTTGTTTTATAGATTAGGTACATGATAGTGCGATTAGCGAGACATGCGTGTGATCTTATCAGTTCCCTTTAATAAAATTTCCTTTGGTGGGCGTATCTTGATTCACTAAAAATGATTGTTTCTCCTCAGGTAAGTCTGAAAACAACGGTGTTGGGTGTATACTACTATATCTGATCGCGGTATAATGGTGGGACATATTTGGATGATGATAAGGCTATTTACCCATATTGTTGACCTTGAAATTTATTTTCTTTTCGCTTTATTCGAGGGTTTGATCATGCTAAGGAAAATAAACGCCGTGATAAGGCGTATGGCCTTTAAAATTCACTCTACAAGCTTTCACTTGCACGAATATATAGTTGGCCTTGGGCTTAAGCTCACAAAACACTTGGGGTACTTTATGGTTGTTTCCATGTAAGTTGCTTATTGACTTTTGTATAAGTACGATGCGTAATCGGAGTAGAATCAAGAAAAAGCGGTGGACGGGTCCGGCCCGACTACCACTGCTTTATTTTGGCACTGCGACCTTTGCAGATCTATTGTGCCAGCTAGCCGATTAGCCGAGAAGCTTCTCCACTTCCATAATGAAGTTGAGAATGCTTCTCGTAGGAGCCAAGGTGATCGCCTCAAGAGTCATAACTTCGCTGAGAAGGAAACGCTTCCTAAGATGGCAGAGAGCAGCACACTCACACAGTATGTGTTCCGCCGTCTCTTCGTCCTCGAGACAGAGTCGACACTCAGTTTCAGACGAGAGGCCAATTTTGTTAAGATGATAACTCAGACCGCAGGGTCTTGTCAGATAGCTGACTAGTCTTCTGATACCCACCCTATTGAGTTTGGGGTCGTATAAGTCGTTTCGATTGACGGAGTTTCCGAACGCTGTTCCAAAAGGACAGGTGTTGCGATTTTTTCGACTTGTCTAAGAAAAAATTGATCTTAGACTTGGGAGGATCGCAGAATGGTTTTGGACCTATATATTTATCGCCGGAACCTTTCCTGGTGAGCTGGTCGGCAATTTCATTACCTTTGTTCCCTGGCACCCACCAAAGTTTGACATTGTTTCTTTTGGCAAGGTCTTGTAGGGCGTCATGGCATTCGTTTACGGCTTTTGAGTTCGTGCAGTACGAAGTCAACGCTTTAAGCGCTGCTTGGCTATCAGAGCATATGTTGATGGTTACTCCTCTTATGCCAGTCTCAAGACTTAGAATGGCGCTTGTTAGGATGGCACGCGACTCTGCTTAAAAGATGCTGGGACTCGTTCCCAGGGCCTTCGAGATCTTGCGATTTGGTCAAAAGATGTCGGCGTCAACGCCAGAAGCCATCTTGGAGCCATCCGTATACCACCTAAGGCCTTTGATATTGAGCAAGGGATCACTGTTTTCCCATGCTGAACGATTTGGGATCAATATCTCAAATCTCTTATCAAAATTGAAGGTATGTGGCAATGCGTCCGAGACCGTGGTAATCATATCCAGCTCGGCAAGGTGTTGTAATATCTACATGTGACCCTCGGGTCTACATGGCATATTTGTTCGTGAACAAAAAATTCTGATTGCACTGCGTCATACCAACTTTTTGATAAAAAGGGCTGCCGTGGAGGAGTTTGGCATAGCGCCTGTAATTCCAAGACACGCTAGTCTCTGAAGGCGTTGAAACTTAGCAATTGCAGTTTTTTTGCTGACCGTAGGTGACGATAGGTCTTACTATCGCAGTGTATAACCAGTGAACTACCTTAGGTTTAAGTCCCCAGGTTTTACCGTAAGTGCGTCGGCAGGAGCTCATATTGGAGCTCCCGTTGAGTCTGCGATCTAGGTCAATATCTAGATACTTTACTTCCTCTGAAAATCCTATGCGAGTGCGTGGAGCGTAAGCTACATGCGCTCACAGGCAGCGTTTTCGCACTTGGCCGTAACAGTGACTACTAGGTCATCAGCATATCCGATGACTTCGTAGCCCCGAGTGGTTAGCCTGCGTAGTAGGTCATCGATGACTATCAACTAGAGCATTGGTGAAAGGACTCCTCCTTGTGGACATCCTCTATCCGCCGATATTGTCACTGAGACCTCTTCGCATGTGGCTAATATAATACGGCTATTTAGCATCGCCCTAATCCAGTGATAAGTCGAATAGTCCACACCCCTGCTGAATAGTGCAGTAGTGATCGACCGGACAACCAATAGTGGTCTGGTTAGCCAAGCTGCTTGGTCACCTAAGGATGCCAGAGAGCTGTTTATCAGCTTTACATATGAATAATGGAATAGTGACGCCTTTAGGCATTAGCTGTGTCTTGTAAGTTAATTTCTCTCTAGACGTAAGTAGAAGAACGCCGAATTTAACGCGAACAATTGACACTACGTTGCTTGTGTACCAATTATATGAAGTCGTTTGAGCCTTAAGGTAGGCAGTCGCGTAACATGAAGCAACATAAAGTACATCGATTCGTGTCAGCCTGATCAAAGCGTGGCTCTGCGGTGAACGCTTTATGCGTCAAAATTACTTTATCAATGCTGTTCAGGTGCCGTGCCCAGGTCGACGAGTCCTGTTTCCATGTTTCGGAACCTAGTGGCAGACACATCATACCTTTTTGCAGCATAGCAGAGTATGTCCCTGTCGAAACTTTAAGCCACAAATAACGCGACAAATTTCTTAATGGATACATTTCTTGCCCCAGATGAGGCAATATACTTAAGCTTCTCCCTCTCTCTCTTTTCCTCCTTTAGAATGTAGATTAAGAAGCACAAGGGAACCGCGAAGAAGTGACAGTAAGGAGCACATAAACGGAATTTTTGTACAAAGAACTTAAGAAACTCCGGCAGCCAACTACTCTTCTTATTTGTCACTAATTCCTCAGACATCTTTCAAATAAAATTGATTTTCGATTCGTCCCACATTGAATTAAACTTTATCGGCTCACCTTTGTAATAGTCATTTTTCGTACACAGCTTCAAATGTGTCCCAACCTCGAACTCCCTTATCGAATGAACAGGTCCGTTTCGCTGCACATGCAATATCTTAATCGCATCCTTACCGTAGCCCACATCCGCTATACTATATGCCAAGCTACGATTAGCTAGATAGTCACTTTCCAACACTGTACCCTTAACGAGTTTCTTCGCAAACATCCCGCACAATTTTAATTCAATTTTCTTGGATTAGCTTCGTACTACTGCACTACAAATCCAAGGGCTTGACATATTTTATACCTGCCCGTATCCCAAAGATTACTTCTTATCATTGTCGAGCGTGTAACGTTACATGATTATGGCGCCTCTTTCGAGGAATTCATGATGACATGATTCCAGACAGACAACTTCATTCCATATTGCAATTCCAAGATAGTCCAGATCTAAAAGGCAATCCGAAAGCTGATATAAATAGTAGATACAATAAACCAATGCGCACGCTGTAGAGTTTGTCGCGTTCTTATTGTTTCATTTCGAGTAAACATCGGTAAGTAATAACAGTAAATATTTACCTGGATAGAAAGGTATGTTTATAGGCAGATAGCTTGGTGGATTTATTATCCATGCGCCTCTTCGGTGTCATAAAAATAAGAAAAAAAATTGTAATCACTCTTGTCACCTAGGTACTCGTATCTCGTCATTTCCGTCAAGTGACTACGTGTGTTCTTTCTCGTTTCACAAGATACTTGTGGTTGTAGCTGACATCCGGCGACATTGGCAGTGCTCTTACTAAGGTTTGAGCTTGGTAATCAAGTGGTGCCCAATTGTTTTCCGTGGATGAGCTGAAATTGTTGGGAAAGCTACGGCACTGAGTGGTTAGATTGCATAATTCTAGAAAATTACGCAAAACGGCGTTTGTTTGGTGTACCACAGCTCTGAGATGTTAGGTGGTTTCCCGATAAGATAGGTGTATTCCAGCGTACATATATGCGGTGAAGTTTGCCACGTATGTAGGTGCCAAATTAACAAAGAAACAAATTGCACACAGTTTTGGGGTAATAATCATTGAGGAAACCGATTGAGTTAGATTTAGAGGAAGAGGAATAGAGGAGATGCCGATGGACATTGATCTTAAATGCTTGCATGTTGCATTGAGGGGAGAAAACTGAATCCGGCAGGGAGTTCCAGATTCGTGTGGTTCGGTTAATGAAAGATTCTCTATATTTGACAGTACGTCCGAAAGCGGGCTTCAGAGTATATTGACGAGCATTCCTAGAGAGACGTGTATTGCGGGAGAAATGTTGAAGGGGCGGAATGCAACTGGCTATTTCAACAGAGCATTTTTGGTGGTAGTAACGATAAAACAGGGAGAGGCAGGTAACATTCCAGCGGTGTTCCAGCGAGTCTAATGTTTTGGTAATGCTGAAGTCACCTATCAGTTTTATGGCTCGTTTTTGTATTCTGTCTAGTAGGTGCAGTGAGGTCGTGGAAGCACCGGACCAGACATGAGCGTTAAACTCTAATTTGGGGCGAAGGAACGCCTTATAGATTGTAGCCAGATCTAAGGGTGAGAAATATTTCTTGCATCTGTATAAGAATCCTAAGCATTTCGCAGCATTCTTGGCGACACTGAATATATGGTCGCTCCAATTAAGATTGTGAGCAACACTCATACCCACGATGGAAATCTTTTCGATTTCTGAGATGCAAGTGCCATTCATGGATAATGGCTGCGGGTTAGTTATACGCTTTAACGACAAGAGACAGCATTGTGTTTTGGAAGCATTCAATTCCACTCTATTGTTTTTACCCCATTGGATCATGCTGTCGATATCGGAATTTAATGAGCTCAACATACGCTGCCGCTCATTATCTACAACCGAAGTGCAGGGTCGTAAACTGGTGAACGAATATGAGAAGCTGAGGGTACTGTCGTCAGCGAAGGAGTGAATTGGATAAGAAGTAACAGACAAGAGATCATTTATAAAAATAAGAAAGAGTGTCGGAGACAAATCGGAGCCCTGGGGAACACCGGCATTTACAAAGTGAGTATCAGACTTGAGTCCGTCCAAAACAACTCGAATTGAACGATTCGAAAGGTTGCTTCTAATCCATTGAAAGAGAGACTCATCGATCCCAAAAGCACGCATTTTCGACAAAAGGGCTTCATGCCAAACCCTGTCAAATGCTTTCGAAATATCCAGTGCAACAATTTTGCTTTCACCTGCTTGGTGAGGCGAGTGATTCCACTTTTCAGCGAGATATGCCATCATATCACCAGTGGATCTGTTGCTGCGGAAACCGTATTGGCGGTCATTGAGGAGTTTCCGTGATTCAAGATATTTCATAAGCTGACGGTTAATCAGCGTTTCCATGACCTTGGAAAGAAGGGACGTTAGTGCAATGGGTCGGTAGTTGGAGGGAGAAGATGATTCGCCTTTTTTGGGTATCTTCTTCTTTGGTGGAGTTACAGCCCATGAAGGACCAGAGCCAAGCTTCTCTCAATCACCCATGTTGTGTGTGATATATTTTTCACACAGGTGAAAGGGACCTACAGTTTAATGCCGATTCCGAACGGCGTGAGTCGAGAAGCTTTTTCATGGCAAGCTTACTACGGGGGGTTTTGCCAGTACCCCGCCGAGGAGGAACGTCGCGAAATAAACATTCGATGGCGTTGGTGTTATCGGGATCCGGACTCGCTCATCGTGCGCCAGAGTCCAGCACACTAACCACTGCGCCACGGCGTCCTCCTTTTTTGGGTATAGGCTGGACAAATGCTGTTTTCCACCTACTCGGAAAGAGCCCAGAGGTGTAGGAAAGGTGAAAAAGCTTCCGCAGTGGTTTTGCCAGCGTAGAAGAACACCTCTTCAGAACTATTGGGGCAATACCATCTGGACCAGCGGATTTGTGTATGTCGAGGTCTTTAAGAACCCTTGCGACTGTACGAGTGCGGAAGTGGATCAGTCCCATGGTGGAATTGACGCACTCTAGTACAGGCGGAGACAAAGTACAGGCTGACAGCTGAGAACTGGTTGCGAAATTGGCAGCAAGTAGGTTAGCTTTGTCTAAGGGAATGGAATAGATGTTGTGAACATAATACATGTGTATATGAAGCGCGAGCAAGGATGCACTAAGAGCATTAAATCTGGTGACGACTGAGGAGCTTTTGTTTTTATTTTTTGTTTTTATTGAAGGTTTCTGCTATCGATTGGAGCCCTAGCCCTTCTTCGGGCGCCTTGTCGTGGCGGGAGGCTAAAGAGGTCGTAGACCTCGAACTAAGACTCGAAGACCCAAAAATGAATGGACAAACCAAAGGAATTGTGTACTCCAGGTGGTACTCGCAGCAGCGGAAATCCGCGACCTCTTTGATCGCGGCCGGGGCAAGGATTCTGGAGGCCCCAACATTCATTTTTAACCCTACGGCAGCCCGGAACGACACCAGCCCCTGCGGTTCACTGTCTGACCAACTGGTCCGACTGAGCATGAGCGGTGCATCCAGCGGAGGCGACACCAACGATGGCGCGGCACGGGAAACCGCAAAGGCTTAGGTGGTGAATGCACTGCTAAGTGCCTTAAAATTAGAGGTAAGAGGCGTGCCCGAAAATTGTGCAAAGAGGTTGACAAGACCGAAGGCACAATGTTCGAGGCTAAACCTCTGGGGGAACCAGTTCAGAGAGTTAGATCGACAGAGGTATCTCGTACCGAAATCGATCCGACCCTCCTTCCTGAGCACCACCCCTCTCTCGAAGGTGCGCAGCGCGGAAAGCGTCGGCGATTGGGAAAGGCTGCTGAAGGAAGCATAAGCATGTCTGCACTTTCGGCATGCGACCCAGAAGGATCAAAGCATAGGCCAGAAGGCGAAGATAGCCAAAAACCACTCCTCGAAGGCGGGCACATCACACAACAAAACCCCTTCCTCCCAGAAGGAGATCCAAATGACCGTAAGGAGTCGAGAGAAGCAGCTCTCTTATAAAGAGGCGGCCATCTCCTCTGAGAAGGTAAGGATAGTTTTTATCCAGATCAATCTACAGCATTGCAAGGCCGCTACTGCTCTTTTAAGTGGTAGTATTGCATGCAGTAGTACAAATCATCACGTTGTACATATCCATTCAAGAAGCGTGGGTGTGGAATAAGCGCCTATGTGGCCTTGGTGGTATACGTCATGCTACGATTCTTTATAATGAGCGATCCGAAAGGTCTAGGGTCGGCCTCATCTTATCGAATTCACTATCGGCAACCAAACTTGGGCACTTTTGTGGACAAGATCTGGTGGCTGCTAGAGTAAGCTACAAAACGCACGGAGCAATAGAACACTTCGTCGTTGCGTCTGCCTACTTCCCCTATGATTCGTTACTACCTCCACCACCGAAGGAAGTCTCTGAACCCGTAGAGTACTGTGAAGCCCAAAAGATTGGTCTCATCTTGTGTTGCGATGCTAATGCCCAAAACACTGCTTGGGGCAGCAGCAAGTGTAACACAAGAGGGGACCGTCTTCTAGACATCATTCTCTCGTCTGACCTTACCATCAACCATGTTGTCTCTCAACCAACGTTTGTTACGACAAGACGACAGGAGGTGATTGACCTGACCCTATCCATCAGATATGTGAAGGACATCACTAACTGGCGAGTCTTGCCTGATGCTACGCTGCCGGACCATAAATATCGAATTCCGATTAGGTTGTGGGATCTCTTCCTTACGACCTAGACGGAATCCGGGAAGGACGGACTGGATACGGTTTAGAGAGGAGCTTGAGAAATCCACTCAGGCCCTACCTAAACTTAGAACGAAACAATTGGTAGAGAACGCTGTTCATAACCTGAATAGTGTCATCACCAGTCGTTTTGAACTCGCATGTCCTGTCAGCAAACCTCCCTGCAGGAAATTGGTCCCCTGGTGGAATGCCGAGCTCCAAAGTCTTCACAGGGAAGCCAGAATTCTCCTGAATAGATCGCTCAAATCGAATTCGGAAGATGCGAAGAGATCAAGTCTCTGAGTGCGACTAGCAAGTTGGTTAAAGTCCTCAACCGGGGAAACCGACAAGGCTAGATGCACTCAGAAAATCTGATGGTACCTTTACTGAGTCTAAAGCGAAAACTCTTAGTTTACTGTTTGAGACTCATTTCCCGGGAAATCAGATCGACATCGGCTCGTTGCACACTCCTTCAAGGGAAACTGCAACTGAAACGATGAAAGCAACTCGGCGTAGCTGGTATATTGCGTCGCGCGTGGTAACGACTGAAGCTATTGAATTTGCTGTGGCATCCTTCGATGGCTTCAAATCGCCGGACACCGACGGGATATATCCTGTTATGCTGCATTGCCTTGACAGGCATCTTACATGACTATGTTTTCCCCGTTTAGCGGAGAAAACTGAGAAGAAGCTTCAGTGATGTAAAGCTAAGAGATTCGGCACACATCACGTCGAGCGCAAGAGTACGCCACCGTCTGCGAGCAAAGACGGGACAGTAACAGAAAATGCTCTACCAGTTCATTCTCCTCGCAACATTCAGCACAGATAGGCGTCTCACTTATGGCAATCACGCAGAGATGCTTAGCAAAAGTGTAATGTCTTCTGCAGTCGATTTCTTGCAGACATCAGGGCATACGAGCTTTGTCATCCCGTATCCTGGATAAATCCTCCGATAATATGGGAATCAACCGTGGACGCAGGTAGACCTAGAGCGGATTCAGGACCTGAGAAGCTGTCCACTGAGCCCATTCTGGCGAGTTCATCAGAGATCTCATTTCCTGGGATCCCACAGTGACCTGCAACCCATACCTTTGTCCCAAGTGGATTTAGTGTACCGACTCTGTTCAAGAAGGACTTGAGTTCATACACTAATTTGGAGCTAGTTAGGGGTTAGGACACAGCTTTGAGTGCAGCTTGGCTGTCACTGCATACGCATATGCTTTTGCCCCTCCACCTGCGCTTCACAACATAGTGCACGGCCATTAGGATTGCGTATATCTATGATTGGAAGACAGACGCATATTTTCCTAACGAGAAGTGCAGTCGGATGCTTTCGCGCTCAAAGAAGATCCCAGCACTGAACCCCCGCCCAGACCTGGAGCCATCCGTGAAAATGTGAAGACTATCCTTTCCAGGTTCAGTATTCAGCCCGAGCCAATCGTGAAGCTATGGAAACTCGACTGTGAAATTATAGCGCAGTATGATGACGGGTGTCAATGCGTCAGAAGGCATGTCCATGAGACAGGGGTCGCAGGACAATTCTTGCGTAAGCACACCATTATTCCTGTGCTAGTTGTACATGGCTTTCAGAGCACACCCTTTGATAAATATATCAAGAGCATCTAGAGCAGCGCCCGGCGTGCTTGGGAAAGCCCCCGTGCAGCTGAGACAAACCGTTCTTTGGAGTTTGGTGAATGGTGGCTACGACGTGTCTGCGTGTTAGTCTGTTCCATCAGACAACCGATGTATATGTGATTTTAGGTCCTTTGTCGCCGACCTTTACCGGCGAAAAATTCCATGTGTTGGCAAAAGCTCCTTTGCCAGAAAGCTGACAGCACTTTGGTGGTTTTCGACTCAACATGCTTTGACTAGAGAAGCTTGCTGTCTAAGATGACTCCTAGATACTTAGCCTCCTTGGATATCGGGATGGAAGTGCCTTTTAGTACCAGCTGAGGCTTGTTAGTATTTTTCCTCCCTCGCGTGAAGAGAATCACATCGGTCTTACAGGAATTGACCGACAGCCCATTTCTGATACTCCAATCATCGATCACATTGAGCGCCGCCTGTGCTTTGAGACGAACAGTCGCTAAGCATGAGCCGACAGAAAGTACGGCGACATCATCCGCGTAGGCCTGGGCATAGAATCCAGAGGCATTGAGAGCATCAAGCAGTGAGTCGACCAACATGCACCATAACAGCGGAGACAGAGCGCCACCTTGCGGCAGCCCCTGTTTACGACGGATTGGACACGCTGGTCGGGGCCTACATCAGCGGTCAATGACTGGGGAGTATTCGAAATTTGTTTCACTCTCCAAATCTGAACAGAACGTTGGGAAATATTGAAAATTTATTTTCAAAATGAGTGCTGTATAGCCCAAACAGTGCGTTTTTTGAAAAGAAGTGTTGGCCGAAATGAAGCACCCACCGCGACTGCTGTTTGCAAGTTTGTGCAAAATGTTAATGAGACTGGTATGCTAGTGGACAACACTCATGGTCCCCGTCGTCGTACGGTGCGCACAGATGAAAATGTGTCCGCTGTGGTCGAGAGTAGGAGACTCAATTCACGAACTTCAACTCGCCATGCACAAAGTCGAACTGGAATTCTGCATAAAGATCTCAGATTGTTCGCGCGCGATCATCCGCTTCGCAATTTGGGCCTCAGAGCAGTTTGAATTGGACACCGATTTTGCTACGTTAACAAGCAAAATTGCCACACCTGGCTCGGAAAATCCGCACGTTATTGTCGAGAAGCCAATGCATTCACAGAGAGTGACAGTTTGGTGCGGATTGTGGAGAGGTGGCATTATTGGACCATTTTTCTTCAAAAATGAGACTGGGAAGAACGTTTCGGTCCACGTTGGGCGTTACCGAGCCATGTTAACCGACATTTTTTTTACTGAAATTGAAGACATGGATTTGGACAACCTCTGTTTCATGCAGGATGGCACGCCATGCCACACAGCCCATGCCACAATCGATGTTTTGCGCACCAAATTCCCAAATCGTGTTATCAGCCGTCTTGGCGATGTCAATTGGCTGCCTCGGAGCTGCGATTTGATCAGTTTGAACTTTTTTTTTGTGGGCAACCGTGAAGGACCGATGTGATGCCAACATACCCTTTATCGCCTTTATCGAGACGCCCTTCTTCTTCTTAGATGGCGTTACAGCCATTTTATTTTTCACACAGATGAAAGGGGCCTACAATTTAATGCCGATTCCGAACGGCAGCGGCGTGAGCCGAGAAACTTTTCCAGTCCAAGTACGCTACGGGGGATTTTTTCAGAACCCCGTTGAGGAGAAGCACCGTGAAAACACGTTCGATGACATGGCTGTTATCGGGATTCGATCACGTGTTATCGGCGTCAGAGTCCAACACACTAACCACTGCGCCACGACGCCCTCAAGACGACCTTACAACCATTAAAACACACTATTTAGTGTGCTTTATGGGCTTGTGGAATCATCGACCCATATTTCTTCAAGGGGGATGCCGACCAGAACATTACCGTCAATGGAGAGCGCTATAGAAATATGGTTTCTGAATTATTCGTTCGTCAGTGGAATGGCATTGGAACGACAGAGCATTGATGTCGACAACATTGCGCAACGTGCCACACGGCGCGCGTCACCATCAATATATTGAGGGAATTATTTGCTGAGCGACTCCATGATCCTGTGATCTCACACCTTTAGATTATTTTCTTTGGGGGTACATGAAGTCACTGGTCTGTCGATAAACCATTCAACTAATACTTGCCGTGTTATAGCTTATAGAATGAATGGAATCTCAGCATCGTTTACCCGGTCCATAAAAAAGGAGAATAAGTCTCCTTAACATTGCGTATAAGATCCTTTCTGCTGTGCTGTGTCAATGCCTGAAATCATGGACAACCGAGATGTCAATAACATCCGCGTATCCTAGCAGCTGGACAGACTTGTGGAAGAAAGTGCCTTCCCTGTTGAAGCCTGCCCGTTGCACTATCTGCTTCAGCACTAAATTGAAGAAGTCGCATGACAGCGCATCTCCTTACCGAAATTCGATGCAAGTTTCAAATGGTCCAGATGTTCTAGAACCGAACTGCACGGTGCATCGCGTATATACGTATGTCCCCATCTAAGTACTGACCGCGCCCGATGCTGGTTGATTGTGGTGATCGGACAAGAATCGATACATTATCCATTATTTGTCTAAGGATCCTACCGCAGCTAAAAAAAGAGCCAGTGACCCTGAAACACCTGAACAGAACTTCACAAATTGTAGCTAAGAACAATTTCGATCACGTTAGTTTAAAAAAAAAACAAAAAGGATCATAATCGGTCCATTTGTTCAGGGGCTACGAGGCCACAGACGGACACACAGACACCTCAAATTTATATTAAATTAAATGGGTGTTGTATGGGCCTTGCGGGTTGCACCTAGACCAAATTTTTTTATAATGAATTTGTATACCTCTTTAAAAAAAACACCCTTTACATGTGGACGAGCATTACCGCTGCTAAGCGTGCCTTCATACGATTCGGCAACCAATAGTTATTACAACAAATGTTGGCTTAGTTTCTAAGTTTATTAACAACCTCAATACTTCACAAATTACATATTTACAACAAAAAGAAAAAAAAATCCTTAAAAGGTGCACTACGCCTGATAGAATGCCTTAACTAAAGTGCACTTCCGATTGCACAGCAACAGCAAGTTGTTATCGACACACGATATACCACTCTTCACCAACGGATATGCATTTTGAATATTTTTGAAATACCCGTAAGTGAAATGTTGCCACCCCTGAATGTATCGATACTTATATACATGATAGAAATCGATATCATGATCCGACAACACCAGCATGTATATTCCCCCATCGGGCAATGTAAACAAACTTAATCGATCAATGCGTGTCTTCAGTTTGATAATCTGATAGATTCGATACATTCGATAGTCTTTCACCCACAAATGTCTGGAGTCGTATTCGAAAATTACAATCCGCTGACAGTGAACGCAACTGAGAAATAGGTGGTAGATGTATGGAGTGACTTGCACTAAATCGATTATATCAAAATCACCATCGATAATCTGAATGGCTTCGAAAGTTCGACTTTCCGCATTGAGATTATACACCGTTATGGATGGGTAATTTTCTATAACTGTTGTGACTAAGAGGATTGTGCGCGAAGGTAGTTTGAAAAGTTTTGAAATTTTACCAACGCCGCCAATTAGAAGTTGCCAATCTTGAATGATTTTCAAATTGTTATCGATTTTGAATGTTCGGATTTCGTTGTTACCTTCATACATATCGATTGCATGGATTAGAATGTATATATCCTGAGCGTAGAAAATGTCGATGCTTTGAACGAGTTTGTTGATTTTAAATGTTTTAGTGAAATGCGGTTCTGTTATCGTGATGAGACGTATGGCATTTCGATAACTATCTTTGCAATTATTTTCCACAGTTGCTCGCACCCCATACTCTTCGACTTCTATTGTGTTGGTCTTGTACTTGTTGATGAGGATTCTGTTATGGTGCTTAGACCATTTGACAACTGTTTTCTCGCGATCACAAAGTTGATATCGATTGTTATCGAATACGAAATGCTCTTGAATTGAGTCATTCGATGATTTCCATTCGATGATTGTACTAAAGTCGTAGTCCAAGTAAACGAGCCTCTTAGGATTCATGATTTTCATATCGATAACATCTTCCACTGCCCTGAGGTCAGTTAGAATTTGCTTTATCTCTTCCTGATGTTGTTGTATATTATCTTTATGTATGGATTCATAAGGTTTATCGATAAGTGCATGGTGAGTGGCTTTGGGAGATTTGACTATAAGACCATTCTCAAATTTTGCATTCTCTATCGATAAGTTTTCGAAATTGTAATTTTTACTAAGGAATATCGAATTTTGATAAGCTTCAATTAAATCTTCTCCATTTAGGCGTGTTACCTTGGTTTCTCCGACCAACTGCAAATCGCCTAAAATGGTTTTGTGACCGGATATTTTTTGGGGAATTCCTGCCGAATTTTTTCGAACGATGTTATCGATTGCAATCTTGTTTATCGACTTTAGATTTATATTCTTTTCAAGAACAAGATGTTCAAAAGTTATGTGACCCAATACGTCTTGAACATCGCCCGATTTTCGAACTCGATTCTGTATAAAAGAGTCAAATTTTGTTTGATCGACATCGTGTAATCGAAGATCCTGATATACATGGAAACTGTTCAATTTGACTGGCGGGAGCACGCGATCATCTTCAGTTATAACAATTTTGTTTGGCTCCACATTGTTGATCGATCCATGAACATTTAATTGTCTAAATATTGGAGCGGCCTTAAAAATCAAAGGTCCAATGATTGTCTCAGGGCTACTGAATCGATATAAGGACGAGTTAAACTCTAAAATATCAACAGAGTTGACGATACTTGATCCCAAATGGCCTTCGGCAGTAACTTCAGCAGTTTGGATAGGCTTGTTAAACGTCTTGGTCGCTGTTACAATTTCTGTAGTGGAACTATTATGGAACAAGCAATCCGTTGCTATAATATCAAAATCAATTTCTGTTGGGAATGTGTGCTTTGTATTCATTGTACTGATTAGGGGTTTCCTCAATTTAACATTACCAGTAATAATCTGATCATCTAGATGACGCACAGCGTTCTTATGAAGGTATTGCAGGTTCAAGCTATGCTGATCGACACCCCACGGCCAAATGGCGTCTTCGAGTACTCGAAGGTTTTTCCAAGGTTTGAGAGGCATCGCTTTTATGCGATGCTCTAAATTGTATAAGTCCATATCGAAGAGTCCGTATAGATTTCCCTGGACTTGTAAACTCTTTGCTACAACGTTGCCGTTAATTACCACTTCGGGTAATCGAGTATCGATGAAAGCATTTGTCGAGAATTCATTTATGAACGAAACATTTACATTATTAAATCGAACCGTATCGAAACTGTATAGCCCCCATATGTCTTGAGAGTGGGATCTTAGCAAAAGGTTACTGAAAACTCCATCGATAATCATATCATTTATTGTACTGGAGTTTAGTTGCGTAGCGATCGTTAATGTGCTATCGATAATTTTCATTCCTGTAATGGGAGAATCATCATATACTCGTATAAGGGAAGAAAGATACTCCTTCCAGTCAATGTGGTTGATCACTTTAGTCTGGAGATCGGCATCAAACTGTATACTTCCCTCGATGTAGAGATCTCTATCCAAAAGGAGCTTACCGTCGACACTATGAATTCCGGTAAGCAGTCGATTCCAGGGAAATCCATTGAAATAATCAAAAGTGATATTCTTGGTCCTAAGGGGTGTGCTTAGTACTACCGAACCAAAGTGAAGATCGGTCTGAAGTAGTTCAGTGACATTTAGTCTATCGTTAAGTTGTTCTAAATGCAGGTTTTCTATGATCTCAGCTTCATTCAAGACTGCAAGGGACTCGAAGGATTTATGTCCGTGAAAAACGCAGTTCTTCTCATTTAAGCTGACTAGATCACTGATCCGTAAATCACCAATTTGATCCAATTCGGAGTGATCTAACGTGAGTTTTCCTTGGAAAACCTTGTTTCCCCTCACTGCTATACGTTTGTTCCTTTTCACAGCGTTTGCATTGATTTTACGAAGTCTTGTTCCAAAAACTGGATCACCAAATACACTACCATTAACAAAAGCTGAAAGAAAAATGAGCAGCAAAGGTTTTTGCCCTAGCTGACTGGTTGTAAGGAGGTAATCAGTCACGGGCCAATCGTTGATATAAATTGTACTCAAACTAGCAGCCGACACCTTGCAGTTAGTAAATGAAAGTGGAAAGTTAAATATCTAGAAAGAAATATTTTCAGAAATCTGTCTTGAAGAATTTCGTTAGCTTCTTTACCTGAGGCTTTGAATGCATCCAGAAACTCTTTGATAGATCCATAGAGATCTCCCTACCTCCAATGATCATTCGAACTTCGTCTTCAGTCTCTGTTTTCAGATTAACCACAGTCAAAGAGCCGTTGATCCGAACTTTGCCAGTATAAGTTTGATGAAAATCCAGCACACTAGTTCCGAAGATATGCCTTGCGTGATGATCTTTCTCTGCGAGGATCAGCTTATTCAAAATTCTTATATCCAATGCCGTAACAGGAGCTAAATAAGTCAATTGTTACTAAGAAAATTCATCACAGAATCATGCCCTTACATAAGATAAAGTTATCAACGCCCTTTCTGGCAACATCGTGTACAAAGTCAAGACCGTTTATCCGATCTACAACAAGATCACTTATGAAAATTCGCCGTGCGAATATGTTTGACGTTATATTTTGACTTTCCACTAAATTGAATATCTTCGTCGTTGGAAGATCATTAAGGAATGAGGTGTAAAGCTTGTTCACTTGAACTTTGGATTGTATGATCAATCGTCCACTGATCGAGTGATTACGTGATCTGAGAAATATGTTTTCTATGAAAGCACTCCATGGCAGCTCGTTGATCCGGTTTGCTTTAAGACTTTGAATCTTCACCACAGATTGTCCAGACGATCGAGTCTTCATTTCCTGAGAGCGACGATTTTCCATAACTGTAGCCGTAAATAGCTCCTTGGTCTTTAAGAGCTTGGTTGTGACGGGAACGTTTATCCTTAAATGATCACCGTCGGTACTCATTTTAAAGCCTGTAGGGCAAGATAGATATGTTTTATGGAAAAAGGGATATGCTATTTAGGGCCTACCTGTGATCAGATCATTGTCGTAGATGAGGTTTCCAACTTGCATGCTTTGCACTTTCAGCCCAATCCTAGAGGATTTGTTTCGACCATCATCGAACTCGCGGCTGAATCGAGTCCGTCGTTGTCCCTTTAATAAGTTGTTAATGCTCTGCATTATCTGCATTGGACTTTGAAGGCTAGACTCTGTTATATACACAGAATCGATAGACCCCGAATTAATTCGAACGGAACTCGAGAAGAACGTCTGGTTCGGTGTCCTTTGCGTAGAAGCGAGATATCGTTTGATCTCGTCAAATGCGTACTTTCTACTAAGCAAAATCTTCCGGAGACGATCTATGCTCTCTTCGAAAGCGTTCCTATGTCGCTTAAGTGCTGCTCCTTCTTCTAAAGATAATATTAAATTTCTGGATTGTTATGGTCTTACAACTTACCATCATCGTCCTCATTATCCAGGGACAGCGCTCGTTCGTATTCAACCTCCACCACTCGAATCAATGCCGTAAAAGGACGCACATAATTAATAAGGACAAACTCATGTCCCTTCTCATTCAGATGTGTCATGATCGCTGTAACATTGCCGGGTGTACTTTTAAAAGTTCCATAACAGTCCATACGGGAGTCGATAAACACCGAAACATCCTCGCCTCTCTGCCCGACCAAGAAGTTCTGACCAGCGGAGAAATGATTAAAATGATACTCGGCTGCTGGTCTGTGCTTATAGATGAAAAACTGCTCATTGGTCATCTTGTACAATGTGCATACGTTATCTCCGGCAGCGCATGACAATAGGTAGTTGACGTTGTGGTAGGTGAACGGATGTACGACATTCGATGATACTGACAGGACTTGAATTTGCTTGAGTGATGAAGACGCGCTATAGACAGTCACTGTGGCCTGAAAATATGACGAAATAGTAGCAGAGATTGTTTCAGAAAAGAAGCTCCTACCTTTGATCGACTTTTCGACATCCGAGCGACCATGAGGTATTTGGCTTCCCAACCGATAACAGCGGTGTTTTCAACTGAAGCTATAGTCTTTTCCTCCATGGACTCAAAGTAAGTTTCCGCCCATGAGTACGTACTGGGGAAGTATGAAAAGTTAAAGAACATGATTCTATTTGAGACGGACGAAACATACTTGAGCCGACTATAGAACTTAGAGAAATTGACAAGAACAATAAGAGTGACGTTGCTCGGAGATGACTCAAATAGATAAAGACCTTCATATCGGCCGTACAAAGTAATTTGTTGAATTGGATCCATCTTAAGGTAAGCTTGATTGTCTTTTGGAGTATTAAGGACCTGTTGGGAAATAGTTTTCCTAGCAAATTGGTATACTTCTAAATGTTCTTCCAGAGCAACAACCAGTAGGACGTAGTTTCGCCAAGAAATTATCTGAAAAATTAACTTCGTACAACATTCGTGATAACCATATTATGTACTCCTACTTCAGCTCCCAGAAGCTCCGAATCCTTGACATCACCATTTAAAGTCGATATCAAAGTTATTCTTGTCAGTCCTCTATCCAAGATGAGTTGATAAAACTCATGTCCATGTAGTATGAATACTTGTTGGCCCGCGGAGTCCTTAATAATCTTCAAATTGGAAACACTCTGAATATCAATGTCAATGAACGGCAGACGAAAACGCATTCCAAATCCAGTCGGTGAGTCAGTCACACTGGTTACATTCCCAAGGGCTAACTAAAAAAAAACAAAAAACAAGTTAACGCCACATGGCACCAGTTTCTTCTAAAGCCACCATCAACTACCTGCAAATGGACTGAATAGTACAGAATTAGAAGGAACAACTTGATTCCTGCCAACATCATGAGAGTTGGTCTGAAAACTAACAACGAATAAATGTACACATAAGTGCCGCTCTAAACTCAATAAAACTTATTTCATAAGAAGCTACACAAGTTTGACAATTGGCTAAGGCAGATTGGATAAGAAAGCTGCAGACATGGTTTGAGAAACAGAGACAAAAATACATGGAACCAAGCTAGAGTCCTATCAGTATCTACTGTCACTGTTTGCGTCAAGTCTCGACTTAGCAGGAGTGGGTCTTTGGTAACAGGGTGTAACGTAAATGCAATCATGCTGCTCAAAACGATTTTTGAATAACAGCTGATAGTGCGAAGAAGGACATTTTTTTTTTTTTTTTTTTTTTTGTTGAAGGCTTCTGCTATCCGCTGGAGCACTCAGACGCAAACACTGGTCCATTGTACTCCAGACAGAGTACTCCATCTTACATTACTGTTTTTAGCCCCGTTTTCCGGAGAAAATATTGAAGAAGCTTGAGTGATGTAGAGCTAAGGGATTCGGCACACACCACGTCGGCTCCAAGTGTGCGCCACCGTACGCGAGCAAAGGCGGGACAATCACAGAGGAAATGCTCTGCAGTATCATCCTCCCCTTCGCCACATGCAGCACAGGTAGGCGTCTCATTGATGCCGAGCACGTAGAGATGCTTGGCAAAAGTATAATGGCCCGTGATATCTCCCACAAGCCTTCTGCAGTCGACTCTCCTTAAAGACAGGAGGAATGCTGCATACGCGCTTAGTCATCCTGCACCCTGGACAGTCCCTCCATCTACGGTTGTGTGTATTAAATACACAATCGTTAATGTAGGAATTTACGGTGGACGCAGTTAGACCTAGAGCGGGTTCAGGTCCTGAGAAGCTCTCTTCTTCTCTCTGGCGAGTTCATCAGTGATCCAATTCCCTGGGATCCCATAGTGGCCTGGAACCCATACAAGCCTCAATTAATTTAGTCTGCCGACTTTGTTCAGGAAGGACTTGAATTTAAGCACTAATTTGGAGCTAGTTAAGTGGTTACACACTGCTTTTAGTGCAGCTTGGCTGTCACTACAGATGCATATGCTTTCCCCCTTCCACCCTTGCTTCACAACGTAGGGCATGGCCATTAGGATTGCGTATATCTCTGATTGGAAGACAGACGCATATTTTCCTAAGGAGAAGTGCAGTCGGATGTTTTCGCGCTCAAAGAAGACCCCAGCACCGGACCCCCGCCCAGACCTAGAGCCATCCGTGAAAATGCGACGACTATCCTTTCCAGGTTCAGTATCCAGCCATACCCAATCCTGATGCCATGGGAACTCGACTGTGAAATTACGGCACAGTAGAATAACGGGCGTCAGTGCGTCAGAAGGCATGTCCATGAGACAGGGGTCGCAGGACAATTCTTGCGCAAGCACACCATTATTCCTATGCTAGTTGTACCAAAAGCCAGTTCTCTTCATACGGGACATGGCTTTCAAAGCACACCCTCTGATAAATATATCAAGAGGTGGAAGGCTCATCATAGCATCTAGAGCAGCGCCCGGCGTGCTGGGGAAGGCCTCCGTGCAGCTGAGACAAACCGTTCTTTGGAGTTTGGTGAGAGAGGCCAGGACGTGTTTGCGTTTTAGTCTGTTCCACCAGACAATCGTTGCATGTGAGATTGTAGGTCTTATCATTGCCGTGTAGATTCAGAGGACCTTTGCCGGTTTTTGACTCAACATGCTTTGACCAGAGAAGCTTACTATCTAAGATGACTCCTAGATATTTAGCCTCCTTTGATATCGGGATGGAAGTGCCTTTTAGTACCAGCTGAGTCATGTCAGTATTTTTCCTTCTTCTCGTAAAGAGAACGACATCGGTCGTAAGAGGATTGACTGACAGCCCATTTCTGGTACACCTATCATCGATCACATTTAGCGCCGCCTGTCCTTTGAGACGGACAGTCGCTTAACATGAGCCGACAGAAAGAATGGCGACGTCATCCGCATAGGCCTGGGCATAGATAGAGGCATTAAGAGCGTCAAGCAGAGAATCGACCACCATACTCCATAACAGCGGAGACAGGACGCCACCTTGAGGGCAGCCCCTGTTTACGCCGGATTTCCACACACTGGTCGAGGCCTGCATCAGCGGTCAATGTCTTGTGCATGAGTATTGCCTTGATCCGTAGGACCATTGCTTCATCTACGCCATGATGTCTAACAGCTTTGCACATGCTGTCAAAAGTTGCGTTATTAAAAGCGCGTACTCTTTCCTTTCGAGCGCGCATTCAATTCTCCCAACTAGGCTCTGAAGCGCAGTCTCGCAGGATTTTCCGCGCTGGTAAGCATGTTGCATCTCCGAAAGAGGGTGCATTCGAAGGGCAACTTTGCGCACGCGCAACTCTACCAGTCTTACCAGCTCTTGGCAGGTGAGTAGTCCTCTTTTCCTATTTTGGGAATGAAGACCACTTTCACTGTGCGCCAAGGAATGGGTATGTGAGCAAGTGCTAGACTAGCAGTGAACATTTTTTTTCAGAGTAGGAAGCAGCTGCCTTATAGCTTTTTGCAGCATAACAGGATATATCTCGTCGGTGCCCGGCGATTTGAAACCATCAAAGGATGCCACAGCAAATTCAATAGCTTCCGTCGTAACCACGCGCGACGCAATATACCAGCTACGCCGAGTTGTTTTCATCGTTTCAGTTGCGATTTCCCTTGAAGGAGTGTGCAACGAGCCGATGTCGATCTGATTTCCCGGGAAATGAGTCCCAAACAGTAAACTAAGAGTTTCCGCTTTAGACTCAGTAAAGGTACCATCAGATTTTCTGAGTGCATCTAGCTTTGTCGGTTTTCCCCGTTTGAGGACTTTAACCAACTTGCTAGTCACACTCAGAGACTTGATCCCTTCGCAGAAGGTCCTATAAGAATCGCTCTTCGATTTACGAATAACTTTCTTATGTTCTTTCTGCTTCGACCGATACTTGTTCCAGTCATCTTCCGAATTCGACTTGAGCGATCTATTCAGAAGAATTCTGGCTTTCCTGCGAATACTTTGGAGCTCGGTATTCCACCAGGGGACCAATTTCCTGCAGGGAGGTTTGCTGACAGGACATGCGAGTTCAAGACGACATAAATAGCAAGAACATGGCTAGCTGATCGAGAGGTTTGCAGTGGCTGGTGCCACTGACAAAGATTGATTCTGGAAATTGCCAATAAGAAGCGCTTATTAATAGAATTATTGCCTGAAATGATCACTGCTTTCTCCGGGAGCCCTCAGACGCCGTTATTTTTCCATTAAGGGAATAAAATAAAGGCTAGGTTAGGTTAGGCAAAGTGGTTGGCATATGTATGTAGGAATGTTAGCCACGACACCAGATAAGTTGCTTTGCGTTTGTTTGTTTTGTTTGTTTTCTTCTATTTCTAGGTCGGCGCCGCCGCTATGCAGACATTCTCTGGCGTCGGGTTCCGGTTGGCCCACATGCGATGGCATTGCATTTCACCGATCGCCACAAGCAGCCGACTCGAGTGACGTGCATAAAAGCGAAGCACACTGCATGCGGAGGCGAATTCTTGGAAATCAGCATAGCGAAAATGACACCGAGAAGAATTGCCCTGATTGTCGCTGGTATATGCGGGGCGGGCTGGGTCATGTCGCTGATAAGTGGAATGACGACATGGAGAGGAATGCTGACCACGCCGATTGCACGGGAATGGCTGGGAGAGGCGACACCATGGTGGCGGCGTTGGCCTGGAGGGGGAGAACGACGGTTTGATGGCAGAAGACGACAACTTGACGGGAGAAGACGACAGTTCCTCGCTGGTTGGCCACTCGGGCGGTTGGCACCTCGGCTCATGTGAAGCCCTTTTTTAGTTCGTGTAATCTTTGTTAACTTAATCTTGTTTTCAATAAAAACGAAATCAAAATCCTTTGGTTTTTTCTATTTGACTCTTCCCAATTCCTACATGTATGTCACACGTAATCCAGGACCTGGTTAGGTATTGCAACCAGAAAAAATACCACCTGGTCATTGGATGCGATGCCAACAATGCAGCAATACCAACAAACGAGGTGAGTCACTCCTTGAATTTTTAATCATTAACGAACTCACCATTGCCAATAGAGGCAACAAACCCACATTCATAAATGCGGTTTTAGAAGAGGTGCTTGACCTCACCATCTCTAGCCTATTTATCTCAAAAGCGATTGGGGACTGGCATGTCTCCAATGAAGCCTCACTGTCTGATCACCAGTACATCAGATTCAACATCTCCGGTGAGGTTAAAGAGGCTGAGCCCGGATATCAGCCCAAACGAACGAATTGGGCTCGGATTAAAGCTTAACTCGCCGCCAAAGAGGATATGCTTTTCAAGTCGATGGAATCGACAGACGATATCGACGAAGCGGCTTACCAGCTCAATGCAGCACTCATCTCATCCTTTAAAGACAGCTGTACACCCAGGTAAATTACACACAAACGGTGTGTGCCCTGGTGGAATACTCAGGTTGAGTCCCTAGGGAAACAGGTGAGATCGCTGTTTAACAGAGCTTAACGGTATAATAGTTGGACTGATTATAGATCTGCTCTAACTAAATACAATCTCGAATTGAGGGAATCCAAGATAACGTATTGGAGTAAACATTGCGAGTACATAGACTCGCTTCCAACTGCGGCCCGACTCCACAAAGCGCTATCACGAGAGCACACAAATGGGCTCGGGCTGTTTCGCAAATCAGATGTCACCTTCACCGTCAATCGCAGGGAAACCCTGGAGACGCGCATTGGAAATTGTTTCACACAAAAGAAGATCGCAATCTGGGCCTTCTTCGATATAGAGGGAGCCTTCGATAATACTGGCTATGATTCATCACCACTGCACTATCCTGCAGGGGTGTGGACCATCCCACTAATCACTGGATTAGGGCGATGCTAAATAGCTATATCATATCAGCCACATGCGGAGAGGTCTCAGTGACAGTATCGGCGGTTAGAGGATGCCCACAAGAGGGAGTCCTCTCACCACTGCTTTGGTCGATAGTCATCGACGATCTACTACGCAAGCTAACCACTTGGGGCTACGAGGTCATCGGATATGCTGATAACCTAGTAGTCATTGATACGGGCAAGTGCGAGATCACTGCCTGTGAGCGCATGCAGCTTGCGCTCCAACTTATCTCTAAGTCCCATTTACAAAAAGGAGAAAGGTACAACCCTGCTCAATCTTTTTAAATGGCACACACATAGGATTTTCAGAGGAAGTAACGTATCTAGGTATTGACTTAGACCGTAGACTCAACTGGAGCTCCAATATGAGAAATAAACTCATGAAAGCGACTAAGGCCATGTGGGCCTGTCGGCGTAAAACCTGGGGACTTAAGCCTAAGATAGTCCACTGGCTATACACCGTGATAGTCACCTATCGTCACATACGGGACAAAAGCTAAACAAAAAACTACAATTGTTAAGCTTCAACGCCCTCAGAGACTAGCGTGTCTCGGCATCAAAGGCGCTATGCCAACCTGCCCCACGGCAGCCCAAGAAGCACTCATCGGACTCACTCCACTGCACCTTTTTACCAAAAAGTTGGCATTACGCAGTGCAATCAGAATTCTCTGCTCGGGAACAAATATGCCATGTAGACCCGTAGGCCATATGTCCATATTACAACACTTTCCCGAGCTGGATATAATTACTACGGTCTCGGACGCATTGCCACACACCTTCACCTTTGACAAGAGATTTGAGATACTGATCCCAAATCGCTCAGCATGGGAAAACAGTGATCCCCTGCTAAATGTTAAAGGCCTTAGGATGTATACGGATGGCTCCAAGATGAATTCCGACGTTGGCGCCGACGTCTTTGGACCAAAACGCAAGATCTCAAGGCCCTGGGAATAAGTCCCAGCATCTTCCAAGCAAAGCTGCATGCCATCCTAACATGCATCAATCTATGTCTCGGGACTGGCATTAGAGGAGTAACCATCAACATACTCTCTGATAGCCTAGCAGCGCTTAAAGCGCTGGCTTCGTAAAGTACGAACTCAAAAGTCGTCAAGAAATGCCATGACGCCATACAAGACCTCGCCAAAAGAAACAATCTTAAACTTTGGAGGGTGCCAGGACGTAAAGGTATAAAGGGCAATGAAATTGTCGACCAACTTGCCAGGAAAGGTTCCAGCGATAAATTTATATGTCCGAAACCATTCTGCGGCACTCCCAAGTCTAAGACAAGTCTTCTTAGACAAGTGGGAAAAATCGCAACACCTGTCCTTTTGGAACAGCGTTCGGGGACTCTGTCAATCTACGACCCCTGAACAAACACTCTAGTGACATACTCAAACTCAATAGGGTGAATATCAGAAGACTAACAGGACACTGCGGTCTGAGATACATATCATCTAAACAAAATTAGCCTCTCGTCCGAAACTAAGTGTCGGCTCTGTCTCGAGGACGAAGAGACGGCGGAACACATACTATGTGAGTGTGCTGCTCTCTGCCATCTTAGGAAGCGTATCCTTCTCAGTGAAGTTATGACTCCTGAGGGGATCACCTTTCACTCCACTTCTATAATAAAGCATTCTCAACTTTATTATAGAAGTGGAGAGGCTCCTCGGCTAATCGGCTAGCAGGCACAATAAATCTGCAAAGGTCGCAGTGCCGTATTGCTAATGGTAGCACTAGCCCCATATATAGATCCGCTACCGGAGAATCAATCGGTGCTTCTGATAAAGCGAGGGAGTTGAGCTATTTTTAGGTCTGCTAGCTCACTTATGTTTTCATAGAAGGGCGCGCCGAGGTAGATCCTCCTGCAATTCGCAAAAGAAGGGCATGAGCAGATATCGATTCCTCTTCCTCCTCATCCATGCAGCCGACGCAGAAGTCATTGGAGGGTAGCCCTAGTCCGAGGCGTGTTTTCCAATGATGCAGTGATCTGTGATGATATCCACTAAAGTGCTTAAGGTTGCCCTTTTGGTTGCCACAAGGTCCCTGGTTCGTCACAGGCTTAGCTTAGGCCAGATTTGTGTAGTGATAAAGCTGATATTACTTTCTTTCATTGGAGGTTGGTAACCTCGTCTCGTCTACGGATGTGGTGGATGGATGTGGATTACCGCGGCCAGGGATTTTATCGCAGAATGGCTGTCCATGCAAATGATAATATCCTTAGCGGATATTACATTGACCTTAAGCCATGCAAGGGCCTCCGTTATCGCTATTATTTCTACATGATACACACTGCAGTGATTTGGGAGTATAAATGATAGGTTGAGGTTAAGTTCCTTGGAAAAGACTCCACTACCTACACCCGGCTCCATCTTGGAGCCATCAGTATAGAGAAATCGAGTCCTTCGGTATGACTTTCCCTTCAGCTCATTCCTCCCTGGATGGAAAGACAACTTCGCAGTTCTTAGTGAACACATTCTGCGCGATGATGTAGTCTGTGTCCATGAGTACTTCGAAGTGGTTATGCTAGTATGGTCTTTATGTAATGTGGGCCATTTTTCTGTGCCCCTAATCCTAAGGCCGCGCAAGCAGCAATTTGTTTGCTGAAGAGGTCCAATGGTGGAAAATGTAGTAGAATCTTTAGGGCCACCGTGGGGGTTGATCTGATCGCGCCGCTTATACATAAACTCGCCGATCTTTGTACTTTCCCCAGAAGGTTTCGGTAGACCGCCATGTCCAGGGCAGTCCACCAGACCACCATGCCGTACAGAAGGATGGGCCTTATGACTGCTATATAGAGCCAGTGCATAATGCTTAGTTGGAGACCCCACTTTTTGCCCACCACCTTCTTACAACTGTAGAGGGCAGTGGTTGCTTCCTTAACACAATCGAAAATGTTGGGTTTCCAATTCAGCCTTTTGTCAAGGACTAGGTCTAGGTATTTAGCCTGGTCTTTGATTGTTAACTGGGTTCCACTCAGCCTCGATGGGTTGAAGGGCGGAATTTTATATTTATTTGTAAACAGTACTAGGTTACTAGGTCAGTCTTCTTGGGGTTGACCCTAAGTCCACAGTACTGCGTCCAGGTTTCTACTGTATGTAGATCACTTAGAGTGCTGGGAAATTTTCCTGTGACGGCAATAGCAATATCATCTACATAGGCGGTCACAGCGTACCTTTCCTGTTCTAGCAAAAGTAGTATTTCATTGACCACCACGTTCCAGAGAAAAGGCGAGAGTACTCCACCCTGTGGTGTACTTCTGCTGACCATTCTAGTTGAAACGGCACCAGCGAAGTTGGCTTTGAGGACTCTGCGTTAACAGTTCTCGTACCAGTTCTATCACTGATCCCGTAACACCCAGATCAGACAGCGCTTTGGTGACGGCCCATGGCTCAACATTGTTAAAGGCGCCCTCTCTATTACGCTGACCAGTGAGTGGAGTGCTGTCTCCACCGATTTGCCTTTGTTGTAGGCAAGCTGGTTATCCGACATCCTTCCTGGGATATAGCTGTAACGAATGTGTGCATCTGAAATCTTCTCTAGAGTTTTTAGTAGAAAAGAAATTAGGCTTACAGGCCTCAAGTCATTTGCATACGTGTGGGAGTTTTTGCCTGCCTTTGGTATGAAAATGACCTTGGTTACCTTCCACTTGCTGGGGATGTAGGATAAGGAGAGGCAACTCTTATATATTACCACAAGCCAGGGAAGGGTGAGATCTGCTACCTGCTGGAGCTCCGCTGGTATGATACCATCCGATCCTGGAGACTGTAAGGTTCAAAGCTTTTGAAAGCCCAGAGGACAAAGTTGTTGTTTACGAGGTTGGGAGCACGTTCGAAGGGGGACGCTCTCGACTGGATGACTTGAGGGGGTGTCATAGCCGAGTCACTACTGCCCGGAAAGTGTGCGTTCAGAAGAAGTTCCAGGTCTTCCGTGCTGGAGGCCGTCCAGGAACCATCATTCCGCATTAGGTGATTTGGGTTGTACGGGCCGAAGCCAGAATCTTCCTTATTCTTGAAGCTTCGGAGACCATCTTGATATTTTCGCAGCAGTTCCTCCATGATTGCCCTTGGCCTTCCTGGTCGCTGCTTCGAATGATTTAAGTGCCTCCATATAGACGTCCCAATCTTCTTGCAAGCGGGTACATTTTGCTTTATTGAAGAGCTTTCTGCTCTCTTTATTCCACCAGCGGGGTTTGGGTTTGCCTCTGTGGGTGCTAACTGCACATGATTTAGATTGTGCTCTCTAAGGAGTTCCTGTTCGTTCATTTACTAAGCTGTCTAATAAGGCTAATAAGCGTTACGGAAGCGTAAAAACCTTCAATGTGCTAAAGGTAGCAGAAGTTGTTGGTAATATGTCAAGAACATTAAAACTTCGTCCCCATCGTCTATACCAAAACTTACCCACAACTACATTTTAGCTGTCACTCTCTTAGACAAAGATAACCTTCTTGCTAGCTACTTTTCATCCAGCTCGCTATTCCCAGCTTGTACATTGTCTCTAGAGCGCGTTAGTACCATTATGAGACAAGTCTACCCTCATGCTGGAACAGTTGCAAGGGCTCTCAAGTTTCTCGACATACACAAATCTGCTGATCCAGGTGGCGTCTCCCTAATAGTTCTGAAGTGGTGTCCTTCAAAAAAAACCACAGAGTAAGCTTCTTCACCTCTCCTGCTCTTCTATGCCCTTTGCAACTAAGTGAGAAACAACATTTCTCCAGCCTATCCCTTCTCTCCCGGATGGCAAAGCACTTACAAAGGCCTCGTAGGGGCAGAATCTATCCGACGAATGCTGGTCCGCTAAAAAGGGAGAAGAGCCACATCAGACGAACATCTTGCGGCACTGTTAGTAAGTCCCATCCCCACCTCCTCGTGGTGCTATCTGGAAATTTCCTTTGGAAATTACAGACGAAGAAGGGTGAATCTCCAGTTTCTTCTGGTGAACTCGCTCATCGTGCGGCAGAGTCCAACACACTAAGCACTGCGCCACGGCGCCCTCCAGTTTCCTGTACCAAAAAACAGGTTTAGTCGGTTGGGCCACGGCCTAGTAAGCTGTAACCGTAGAAAAAGCTACAAACTCAGAAACAAACACATGCCTCGGATGTAATGGACAGACTACATATTGACGACTCCCGCAAACGTATAAAAGGAATGTTAGGTCCCTTAACAGACCGGGTGCGACCAAACAGTTAGAAAACGTCCTAAACTGCCATAAAGCAGACATTACTGCACTCCAAGAAGTGCAAGGGGATGGAACGGGCGAAAAGACGATGAAAAGCTGTGAATATTTACTACGGAAACTGCTACAAGGAGAACAGACAACGCCTATTTGGATGCGAATTTGCTGTTCGAGGTGGACCTAGGCAAAAAGTCCTAAGCTTCTGGCTTGTGAGCGAACGCCTCATAACAATCCACATCAAAGCTAATTCGGGAACATCAGCTTGATATGCGTTCACGCCCCCCATAGGACAAAAAGACGACTGAGTCAAAAATGACTTCTACAACCTCCTAGATAGAGCATACGCTCAATGTCCCAGCTAAGACGCCAAGATTTTTCTAGAAGGTTTCAACGTGTAGCTGGGTAAGGAGGATATCTTTGAACGAGTGGTAGGAAAGCACAGCCTACACGACAACATGTCCGAAAACGGATTCAGACTAATAAACTTCGTGACGGGGCGTAATCTTCTAATAACTAGAACACGATTCCCACATCTCAGTATCCATAAGAGAACCTGGTGCTCTCCTGATCAATTATCTGTGAATCAAATCGATCATATTGTGATCGACGCCAGACACTCCTCCAGCATCTTGGATGCCCGAACTTTTCGAGGAGCCAATGTGGACTCGGATCATTACCTTATTGCCGCCAAGGTACGTATGCGAATATTGCGAATCGGAAAGCTACAATCGCAAGAGACCGCCAGGAACTTCGCCGATGGTGTCTCTCTCCAGCTCGCTCAAGAGCCGATGCAAAGAACAGCAATGGAGACGTTGAAAAAGCGCCAT
The DNA here is from genome assembly GCA_951905685.1 of Eumerus sabulonum. Taxonomy (NCBI): domain Eukaryota; kingdom Metazoa; phylum Arthropoda; class Insecta; order Diptera; family Syrphidae; genus Eumerus; species Eumerus sabulonum. The sequence goes on from OX645063.1 coordinate 22,671,193, forward strand.
CAGGGATGCTGCATCGGATGTATTAGGTTTCCAGCCATGACCTAGGTGTAACCTTTTGTTTGATGACGAGTGCGGACAGGTACATGCAGAAAAACAGAATGCATACACGGCCACGTTGCATCGACGAACTAGAGCTGCTCGTGAGCGCTACGAGCGAAAAAGAAGGGAGGAGCACGCGCTTTTCAGGAGGAAAACGAAAGATCATGAGAAGCGCGCGACCGAGGAGATGGAGAGATGTTCTTTTTTTTTAATAATTTGTGCGTGCACTCAACGTCTAATAACCTTATTATGTCGGCGACATAGTGCAGGCAGAAGGTAGAAGAGGGATAGAGGAGATGCCGATGGACATTGATCTTAAATACTTGCATGTTGTATTGAGGGGGGAAGACCTAACCCGGCAGGCAATTCCTGATTCGTGTAGTTTGGTACGTCCGAAAGTGGGCTTCAGGGTATATTGTTGCGGGAGAAATGTTGAAGGATCGGTGCAACTGGCTATTTCATCACAGCATTTTTGGTGGAAGTAACGATAAAACAGGGAGAGGCAGGAAACATTCCTGCGATGTTCCAGCGAGTCCAATTTGATCGCAGGAACGACGTTCGAAAATTTTACCAAAGAGTAAAATGAACATGCCGTGGTTATAAAGCCAGAGTAGAAGCCTGCAGGGATGAACACCGACACCTCGTAGTTGAATCACAGTCGATGCTGAGAATGTGGAAAGACTATTTATGCAGACTGTATTACGGCGAAGATGGTCAGGATGCCGCTGTCAGGCAGGACGCACTATTCACATTAGACGAAGATGAAACAGAATTCCGTCCACCCGACCTGTCCGGTCCATAACTGCGCCAACTATAGGGCGCATCGCGTATAAGAACTTTACTGCCATGCTGTGTGAACGCCTGAAACCATTTGTGGACCATTTGACAGGTTCCTATCAATGTGGCTTCAGGCCAGGAATATCCACGATAGACCAAATATCCACCGTGTGACAGATCTTGGAGAAGACCCGTGAATTTCAGGTCAACACACACCCCCTTTTCGTCTATTTTGAGATCGCATATGGCAATGTCTGTGGGGACAAGCTATACAAAGTCATGTTATGTTTTCACATCCCTGCCAAGCTCGTCAGGTGGTGCATGATGATAATGGAACATTCTCGCTCGCAGCATATTTCTCGTGCAAGCGCACTACTATTTCAATGCGAATTCTACCAAAAGCCATTTCTCTTGAGACGAGACATGGATTTCAGTGCACACTTTCTGATAAATATGTCAAGGGGTGGAAAGTTCATCACAGCATCTAGAGCAGCGCCGGCATGCTAGGGAAAGCGTTATTTGGCGCTTCGTGAAAGAGGCTACAACATGGTTGCCTGTTCCACCAGACAACCGATGCATTTAGGCACCATGCTTCTAATTCAGGCCGATGTCCGCTGTGAGGAATAGCTCACCACGAAGATGCCAGTTTACGATTCTCGCAGAGTTTGCAATTTGCGCTCTACATTCCACTGTCACTGTCAGCTTTCCCTATCCTGACCTTTTCAGAGGGGGGTGCTCCATCGACCTAACCCTCTCACCTGATTTCTCCAGAAGTTTAACCTCGTCTATGGTGCCTTCGGCTTTGGAAGCTTCTTTGCACAATTTCCCAATTTCCGGGCTCACCTCTTCCGCCTTCTTTTTTGACACTTAACATCACACTCAGAAGTACGACCCATCTTTGGGGCGCGTTCAACCTTATCGGTTGCCCGTGCCACGGCCTCAACGGTGTTGCTTCTGGATGTGGATGTTCTACTCAAGCTTAATCCAATCAGCTGGTACTACAGTAAGCCACAGCAGTCGCAGTTGTTCCGAGCTGCCGATGAGTTGTATGGTGGGCCCTCCAGAATCCTAGCCCGAGTCGAGTTTTAGTTCTAGGTTCATGATCTCTTAAATTTCCCGCCAGAACAAGGCGCCAGAAGAATGGAAGATTCAATAATCTGTGTTCATTCATTTCGAACGGCAAATTTCCTGAAAACTCCATTAATGCGAGACCTAAGGTGTTTGTTCGGATGGTGAAGGACCAGCAAAGGCCTCGTAGGGGTAGCATCTGCCGACGGATGCTGGCCCGACAAAAAGCGAGTAAGAGCCTCTACAGCCGAACATCTTGCAGCTCTGCTAGTCAGGTCCTACTTCCACCTCCTCGTGGTGCCATCTGGAAATTTCCTTAAAAGGGGAATTACTGACGGAAGAGGCCGAATGGCGAGTATCCTGCGCCACCAAACAGGATTAGTGTCGGTTGGGCTATGGTCTAGCGAACCATAACCGTAAAACCACTAATTGCTCAGAAACAAAAAACAGCCTCGGATAATAAAACGGAACGGATCTATGTTGACGACCCTATAAGAAAACAAAAAACAAACAAGGACGTTCGGTTCCGTACGTGGAGTGTTAGGCCCCTAAACAGACCACGTGCGGCCGAACAACTTGCGGACGCCCTAGACCGCTATAAAGCGGACATAACCGCCATCCAGGAAATGCGATGGAATGGACCGGGTAAAAAGCGGATGAAAAACTGCGACATTTACTGCGGTGACTGCTATAGGGAGAGAGGACAGAGACTATTTGGATGCGGATTTGTTGTTAGAGGTGGACTAAGACATAAAATCCCAAGTTTCCAGTATGTGAGTGAACGCCTCATAACGATCCGCATCAAGGCAAATTTCTGTAACATCAGCCTCATATGCATCCATGCCCCCACGGAAGACAAGGATGACTCAATCAAAGATGATTTCTTTGATTTCCTAGACAGAACATATACCAAATGCCTCAGCTATGATACCAAAATCATACTAGGAGATTTTAACGCTAAGCTGGGTAAAGAAAGCATCTTTGAGCGGGTCATCGGCAAACACAGCCTACATGACACCACATCCGATAACGGACATAAGCTGATCGACCTTGCCACGGGGCGAAATCTTCTTGTAGCAAGCATACGATTTTCCCACCTCGATATACACAAAGGCACCTGGCGGTCGCCAGATCAATCAGTCACCGACCAGATTGACCACATCGCGATTGACGTCAGACACTCCTCCACTATTCTTGATGTTCGCACTTTCCGAGGAGCGAACATCGATTCAGACGTATCTTGTAGTAGCCAAGATACGTCAACGCATAACACGAACACCGCGGAGTAGAGTTAGCACACCAAGCTATGACGTCGGAAAGCTACTATCGCCGGAGATCGCCAGTGCCTTTGCCAACCGCGTCTCTCTTAAGCTCTCCGATACACCTCAATCCTCCACTCAGTCAGTAGAGCAATAATGGAGCCTGTGCAAACAAGCCCTGAAGAGCACAGCAACGGAAGTGCTGGGCCTTAAAGCTCCACCACGACGAATCACCTGGTTCGATGACGATTGTAGAAGGATTCATGCGGAAAAGCAGGAGGCATACAAAGCATCACTACACAAAAAAACAAGAGCGGCTCGTGAGCTCTACGAGCTTAAAAGAAGGGAGGAACATAAGCTTCTCAAGAGAAAAAAATAAAAGAGCACGAGAAGCGGGCGATTGAAAACTTGAAGAGGTGCTATTGCAGGCACGACGTTCGAAGATTTTATCAGCGGATAAAACGAATATCTCAAGGCTATAAAGCCCGAACGGAGGCCTGTAAGGATGAGAACGGACACCAAGTAGTAGAATCGCAGTCGATGCTGAGAATTTGGAAAAACCACTTCTGTAGACTGTATAACGGCGATGACAGCCAACATACCGCCGTCAGGCAGAATGATCCATTTTTTAACGACGAAGATCGCAGAGAATTCCGTCTCCCTGACCTCGACGAAGTTGAGATTGCCATGTCGAAACTCAAGTCGAATAAAGCTGCTGGCGCAGATGGACTGTCTGCTGAGCTCTTCAAAGCGGCTGGCGGTGAGCTGGTTAGGAGCATGCACCGGCTCATCTGTAAGATATGGTCAGAGGAAAGCATGCCCGAGGAATGGAGTCTCAGCATTGTTTGCCCGATCCACAAAAAAGAAGATCCCTTTGACTGCGCCAACTATAGAGGAATGAGTCTCCTTAATGTTCGCTGCCGTTTTGTGTGAATGCCTGAAGCCATTGGTAAACAAGCTGATAGGTCCGTATGAGTGTGGCTTCAGGCCAGGGAAGTCCACCATCGATCAAATCTTCACACTACAGCAGATCCTGGAGAAAACCAATGAATTTCAAGTCGATACACACCATCTATTCGTCGACTTCAAGGCCGCATACGACAGCGTAATTGGAGACGAGCTATATAATGGCATGTTTATTTTTGACATCCCTGCTATGCTCGCTGCTCCATCCGAATCGGTGCAGAACTGACCGATGGTTTCGAAGTCAAGAAAGGATTTAGACAGGGCGATGCGTTGTCGTGTGATTTTTTTAACATCATATTAGAAATGATTGTGCAAAAATCACAGGCCAATACAAGAGGCACAATCTATTTCAAATCCTCGCAACTCCTTGCCTACGCCGACGACATTGACATAATAGGTAGATCGCAGCGAGATGTCAATGAGGCGTTTGCGAGTATTGAGATGGAGGCGGCAAAAATTGGTTTGGCCGTTAATGAGGGCAAGACTAAATATCTGCTGTCATCGAAAAAGGACATTTACCACCGACGTCTTGGACAGAACGTGCATATTGGCAGATATAAGTTCGAGGTAGTTAAGGACTTCATATACCTCGGCTCCGCGGTGACTTGGAACAACGACACCAGTTTCGAAATCAAGCGCAGAATTACTTTTGCCAACCGCTGCTTCTTTGGGCTCAAGAGGCAACTGAGAAGTAGAGCCCTCTCTCGTACGACCAAGTTGGCATTATATAAGACTTTAATTATCCCGGTCCTGTTATACGGCGCAGAAACATGGACTTTATCTAAAGCGGATGAGGAAATCCTTGGTCGTTTCGAGAGAAAGATTCTGCGTTCGATTTTCGGTCCCATAAACACAGAGGAGGGTCGGAGGAGAAGATTCAATCACGAACTGTACGGGTTGTACAGCGACATGAGTCTGCTCAGGCGTCTACGGATCCAACGCCTAGGATGGCTAGGCCATGTAGAGCGAATGGACACCACAGCTCCAGCACGTAGAGTCTTCGAATCCAACCCCGAGGGACGAAGAAATAGAGGACGGCCGCACCTGTGGTGGCGCGCACAAGTGGAAGGGGACCTAAACCAACAGGGCGTGCGGCATTGGAAAAGACTAGCGAAAGATCGTGCTAGGTGGAGAGGCATGTTGGTTGAGGCCCAGGTTCACCCCGAACTGTAGCGCCCGTTAAGTAAGTAAGTAAGGTGTTTGCCAACCTTTAGTATCGACCACTAGGGTGTCGATGGCATTCCTTCATACAAGAAAATGAATGAAATACTTGCGCTCTAAGCTCTGTCTAAGCAATCCTACGAATAAAACCGAAAAAAACTTCAAATTAAGTATTTTCAAATTTGAAGGCAAAATTATTGAAAAATATTTATTAAATCCCTAAACACGTTTACCGCCCCAATTATTCATATTTCGGATCATTAAATTCTTGTAGCCCGAAGCTTAATTTACAGCTTTACCTTTAAGCCTATTTTAAAGGCATTTGTAAAAATTCCTCGTAATTTAATGTAAAAAGAAAGTGAAAAAAAAAAAAAAAAAGAAATTAGTAACAACAAACTAACAAATCTACTAAGAACATAATGTTAATTACATCATATAATCAGCAAGACGCTTTTTCTAATACGCCTTTCTATAAGCCAGGTACTCCAGTGGTTCTTCCACAGCTTGCTGATTTGAGAACACAACCTAACGCCACCGCACCACCAAAAGCGCCTCCGCCAAGTCTACGAAAAAGGCAGAATCCTGGTAAGTATGAATATTAGACCTTGGGATATTAGACCTTATAAGACTTGACATCTCATTCTCTAAAGATAAGGCACAAACATTAGCCCGGAAACGCCTTCAACTTGAGCTGAGTATAAGCAATTCAATTAAGAAAGTCAAGAACCCAACCGATAAGGTCGATGAGAAGAAAGATGGACTTATCCAAGGAAAGCAATTACTATCTGATATTCTCAAGGAGTATGAACAGATGGCTAAGGATAAGACTTTACTTGCAGTGGAAATCCGTAACATGAAGCACTACCTGTCCGAGATTCGTTCCAAACTTGACCAGTCCCTAACCGTTCTGAACAAGACTACGGATCTCTTTGCCTTGCATACGCAACTTAACAAACGGCTTTTAGCCGCTCAAAAAACTTCATTTCAAAAGTATGCAAACGCAAGGCATAGGAAGAGGATCATCAAGCAAAAAATGACTGGTCCCAATCCACTACCAGAACATAAATTGAAAGCATAATAGGAGATGAAGTTACATAATTGAACGTTGCATTAATGAAGGTTTTCGAAGATTTGGGTCAAATATTATTGAGCGCAGAGTTTAGTCGTTGGAAATGGCAACGACCTTAAATCTGTACTGAAGAAGATTTGGTGCAAAATTTTGGCGAATGTTGTATGCATACTACGAGTATGTGACAGATGTTATCGAACATTTGGTTAATTTGTTAGATTTAAAAAAAGTATATTATTGTACAAATGAGCAGTCTTTATAGTTATATTTGTCTATGCTTCGTCAAGTACCTAACAATGACGCATAGGCGAATAGTGCACCTATTAAGTGACAGGTTTATAACGCAATGTGAGCACTCATGCAAGACCTGCTATTTTGTTTCCACCTACAGGATTCTTTCAACTCTCCTCTACTAGTTGACACTGGAATAATGTTTAGGAAATGGTCAACATCTTTCTCCAATTCAAACGTGGGGCGCCGTGGCACATTGGTTAGTGTGCTGGACTCTGACGCCCGACGAGCGAGTTCGGACCCCGATAACACCAACGCCATCGAATGTTTATTCCGCGGCGTCCCTCGGCGAGGTACTGGCGAAACCCCCCGTAGTATGCTTGCCATAAAATAGTTTCTCGGCAAATGCCGTTTGGAATCGGTATTAAACTGTATAGATCCCTTTCACCTGTGTGAAAAATAAGTCACACACAATATGGGTGATTGTGAGAGAAGCCAAGCTCTGGCCCTTCATGGGCTGTAACGCCACCAAAGAAGAAGAAGAAACTCATTCCGTCTCAAGGTGTACCGGCGTACCTCTACGTAGACGAATTGGTGTGAGGTGGTCTTCTTAAAGGAACTTAACCAGCTAAATTTAACGGTAAGCCGATTCGCGGAATTCTTATTTCCCCTCTAAAAGCTGTCGAATAGTGGATATCCGATCATCAGTAGAACGATTACTCTGGAAGCCGCATTGATTGTTTTCGAATGTTTCGTTTGGAAATGATGTCAATATTTTTACGAGGATATTCGACAATACCACCTTATAACTTTATGGCACTGTAATATCGCTCGTTAATTATTGGCTTGTATTCGGTCACTCGGAGGGTAAGCGGCTAACAAATGCTTCTTAGGGGTAGCATCTATCTGACGGATGTTTACTTACTTACTTTGATGGCGCTACAGTTCAGGGTGTACCAGGGCCTCAACCAACAAGCCTCTCCAGCCGGCCCGATCTTTAGCCAGCCGCTTCCAGTGCCGCACGCCCAGTTGGTTGAGGTCCCTTTCCACCTGTGTGCACCACCTTAAATGCAGTCGTCCTCTGCTGCGTCGTCCCTCGGGGTTGGTGTCGAAGACTCTTCGGGTCGGAGCGTTGATGTCCATTCGCTCTGCATGGCCTAGCCATCTTAGACGCTGGATCCGAAGACGTCTAACTAGGCCGAGGTCGCTATACAGCCCGTACAGTTCTTGGTTGAATCTCCTCCTCTACTCTCCGTTTACACAAACGGGACCAAAGATTGCACGCAGAATTTTCTTTTCGAAACGCCCAAGAGCTTCTTCATCCACTTTTGATAACGTCCAAACCTCAGCGCCGTAGAGGAGGACCGGGATGATTAAGGTTTTGTTGAGGGATACCTTAGTTTTTCGAGAGAGGGCTCTACTACTCAATTGCCTCTTTAGCCCGAAGAAGCAGCGTTTGGCAAGAGTTGTTCTGCGTTTTATCTTAGCGCTGGTGTCGTTGCTGCTTGTCACTATCGAGCCAAGGTCGACGAAGTCCTTGACTACTTCAAAAATACAGCTGCCGAAGGTGACGTTCTGACCAAGACGTCGGTGTTGCGCGCCTTTCTTGGATGACAGCATATATTTGGTCTTGTCCCCATTTACCCTTAGACCCACTTTAGCCGCTTCTGCTTCAATGCTTGCGAACGCCTCATTGACGTCTCGCTTTGTCCGTCCAATAACGTCAATGTCATCTGCGTAGGCAAGCAATTGTGTGGACTTGAAGTAGATCGTACCTCTTGTATTGGCCGCAGAATCCCACACGTTATTTTCAAGAATAATGTTAAAGAAATCACATGACAGTGCGTCACCCTATCTAAAATCTTTTTTAACGTCAAAGGGGCCGGTTAGTTAACCTCTGACTTTAATGGAGCAGCGAGAGTTATCCATAGTCATCCTGCACAGTCTGACAAGTTTGGCAGGAATGTTAAAACATGACATGGCTCTGTATAGCTCGTCTCTATAAACACTGTCATACGCGGCTTTAAAGTCGACAAAAAGATGGTGCGTGTCGACCTGGAATTCATGGATCTTCTCCAAGATCTGCCGTAGTGTAAATATTTGGTCTGGCCTGAAACCACACTGGTAGAAACCTATCAGATTATCCACGAACGGTTTCAGTCACTCACACGGTACGGCAGAGAGGTTCTTGTACGCGATGTTCAGGAGGCTTATCCCTCTGTAATTGGCGCAGTCATAGGGGCCACCTTTCTTATGGACCGGGCAAACGATACAGAGATTCCATTCATCGGGCATGCGTTCTTCCGACCATATCTTTCAGATGAGTTGGTGCATGTTCCTAACCAGCTCATCGCCAGCTACTTTAAACAGCTCCGCGGGGAGTCCGTCTGCTCCAGCAGCTTTATAAGACTTAAGTTTCGATATCGCTATCTTAACATCGTCTAGGTCGGGTGGACGGGATTCTCCATCATCTTCGTCCATTGTGAATGGTTCGCTCTGCCTGACGGCGGCATTTTGACTATCATCGCCGTTATACAGTCTGCAGAAATGGTCCTTCCACACTCTCAGCATCGACTGTGACTCCACTACTAGTTGTCCGTGCTCATCACTGCAGGCTTCTGCTCTGGCTTTATAGCCTTGGCATGTTCGTTTTACTTTCTGGTAAAATCTCGATCTCGCGCTTCTCGTGTTCCTCCTTTTTCCTTCTCAGAAGCGCATGCTCCTCCCTCCTTTTCTGTTCATAGAGCTCGCGGGCAGCTCTCGTCCGTCGATGCAATGTGGCCATGTATGCATTCTGTTTCCCTACATGGGCCTGTTTGCACTCATCATCAAACCAGGGGTTTCTCGACGGTGGTTGTCCTGTCCTATAGGATGGGATACTGCCTCCGCCGGGAAACTATCGAGGGTAGAGCCATCAGCGCATCAGCTTTTTCGTTTCCCTCTATGTTACTATAGTCAGAGACCCAGAAGAGAGTGATGTTGAAATGATCGCCTACGCAGACTGACTGGCTGTCAATACAATGACAACTTCTCCCTTAGTAATGGGGTAACGGGTGAGAATCTTGCTATCTCCGTTGGAAATGATTTGGAGATATTTAGTTCCGACTCCGCGCTCCATCTTCGAGCCGTCGCGTCAGTAAAAAACGCTACCTGATGGTTCGTGAAGTGCAATCCATCTGCACTTGTCGTGATGAGGGATTCCTGGATCGATTCAATATGGGTGTTGTTAAAAGCTCCTTCTTCTAATTAAGCAGCTAAGGTAAATTGCTTGAAGTGGATGGATTTTTCGATCGTCTGCGCAACTTCATGCAGAGCGGTCTCAGTCGACGTGCCTTCGAGGTGGGCGTATTGATACTTCGAAAAATGTGTGTTTCCTAGAGATGTCTAAGATGCGTTCGAGGGTCTTCCAGACGAAGGATGTGAGGCTATTAGGTTTGAGATCGTTCACGGATTCATGCCCGAGCTTGCCAACCTTCGGGATGAAAACTACCCGAACTTTTCGCCAGTTCTAGGGAACGTTATTGAGTCACTGTTAGCCAGGGTATAATCTCATCCAATTTCTAGTGGAGCACTATCGGTAATATCCCTACGAAGCCTGGCGACTTACATGGATATATGGAGAGAAGCTGCAAAGGGTCCAGGAGATATTTTCGTTTGTGATGATGATGATTGACTTAATGTCATCCAATGGTGTAGGTTGCGTTTGATGTGGGACTTGCACACTTGCACCGCAGTTTTTACATCCAGGGCAGTGGGTGTTCTTGAGCAATCCCAAGAGTTCTTCTATCGAATCTTCCCATACACCGTAATTTCGTTTAATAAAAGACGTGTTGGAGTGTTTTAGACAGGGTTTTACTAAGCCTATCAGCTTTCTTTAGGGTTTCAATAGGCTTGCAGTACTCTGCGTAGGCCTGTGACTTGGCCTAACTGATAGCCCTTTTGTAGAGCTTAAGGCAGTCTACGGTTTCCAGAATTTGTTTGTTAATTTTCGTGGGGGCCAATACCCCCATTCATTAAGCTTAATTCAAGCTAACATTCTTAATTAGTCTAACTTAACTGACTAACAAGAACGGAAGAGGGGAGCGCGATTAGGGAACTATGGTAGCGAGAGGGGGGGGGGGGGGGATGCCGAGAAGACGAAGTCTTAGGCATGGGGTGCTGAGGTTGAAATCGAAGCTAGTGTTCGAATTAACACTTCCCAGCATACGGGAAATGGGTTCATTGGAGCCGTAAGAGGTGCGGGGGGTGGATAGATAGAAGAGACGAGGATTGCGAGTATTACGAGGGTTAGTGTTAAGGGATATAGAGTTGTAGAGGTTGGCGCAGTCCGTGGTATCTGTTAGAAGTTTATGAATGAAGAGGATGTCAGCTACCCTTCTTCTATCCTCCAACGTATTCAGATTTATTAGTTTGAGTCGGTCTTGATAGGGCGGTAAGAACAAAGGATTTTGCCAGTGCAGACCTCGAAGAGCGAAACGTAGGAATCGACGCTGGATGCTCTCGATTCTAGAAATGTGGGTTTGTTGATAAGGGGACCACGCTTGAGATGCGTATTCAAGAAGGGGGCGAACGAAGGTAATATAGAGGGATCGAGTCACGTAGGGATTGGAGAATTCTTTAGACCAGCGCTACATGAAACCGAGTGCAGAATTTGCTTTAAGAATTATATCGTCGATATGTGCGCGGAAATTGAGCTCTTGGTCACATAGTATGCCAAGATCGCGGATAACCTGAACGGTAGAAATGGGTTGGTTGTGGAGAAAGTAGAGACGAGGAGAGGATTGGACACGTTTACGTGAGAAGGTGATAGATTGGCATTTGGAAATGTTAAGCTCCAAGAAATTTTTGGAACACCAGGTAGAGAAGCTATTGAGATCGGATTGAATAAGGGAAGAGTCTTGTAGCGAGGAAATGGTCTTAAAGAACTTGGTGTCGTCGGCGTACAGTGAGAGATGGGAATGTTTGATGATTATCCCAATGTCGTTTATGGTAAGAATGAAATGAAGTGGACCTAGGTGGCTACCTTGGGGAACACCGGAGGAGGCTAAGAAAGGGTTAGAAAAGGCAGATCTAAAGCGAACACTGTAGTAACGGTTTTTTAAACATGAAGATATCCACTTCAGCGCAGTGGGTTCAAAGCCTAGGGAAGACAGTTTGAAGAGTATTAGTTCGGAGATATTTTGTCGAAGGCTTTACTGAAGTCAGTTGTAATGACGTCGACTTCGTTCCCATTCTCTAATGCTGAGAGGGTGAAGAACACGAATTCGATAAGGTTTGTGGTTGTAGACCTGGATTTGAGGAATCCATATTGATTTGTGGAGATTTGAGATTTGCAATGGAAACTTAGAGTGTCATACAAGATGCTTTCAAAAAGTTTGGGTATATGTGAGAGTTTTGCGATGGGGCGGTAGTTGTTAACATCACTCTTTGGACCTTTTTTGTGAATAGGAGTTATGAAAGCGCTTTTCCATATCTGGGGAAATTCTCCAAGGGAAAAGGATAAGTTGAATAATTTTGAGAGCGGGACGGAGAGAATGATGGAACATTTTTTTAATAATATGGCGGGGACACCATCGGGTCCAGGAGTGAACTCATCATTAAGTTGATTCAGTTTAATTTAAGGGAGAAATTTGGTAGGTAGTCGAAATTGGAAGTGTCCGGCACAAAAGAGTCATCGGCAAAAGATTGTTTGAAAGGGTTGGCAAAAAAGTTGGCGATAGTGTTGGGATCATTCGAGGTTTCGCCATTGAAAGAGAGTGAGGTTGGATAGCCATCAGATTTCCTTTTGTAGTTGACAAGCTGAAAGAAGGACTTAGGATTGTTTATCCTATTATCTTGGCTTGAATACGCTCCAATCGTCAACCCTATAGTCAGAAGAGCTAGTGATTATAGTAGTGTTATGTATCTCCGCCCAGCCAGGATGTATTTCCGTACTCTGGAACACAAAGGTGGGGGTTTTGCCTACTTTACAAATATTAATGTTTGAGGTAATAAGGAAATCAAACAAAGACTCACCCGTTTCGTAGATTTCGGAGTTGCTCCATATAGAACGTCTTCCGTTGGCGTCGCATCCCAGGAGACACTTAACCAAGTGCTGGACTTCACCCGATAGTGCTAGCTTATCATGCAACATGTAAGCTTATTTAATGTATAAGTTTGGCTAGACTGTACCTTCTAATTTAACCACTGTTAAATCTTCAGGGCTAAGATGAGGACATTAGAAGGCTTGGATGTGGTTCTTAGCTAATACGCAGGTTCTAGGCTGGTGTGTTGTTGGGATGTGTCTTCCGTTTCTATCGATAGGCAATCCAACAACTTGTCGGCTATCTCAACTACATATATCGTCGCCGGTCGACCCGAAGATTTTGTGTTGGCATTCCTTACGTCTCGGCTAAGGTGGAACGTGATGTCTGTCATAGATATTCGAATCTTCTCTGACAGCCAAACTGCCCTGAACTCGCTGCAGTCTTATGCCTGCACATCCAAAGCAAACCTCGACTGCCGCCTATCTCTTAACGAGATGGCTGAACAGTTTAACATACACCTCTCATGGGTACCAGGGCACAGCGATATTTCAGGAAATGAAAGAGCTGAACTATCATGGCGTACTCTGGTACACCACTAGCAGTAATTATACTAGGGCTGACAAATCAAGCCACGGCTGAAACGAACCTGAGATGGACCCAAAAGCATACCTGCCTAACCACAAGACAAATCTCGGCACGAACCATGGGAGTGTATGTACATATGTTGGCGTTACAGTCCATGAAGCACCAAAACCGTGCTTCTTTCAACGACCCATGTTGTACGTAGGTGGAAGGGACCTACAGTTTATTGCCGAAACGGACTACAGTTTATTGTCCGAACGGCAAATTTCGCACTTTCGATCACATGGCTGTTGTCGGGATTCGATCCCCTGTCATCGGCGTCAGAGGCCAACACACTACTTACTGTGCCACGGCGCTCTCATGGGACTAATCTCCCTAAAACGAACCGACATCAGCATAATCGGCAGTTATGCACAAAGACTAGGGCAGGTTTTGAATGACTTCTGCAGGAGCTGTGAAGACGAAGAGCAGGTTGAGTCTATTCAACACCTGCTCTCCACCTGTCCTGCCCTCTGTCACAGTAGGAAACGATACTTAGGATCCCACTTCCTTAACAACCTGACTGACGTTCAGCGATTATTAATAACTGAGCGCAAGATGGTTCCAAGAATACGGGATCGTCCCCTCGCAGCAACACAAAGGGCCTATCTGGCCTAGGTGTGTACTCCCCCTCGTGGAGGCTACAAATTACCTTCCTACCTACCTACGACGAAGCTCATTTTTAAGTATACTTCCACCAATGCTTTCAGGCACTTTTCGTTGATGGAGAGCAGATAAATTTGGATGTTTTTCGGGATTCTTCGACCGTGATGATAGACTTGAGACATTGTAGAACCTTCCAACTATCTATAGTCTTCCGGGGAAGCCAGATACGTGCCCTTGGTATCCTGGGGGGATATCCTTAGCAGGGATGATCTTAGTCCTAAGTCCATTCCCGTTTTCGCTAACTTTAGCGATGCACGCGCCAAGAAAATCCTGGTTAGCGCTTTTGACGACCCGGAAACTTCTAACGATCTCCCCAGAGTCGAAGTCAGGTATTTGATCGCTGGGGTTGCTTAGTATGAGCTCACCCGTCATCTCTATGAGCTTAGCTTCAATGCTCGGCCACTTGTCCGGCATCGTTTTGCCATTGGTGGAACCCCTATTTCAGCTAAAAAAAACTTGTTTTCAATGACCAATTTCTTTCGACTCAAATTGGATGATTCGGAAAAGAACGGCTGTATCGCGCCATCAAAGTGGACATTCTGCAGGAATGACGAACTGACCATTGAAACTCTTTCTTGCAGGATTTCCTTAAGTCGGAGGTTGCTCTCTATATACCTGAGTCATGAGAAAGCATTTTTTTGGTGCTCATACCACATGTTATGGACAGGACATCTCAAATGAAACAGACATGCCTTATAGTTCACGTACAACTTACTTTACTCAATTTTAGCATCCAAACGTCCCAATTGGAAACCACTTCAAGCAGATGAAAGTGAATCCTTTACTGTATCAGCCACGTGGAAGCTATACACACAATCTTCTTTAAACAACAACAAAGAAGCTGCATAAACAACTTTTTATCAGCAATAGTTAAAATCAAACATTTGCCTATCACTACCCAAGATAAGCAATAGATAAGTACAGTAAGATAGTAAGTTCTGCAAAGAGTTTCAAAGGATGAATCAGTCACGTCCAACTACTCACTAAGCCATGTTCCCAAAGAAATTGTATCTCAACGATCCTACAGCTAGATCCAAACTGCCGGATCCAAAGTTTCCACAATTCCGATTGGACGACTACGGATATGGCAAAGAGCACGTGCGTGTGATGGCAGTAATAAAAGATGATCCCCTCCACAGAATGAAGGAGTTCTCCGTCAGTTCGCACATGAAACTCGCCACTCATAAAGAGTACTACGCAGGTGTGCCATATACTTCTATTCTTCTTCTGATCATCATGCTCACTAGTATAATCTCTATTTCGTAGCTATAAACACTGATATTATTGGTAGCGATGTACAGGAAGTGAATATATTCTTGCACGCCAAAAAACATGGTCTTACCACACCAGAAGAGTTCGCTCTAACGCTGACGCAACACTTCCTAGATACCTATCCCATTGTAACCGAGTCTCATGTTCGCGTGGAAGAAATACCATGGGAGCGAATTAACGGAGACCACAATCACGCCTTCAAATTAACCTCGACAGTCAAGCGATCGTGTGACGTTGTACGAAAGCGAGGCGGTAAGCTTGATCAAACCGTTATATTGTACGCTCTGTCTTAATGTCCTTCTTGTTACAGATCCCGAACCGCTTGTACTGGCTGGCATTAGAGGTTTGCGGATCATAAAAACCGCGCGAGCACCATTTGTTGGCTACGTCAAAGCCGGCCTTCATACAGAGGGCGATCAGCCAGACAGAGTGTTATGTGCGGATGTCCTCGCTCAATGGCAATATTCAACAATCGAAAACGTTGACCTTGCAACTAATTGGTATTTGGTCAAGGATTTGATTCTACAGGCATTTGCTGGCGATAGTAAGACCGGCGTGATTACCACTAGTGTCCAGTACGTGTCATATGAAGCCGAGAAGTTAATTTTGACCCAAATACCGCAGGTTGGTATCCACATACCTATTCTGTTCTTGGTCCGCTGTATTTTAATTATATTCTATTAATAGATCTCGAGTGTGTATGTGTCACTGCCCAATATTAGACACGCCGACTTTGACTTTAGTCGTTTTCCTGATATCAAGCCGAAGGTAAAGAACCTAAGTATCCATGAACCATCGGATAATCCCATTGGAATTGGATACTCGAAATTAGATCGGCTAGACGTAGGCAAATTGAATCAAAGCAAGCTTTAAGAAATGTATGACGATTTGTACTGATTAATACAAGAAACCAAAAAAGATATGCCATCGATTAATCTATTTAAAGTCGAGGATTTAGGTTTTCTGCCAAAATCATGGCGTGGCCTAAATCGTACCTTAGGAATCCTATTACAGAGTATTTCGTTCTCCTCCGGTGTTCTGTAAGGCAGTCATCTTGGTCCTCTTATTTTTGTTCTAACCGATAATGATGTCGTATTCATCGTAATATACTCCAATAATGTGGAGTACGATCGTGTCTCCCTTAAGCTCTCCAATACACCTGAATCCTCCACACTATCAATAGAACAGCAGTGGAGCCGTTGCAAACAAGCCCTGAAAAGCTCTGCATCCGAAGTTTTGGGTTTCAAGGCTCCACCACGAAGAAACAGCTGGTTCGATGACGAGTGCAGGAGGATTCATACAGCGATGCAGGATGCATATAAGGCCTCACTGCATAAAAGAACCAGAGCAGCTCGTGAGCTGTACGAGTTAAAGAGAAGGGAGGAGCATAAGCTTCTTAGAAGAAAGAAGAAAGAGCACGAGAAGCGCGCGATTGAGGATTTGGAGAGGTGTTACTGCAGGCGTGACGTTCAAAAGTTTTATCAACAGATAAAGCGAACATGCCAAGGTTACAAAGCCAGAACGGAAGCCTGCAGGGATGAGAACGGACACCTAGTAGTAGAACCGCAGTCGATGCTGAGAATATGGAAAAATCACTTCTGCAGACTGTATAACGGCGATGTTAGTCAATATACCGCTGTCAGGCAGAATGATCCATTTCTAATCGACGGAGACCGCAGAGAATTCTGTCCCCCTGACCTCGACGAAGTTAAGATTGCCATATCGAAGCTCAAGTCGAATAAAGCTGCTGGCGCAGACGGATTGTCTGCTGAGCTCTTCAAGGCAGCTGGGGATGACCTGGTTGGGAGCATGCACCAGCTCATCCGTAAGATATGGTTAGAGGAAAGCATGCCCGAGGAATGGAGTCTCAGCATCGTATGCCCGATCCACAAGAAAGGAGACCCCTCTAATTGCGCCAACTATAGAGGAATAAGTCTCCTTAACATCGCCTACAAAATCTTCTCTGCCGTTTTGTGTGAACGCCTGAAGCCTTTTTTAAATAAACTGATAGGTCCTTATCAGTGCGGATTCAGGCCAGGGAAGTCCACCATCGACCAAATCTTCACACTACGGCAGATCCTGGAAAAAACCAATGAATTTCAAGTCGTCACTCACCACCTATTTGTCGACTTCACAGCCGCATACAACAGCGTACTTAGAGAAGAGCTATACAACGCTATGTTCACCTTTGACATACCTGCTAAACTCGTCAGACTATTCAGGATGACTTTGGAGAATGCTCTCTGCTCCATCCGAATCGGTGAACACCTTACCGATAGTTTTGATGTCAAAAAAGGATTTAGGCAGGGCGATGCGCTGTCGTGTGATTTCTTCAACATCATATTAGAAACGATTGTGCACAAATCACTGGCCAATACAAGAGGCACAATCTATTTCAAATCCTCGCAACTCCTTGCATACGCCGACGACATTGACATAATAGGTAGATCACAGCGAGATGTCAATGAGGCGCTTGCGAGTATTGAGTTCGAGGCGGCGAAAGTTGGTCTGTTGTCATCAAAAAAGGACGCTCACCACCGACGTCTTGGCCAGAACGTTTGTATTTGCAGATACTTATATGTAAGTAGTATATGTATGTAAGTAGTTAAGTACTTCGTCTACCTTGGCTCCGCAGTGACCTGGAACAACGACATCAGTTCCGAAATCAAACGCAGAATCACTCTTGCCAATCGCTGTTTCTTTGGGCTCAGGAGGCAATTGAGTAATAGAGCCCTCTCCCGAACGACAAAGTTGACCCTGTATAAGACCCTTCCTGTTGTACGGCGCAGAAGCATGGACACTATCAAAAGCGGATGAGGAGGCCCTTGGTCGGTTCGAGAGAAAGATTTTGCGCCTGATTTTTGGGCCTATAAACGCAGACGGGGGATGGAGGAGAAGTTTCAACCACGAACTTTACGGGTTGTACAGCGACATGAGCCTAGTCAGACGTCTACGGATACAACGCCTAAGATGGCTGGGCCATGTAGAGCGAATGGACACCACAGCTCCAGCCCGGAGAGTCTTTGAATCCAACTCCGAGGGACGAAGAAGCAGAGGACGGCCGCACTTAAGATGGCGCACACAGGTGGAAGGGGACCTCAGCCAACTGGATGTGCGGCAATGGAAAAGGCTAGCGAAAGATCGTGCTAGATGGAGGGGCATGTTGGTTGAGGTCCAGGTTCACCCCGAATTATAGCGCCCACTAAGAAGAAGAAGAAGAAGAATGTGGAGTACGACTATTTAAGTTGTGTCTTAATAAATAGTCTTAAAAGTTTTAAGGACTACCCAGACAGTGCGTATTCAATTGACCAAGTTATAACAACATAGAAAAGCCCAATGTAGCTCAAGCTCGATAATCTATTAAACAGATAATATTATATTTACAGTTAGGGACAAGGAAATGTTCCCACTTAAAGCCCATCACGTGGATTATTAGCTTGCCCCGCCCTCAATAGCTTTTCTATTCTCCATCACGAATTCTCAAAGAGTTACCCTTTGGAAACGAAATCAAGAAATTTCTGTCGCTCTAGTCTGAGATTTGACAAATCTCTTTTTGCTTACTTACTTACTTATCAGGCCGGCGATGCATGGATGATCCGAGCTTGAGCTATAGCTGCCTTCCATCGTTGACGGTCCCGGGCAAGCTATTAAATCTTACATCCGAGATTACTGGGCCTTTATATCAGAGGTTCGGTCTTCCTCTTCTTCTCGAACCAGGAGGCTCGGTGTCGAAAACCCTCTTCAGTGACCCAAGTTGTTTGGCCAAACCGAAGTAGCAGCGATGGCCAAGGGCGATTCTATGCCGGATCTCCACTGTGGTATAGGATGTGGAGTTTACATTTCCTTGAGGTCGACACACTCCTTAACCACCTCGAAATTATAGCTGTCAATTGTTATATTTTGTCCCAGGTAGTGAGCGACGGATCGGTTTTTGCTTGACAGCATGTACTATGCCTTATCCTCGTTGACTTTAAGACCAACTCGTATTGCCCGTTCCTCAATCGGCGTGAAAGCTTCTACAACGTCACGCCGAGACCGCGCGATGATGTCAATATCATCCCCGTATCCTAGCAGCTAGACAGACTTGTAGGAGATAGTGCCTTCCGAGTTGACTCCTGTCCGTCGCACTATCTGCTCCAGCTCCAAATTGAAGAAGTCACATAACAGTGCATCTCTGACGCATGTTTCAAACGGTTCAGATGTCCTAGAACCGAATTGCATGGTGCATTGCGTATTTTTCAGCGTGATGCGACACAGCCGGATCAGTTTTTCTGTAATCCCTAATTCGGCCATCGCATGAAACTATTCTTTGCGATGAATGCTGTCGTATGCGACCTTACATCGGTAAAGGGATGGTGTGTATCGATTCGAAACTCGCTGGTCTTTTCCAGGATTTGTCGAAGTGTGAATATTTGGTCTAAAGTCGATTTGCCGGTTTAGTACGGTGCGAAAGGGCCTAAGACATTCACACAGTACGCTGGACAAGATCTTGTATGCGACATTGAGCAGGGATATATCTCTATAGTTCTTGCAAGAGGTAGGATCAGTTTGGCAAATCGGATTTGGCAAATAGAGCTGATATTCCGGTCGTCGGGCATGCTTTCATCTTCCCAAATCCTAGAGATAATCTGGTGTATGCTCCCTATCAGAACATCGCCGTCAGCCTTGAAGAGCTCTGATCGCAAGCCATCTGAGCTTGCGACCTTGTTGTTCTTCAGCTTTTGAATAGCTGTGACGACTTCTTCGATGCTGGGTGAAAGGACTGCTTCAACGGTTGGAGTTGGGATTTTCTCAGTTCCTACCACTCTCTCTTAGCCATGCTAACGAGCATGCTGGAAATGCTACTTAAATACATCCACTATTCCTTGCGACTGGGTGACAAAATTACCGTCGAAATTTCAAAGAGCCTGAAGCCTCCTGCAAGGCCTTATAAAAGGCCCTTATTTTATGTTTGTCCCTAGACTCCTCGATATCCTTGACCTGGAAGGCTACGAAAATTCTTTTCTTTATTCGCAGCAGTTTTTTCTCCTCCCTTCTTCTGGCTCGTACTCCTCTCGCGCTGCCGTTGTTTTTCGCTGCAGCGCCTTTTGGTACGCCTCGTCGGTTGCTGTCTTGCTGTCTTTTTCTGCTCACACTCACCATCATACCACAGGTTTCTTGAGAGGGGTGGTAGGTAGCCTAAGGTCTCTCTCGGCTACTTCGTGAATGGCTGAGCGGCAATGCAGCCCCATATTGTTGACATTTTTGCTCGACGTAGGCATACCGGAGAGCCTTTCGCTCAGTTGCTCCCTATAGACTCTCACGTTGGGCTGGTGCAGCCTTCTGACATTGGACAATCGAGCTTTAAATCTTGCTGCAACGAAGAAATGGTCGCATTCGACGTTTGCCCCCTGAATGTTCGCACATCCACTATGTTTGATGAGTGTCTTGCGTCAATGAGCACATGGTCGACGTGGTTGGCGGTTCGACCATCCGGAGATTGCCAGTTTAATCGAACCAAAAATTGCTGCAAGAGACCTGTCAAATTGGCTGTCCTGTCGTTTATTTAGTCTATTTTGCCAAATCGCTATGGACGGACATAGCGGTCAACAATGATAAAATTGTTTTATCAGAATGGGTGCTCTGTTCGGGCAACGTCACCTTAATCGTCCTACCGAGAGGACTATTCGCAGTGTGATGGTTACATTTTTCATCGAAAAATTATGTCCTTAGCGATGAGGCCCAGTTCAACACATGACAACACAGATGTTATGGTCGTCCTAGTACACACGAATACAATATGACGGGTTGGCTTAGAATATCCGCACAGAGCAAGTAAAATATCAAAAAAGCATCTAATTGACCAGTTTATCTCTGACTTAACCCAAATAAGACTATCTTAGTCATATTTACAAATGAGCAAAAGGTTGCAATCCTGCTCTGTCTTTCTAAATGGCACAGACATAGGAGATGCAGAAGAAGTAAGTATCTAGGTATTGACCTTGAGCTAGACTTAAGGCCTTGTGGGCCTGTCGACGCACTTACAGTAAAACTTGGGGATTGAAAGCTAAGGTAATCCACTGGCTATATACCGGTATGGTGGACAAAAGCAGAGAAAAAAACGATAATCGTTCAGTTTCAATGCCTCCAGAGACTAGCGAGTCTCGGCATTACAGGCGCTATGCCAACCTGCCCTACGGCAGCTGAAGAAGCACTGATTGGACTTACTGTATTGTACCTTTTTATTAAAAAGGTTGCATTACGTAGTGCAATCAGACATCTTCGCTCGGGAACAGGCCTGCCATGTAGACCTATGGGTCACATGATCATCCTGCAACATCTTCCTGAGCTGGATATGATTATCATCGTCTCTGATGCATTACCACATACCTTCACTTTGGACAAGAGATTTGAGATATTGATCCCAAACCGCACAGTTTGGGAAACCAGTGATCCCTTGCTCAACGTCAAAGGCCTTAGGTGGTACACTGATGGATCCAAGATAGTTTCCGGTGTTGGCGTCGGCTTCTTTGAACCAAATCGGAAGATTTCGAAGGTCCTAGGAATGAATTCTAGCGTCTTCCAGGCAGAATTATATGCTATCCTAACATGCGTCAATCTAAACTTAGAGACTGTCATAAGAGGAGTAACCATCAATATACAAGCAGCGCTTAAAGCGCTGAATTCCTATAGCACGAACTCAAAGACCGTTAAGGAATGCCATGATGCCCTACAAGACATTGCTAGGAGAATCAAAGTCAAACTCTGGTGGGTGCCAGGTCACAAAGATACTAAGGGCAATCAAACTGCCGATCAATTCGCCAGGAAATGTTTCTGCGGCATTCCAAAGTCTAAGATTAACTTCTTCTTAGGCAAGTGGGAAAAATCGCAACACCTATCCTTTCGGAACAGCGTTCGACGACTTCGTCAATCGAAAGGATGTATACGACCTCTGAACAAACACTCTATTAGTATACTCAAACTTAATAGAGCAGATATCAGAAGACTAGTCAGCTACCTTACGGTAGCTTTTCTGAAACTGATTGTCGACTCTGTCTTGTGGACGAAGAAACTGCAGGGCACATACTGTGTGAGTGTGCTGCCTTCTGCCATCTCAAGAAGCGTATACTTCTCAGTGAAATGATGACTCCTGAGGGGATCATCTCAGCTCCTACGAGAGACATTCTCGACATTAAAGAAGTGGAGAAGCTCCTCGTCTAATCGGCTAGTAGGCAAACTAGATCTATAAAAGTTGCAGTGCCTCGTGCTAGCTGTTAGCACTAGCCCTTTCATTTAAAAACAAAGAATCTAATTACATCAGATTTCTTCTTCTGTCTTCTTCTTTGGGTTGCGTTACAGCCCATGAAGGACCAGAGCCAAGCTTCTCTCAGAATCAGATTTAGGCACTCTTATCTAGACTAAGTTGCATAAAAAAGAAAATTAAAAATGCTTACCGCTTACTCGTAAGTTAGGATGAAACCACAGCATAAACAAACGCTTATCAGTAATTGCTTTGAGATTTACTTTATCACAATCAAACAGAGACCCTCATATCACTTATCAAAGATACGTGGTAGATACGCTCAAAGAATTCTAGTAGTCTAGTATTAGTCGCATTCCAACAGTCTACAAAGCCATGTTTCCAAAAAGGTTGTATCTCAACGATCCTACAGCTAGATCCAAACTGCCGGATCCAAAGTTTCCACAATTCCGATTGGACGACTACGGATATGGCAAAGAGCACGTGCGTGTGATGGCAGTAATAAAAGATGATCCACTCCACAGAATGAAGGAGTTCTCCGTCAGTTCGCACATGAAACTCGCCACTCATAAAGAGTACTACGAAGGTGAGCCATATACTTCTATTCTTCTTCTGATCATCATGCTCACTAGTATAATCTCTATTTCGTAGCTATAAACACTGATATTATTGGTAGCGATGTACAGGAAGTGAATGTACTCTTGCCAAAAAACATGGTCTTACCACACCAGAAGAGTTCGCTCTAACGCTGACGCAACACTTCCTAGATACCTATCCCATTGTAACCGAGTCTCATGTTCGCGTGGAAGAAATACCATGGGAGCGAATTAACGGAGACCACAATCACGCCTTCACATTAACCTCGACAGTCAAGCGATCGTGTGACGTTGTACGAAAGCGAGGCGGTAAGCTTGATCAAACCGTTATATTGTACGCTCTGTCTTAATATCCTTCTTGATACAGATCCCGAACCGCTTGTACTGGCTGGCATTAGTGGTTTGCGGATCATAAAAACCGCGCGAGCACCATTTGTTGGCTACGTCAAAGCCGGCCTTCATACAGAGGGCGATCAGCCAGACAGAGTGTTATGTGCGGATGTCCTCGCTCAATGGCAGTACTCAACAATCGAAAACGTTGACTTTGCAACTAATTGGTATTTGGTCAAGGATTTGATTCTACAGGCATTTGCTGGCGATAGTAAGACCGGCGTGATTACCACTAGTGTCCAGTACGTGTCATATGAAGCCGAGAAGTTAATTTTGACCCAAATACCGCAGGTTGGTATCTACATACCTATTCTGTTCTTGGTCCGCAGTATTTTAATTGTATGTATGTATGTTGGCGTTACAGTCCATGAAGAACCTGAGCCGAGCTTCTGTCAATCACCCATGTTGTGTGTGATTTAATTTTTCCCATAGGCGAAAGGGACCTACAGTTTATTGCCGGTTCCGAACGGCGAATTTCGAGAAGCATTTCATGACAATTTTATTACAGGGGGTTTTGTCAGAACCCCGCTGAGGAGAAACACCGTGAAAAACACGTTCGATGACATGGCTGTGTCGGGATTCGATCCCGTGTCATCGGCGTCAGAGGCCAACACACTACCCACTGCGCCACGGTGCTCTGCAGTATTTTAATTACATTCTATTAATAGATCTCGAGTGTATATAAGTCACTGCCCAATATTAGACACGCCGACTTTGACTTTAGTCGTTTTCCTGATATCAAGCCGAAGGTAAAGAACCTAAGTATCCATGAACCATCGGATAATCCCATTGGAATTGGATACTCGAAATTAGATCGGCTAGACGTAGGCAAATTGAATCAAAGCAAACTTTAAGAAATGTATGACGATTTGTGCTGAATAATACAACAAACCAAAAAAAGATATGCCATCGATTACTTACTTACTTACTTATCAGGCCAGCGATCCATGGAGGATCTGAGCCTGAGCTATAGCTGCCTTCCATCCTTGACGGTCCCGGGCTCGCGGCTTCCAGTTGTCAAGACCAAGATGTCTTACATCCGCGATTACTTGGTCTTTATACCGGAGGTTCGGTCTTCCTCTTCTTCTCGAACCAGGAGGCTCAGAGTCGAAGACCGATGCTGGGTGGGAGGACTACTTCAGCGGCTGGAGTTGGGATTTCCTCGGTCCCTACCACTCTCTCTTGGTCATGCTCGTTAGCAGCTGCTGGAAGTGCTGCTTAAATACATCCACTATTCCCTGCGGGTCGGTGACAAGATTACCCTCGCAGTTTCGAAGAGCCAGGGTGCCCTTTTTGAAGCCTCCTGCAAGGCCTTTGGCTTTCTTGTATAAGGCTCGTATTTTATGTTTATCCCTAGACTCCTCGATATCCCTGAGCTGGGAGGCTGCGAAGATTCTCTTCATTTGTCGCAGTAGTTTTTTCTCCTCCCTTCTTCTGGCTCGGTACTCTTCTTGCGCTGCCCTGGTTTTCCTCTGCAGCGCCTTTTGGTACGCCTCGTCCGTTGCTGCCTTTTTCTGCTCACACTCGCCATCATACCACGGGTTTCTTGTCGGGGGTGGTAGGTATCCTAAGGTGGTTTCGGCTACTTCCTGAATGGCTGAGCGGCAATGCAGCCACATATTATTGGCATTTGTGTTCGACGCTCAGCTGCTCCCTGTAGACTCTGGCAACCTCCGGTGTGCTCAGGCGCCCAATGTCGAACCTCCTCCTGATGGGCTAGTGCTGCTTTCTGACATTGAACAGTCGAGCTCTGAATCTTGTTGCTACGAGGAAGTGGTCAGAGTCGACATTTGCCCCTCTGAATGTTCGCACATCCAGGATGTTTGACGAGTGCCTTGCGTCAATGAGCACATGGTCGATTTGGTTGGCGGTTCGACCGTCCGGAAATCGCCAGGTTGCTGTGTGGATCCGCTTGCGAGGGAATCTTGTGCTACTTATCACCGCATTACGAGCTGTCGCAAAGTCAGCGAGTCGGAAGCCGTTATCTGTTGTTGTATCGTGGAGGCCGTGCTTTCCGATCACTCCGCCAAGGTTGTTTTCCTTACCGATTTTGGCGTTGAAGTCCCCGAGCACGATTTTTACATCGTACTCCGGACAAGCTCCGTAGGCGTTGTCCAGGAGGTCATAGAAGTCCTCCTTGATAGGGTCTTCAGCCTCGTCGGTAGAGGCGTGTGCACATATAAGGCTGATGTTATAAAATCTGCCTCTGATGCGGATCACAGCCAGGCGATCACTTATAGGTTTAGAGTCGATGACCTTCGGCCTTAACCGCTTTCCCGCGACAAATCCGCATCCCAGTAAGTGCAACCTTTTGTGACAGCTGTAATAAATGTCGCAATTTTTCTTCCTTATCATACCGTTTCCTATCCAGCGTATTTCCTGGACCGCAGTAATATCCGCCTTGTACTGCGTGAGGATTCCTTCTAGTTTATGACATTTTTACATTTTAAAAGCATTTTATTAATATTTTTCCAAATAACTTATTCTAGGTAAAACGCTTAAACCTATCTTAAATATCTTATCTATTTAACGTAGCATACTGGACCTGAACGGGCACTCTAAGCTATACAGTATATTTTTAATTTTGTCTTTCGACGTCTATTCTATTTGTTGTGGAATTCGTTTATTAGTACTAAGGCTAAGAAAAATTTGTTAAAAAAACTTAGCATATTATTAGTGAGTATAACCTTAAAACTAACTAAAACTAGTAATCCTAATCTAGCCTATCCTATTTTATCTGTATGTATATACATATATATATATATGTACATGCATAGACATGTATATATAAATATATATATATACATACACATATATACATAACTTACAGCTAACCTAACTAACCTAATTAACTTACTACTACCTAACCTATATTCAGCAATTGGCCTTTTATTTAATGATTTTTTATGACGCTAGGCCCAAAGGATTCAGCGACGGAGACTGTACAAGCCACCAGAAACGTTGCGTTTGTCGAGCAACGTCTGCTCGATCCCGATCTGACATTGCCATACTGAAACGGAGTCGCCCCGGCTCACGGAGTGCTACATCCCGTTCGTAAGATAAGCTCTTTTCCACAGACCTTCGGGCCACGTGGAAGATTAACGGAATTGCCGATTTGTCCTGTATCAATTCGCTTTGCGCAGAGGCGATATCGTAACCAATGAGGTCCTTCTAGTTTATGAGCAGCTCCGGGAGTGTACAGGGTTCTGACATTCCAGGAGCATACTCGCAAATCGTCTTCCTTTTTCGTGCGTTGTCGTCGTCGAGTATCCGTCCGTGTATCCGAGGCATCTTGCTCATTCATAACTTTGTTTTTTTTACGTGGGCGGATTGTTAGCCTGCCGCACAACCGCCATTCTGGTCGGGGTTCTTTTTTCGCTGCATACGTTTGTTCACCTCCCAACGGTTGTTGAAGAGGCTATCCAGAGGGCGCCGCGAGGAGGCCGTATGTCAACTTGACCCGGGCATTTAAACAGGGATCGTTGCTGGCATCTCGCCAGGTTGAGAGCAATCAACAACTTAACCCTGTATGTCCGAACCAGAGACCTGCAGCGGTGCCTGTTTTGAGTATTACTAGTGTACTCGCTTTAAATGCGGTGCCGGTGTTACTCACACCGCAAAATGTGCGGTTGCGGTGTTTAACCACCGCAAAGTATGCGGGTGCTAAGCCAGCACATCAAAAAAATACACGATAGAAAAAGATAGGCTCAAAAAATTACTCTGTCATTTTTCTGAATCACAGGCTTGCATATTCTGTTTTGTTTCTTTATTTTACTCCCTTGTTTTTGTACAGGGTAGATTGGCACCGCATGTTATACGAGTGTGTGAGTGTGCATGGTATACGTATCGCGACTGGCTATGATCGTGTGTTTATGCGTAAGCTGTATTATGTTATATTAATTATAATGAAAAATAATGGACTTTCTTGAATTGCAATAAATATACACAAACAGAAAAAAAAAATTGTTAAAATTTTTGTCTAGCGGGATTTTCTATCTTGCTAAACGCAAAACACACAAAGGTTCATTCTTTCAAAGTGTGTGTGCGATCGCCGAACATCAAAAATACTACATGGAATTCGGGTGTTGTTTTTGTGTTCACTTATTTTACGCGGTGTCTTTTTACACGAGTAAAAAGTACATACAACAAATATGCGAAGAGTATTATTGCCACCGCAGAAGAAGTAACGCATAAAGAACGAGTAAAAAAACACCGGAACTTTTTCGATATGGTATTTTTAATACTCGTGTATGAAAATTACACTGTTCGTATGCGGTGCACTAGTTGTTGCGGTGCACCGCTGCAGGTCTCTGGTCCGAACCCATGCCCTCCTGTTATATTGTACGCTCTGTCTTAATATCCTTCTTGTTACAGATCCCGAACCGCTTGTACTGGCTGGCATTAGTGGTTTGCGGATCATAAAAACCGCGCGAGCACCATTTGTTGGCTACGTCAAAGCCGGCCTTCATACAGAGGGCGATCAGCCAGACAGAGTGTTATGTGCGGATGTCCTCGCTCAATGGCAATACTCAACAATCGAAAATGTTGACTTTGCAACTAATTGGTATTTGGTCAAGGATTTGATTCTACAGGCATTTGCTGGCGATAGTAAGACCGGCGTGATGACCACTAGTGTCCAGTACGTATCATATGAAGCTGAAAAGTTGATTTTGACCCGGATACCGCAGGTTTGTCTACTTGGACTGGAATATATAAATCATTTTAACTGATTTTCGGTTACAGATTTCGAGTGTATACGTGTCGCTTCCGAACATCAGGCACCCGGAATTTGACTTCAGTCGTTTTGCCGATATCGAGTCGAAAGTGGAAAATCTGAATATCCATGAACCATCAGATGTTCCCTGTGGAATTGGATATTCGAAATTAGACCGAGTCTGGATAAATGAACGGTGAATTGTAATCATATGATTGGGTTGTCAGGAGCCATATAAGGTATTTTATGTCGTAAAAGGTTAAACTGCAACAACGGAAAAAATAAAAACCAGATTCTTATCTAAATTTGATAGGAATAGATATTACTACTAGGTACCCTTTATGGATACGAGTATATCTAAATAATATTAAGGGTGTTCTATTCGAGGTTTGGTTTTAAAACTGGCAACAGAATAGAATCAGAGGAGAAGTCCTAGATCTTACCCCAATGAGATCTAATAAATCGATGTCAGATCATCGAGCAGGAAGGAAAATAGCCAGAACATACAGACAACCGAGAGCGGCGGACTGGGACACCTACAGCCTAGAGCTCGCAATATCGATCGGAAATTGTCCTAATAGCATCAGAGATATAGACAGTCTTGAACTTAGCTGTGACAGCCTTAATGCTACAATCTTATCTGCCTTTCACAATGCTTGCCCAGAGAAAGTCAAGTCAGGCAATCGCACCACTCCATGATGGAATAACAAATTTTCCAAGCTAAGAGCACTGACCAGGAAACTGTTCAACAAAGCTAAACGGTCTGGTGACTGGACACAGTACCGCGTCTCACTTAGCAATTACAACCAAGGGATTAGAAGAGCCAAAAGAGACTCATGGAAAAAGTTTCGCAGCAGTCTCTCAGACATTCAGAGCAGCGCTCGTATCCACAGAGTCCTTGCCAAAGAACACACTAATCGAATTGGATTGTGGAAAAAAGCAGAAAAGACGGAATATGGTCCAAAAACATTAGAAATTACTCCAGACTCCAGCATCATTCCCTCTCTCCAATATACCTCCGCAACAGAGAGGATTGGAAGAGAGCTCAAGCAATATTTCACGAGGGAAGTATAAAATGGGCCATTAACTCCTTTGACCCATTTAAATTTTCTGGAGAAGATTGTATCATCCCAGCCCTCCTTCAGAAAGGGAGTGCGCAAATCAGCCCTATGCTAATCAACATCTTCAGAACCAGTTACGCATGGAGATATATACCGACAAGCTGGAAAGAGGTTATCGGTAAAATTCATTTCCAAATCATACCGTCCGATAAGCCTTACCTCTTTCTTCCTAAAAACTATGGAAAGAACACTGGATAGGCTCTGAAAAGATCTCCACTTCATAGTAGCCAATATGCCTACCAGCCTAGGAAATTAACAACGCATGATCTTCCGGAGCTAACAGCCCGGAACAAGAAATCCCTGAGCGACAAAGAAATTGCCAAATAAAACGCTGCATCCTTAGCACAGGGGTAGACAACACCATATGCAACTGTGGCAGCGAAAGACTGCCCCCAAGGCGGGGTCCTCTCACCCCTCCTATGGTCCATCGTTGTCAATGAACTGATTACCATATTCAGCATCAATGTTTCTATATCCAAGGCTATGCCAACGACATAGTGATCCGAACCAGATCCTAGTCGAACACATAATTTCGGAATTCTTCCAAAGGGTACTCAACCTTGTTGCGAACTGGTGCATAAAATTTACACTAAATGCCAACCCCAAAAAAAAAGCACTATCGTCGCCTTCATGTGGCATAAACCCACTCTCTTTGGTGAAGCAATAGAGTTCTCAAAAGAAGTCAAAGGGGTAAAGGCGAAAAGCTCACTTGGAGCTCTCACATTACAAAGACCATTGAGAAAGCCAGGATCTCTCTATGGACCAGCAAAAGTCTCTCTGGCAAAAATGTAGGTACGCATCCCAACATATCCCGCTGACTATACACAGTCATCACCAGACCAATTCTCACATACGCTGTGCACGTCTGGTGGTAGAAAACAAAACAAATATCAGTACAAGCCAAGCTCAACAAACTGCGAAGACTAACTTGTATCCGCATTACGTGTGGTACACAGACGGCTCCAAAACGAACGAGGGCGTTGGGGCTGGAGTATATGGAGCTAATACCGGAACACACTACATGGACAGGTATAACTCCCTATTTCAAGTAGAGATATTTGCAATAGAACTATGCCTCCGAGAAAATATCAACAGAAACCTATCAAACAAAAATATTTATATTCTCTCCGACAGTAAGGCCGCACTTCCGGCCCTAAAGAGCTATGAAATCACCTTCAAACTGGTATGGGACTGCCTACAACTACTACCAAGCTGGCCAGCACAAACAGACTTCACCTCATTTGGATACCTGGGGACAGCGGCCATATTACTTACTTACTTTGATGGCGCTACAGTTCGAGCAGGACCAGGGCCTCAACCAACAAGCGTCTCCAGCTGGCACGGTCTTTGGCCAGCTGTTTCCAGCGCCGCACGCCTAGTTGGTTAAGGTCCCCTTCCACCTGCGTGTGCCACCGATGATGCGGCTGTCCTTTGCCGCGCCTTCCTTCCGGAGTGGATTCGAAGACTCTTCGGGTCGGAGCTGTATTTTCCATGCGCTCTACATGGTCTAGCCACCTTAGACGCTGTATCCGTAGACGTCGTACCAGGCCGATGTCGCTGTACAACGCGTACAGTTCTTCGTTATATCTTCTCCTCCATACACCGTTTGAACAAACGGGACCGTAGATAGAGCGCAGAATTTTCCTCTCGAAACGACCAAGGGCATCTTCATCCGCTTTGGTTAAGGTCCAAGCCTCTGCGCCGTAAGGGAGGACTGGGATGATTAAGGTCTTATATAGTGTCACCTTGGTTTTCCGAGAGAGGGTTCTACTTCTCAATAGCCTCTTGAGCCCAAAGGAACAGCGGTTGGCAAGAGTGATTCTGCGTTTTATCTCAGCGCTGGTGTTGTTGTCGCTGGTCATCAGTGAGCCAAGGTAGACGAATTCCTTGACCACTTCAGAGTTATATCCGCCCATGGTGACGTTCTGGCCAATACATCGATGTTGACCGTGTCTTTTAGATGAAAGCAGATATTTGGTTTTACCCTCATTATCCATGAGGCCCATCTTTGCTGTTTCTGCGTCAATGCTTACAAAGGCCTTATTGACCTCTCGCTGTGTCCGTCCAATCACGTCAATGTCGTCGGCGGACGCAAGCAATTGCGTAGACTTGAAATAAATCGTGTTGGCCAGTGACTCTTGCACGATCTTTTCAAGCACGATGTCGAAAAAGTTGCATGACAGCGCACCACCTTGCCTAAATCCTTTTTTAACATAAAAGGTCTTGGTTAGCTCATTACCGACCTTAATGGAGCAGCGAGAATTCTCCATTGTCATCCTGCACAGTCGGACGAGTTTGGCAGGGATGTTAAAACTAGACATGGCTTCGTATAGCTCATCTCTATACACGTTGTCATATGCTGCCTTGAAATCGACGAAGAGGTGGTGAGTGTCGATTGGGTATTCCTGGGTCTTCTCCAAGATCTGCCGTAGCGTAAATATTTGGTCTATTGTGGATTTACCTGGCCTGAAACCACACTGATAAGAGCCGATCAAGTTATCCACAAACGGTTTCAGGCGTTCACACAATACGGCAGAGAAGATCTTATATGCGATGCTAAGGAGACTTATTCCCCTATAGTTGGCGCAGCTATAGGGGTCTCCTTTCTTATGGACCGGGCAAACGATGCTGAGATTCCATTCATCGGCCATGCTTTCCTCCGACGATACCTTGCAAATGAGATGGTGCATGCACGTTACCAGCTCATCTCCAGCCGCCTTAAGATGCTCAGCAGACAGACTGCTGCGTCCGCAGCTTTATAAGACTTAAGTCTTAATATCGCCATTTTGACTTCGTCTAGGTCGGGTGGACTGGATTCTGTTACATCGTCGTCCATTACGAATGGCTCGTTCTGCCTGACAGCGGTATCTTGTCTATGATCGCCGTTATACAGTCTGCAGAATTGGTCTTTCCAAATCCTCAGCATCGACTGCGACTCTACTACCAATTCTCCATTTTCATCCCTGCAGGCCGCCGCTGTTCGTTTTATATTATTGTAAAACTCACGCGCGACAATCCTGCGGAAGCATCTCTCCCTCTCCTCGATCTCACGCTTTCCGTGCTCACTCTTCTTTCTTCTGAAAAGCGTGTGTTTCTCTCTTCTCTTCTGCTCATAGATTTCGCGAGCAGCTCTCGTCTGTCGTTGCAGCGTGGCTTTATATGCCTCTTGTTTTGCCTCATGGGCTTGTTTGCATTGTTCATCGAACCAGGGGTTTCTAGGTGGTGGCGGTTTGAAACTCAGCACCTCTGAAGCAGCGTCTTTGACGGCGCTCTGACAATGCGCCCATTCCTGCTCTATTGTTTGTGCTGCTGTGGGCGGATTTTGAGAGAGCTTGGAGGAGACACAATCGGTAAAGATTCTGGCAGTCTCTTGCGATTGTAGCTTACCGACGTCAAACTTACGTAGTCCTACTCGACTCCTAAGCATTCTTGATATCCTCGTTCGTACCTTGGCTACAACAAGGTAGTGGTCCGAGTCGATGTTGGCCCCTCGGAAGGTTCGTACGTCGAGAATACAGGAGGAGTGTCTGGCGTCGATCGCAATGTGATCAATCTGGTTGGTGATCGATTGATCACAAGACCGCCAGGTACCCTTGTGGATGTTGAGATGGGGGAATCGCGTGCTTGCTACAAGGAGTTTACGCCCCGCTAGGAAATCGATTAGCTTAAGTCCGTTGTCGGATGTGGTGTTATGGAGGCTATGCTTTCCTATGATCGACTCAAATAAGTCCTCTTTGCCTAGTTTTGCATTAAAATCTCCTAGAACTATTTTTGTGTCGTAGCTAGGGCATTGGGCATAGGCTCTATCTAGGAGATCGTAGAATTCTTCTTTGAGTCGATCGTCCTTTTCTTCCTTTGGGGCGTGAGCGCATATTAAGCTAATGTTTCCAAATTTAGCTTTGATGCGGATTGTTATGAGGCGTTCGCTTATATCTCGGAAACTTAAGCCTTTTTGTCGGAGTCTTCCTCGAATAACGAATCCGCACCCGAATAGGCGCTGTTTGTTCTCCTTGTAGCAGTTCCCGTAGTAGATCTCGCAGTTTTTCATCCGTCTGTTGCCTGGTCCATCCCATCGCACTTCTTGAAGTGCGGTTATATCTGCTTTATAGCAGTTGAGGGTTTACTCCAATTTATCGCCTGCACCCGGTCTGTTAAGGAACCTCCTATTCCAGGTTCAGGCTCTCAAGTCCGTTAGTCGTTTGCAGGGGTCGTCAGCTTTGTATCCATCCGTATCCGAGGCTTGTTGTCGTTTCGGAACAAGTAGGTTTTTACGTGATAGGGATGTTACCCCAAAGCACAACCCCCAACCTGGAGGGCCAGGTTCCTCTTTCCCCAGGAACAAGGGGTTGGGTCGCTGCACACATTGGTTCACTACCTGGCGGAGGCCCAACTTGGATTGAACAGAGATCGAAGCTGGCGATTGCCATGTTAAACGCGATCAACTTTGCTTTTGCTCTGTTTGCTCGCTCCCTGCCCTTTACCAAGTGGTCCAAGTAGTCTACAACAGTATTTTTCAGCAGTTGTTTAATCAATCGATCTGATAAGAATGTGAGAATTATTCGTGGTCACTTTCGTTGAGGCTGCCAATGGAAAAATAATGAAATCCAAAATCGCCTTCTTATGAAGGAAACGCTTATAAGACAGCCTCATATCATTTTCCAACTCTATCCTAAACGCATTCACTCACATCCATATCGTAAGGTCACCTCACTAGCTGTCAAACCAACTACTAGAGCGGAAGAAACAAAAAAAAACATCATGAGAACTGTCAAACTGATTTGTACGCGTCCTGCTTTTAGTTTTGTTTTCACCTTCGGTCCATTCGTTTTTAGTTTTTATTATTTTTACTAATCGAGAAAGCATATTATGGGTTCAAAAAAACACAAGAAACACAAATCCGAACGTCGCGAAAAATACGAAGGTAAGCAAACATGTGCGATTGTGTGCCTTTCGGCGGGGCAAGTGCAATCAGTCGCGCTGTGCGCAGACTTTACAAATAAAAAAATAGAAAAAAAAAAGAAAACCTTTTTCTCTTCTCTTCAATCCGGATGTGACGATTTGACGAATATATTTTCTCCCTAATTTTCGTAGAATACAGTATGGATCATCGGCCGAGTAGTTTGAAATTGATTCTGAAAGTTGGAAGCAATTCGACACCGGAATATGGCAACGATTCGCCGGCGTATGGTGTTCAAAGTGAATCGGGAGCCGGCGGTGATGGCGTTGTGGTGCAAGGAACAAGTTCAATGGCAGATGAACAGTGTTTCGGTAACGTTGAGGATTACCCGGAGAAGCATAAGAAGTCGAAGAAAAAGAAGAAGAAGAAGGATCGGGAGAAGAAACACAAGCATCACAAGGAGAAGCGACACAGGCACCGGGACGACTCCAGTCAGGATGAGTTCAGTTTTGTTGAAGAGAACTCGCAACCGTTGCCCGAGAATATTCTCTACTACGCTGGAATAACAACGGCAAATAGTCCGTCGTGCAGACCGGTAGCGAAACCAATTATCCCGAAGAAGATTGAGGAGACACTTAGCTCGCCAGTTGGTAGTCCCGTCAAGCTTCCGGAGGTAAGTGATTCGCACACAAATTACAAAGCTGACGGCGGCGGTAAACGTCTGATTTCGCAGACAATGCAGATTCTAATACCCTCGCCGGGGTCCGCATCGACACCTGGAACAGCTTCAACACCGGGTAATTCAACGCCCGGAAATGCTTTGACTCCAAAACCATTAGAAGCGCCGAAGACACCAAGTTCGTCAAGCGAATCTGGCCGTGAGCCACGTTCATGTGTGCTGAAACTGAAGCAAAGCAAATCGCCGCTAACCAAACTTCTCGACCATTTACTGCGGTCATTGGAGAAACGCGATCCACATCAATTCTTCGCGTGGCCAGTCACTGATGACATAGCCCCTGGATACTCGTCGATCATCACCAAACCGATGGATTTCTCGACCATGCGGCAAAAGATCGAGGACAACGAATACGCTACGCTCGTCGAATTCTCTGACGACTTCAAGCTTATGTGCGAGAACGCGATTCGTTATAATCACGTAGAGACGGTGTACCACAAAGCAGCGAAGCGCTTACTTCAAATAGGTTCGAAGCTCTTGCTGCCGGAGAACCTCATGCGTAGCTTGAAACCTCTATCAGGCTACATGCGAGAGCTGACAGCCAAGGAACTTGGCTTTGAACTCTTGCATGGCGAATTCAATGATCACCACATGGCCGACTCGGCGGATGAAGGTGCTTCTACGGGCGCCGAAGAGCCGACACAGGCACAAATCGAGGAAGAGGAGAAAAGACGTGCATTGCGGATGGAAAATGAACCGAAAAGCCGCTATGAACCATATGTGGACGACTTGACGTCGGAGGAAATACTTGCTCAGGTGCAGAATGCTTCACGAATTGCAAAAAAGAAACTCACGGCCAAGGAGAGAGCGATTTCTATGGGTTTTCTAAGACAAAACAAGGACGGAACGACGTCCTTAAAAATATTGCTAAAGGACGAAAACGAAGGCCCGGAGAAGGTGGTTTCTATCGGCGATTTAGTTGGCAAATTGAAGAATGGAACCGGACAACTGCAAGGTCTACGGGAAGATAAACGGAATTCTGCAAAACTCGTCAAACCACTGAACTACGGGGCATTTGCCTCATTCGCGCCGGTCTTTGATTCTAGATTTTCCAACCTAGGCAAGGAGGAGACCGATCTGATTCTCCACACATACGGTTAGTTGAGATGTTTGTTATATACCTTATACCTTCCTTACTTAACTATTCCTTTTATTACTAGGCGACGCGAGCAGTGCCGAATACGCAGAGAGTATCCTACAATTCACAAAGGATAGCAACTATGCCACTGTCCTGGCCAATGGTCTACTGGATGTCCTGACCAATGGCGAGCACAGCAAAGCTATGGCCGAATTGTATGAAATACAATGCCAGAACTACGAAACAACCGAGGTTGCTAAATGCTTTCCAGAAACAAAAGAACAAATTGAGGAAGAGTACGAGAAATATAAGACCACAAAGATCGACTATAATCGCTTGAGATCACTCAGTGAACTGGGCATAGACATGACATTCCTCAACGACATGGAATCAGAGACAAAGAACTACGAACTAACGCGTCGTCTCCAAGAGCATCTCAGCAACAATCTATCATTGATCGATAAACTGCGAAGCACTCAGCATGAACGTCTCTCACAACCACTACCTTCGCATTTAGCCCATGTTCCTCAGCCAGGACCCGATGAAACTCAGCTAGCCAACCAGGTCACCTTGCATTTATCCGATATATGCAAGAAACTACCACCTGGAGCTATCGCTGACCCATATGGTCTAAGAAAAGCCATGGGCATGTCCAATGGTAGGATGATGTTATTTTATCGCAATCAGTTCCATTTCTAAAACTAGTTTCTTTCTCTCCATACAGCTGGTTTGCCACCACCACCAGCACCGCGGCTTATAGTTCCAGCAATGCTCCAAGAGCCTTGCCAACAAATGACAACCAGTGTGAGCAACGCTGTTCCATCCGACACCAACAGCGTGCCGATGGAAATTGACGAGGATGTTACCAATTCAAATCCAGTTCATACCTCTGTTGATTTAGAAAGTGAACTCAGGGAGTTTCTGGAAAGCGGTCGCTCCCTAAGCACAACTAATGACGATAGTAATAACATTGACCAGTTGTTATTGACCTAGATGATAGGAGAGGAGAGTTCGTCCTGGAACAGGAATTTGATTTGTATTTCGTACGATTTTTCCAGTTTATTTTTGCGACCATTGTCGGTTCTTTCAGTTTTTTTTCCTTTTTTCTTTGCGACCTTCGTGAATAAACTTAACTGACGTTGAAAAGGTTTGGTGTTCCATGGTGATGCATTAGAGCTGGCATTGCATTCTGCAAATATTTAGTCTCAAACTTGGTTATAACGACAACAGTAGCTAGGAGTCTATCTCAACCATCAAGGGGACCACCTTTACAGGGAACTTGGAAGAACTTTGCGTTCAAGCGGACGTAAATCTATGGGAGTGATTTGGCAAAACTAAAAGACCTTCGGGCACTCTCACCTTCAAGCTCTCTTCTGATGCGAAATATAGTGTTATGACAGACTTTCTAATAAGGCGACATTAGAGCACCTGGAATAGAACAAAGAAGCTTCAAGGATTCGTACGCAAGCGCAGGCGATAGCATGCTAAACAAGATCCTAAAGTTGGTCAATAACACAGAAGCAGAACCATTTGTGAACCTGTATGCAAGATATCTGGGATACAGGACTTTTCCGGGCCCATAGAAACAACGCTTACAAGACTCTCCCTTTAAGGGAAGGGCGAGCCCTGCTCGAGGCGTTTGCATCATTTGAAACATGACTGGCGAACAATGGTGTCAAAAACACCTTTCGTAAAGCAGACAAGGTGTCCATAATGCATATAACGTTTATGAGTAACTCGCTCCTGCGTAAAACTAAATGACGAATCAGCAAGGAGTATACGCACAGCGACCATCAGGCGATTTTTTCAACATTCTTCTTCTTAGTGGGCGCTACAGTTCTGGGTGAACCTGGGCCTGAACCAACATGCCCCTCCATCTAGCACGATCTTTCGCTAGCCGCACTGCCGCACACCCAGTTGGCTGAGGTCCCCTTCCACCTGTGTGCGCCATCTTAAGGGCGGCCGTCCTCTGCTTCTTCGTCCCTCGGGGTTGGATTCAAAGACTCTCCGGGCTGGAGCTGTGGTGTCCATTCGCTCTACATGGTCCAGCCATCTTAGGCGTTGAATCCGTAGACGCCTGACTAGGCTCATGTCGCTGTACAGCCCGTAAAGTTCGTGGTTGAATCTTCTCCTCCATCCCCCGTCTGCGTTTATAGGCACAAAAATCACTCGCAAAATCTTTCTCTCGAACCGACCAAGGGCCTCCTCATCCGCTTTCCATGCTTCTGCGCCGTACAACAGGACCGGGATGATAAGGGTCTTATATAGAGTCAACTTTGTCGTTCGGGAGAGGGCTCTATTACTCAATTGCCTCCTGAGCCCAAAGAAACAGCGATTGGCGTTTGATTTTGGAACTGAGGTCGTTGTTCCAGGTCACTGCGGAGCCAAGGTAGACGAAGTCCCTAACTACCTCGAACTTATATCTGCCAATACAAACGTTCTGGCCAAGACGTCGGTCGTGAGCGTCCTTTTTTGATGACAGCATATATTTAGTTTTGCCCTCGTTTACCGCCAGACCAATTTTTGCCGCCTCCATCTCAATACTCGCAAACGCCTCATTGACATCTCGCTGTGATCTACCTATTATGTCAATATCGTCGGCGTATGCAAGGAGTTGTTAGTATTTGAAATTGATTGTGCCTCTTGTATTGGCCAGTGATTTTTGCACAATCATTTCCAATATGATGTTGAAGAAATCACACGACAGCGCATCGCCCTGCTTAAATCCTTTTCGGTAAGGTGTTCACCGATTCGGATGGGGCAGCCAGCATTCTCCAAAGTCATCCTGCATAGTCTGACGAGTTTAGCAGGTATGTCAAAGGTAGACATAGCGTTGTATAGCTCGTCTCTAATTACGCTGTCGTATGCGGCTTTGAAGTCGACGAATAGATGGTGCGTGTCGACTTGAAATTCATTGGTTTTTTCCAGGATCTGCCGTAGTGTGAAGATTCGGTCGATGGTGGACTTCCCTGGCCTGAATCCGCACTGATAAGGACCTATCAGCTTATTTACAAAAGGCTTCAGGCGTTCACACAAAACGGCAGAGAAGATTTTGTAGGCGATGTTAAGAAGACTTATTCCTCTGTAGTTGGCGCAATCAGAGGGGTCTCCTTTCTTGTGGATCGGGCATACGATGATGAGACTCCATTCCTCGGGCATGTTTTCCTCTAACCATATCTTACGGATGAGCTGGTGCATGCCCCCAACCAAGTCATCCCCAGCTGCCTTGAAGAGCTCAGCAGGCAGTCCGTCTGCGCCAGCAGCTTTATTCGACTTGAGCTTCGACATGGCAATCTCAACTTCGTCGAGGTCAGGGAGACGGAATTCATTGCGATCTTCGTCGTTAAAAAATTGATCATTCTGTCTGACGGCGGTATGTTGGCTGTCATCGCCGTTATACAGTCTGCAGAAGTGGTTTTTCCATATTCTCAGCATCGACTGCGGTTCTACTACTAGGTGTCCGTTCTCATCCCTGCAGGCTTCCGCTCTGGCTTTATAACCTTCGCTTTATCTGTTGATAAAATTTTCGAACATCACGCCTGCAGTAACACCTCTCCAAATCCTCAATCGCGCGCTTCTCGTGCTCTTTCTTCTTTCTTCTAAGAAGCTTATGCTCCTCCCTTCTCTTTAACTCGTACAGCTCACGAGCTGCTCTGGTTCTTTTATGCAGCGAGGCCTTATATGCATCCTGCTTCGCTGATGAATCCTCCTGCACTCGTCATCGAACCAGGTGTTTCTTCGTGGTGGAGCCTTGAAACCCAAAACTTAGGATGCAGAGCTTTTCAGGGCTTGTTTGCAAAGGTTCCACTGCTGTTCTATTGGTAGCGTGGAGGATTGAGGTGTATTGGAGAGCTTAAGGGAGACGCGATCGGTAAAAGCACGAGCGGTTTCTGGCGATAGTAGCTTTCCGACGTCATAACTTTGTATTCTTACTCTACTCCGTTGCGTTCGTGATATCCGTAAGCGCATCTTGGCTACAACAAGATAGTGGTCCGAGTCGATGTTAGCCCCTCGGAAAGTTCGAACATCAAGAATAATGGAGGAGTGTCTGACGTCGATCGCGATGTGATCAATCTGGTTGGTAGTCGATTGATCAAAAGACCGCCAGGTGCCTTTGTGTATATCGAGGTGCGGGAAGCGCGTACTGGCTAGAAGGAGATTTCGCCCCGTAGCAAGATCAATCAGCCTGTGTCCGTTATCGGAGGTGGTGTCGTGTAGGCTATGTTTGCCGATGACTCGTTCAAAGATGCTTTCCCCCTCAGCTTAGCATTGAAGTTTTCTAGTACAATTTTGATGTCATAGCTGGGACATTGGGCATACGTTCTGTCTAGGAGATCGTATAACTCATCTTTGGCGGAGTCATTCTTGTCTTCCGTGGGGGCGTGGACGCAGATCAGGCTGATGTTAAAAAATGCCTTGATACGGATTGTTATGAGGCGTTCGCTCACATGCCGAAAGCTTAGGACTTTTTGCCTTAGTCCACCTCGAACAACAAATCCGCATCCAAACAATCGTTGCCCTCTCTCCCTATAGCAGTCGCCGTAGTAAATATCGCAGTTTTTCATCCGCTTTATACCCGGCCCATTCCATCGCATTTCCTGGATGGCGATGATGTCCGCTTTATAGCGGTCTAGGGCGTCCGCAAGTTGTTCGGCTGCACGTGGCCTGTTTAGGGACCTAGCATTCCACGTACAAAGCCGAAGATCATTGTCCTTTTTTCGTTTTTTCCAAGGGTCGTCAATATAAATCCGGTCTGTTATCTCCGAGGCTTGTGGTTATTTCGGAGTTTGTGTTTTTGTTTTACGGTTACGGCTTACTAGGCCGTAGCCCAACCGACTAATCCTGTTTTTTTTTTGGCGCAGGAGGCTCGCCATTCGCCCTTCCCCGTCTGCAATTTCCATAGGAAATCTCCAGATGGCACCACGAGGAGGTGGGGATAGGACTTACTAACCGTGCCGCAAGATGTTCGACTCCGGTGGCACTTCTCGCTTTTTAGCAGGCCAGCATCCGTCGGATAGATGCTACCCCTACGAGGCCTTTGTTAGTCCTTTGCCATTTTTTCAACATTGGCAAGGAGAAAACCAGGCAGTGCTCCAAGTTAACTGGAGCGATATGGAAAGATGCATTCTTCGACAAAGAGGCTTCCGACGAAATGTTAAATGTTGACTTCTTAACCAGTAACAGATTAGCGGATGACTTTTCGCACCAACTAACTCAAACAGTCGCGACAGCATGTAATGCAGTGATACCCAGGAGATAACTCATGGAACGACGAGATCAAAAGGCGCCAATCACAGCGCTCTAGAGGTAGACCAGAGTTCCGACTATTAAACACCTTCAGATTAGCGAAACGGGACCTTGAAAAGGCCATCAAAAGAAGCAAACGAAAATGCTTTAATCAAGTCAACTAGATCCGCGGGGGATGGCATACAGGATAGTAATAAAGAAGCTAAGGGGTAGCAGATCCCCACATATATAGTGTCCAACAATGCTGGGAAGAGTAGAAGAGCACCTATTTCCCCATAGAACATCATGTTAGAATGGACCGGAACCCGCCAATAACGACGGAGCAATTGCAGGATAACAGGCGATAAGAAAGCACCCGGACCTGACGGCAGCCCAAACATAGCGATAAAACAGCCTTGAAAGGAGACCTGCTATTTTTGAATTTTTTGAAGGAATGATGCAAAGGTGCCTTGAGGGGATTTTCCCTGAACCATGAAAACTCCAACA
Source organism: Eumerus sabulonum (assembly GCA_951905685.1). Taxonomy (NCBI): domain Eukaryota; kingdom Metazoa; phylum Arthropoda; class Insecta; order Diptera; family Syrphidae; genus Eumerus; species Eumerus sabulonum. The sequence goes on from OX645063.1 coordinate 22,712,853, forward strand.
TCTGGTGCTGCTACTCAAGGGAAACAAACCACCCGGAGAACCTTTTGCTTCCGGCCAATATGTCTGCTAGATACAACAGGAAAGATCCTGAAACGTATCATTTATGGCAGTCTAATCGCCGTCACGGAGGAAAAAGGAGCTTTGTCCGACCGCCAATATGGTTTCAGGCAATCGCGCTCTACCGTCTATGCCATAAAAGAGGTAGTAGATACAGCAGCTTAAGCAATACGTGGGAAAGATCGCAAAAAGGAACAAAGAAATACTGTGCAGTAGTAACATTGGTCGTTAAGAATACCTTTAACTCCATAAAATGGGTCTTGTATTAGGAGGCCTCTGACCGGAATAGGCACACCACATTTCCTTGTGAAGATGATCCTTAGCTACTTCACTAACAGGAATTTGAGGTATCAGACAGACGATGGCCTTAAGTACTACAATGTTTCTGCGGGAGTCCCTTAGGGTTCAGTCCTTAGACTTCTCTGTGGAACATAATGTATGGCGGCACTTTGGGATTAACGCTGCCACAGGGAGTTAGGATTACTGGTTTCGCTGGCGACCTCGCTGTAGATACGGTGGGAAAAAAACTTTCACGGGTTGGGAGCCAGCCAATCAAATCTAAAGCGGCCTTGAAATATCTGGTCGTCACAAATGCAGGAATCGCTTGTAAGAATGCTGATGAACATCAGTGGACCAGGATATGCGAGGAGGTTTCTGCTTTCCAGAGTGGTAAGCTCAATACTCCTATAGCGACGTTGGTCTGGGCGAGAGCCCTTAAAACGAAGGTGACGAGTAGTAAGCTCTCGCCTGCATACAGGCTCTGCGCAATAAGGAAATTGCGTGTTGCGGGTATTGGTCCCCATCGGCTACCTCGCCAACGAGATGCTCGGGGTATACCTTAGGCCAACCACAGACCAGGGCAACATCCGTAGAACTATGGCAAGCTAGGTGAGACAACATGACAAAAGGCCGACAAGCTGATCCCTACGATCGAAGCTTAAGAAAAAGGGCACACAAGAATTGCAATTAGCACCTTATGCTATTCCTGTCAGGTCACGGTGGCTATCGAAAATATCTCCACAGATTTGGACACTTTAGCTCGCCCTTCTGCCCAGAGGAAGAAGAAGACGCCATATTCCACTGCAGAGGCAAGAGTGCACCTGCCGATTCCAGAGCCCTTTCTAAGCCGTATAATCAACTCAGAGGACGACTGGCTCGAGATCATTTATAACGAGCGTGCAAAACGAGCTAAGAAGATTGGAAAGAATAAGAAGAGCTGTAACGGCCGACTTGGAGCACATAGTATAAGCTACTAACCAACATATACTACGTACCCCGTTGTGATGCCAAAAAGTATCAGGCAGTTCCACCCTACACTGAGAACCCGCACTGAGCGCTAGTTTGGCACTTGCCTACATACAACTCTCTTGGCGCGCAGTAAGGGTAGTTGAAATTATTCGATGGTCAGGAGCTCTAGACCTATAAGCTAACCTGCGTCCTCCTGGAAAAGCATGAAAGGACTAGTAGAATCGTTCGTGTGCAAAGTTCGTCTGCGAAGCACATTCATTATGAGATGCGATATACTTTTCAGCCAAGCAAAAGACTACGAGATTGCTCTTCAAAACCTTCGGGGGATTTAATGACAGAAAAGATCCATATGGAGGGGGCTTATAGCGACACAACTTTGGATAGCATGCGTAACGCTGCTAGACAACATGGTGTGGATGAAACACTAGTATTGTGGATCAAACAACTGTTGGTGTACATAATACTGGAGACGCGGGCCTTGACCAATGGGACAGGACGGATTCAAAAGGCCACTGTTCTTTGGTGCATGTTGGTTAATTCTCCGTTCGATGCATCACAGGCTTACGTGGACGATGCCGCAGTGGTGTTAGTGCACGAGAAATAGATTCTGCTCTTAAGACTGAGGTCGCTTTCTATATAAGAAGGAGGAAAAGAACGGGCTTGACTCGGCTGATGATTAAAGGCGTCATCACTCTGATATTCGAAACCAAATATCTAGAAGTGATTCTAGACAGCAAGCTTTTCTGGTCAAAAACAGCTATGCATGCGGCATTGCAACGCTGATGTCTCGGCCTGAACCTCACAATTGGCATCTTCAAATTCGAAGTTGCCAAGGACTTCGCCTACTTTGGCTCACTAGTGACCAGCGGTAAGAACACCAGCGCTGGGATCAAACGCAAAACTACTCTTGCCAACCACTGCTTCTTTGGACCCAAGAGGTAATTGAGAAGTAGAGCCCTCTCTCGAAAGACCAAGGTTGCGCTATGTGTATGTATGTATGTTGGCGTTACAGTCCATGAAGGACCTGAGCCGAGCTTCTCTCAATCACCCATGTTGTGTGTGATTTAATTTTCCCATAGGTGAAAGGTTGCGCTTTACAAAACCCTAATCATCCTCCTCTATGGCATAGAAGCCCGGATGAGGAGGCCCTTGGTCGTTTCGAGAGGAAAATTCGATGGTCCCGTTTGTATAAACGGAGTGTGAAGGAGAAGATACAACCATGAACTATACTGTCTGTACAGGGGCATCGGCGCCTAGTACGGCGTCTTATGATCCAACATCTAAGGTGGCTAGGCCATGTAGAGCGAATGGATAACGCAGCTCCGGCCCGAAAAGTCTTCGAGTCCAAACCCGAGGGACGACACAGCAGTGGATGCCCGAATCTAAGGTGGCGCACAAAGGTGGAAGCGGGCCTTAACCAACTGGGCAAAAGACCGTGCCTGCTGGAGAAGCTTGTTGGTTGAGGCCCAGGTGGTTCCCACCGGACACTGCAGCGCCATCTAACTTAAGTGCTCTAACAGATAGCACATTCGAAGAAACATAACATAGCGAGCGATTCGATTGGAACTGTTAGAGAACAAAACACAGGTACACAGGGTACACGGAAGGGACATGTTAAAGAAACGTGCGATAAAGCTTCTCGAATAAGGGTAACCCTGCAGGGTCCCGACAATGAAGGAGATGACTAATATCAGAGGTGGTACAGTCGACATTAAAGTTATTGGCATCACTTTGGGCACCAGGGAGTTGACCCAATCAATTGTTTAGTGTCCCGAACCAGCAATGATTTCACGCTCGCCAAATCAACGAGCTTTTTTCAGTGTAGGATGCAGCCATCGAACATATTAATTTCCCCTTTTGGGATAGATGGAAAGGCGCATGCCACACGTGTGACTTATAGAAAGATGGTCTCTAGCCGGAGACTTTTTAACGTTGCGAACCTGAGAAGGAAGGAATATCGTTGTTAAGGACAAGGAAACTTTGTACACGACTACCGGTGGTACTCTTCTCATTCACTATATTCAGGCTATTCGTGACGCTCGATCGCCATCTGTTCCATCTGACTACAACAAGCCCTCTACATGACACAGTCATCGTAGATGTTGAATCTGTAGGCGCCCAGATAGGCTTATGTTGCTATACAGCCTTTAGGCCGAGAGCCTCATCAACCGCTTTTGATGAAGCACAGACCTATGCGACATAAAGGAGCCCCGAGAATGACGAAGGTTTTGAACAAAGGCACACTGATCTTCCGAGGGTAGGCTCTGCTTAAGTTTGAACAGCTACGGAATATAGAGTCTTTTACTATCATGAAATAATAGCTGCTGCCTTCAATGACAGCAGATACTTTATACTTTTATCCTATAGCTCTTGTACGTTCGAGCTTGATTTCTACGCTAACATCTAGCCATCTTCTTCGATCGTACACGTCTCGTGATCTATGAAGTCATTATTCCTTCCTTTCTACCCGTTAAGCAGCCTTATTTACCTACCTAAGCTAGCCTGCGAGTAAGAGCCTCTGCAGCCGAACACCTTGCTCTGCTAGTCAGGTCCTACTTCCACCTCCTCGTCATACCATATGAAAACTTTCTTCCAAGGGAAATTACTGACGGAAGAGGCCGAATGGTGGACAAGGACTTCCGTTCTGTACGAGGAATGTTAGGTCCCTAAACAGACCACGTGCGACCGAACAACTTGCGGACGCCTTAGACCGCTATAAAGCGGACATAACCACCATCCAGGAAATGCGATGGAATGGACCGGGTACAAAGCGGATTAAAAACTGCGACATCTACTACGGTGACTGCTTTAGGGAGAGAGGGCAGAGACTATTTGGATGCGGATTTGTTGTTAGAGGTGGACTAAGGCATAAAGTCCTAAGCTTCCAGTATGTGAGTGAACGCATCAAGGCAACATTTTGTAACATCAGCCACATATGTGTCCCTGCCCCCACGGAAGACAAGGATGACCCCATCAAAGATGATTTCTTTGATCTCCTAGACAGAACATATACCAAATGCCTCAGCTATGATACCAAAATTCTACTAGGAGATTCTACGTTAAGCTGAACGGGTCATCGGCAAACACAGCCTACATGACCCCACATCCGATAACGGACACAGGCTGATCGAAATTGCCACGGAGCGAAATCTTCTTTTAGCCAGCACACGATTTTCCAACCTCGATATACACAAAGGCACCTGGCCGTCGCCAGATCAATCAGTCACCAACCAAATTGATCACATCGCGATCGACGTCAGACACTCCTCCATTATTCTTGATGTTCGAACTTTCCGAGGGGCTAACTTCGACTCGGATCACTATCTTGTAGTAGCCAAGATGCGCTTAGGGATGTCACGAACGTAGCGGAGTAGAATAAGAACACAAAATTATGACGTTGGAAAGCTACTATCGCCAGAAACCGCTTGTGCTTTTACCGATCGCGTCTCCCTTAAGCTCTCCAAAACCCCTCAATCCTCCACGGTATCAATAGAACAGCAGTGGAGCCTTTGCAAACAAGCCCTGAAAAGCACTGCATCTTAAGTTTTGGGTTTCAAGGCTCCACCACGAAGAAACACTTGGTTCGATGACGAGTGCAAGAGGATTCACACAGCGAAGCAGGATGCATATAAGGCTTCGCTGCATAAAAGAACAAGAGCATCTCGTGAGCTCTACGAGTTAAAAATAAGGGAGGAGCATAAACTTCTTAGAAGAAAGAAGAAATTGCACAAGAGGCGCGCGATTGAGGATTTGGAGAGGTGTTACTGCAGACGTGACGTTCGAAAGTTTTATCAACAGATAAAGCGAACATGCCAAGGTTATAAAAAAGCCAGAACGGAAGCCTGCAGGGATGAGAACGGACACCTAGTAGTAGAACCGCAGTCGATGCTGAGAATATGGGAAAACCACTTCTACAGACTGTATAACGGCGATGTTAGTCATTATACCGCTGTCAAGCAGAATGATCCATTTCTAATCGACGGAGACCGCAGAGAATTCTGTCCCCCTGACCTCGACGAAGTTAAGATTGCCATATCGAAGCTCAAGTCGAATAAAGCTGCTGGCGCAGACGGACTGTCTGTTGAGCTCTTCAAGGCAGCTGGGGATGACCTGGTTGGGAGGTTAGAGGAAAGCATGCCCGAGGAATGGAGTCTCAGCATCGTATGCCCGATCCACAAGAAAGGAGACCCCTCTGATTGCGCCAACTATAGAGGAATAAGTCCCCTTAACATCGCCTACAAAATCTTCTCTGCCGTTTTGTGTGAACGCCTGAAGCCTTTTGTAAATAAGCTGATAGGTCCTTATCAGTGCGGATTCAGGCCAGGGAAGTCCACCATCGACCAAATCTTCACACTACGGCAGATACTGGAGAAAACCAATGAAATTCAAGTCGACACTCACCACCTATTTGTCGACTTCAAAGCCGCATACGACAGCGTAATTAGAGACGAGCTATACAACGCTATGTCTACCTTTGACATACCTGCTAAACTCGTCAGACTATGCAGGATGACTTTGGAGAATGCTGGCTGCCCCATCCGAATCGGTGAACACCTTACCGAAAAGGATTTAAGCAGGGCGATGCGCTGTCGTGTGATTTCTTCAACATCATATTGGAAATGATTGTGCAAAAATCACTGGCCAATACAAGAGGCACAATCAATTTCAAATACTAACAACTCCTTGCATACGCCGACGATATTGACATAATAGGTAGATCACAGCGAGATGTCAATGAGGCGTTTGCGAGTATTGAGTTCGAGGCGGCGAAAGTTGGTCTGGCGATAAACGAGGGCAAAACTAAATATATGCTGTCATCAAAAAAGGACGTTCACTACCGACGTCTTGGCCAGAACGTTTGTATTGGCAGATATAAGTTCGAGGTAGTTAGGGACTTCGTCTACCTTGGCTCCGCAGTGACCTGGAACAACGACATCAGTTCCGAAATCAAACGCAGAATCACTCTTGCCAATCGCTGTTTCTTTGGGCTCAGGAGGCAACTGAGTAATAGAGCCCACTCCCGAACGACAAAGTTGACTCTATATAAGACCCTTATCCTCCCGGTCCTGTTGTACAGCGCAGAAGCATGGACACTATCAAAAGCGGATGAGGAGGCCCTTGGTCGGTTCGAGAGAAAGATTTTGCGCGTGATTTTTGGGCCTATAAACGCAGACGGGGGATGGAGGAGAAGATTCAACCACGAACTTTACGGGCTGTACAGCGACATGAGCCTAGTCAGGCGTCTGCGGATTCAACGCCTAAGATGGCTGGGCCATGTAGAGCGAATGGACACCACAGCTCCAGCCCGGAGAGTCTTTAAATCCAACCCCGAGGGACGAAGAAGTAGGGGACGGCCGCACTTAAGATGGTACACACAGGTTGAAGGGGACCTCAGCCAACTGGGTGTACGGCATTGGAAAAGGCTAGCGAAAGATCGTGCTAGATGGAGGGGCATGTTGGTTGAGGCCCAGGTTCACCCCGAACTGTAGCGCCCACTAAGAAGAAGAAGAATTAAGTAAATAAGCTAGCCTGCCTTCGTTCTCAAACCGCCAGTAAGGTGATGCGATTGACAAAGCCCTAATGAGTGATGTGTGCCACGTCGTTCAGTTCTCTTGCGAGCACTGGCGTGCTAGTGAGTATTCCTCAGGCCCATATTAAGGCCTGTCGGAAGTTTAGACACAAATTAAATTTCAATTAACCTTGGAACCAATCGCTCAAGCAATTCCTATTCAACAAAGCATTCAAATCGAACGGGTAACTGACCAGGCATAACGAATCCGAAAATAATAAAGCCGTACGTGCTTCAATCGCTTAAAAACTGCCAGTCCATATGCCCGCCCTAAGCCAGTTTAGATGATTGCCGGTTCTGGCAATATCACAGTCAGCTGCTTGCATACTATCCAGTAATTAACGAATCCTCGTTTTCCCTGCGCTCTTACGTAACTACTAAAACACAGATTCAATTCAGAATTTTCAAAGCTCATTCCCTCGACTCAATCAAATAAACAAACGCAAAAATCAGTCGACAGTGGTCCCAGTTATATAATCATATTTATTGAATCCAGTAATTTAAGTTCCCGAAAAGTGCGATACATAGAAGCATACATGTGAAACTCAAAAGAATAAAGCATAACGAGCGCAACCGTTCTAGCCCTTCAACTGTGCGTAGACCTTGGGAACGTAGTCATCGTATTCAGCTTGATAGAAGTTACCTGCAATCGGGTTGCCCAAGTTATATTTCTCGGCGAATTTTTGAATTTGAAATCCTCCCCTTCCATTGCCACTGTTGTTTGGTAACTTTTTCTCGGTGAAGTTCAACTTTCCTTTTTGCTTGTAAACCAAAAAGACATAACGATGCAAACCAGTTCCCTGCGGTGGTGCAGAACCAATATATTCCGAGAGCACTTCTCCCTTGCTCAGATCCTTTCCAGGTATATTGCCCACGAGCCAATGATGCCACTCACGGAATTTGGGATTTTTACGGCTCGGTGCATCCGGATCGGTCAGGCAAAGTGTATAGAAGGCACCATCTTCTGTATCCCAATCGACTGTTGGTTGATCCTTTACCTTTAGGGGAGTCAAAACGTTGCCACGTTCGACGGTTACACCGCTCGGGTACGAAATTCTCAATATACCAGTTGGGACAACTGGAACTACATCAGGCACTATCCCATGCTTATCCATGATATCGACAATATCAGTTTCTAACGAATTAGTGGATTGAAGATAAAGTACGACTGCGACCCATGAAAATAGAATTTTAGTAGAGTATGTAGGTAAGATCTCCATTTTATCCTGATGCTCAGGGCTTACTCTGCTAGTCTCCTTTGCCGGCTTTGAAACACCTTCTTTTATTGTGGAGCACTTGACATCTCAATCGTGGACTTCTAGAAATGAATGGTTTCTAGAGGGGAACAAGTGAACTGTCAGCCGTCGCATCAGGGATGTTATATTCCCGCAGTCAGTAAATACGAGCGTGCGAGCGTGTTCAAATGAATGCCGGTGATGGTGGCAAATGGCTTTCGTTCAGATAATCTCAATCTATTTCTACATAGACTGAATATATTGTCTTTTTTTTTTAATTTCGATGGCAGCATGCGTAGGAACAATGATACGAATTCATGTTACTCCATTCACGGAATGCGACCTCAGGCGTTGCTTCGGCTAATATCGTAAATGTATCGTAAATATCGTAACTTCGAATTCAACGCTGGGGTGGAGCCGGTGGCTACTCGGTCGTGCGTTTTGACAGCTGAAAATGCTTCTCATTTGTTGGCACCTCTACGGTATCCGTGGCGCCGCGATCTAATGATGGATGTAGCTAAATTGACCCAAAATAAATCAGATCCATGGAGGATCTGAGCCTGAGCTATAGCTGCCTTCCATCCTTGACGGTCCCGGGCACGCTGCTTCCAGTTGTCAAGACCAAGATGTCTTACATCCGCGATTACTTGGTCTTTATACCGGAGCTTCGGTCTTCCTCGAACCAGGAGGCTCGGAGTCGAAGACCCTCTTAGCTGGAGCGTTGATGTCCATGCGCTCGATGTGGCCGAGCCAGTGTAGTCGACGGATCTTTGCCTTCCGGACTACATCCTCATTGTTGTACAGCTCGTACAGTTCGCGGTTGTGTCTTCTTCTCCATTCACCTTCCTCACAGACATACAGGACCAAATATCCGGCGCAGAATTTTTCTCTCGAAAGAACCCAAAATCAGCTCCGTTGTCCTGCTTATCGTCCAGGTTTCGGCTCCGTACAGCAAGACTGACAGTATGAACGTTTTGTAAAGCATGACTTTGGTCTTTCGAGTGAGGAGTTTTGACCCCAGTTGCTTGGACAAGCCGAAGTAGCAGCGGTTGCTAAGGGCGATTCTATGCCGGATCTCCACTGTGGTGTCATTTGTGGAATTGACGTTTGCCCCGAGGTAGACAAACTCCTTAACTACCTCGAAATTGTAGCTGTCAATTGTTATATTTTGTCCCAGGTGGTGAGCGACGGATTGGTTTTTGCTTGACAGCATGTATTTCGTTTTGTCCTCATTGATCTTAAGACCAACTCGTTTCGCCTGTTCTTCAATCGCCGTGAATGCTTCCACAATGCCACGGCGAGAACACGCTGGATGGACTTGTAAAAGATAGTGCCTTCCCTGTTGACGCCTGCCCGTCGCACTATCTGCTGCAGCACCAGGTTGAAGAAGTCACATGACAGCGCATCTCCTTGCCGAAATCCGGTGCATGTTTCGAATGGTTCCGAGGTCCTAGAACCGAGTTGCACGGTATGTATGTATGTATGTTGGCGTTACAGTCCATGAAGAACCTGAGCCGAGCTTCTCTCAATCACCCATGTTGTGTGTGATTTCATTTTTCCCATAGGTGAAAGGGACCTACAGTTTATTGCCGGTTCCGAACGGCGAATTTCGAGAAGCTTTTCATGACCATTTTACTACAGGGGGTTTTGTCAGAACCCCGCTGAGGAGAAACACCGTGAAAAACACGTTCGATGACATGGCTGTGTCGGGATTCGATCCCGAGTCTTCGGCGTCAGAGGCCAACACACTACCCACTGCGCCACGGTGCTCCCACGTGGCGATGCACGGTGCATCGCGTGTTTTTTAGCGTGGCGCGACACAACTGGATCAGTTTTACCGGGATCCCGAATCCGGCCATCGCCCCAAACAGTTCTTCACGATGAATGCTGTCGTATGCGGCTTTGAAATCGATGAAAAGATGGTGTGTATCGATTCGAAACTCGTTGGTCTTTTCCAGAATTTGTCGAAGTGTGAAAATTTGGTCTATAGTAGATTTGCCGGGCCGGAAGCCGCACTGGTAGCTGCCGGTTAGTGCGGTGCAAAATGGTTTTAGACGTTCACACAATACGCTGGACAGGTCCTTGTATGCGATATTGCGCAGGGATATACCTCTATAGTTCTTGCAAGAGGTAGGATCACCTTTTTTGTTGATGGGGCATATAGAGCTGGTATTCTAGTCGTCGGGGATCTTCGAAAAATTCTGCAGATGATCTGGTGCATGCTCCCTATCAGAACATCGCCGTCAGCCTTGAAGAGCTCTGATCGCAAGCCATCTGATCCTGCGGCCTTGTTGTTCTTCAGCTTCTTAATAGCTGTGCCGACTTCTTCGATGCTGGGTGAGAGGACTACTTCAGCGGCTGGAGTTGGGATTTCCTCGGTCCCTACCACTCTCTCTTGGTCATGCTCGTTAAGCAGCTGCTGGAAGTGCTGCTTAAATACATCCACTATTCCCTGCGGGTCGGTTACAAGATTACCCCCCCCCCCCCCCCCCCCCCCCCCCCCCGCTCAGCTGCTCCCTGCAGATTCTGGCAACCTCCGGTGTGCTCAGGCGTCCAATGTCGAACCTCCTCTTGATGGGCTGGTGCAGCTTTCTGACATTGGACAGTCAAGCTCTGAATCTTGCTGCTACGAGGAAGTGGTCAGAGTCGACATTTGCCCCTCTGAATGTTCGCACATCCAGAATGTTTGACGAGTGCCTTGCGTCAATGAGCACATGGTCGATTTGGTTGGCGGTTCGACCGTCCGGAGATCGCCAGGTTGCTGTGTGGATTCGCTTGTGAGGGAATCTTGTGCTACTTATCACCGCATTACGAGCTGTCACAAAGTCAGCGAGTCGGAAGCCGTTATCTGTTGTTGTATCGTGGAGGCTGTGCTTTCCGATCACTCCGCCAAGGGTGTTTTTCTTACCGATTTTGGCGTTGAAGTCCCCGAGCACGATTTTTACATCGTACTCCGGACAGGCTCCGTATGCGGTGTCCAGGAGGTCATAGAAGTCCTCCTTGATAGGGTCTTCAGCCTCGTCGATAGAGGCGTGTGCACATATAAGGCTGATGTTATAAAATCTGCCTCTGATGCGGATCACAGCCATGCGATCATTTATAGGTTTAAAGTCGATGACCTTCGACCTTAACCGCTTTCCCACGACAAATCCGCATCCCAGTAAGTTCAACCTTTTGTGACAGCTGTAATAAATGTCGCAATTTTTCTTCCTAATCATACCGTTTCCTGTCCAGCGTATTTCCTGGACCGCAGTAATATCCGCCTTGTACTGCGTGAGGATTCCTTCTAGGTTATGAACAGCTCCGGGAGTGTACATTCCAGGAGCATATTCGCAAATCGTGTTCCTTTTTCGTGCGTTGGACTTGGTTGATCGTGGGTTAAATAGGCCGAGGCAATCCAGATCTTGAGGCAGCTGCCCTCGACACTAATAGCCGTGATGTCCTGGTCACTGTAGGATGAGAGTAGAAGGGATAGACGATGGGCTTAACCCCCCTTTTGCATCGACGGTAGAGCTTCAAACGATCTTCGAATCTCTTAGAAACAAGAAATCCGCAGGCATCGACGGAATCTCTAATATTGTACTTAGACACCTTCCACCGATGGCTATAGAGGCATACACTATCCTGTTTAACAACGCGCTGAATAATGCATATTATCCGGTGCGTTGGAAAACAGCGGTGGTGCAGCCGATCCCCAAGAAAGGAAAAGATTCGTCCAACCCGGCAAATCTCCGGTCGATAAGTCTCCTTCCGAGCATCAGCAAGGTATTCGAGAAGATGATTCACAGAGCCCTTTCAAAATGGGTTGAGGACAAAGACATCATTCCGGATAACCAATTCGGTTTCAGGGCGGGGCATGGTACTATTCATGCAGCGTCGAAGCTCGTGTCGGATAGCCAATGGAACAGATGCAAGAACCAATGCACAGGTGCCTGCCTGGTTGACTTGGAAAAAGCCTTCGACACCGTATGGTTAGAGGGACTTTACTACAGGCTTAACCAGCTAGGCATAAGTAAACCACTGCTGTATATGATCTATGATATGTTAATGGGAAGAAAGTTCGTTGTAAAAATTGCCAACGTGACTTCTTCTCAAACATTTGATATCAAAAATGATCTACAACAAGGCACGGTGAACTCGCCGATCCTTTTCAACATTTACGTCAGTGGTCTTATAGCTTCGCTTCGTCACTCGATAGCATATGCAGACGACCTAGTCGCGTATAGAACAGGTCCAACGATTGACGTCATAGCTACTCTCTTGCAAAGTGACTTCGAAAAAATTCAAACGTTTTGTAATGACTGGAAACTGAAAATCAACTTCCAAAAATCGGAAACTATTTTGTTTAGAACGCCATTGTCTGGGGCCTCTAGGGATACCAGGAAAAACTGGCGAAAACTTTCCATCACTGGTCCGGATGGGCGTCCACTGGCGAACCATGACTACATTTTGGTTCCATGACTACATTTGGATACCTCGGTATCTGGTTGGATCAATATCTGTATTTTAATAAACATATAGATGTTGCTTTGGCCAGGGCTCGGGGAGCTTTCACTCTGTTAAGATGGCTGTTTCATAGCAGCCAACTTGATAAGAAAGTCAAAATAATCTGTTACATGGCTTTAATCAGGCCCATGATCGCCTATGGATGTCTTGTTTGGTTCAATGTGAGTGCAAGCCTGATGGAAAGGATTCGAGTGTTTGAGAGACAATGTCTAAGGACCTGTGTCTCATTGCACAGAACACCAGAATCCGAGTACATAAAATACTATCCCAAAGAGGTCCTATACAGTAGAGCCAAAATTATTAGGATTGACAACTTTTTGATCAAATTGATTCGAAGTCACGTTGCAAGGGCGATGACTTCGACCAATAACTTGATATCTGGGGCTTATTACCCAAGTGAGTTATATCACGAGAGAGCCCGTCTTAGCGGCTTCGTTCCCCCAGAAGCGTTCTTACATTACGACAACCGCGAATTGATACAGGACAAATCGGCAATTCCGTTAATCTTCCACGTGGCCCGAAGGTCTGTGGAAAAGAGCTTATATTACGAACGGGATGTAGCACTCCGTGAGCCGGGGCGACTCCGTTTCAGTATGGCAATGTCAGATCGGGATCGAGCAGACGTTGCTCGACAAACACAACGTTTCTGGTGGCTTGTACAGTCTCCGTCGCTGAATCCTTTGGGCCTAGCGTAATAAAATACTATAAAAAATCGACTGAATATTTTCTCAAACTTCTTTTTTTATTTGAAAGTACAATCCTTCCTGTTAATAATGGAAAATAATTTCATTCAAATGGCTGCCTCGGCTGGCCATGCAGTAGCCTACACGACCGGTCCAATTTTTAAGCACATTATCGATTGTGTGCAGCTATATTTCACCAATGGCTTCACGAATATTGTCCTTTAAAGCGTCAATTGTCTCTGGCTTGTCGGCGTAACACTTATCTTTGACGGCACCTCACAAATAATAGTCCAACGGTGTCAAATCGCAGCTCCGAGGTGGCCAAACGACGTCAACTTTGCAGCTGATAATGCGATCTTCAAAAACAGGGCGCAAAACATCGAGTGTAGCTTCGGCTAGGTGGCACGTAGCGCCGTCCTGTTGTAACCAAATGTTGCCAATATCCTCCTCTTCAATGTTCGTGAACAAAAATTCGTTCAACATGGCCCAATAACGATCGCCATTGACTGTAACGGCCACTCCTTGCTCATTTTCGAAGAAAAATGGCCCAATTATGCCTCTGGACCAAAATCCGCACCAAACAGTGGCTCGTTTTGGGTGCACCGGCTTTTTAATGTGTGCGTGCGGGTTTTCTGTGCCCCAAATGCGACAATTTTCCTTGTTTACATACCCGCCAAGATCAAAATGAGCTTTATCTGAAAAGATGATTTTTTTGGCAAAATCGGCATCTTCTGTAAGTCGATCGCAGGCCCACTTAGCGAAGCGAAAACGCATTGGATAGTCAGTTGGCTTCAACTCCTGAACCAATTGGACTTTGTATGGCGTCATACCAAGGTCTTTATGCAAAATTCGTCTCAATGATGTCTCCGAAATGTTCAGAACGACGGTGAATTGATGTTGATGGCGCTTCACGCACACTTTCTGCCGCAGCAGCAATATTCTCGGGTGTACGCACTGTTTTTGGCTTTTCACGCTTTGGTTTATCGATGAGGATGCCAGTTTCTTTCACTTTTTTCCCAAGATAACGAACATACGGAGCTGACGGCGCTTCTCTTCATCCAAAATCCGTACGCAATTTTCGCACACATTCTGCAACATTACCACGATTTTCAAAGTAATGTCGCAATATTTCCCAGCGTTGTTCAAGCGTATTCACCAGGGATAAAGAATGAGATACCAAACTTTCGTACGTCTGCCCGTTGATCCCCGCAGGGGTTGGTTGTTGCTTTTGTAATTAAAGCGGCCCCTAGACGCCTAATAATATTGTGCAAGATTTGATATTGCACAATATTATTGTTTGTCTGTAGATAATATTGCAAGATTGTGCGATATATTGTGGAAAATCAGAACGCTTTTGACTTTTAATACAAATATGAGCGGTCAACTAAATTATTGGGAAATATGTTGAACCGTCTGGGGCAGCAAGCCAATAAAATTGTGCAATATTTTGCATAATAATATTGAGCGTCTAGAGGCCGCTTTAAAAGCGACGCTTTTGAGTCAAGACGGCGGAACAAGGCAGAATGACATAGTCAAGATGCCGTCAAACCGCAACGCGTTTGTAGGGGCTAGTTGTCAAAATGCCTGTCAAAACCAAAAGATTGGTATCTCATTCTTTATCCCTGTTATCCCTGGTATACACAACCATATTCGTTCAGCGGAAGGATAAAACTAATTATCTGTCAAATCAGACATGAGCTAAAGGGTTGACCATAATAGACTTACGCGAACTTAAGCTTATGTCAGAATCGAACGAAAATCTCACTTAAGTTTCAACGAAAAGTCAAGTTACCCATAATGAACTTAAGCGAAGGAACTGTCAAATAGTTTTCATTCGGTTTGATTATTTTCGGTGTGGTTAAAATCGCTTTGTTTAAAATGAGAAAAATAAATATAAATTAATTAAATCGTATTCCGTCGTATTTAAATTTGTTATTATTTTTCTTTATTGTACTTTTGGTTTCTTTCACTGTCAGCTGTCAAAATTCCGCGCGGAATATCTTCTTTCATTGAGACGTTCCGTAAGCTCACTTAAGTTAACGAACATTTAACGAAACCGCGCATATTCCCATTATGGGTATGTCACAGGCTTTGCATGTAATAAGACATTTCCGTAAGCTGGCGTACGCTCGCTTAAGTCTATTATGGTCAACCCTTAGGTGTAACCATTCACGAAATAAGCACTACTTGAAAAAAAAAGTTAGATGGCGGACCCTTTATAAAAGGCCAATTGCTGAATATAGATTTAGGTAGTAGTAAGTTAATTAGGTTAGTTAGGTTAGCTGTAAGTTATGTATATGTATGTATGTATATATATATTTATACACACATGTCTATGCATGTATATATATACATATGTATATACATGTGGGTCCTTTAACTCTTCTCGTTGGTCGGAGACATGAAAAGACGATTACTTATAGCTCAATTATTTATTTTATTCCTTTCGATAGGAAAGTTACAGAACGACTCCCAAATAATTTTCATCGAAAACAAAAGCAAAGTCACAGCAAAAAAAAAACGGGCTCCTCAGATGAATAGAAACACAGTACAGGTGGAATTTGTACTCTGAAGTGTGACGGCGGCGATGATTTGCTCCACTCCTACATTCGGCCATCCTTCAGTTTCTCGACTGCCCTCAGTCGAGTTCATTATCTTGCACATCCTCATCACTCGGAAAATCGTCTTCCTCCTCCGTGATCCAGGGCTTCATGCAATCCGCTGCGGTTGATGTCGTGTTCGGCCCTTCATGCTGTCCTACCTTTCGAACGTCGTATCGTTCATTCCTCTTGACCCCCACTACCTCGTAAGGTCCGAAATACTTCGCGTGTAGCTTAAGACCTACACCGAACTGTGTCCTCAGCACAGCAACTAGGTCGCCCATCTTGTACTGCCTGGCCGCTTTTCTCTTTCTGTCGTACGTTTTGCGGTTTTCCTGCTGAATCTTCTCAATCTGCTCCCTCGCGGCTCTCCTAGTTTTTCCTCTCTCGCTCTCAAAGTCATCCCTCATTACTTCTTCTAGTAATGAACGTAGCTCGTGATTCCCTTCCGTTCTCATGATGGTTCCAAACATGAGCTGGAATGGGCTGCGACTAGTGCTTCGTGAAATCGTTGAGTTGATCACCTTCTGGACAGCGCTGGTATGAGTATGCCATTTTTTAGGATCATCAACTGACAACCGGCTGAGGACCTCAATGATGACCCGATTCATACGTTCGACCTGCCCGTTTCCCCTGGGCACGCCGGTCGTCGTCAGTACGTGATGAATGTGATTCACTTCGCAGTAGTCCTTAAAGGCGTTGGAGGTGAATGCTGGTCCACGATCAGAGACGATTCGCACGGGACTGCCGAATACCTCACTCTGGAACTCCAGCTTTCTTATGACCTCCTCAGTTTTAGTCGTCCTTACCGGATATAGCCACACGAATTTCGTAAACGCATCTACTATCACGAAAATGTAGCTGTAGGATTTATTCGTCGATGGCAGGGGTCCCAGGTGGT
Organism: Eumerus sabulonum; assembly: GCA_951905685.1. Taxonomy (NCBI): domain Eukaryota; kingdom Metazoa; phylum Arthropoda; class Insecta; order Diptera; family Syrphidae; genus Eumerus; species Eumerus sabulonum. The sequence goes on from OX645063.1 coordinate 22,729,652, forward strand.
CCACATGGTAGGTATGTAACGGCACGTCGCTCTTTTCGATGGGGTGTAAGAAGCCTTCTGCCATTCCGCTCTTCCTAGTGGCCAAAATGCACGCCACACAATTAGCGACGACCTTCTCGATACTGCCCGCCAGTTTCGGAATGTGGTAGTCCTGCTTGAAGATCGCCTCTACTCTTGCGGCACTGATGTGTCCCCGTATCAATTCCCTCTGCATAGCCTTAGGCACGACGAGCGACGAGTAGATGTGCCCCTTCCTCGAACTTATAGAGAAGGTCTCCCCGCACCTCGTAGTCTTTATAGGATCCCCTAGCTGTAAGTGTAGCCGTTACTAACGTACAAAACTCATCTTTACCTTGAGCCGCTTTAATCCGGTGTAGGATGCTGTCCTCGATTCTTGCCATCGCCACTGGTGGGTGCCTACTTAGTGCGTCTACGTGTCTCATCGCACTGCCGGCACGATGTACTACCCTCATGTTGTATTCCTGCAGCATTATAGCCCACCTAGCTACCCTCGGACAAAGATCTCTCTTCATCATGGTAGCCTGAAACGCTTTGCAATCCGTGACGATTGTGAACTCTAATCCCAGGAGATACACCCTCAGCTTCTTCAAACATTTCATGATGGCTAGGACCTCAAGCTCGTAACTAGTATAGTTCGCTTCGGCTGCAGTCGTTTTGAAGCTCAAATAGAACGCGGGATGGAATTTTCCGTCCTCGTGCTTTTGTAGCAAAACCCCTCCATAGCCAATTATGCTTGCATCTGTATGCAACTCCGTCGGTAGCTTTTCGTCGAATAACTTCAGCACGGGATCTTTGCATAAGCATGCTTTTAGAGTGTTTACTGCATCGACCTCCCTTTCGCCCATGTGGAACTTGACCTGCTTGCGTAACAAATCAGAGAGCGGCTTTGCAATGATGGAATATCCAGAAACGAACTTCCGGAAAAAACCCGTCAACCCCAGGAAACTCTGTATGTGTTTCACGTTGGCCGGCATCGTGAACTTCTGTACAGCTCTTACTTTCTCCACAGATGGCTTGATACTTCCGTTCTCTACCACATGTCCAAGGAACTCCACGGCCTTGCACAAAAAACGACATTTCTTCCAGTTGATGATCAATCCGTGCTCTGTAGCGACTTTCAACACTTCCCTAAGCTTCTCCAGTGCCTCTTCAGCGGTCTCCGCGAATATTATAATATCGTCTACGTAAATAAGCAGACATTCCCTTGATACCAGATGTCGAAAAACCTGATTGATGAAACGTTGGAAGGTGGCGGGAGAATTGCACAGCCCAAAGGGCACCTTGAGGAATTCGTAGTGCCCGTTCGGTATAACAAACGCGGTGTATTTTCTGCTATTTTCCGCAATATCCACGTGGAGAAACCCGTTCTTCAGATCCAATGTTATAAGCATCTTTGCGTTCGTCAGCTTCTCTATCACGTCCTCCATGACTGTCATTGGGTATCTGTCCTTTATCATCTTCGCATTCAAGGCCCGATAATCGACGCATAGCCGAAAACTGTCGTCCTTTTTTCTCACGAGCACTATCGGGCTAGCATAGTCCGACCAACTGGGGCAGATTACCCCCTCCTCCAACCATTCTTCTACTTGTTTGGCCACTACTCTTTGCTCTTGCGGCGCTAGTCTCCGGGCCGTTCGGTGTACTGGAACGTCATCCATCAATGTGATGCTCATCTGCAGACATGACTTTTCTGGTTTCTTTGGTGAATACGACCGAACGATGTCCTCCACGATCTCGCGATATTCCTCGTTGCCTACGTGTAACTTCGTCTCCTCGTCGCTTATTGCTTCTATCTTAGAAATATCGTTTTCTTCGATGTCGTATCCCACCTGATCCACAGTGTCCTTCACGGTTACGCCCTTTATTCCCTCTATAGTCCCGTGGTTGAGCAATAAATTAATATTCTTCAGGAAATCCCTTCCCACGAGAACTCTGTCGGAAATCCACTGGTCTGGTACTACCTGGAACCGGACCCAATGGGTTCTTGTGTCCAACTGCACCGCTATTAAGCATGAGCCTAATGTCTTCTTCCAATTGTTTCCGAATCCCACTAACATCATACCTGGTCCTTCCAATTTCGCTCCTTCGATTCTCTTTTGTAACGACTGATGTATAATTGACACATCACTCCCGTTGTCCACGAAAGCGTCATACGGTTTGCCTGCAATGAAGAGTCTGATGTGTCTTCCGTCTGAGTGAATCCGTCTCATTTGACGTGCTTCCCCGGATCCAGATGCCGTCTCCCTCTTGAACGGGCAATTCGCAGAAACGTGCCCAAACTCGTTGCAGTGAAAACAGCGCATTCCCCTCGCCCTGTCCGGGCAACTCGCAGCTAAGTGAGACGTTGCCCCGCAATTATGGCATCTCCTTGTCGTTAGTCGCGGTGGCCCTCTTTGATGTGGTGTAGACCTACCGTTACTTCTATTATCAAGCCCCGGTGTTGAGGCTGGTCGTTGCATTCTTTTATAACATTCAAGCTTCCGCTTCAATTCTGCGATGGTCGACGCCTCATACAAAATTGTTTTGTTTTGAACGGAATCCGGAATACCATTTATTATGTACTCTACCAGTGATTGTTCATCGACGGTTCCCTCATTCGATAAGTTCTGCATGGAGTAGACATACTCCAGCATGCTTTCGGTGGGCTTCTTCCTCCGTGCTTCAAGCGAGCGATGGACGTCTATGCTCAGTCGTGAATCAATAAATTCCTCTCCAATGTCGATTTCAATGCTGGATAACTGCAAACACCTGACCGTGCCTCGATTGCCAGCTTCGCAGCTCCACGCAAAAGCCTTCTCACATACAAGTACTTCTGTATCTCATTCCAGCGGCACACCGTAGCGATTTCCTCAAATTCTTTGATCCACTTCGTAATTGTTTTGCCTGACTCACCGGAAAAATGTTCCAGAGACTCTTCCACGTCCCTGAACACGAAATTATCTTCTGCAGCCATGTGGTCCCGTTGCAAATGGTTTGGTTCCTCTTCTGATTCTTGATTTTCGGTTTCCTGGTCAGGTCCAACGTTCTCCTCTTTTTTGATCTCTTCACGTATTTCTGCTGCGGTAATTGTGCTGAACGCTTCACGTATTCTTTCTACTAACTCGACATTCAGACTATATCTGTAAGACAGATTTTTATTTTTTAAGAACTGCTGCAGCTCGCTGGCCTTCAACTTCAGTAAGTCATCCATTCACTGTCTCGTTGCCCTCCGTAACTTCACTGAGGTGTCGCTTTACTCCCAACCCCTAGTCTGGACCAACACCTCTCTTTACTTCTTTCCTCAAGCCCTTTCCAATCGTTTGCAATCGTCACGCACACCCCTTTCTCCTTCTTTCCACGTGCTTTCACATAATGAAAAAAGAATTAAGTTCCCCCCAAAAAAATTGTCCTTTATATCGGTCGTATCCCTGTTGAGCCCCCAGATGTGGGTCCTTTAACTCTTCTCGTTGGTCGGAGACATGAAAAGACGATTACTATAGCTCAATTATTTATTTTATTCCTTTCGATAGGAAAGTTACAGAACGACTCCCAAATAATTTTCATAGGAAACAAAAGCAAAGTCACAGCAAAAAAAAAACGGGCTCCTCAGATGAATACAGACACAGTGAATAGAAACACAGTACAGGTGGAATTTGTACTCTGATGCCTGTGTCACAATGCTACTACACGGCGCGGCGACAGCGCAACTACAAACGCTGGCGTTTGCTGTGGTTGTAAAGTAGTTCAGTCAACACACAATGTAGCGACTTTCATCGGCGTTTTTTTTTGATAGCAGGGTACTTCTGTGAGTGAAGTTGGTGGTGAATTCTATAGAGTGAAGTTGGCATCAGTAAAAAATTCGAAGATTGAAACTGAATTTAGGTTATAAATGGATCAAAATAATTTGAAAAAAACATTATTGCTAACATGTGCGGCTGCTTTAGCCTATAAAAAGTTAAAAGCGAAAACAAAAGTCAGAAGATGGTGGTGGGTTAGACCAAGTTATCAAACGTATTCCTCCAATGTCGAATTCGAAATGGGAAAACGCCGTGTAGTTGCGACAGTTTTTCAATTTTTCGAAATTACAGCGCTGCGACACGACTACATACGTGCCTATGTGACTTACTCCATATAATTCCATTGAATGAATATGGATTTGACAGCTACGGCGTTTGTAGTTGCGCTGTCGCCGCGCCGTGTAGTAGCATTGTGGCATAGGCATGAAGTGTGACGGCGGCGATGATTTGCTTCACTCCTACATACATGCATATAAAATAGGATAGGCTAGATTAGGATTACTAGGTAGTGTAGTTTTAGTTAGTTTTAAGGTTATACCCACTAATAATATGCAAAGTTTTTTTTTAACTAATTTTTCTTAGCCTTAATACTAATAAACTAATAAACGAATTCCACAACAAATAGAATAGACGTCGAAAGACAAAATTAAAAATATACTGTATAGCTTACAGTGCCCGGTCAGGTCCAGTATGCTACGTTAAATAGATAAGATATTTAAGATAGGTTTAAGCGTTTTACCTAGAATAAGTTGTTTGGAAAAATATTCATAAAATGCTCTTAAAATGTAAAAAAAATGTAGAAGGGATAGAAAAGCAAACAATTGTTTTTTTTTTTTTTTATATAAAATGTTCGATCTTTATTTAGCAATTTACTTAACTAAGACTACACATTGGATTGCATTTTACAAAATCAAAAGAAATTACACACTTTAAGCTAGGGATGCTCAAATGAATTTTAAAAGCACGTAAGCGTACGTATGCTAACGGCTTGAACATAATTATGATTTAACAATCCTTCAGATAAAGGTGAATTCACTTATCATTACATGAGGTATTCGGCAATTTCTTTCTATTCTGGCTTTCTCTGTATATAGTGGCGTTCACACCATACGATTTGTCTATACGATTTTTTTGGCAATCAAAAGTACGTAGCGTTCACACTGTACTGCAAGTTTGATAGATTTCATTTGTGAGAGAGAATTTGTGTCGTAAATATCGTTACCCCTGTTTTTTTTTTTTTTAAATATACATCCGAGTTGTTACAAAATAGGGAGAATGAAAGGCATGCCTGTCGTAAGAGGCGAGGCGCTGGAGTACTGCCTTGCTCCAAAGTTGGGAGTTTTTCTAGGGTGAGGTGCTAGACCTCGAGCTTTGCGGGACTCATCTGGAAGTGACCTTGCGATCGCGAAGCTCCACCGGTAGCTATAATCTGGTACCACGAGAAACAGGAGACCCGCAACTGGCGGTCGGTATCTCGGTGCCTGGCGTCGGTCCCGGCGGCTCCCAAGTGGAAGTATCGTGGTGGCGTGTAGTAGAAAATATTTTTGGAATTATGACCACAAGATTTAGAGTTTTGCTGACCACTACCAATTTAAGCCAGCTACATACATATATCCGAAGCTCGGAAGTAGACACTAATCCCGCCAACAATAGTCTACTATTACATCTACAAGCTTGGAAATGCCATAACTTGTTACTAAATTCGTCGTCATATCGCCTTTGTCCGCTGATGATCACCCTTCGAAATCACAAAAAAAGTGAAAAACGTATGGAAGTATAATTTCTGACTTTTACACATACACGGGCACCCACACAAGCAAGGCAAAAAGTCGAAAATTCTGAACTTCATACTACAAATCGTATCGACTTGCAGTATGGAGCGTTCCCATTGACTATTGGCAGTACAGACACGAGTCATCAAGCAAATCGTACAGACAAATCGTATGGTGTGAACGGCGCTTATGAAAGGGTTCTTCATATTTGGTTTCAAGTTGAATGGCATTTAGTTGTTTACAAATGTTAAATTGTCTTCACTTAGTGCACTTAACACTCGAATTTATTTATTCCTTAGAGAATCGCCACTCAATTGGCTGATAAATAAAAATATAATAATCAAGAAAGTCAACGAACGAAGGGGATTTTTTAATTTATTATTCAAATATAGAAATGAAAAACACAAAACGTGAGGCACTTTACGTGGCATTTTTTTACACTTAATACGTAATAATAAGTTTAACATTTATTCTATACATTTACTTGTAAAGGTCAAGTTCATAAGGCAGTTTCTTTCTTTTAGATTTTATTTGTAAGTATGTAAAGAAGTTTGTTGTTGTTTCAGTTAGATAAGAGCTACATATGTATAAAAACTAAGTTCGCTTCATTTAGATATAAGCAAATATTTAATGTTAAGTATACAAATTGAATCTTAATGGTACAGAGAAGTGATTTACAAGGATAAAAGGTAAATAACAAGTACAAAAAATAAGGATTAAGTTGCTTTAAGTAAACTGTTTCATATAACACATGCGGGTAAGTACAACTTTCTGTTTTAAGTTTTTGTATAATGCCTATCAATGGGGACTAATGGATTGGGTAAACGACACAAATATACTTCAAACGTATGATTAAACGTCAATTGGAGGTCTTACTTTGTAGCATCATTTGTTTTTAAGTGCTCGAATGGGGTAAAAAGTCTGTTTTCTGTATTATTACTTTAAATTGGTTTGGTTGTGGGAAATAGATTTGATTGAGTTCTGCTCAAAGTCTTGCTTAAGACTTTTCCTTGCTCTTTATGTGACATACAAAGGTTGACTATTTACACTAGGTTTGCATCTTTGGCCATGCTATAGAATGCGGATTTTCGGTCTTCCAGTAAATTCGTCGGTGAGTCAAATTCGATGATTTTTCCCTTATCCAGAACGATTACCTTATCAGAGTCAAGAATTGTATTTAAACGGTGGGCAATTGTAAGGACTGTGCATTCCTTGAATTCCGAACGGATAGTTTTCTATAAAGGCCAAAACCAAAAAAAAAAAATAAATTTTAACTCTCTCCAGCCGAATTTACGTTAGTGTCTAATTACCTGAATCAAATCGTCTGTTTCCAAATCCACGGCTGCTGTAGCTTCGTCCAACACCAACACCTTTGTTTTTCTCAATAACGCGCGAGCCAAACAGACTAGTTGTCTCTGCCCTACTGATAGGTTTTCGCCACCTTCTGCGATCTCGTGATTTAAACCGGCTGTCATACCCTTAACAAACGATTTTAAATGTGCCAATTCCAATGCCTTCCAAATCTCATCATCGCTATTCCTCTGGAATGGATCTAAATTCATACGCAGCGAACCGGAAAACAAAATCGGATCTTGTGGAATGATGGTAAGTCGTGAGCGCAACGTATGCAGACCAAGAGTTGAGATGTCAATGCCATCGATAAGGATACGACCGCCAGCAGGTTCGATGATTCTAAATATATAAAAATCACATGTCACGCACAGTGGTGGATGTGACGGTGCGGATATGAATTACCTGAATAGAGATAGCGTCAAACTAGATTTACCAGCACCGGTACGTCCAACAATGCCGACTTTTTCGCCTCCAGTTATATCAAAGGAAATACCTTTCAGTACCAATTCAAGGCCCTCTCTGTAGCGAACCTTAAAATCATCAAATACAACACGCCCAGTCTGTGGCCAATCAACTGCAGTTTTCACATTCTCAATAACCCATGGAGCTTCCTGTTTCGTCTCTCCATATTCCTTAATACGTTCCACAGCCACAATATTCGTTTCAATGTCCGATGTCATCCTTACCAGCCAATTAAGAGTTTGTGTCACTTGTAGAGCATAACTCACGGATAAGCCAACCAGACCAGGATTCGATTGACCACCCAATACGGCAAAGAGTGCAGCAAACAATATAATCAAGTTTCCAACCATTTCCAGACGAATGGCTAACCAACGATTGGCAATCACACTCGGATACTTACATACTTGATTCTTATCCACACGCTCATCGGACTCATCAATGAACCTATACATAGGTACACATTCACTCTCATTTTATTATATGTATGAACAGCATCCTTAGCTTACCTCGTCTGAACATAATAGGCACGAATAGTACTCACACCAGTTACCGTCTCGCCAAAATGCGAATAGATGGGTGATCTTGAGACCGATTCCAAACGCATCAATTGCCTCGATGTCGCCACGTAATAACGTTGCGCAAAATAGTAAATCAAAGCAATTGGTATAATTGCAGCTAAGAAGATCGGTGTCGATATGCTAATCACTATTATTGTGGCTAGCACCTAATGTCATGGACAAAATGAAAAATAAAAAAATGCAAAAACCCCATTAATGCGGATCGGTTCAATCGAGGAAACATACATATGGTGACAGAAACAATGTGTTGTTTGTATGAGGACATGATGTAAAGTATAACACTATAAGTGGTTATTTGTTATGTTGCCATTACTTGATCACTTTTAAATAAATAAAAACAAAATCAAATATTCTATTTAAATAAAAAGAAGAGAGAGAGAGAGAGATAAAGGAAATAGAGAGAGGGAAAGGAAGAGTGATAGATTTAGGAGACAGTGCCAATTTTGAACTTATGTAGAACAGAAGAGCATGGTAAGGATATGAGTAAAGCGCGGTTCACATTGAACGATTTATCAAGCGATTTGCTTGACAACCGTGGTTGGACGACAAATTGTGCATGCAAAACCAAGGTGAACGCTCTAGCTACAAGTCGGTACGATTTGTAGTCAGGAAGTTGAAAATTTCCAACTTTTTGCTTGACAGCCGTGGTTGAACGATTTATCGTTAAGTGTGAACAGTTGTCGTACAACTTCAGAGCATTTTTTCACTTTTGCTTGTGCGTTCAGAGAAACAACACCAACTTTGAGCGGAATGAACGATATGACTTCAAACAAAGAAGAATAATTTCGGTTTGATTTTTTCATATGAGGAATTAGTTTTCTTAGAAACTCATCATACGTTCCTAACAATTCACAAATAATAACGAAAATCCTCTGGCAAATTTTGGTGAAATTCTCTTAACAGTTACCGATGAGAAACTATTACGTTTTCCGACCCATGGTTTATTCCACATTCGCTTTATTTTTCTTCATTTTCGAGTATTTCATCAATAATCATCCCTGTAACCAGAGCATGCGCCGCCATGTTAATACTTCGAAATTTCCATCGCAAGTGAAGTCGGTCAACAAGTTGTTTGGTGTGAACGGTACGCATTATTTGGTCGTCAAGCAAATCGCTTGATAAATCTTTAAATGTGAACCGCGCTTAATACTTTCGCATTTGAGTGCTTATTTCATTTCCTGGAAGGCAACCTTATCCACTTTCTAATCTTACTTCTTTGTTCAATTGTACATTTTACAGATCTATGTTGTTACTTACTTGGTTAATGTTAGTAATTGAGTAGTTATTACGTTTAGTAGTACAACTTATAAGTTATTTGACTAAAATCTTAGAACGATTTAAGGCAAAGTTTTCGCTTTTTTTTTTTTTTTTCATAAAACATTTCTATGTGGAAACGAGTGTTTATACTAAAAAGTGTTTACGTGCAATAAATATAAAACGAGAGCACCGTGGCGCAGTGGGTAGTGTGTTGGCCTCTGACGCCGATGACACGGGATCGAATCCCGACACAGCCATGTCATCGAACGTGTTTTTCACGGTGTTTCTCCTCAGCGGGGTTCTGACAAAACCCCCTGTAGTAAAATTGTCATGAAAAGCTTCTCGAAATTCGCCGTTCGGAACCGGCAATAAACTGTAGGTCCCTTTCACCTATGGGAAAATGAAATCACACACAACATGGGTGATTGAATGAAGTTCGGCTCAGGTTCTTCATGGAATGTAACGCCAACATACATACATACAAATATAAAAACTGTAAGCAAAATCTTGATTCAAAATTGCAGTTCGGTTCAAATTCGCTTCATAGCCAAGAAAAAGTAATTCCTATACGGACAAAAAGTATGCAACGCAGTTGTGAATGTAAAGTGACCAGACGTACTGCTGCAGGCATAACACTCACAGTATATGGTCAACCGAAATTCATCCTCTGCGTATACAATACCAAAGTGCTCGAACGAATTACTACGGACTATAACCAACGCGGAATTTGGTCGGCTCTCGTCCTATCTAGGTCTAGGACAACCACCCCTGAGAGTAGTGAACGAACATCAACGACACCAACCACTGCATTCCGTTCAGGTTGTGTGTGTCAACACATCATAAGAGAATATACAAAAAACTCTTGAACCTGCGCGAGTCTCTAAAAAAAAAAAAAAAAAAAAAAAAAAAAAAAAAAAAAAAAAAAAAAAAAAAAAAAAAATCGGCAGTACTGCCATACAGATACAGTGGTGTTCAGATAAATAGCACACCCGTAAGTTCTCATACATTATGTTGTGCCAAAAGTCTAAAAAGAGGTTAAGTTTTTTTTTTTGTGTGTTGGCCTCTGACGCCGATGACTCGGGGTCGAATCCCGACACAACCATGTCATCGAACGTGTTTTTCACGGTGTTTCTCCTCAGCGGGGTTCTGCTCAAAATTGTCATGAAAAGCTCGAAATTCGCCGTTCGGAACCGGCAATAAACTATAGGTCGTGTGAAATCACACACAACATGGGTGATTGAGAGAAGCTCGGCTCAGGTTCTTCATGGACTGTAACGCCAACATACATACATACAATGTGCGTTTATATGTGCTTTATTAAAACAACACATAATTCCTTTAAATTAACTTAAAAATAATAATTCAAAACGGGGAAAAATAAAAAAATTGTTGTTCATTTAAATAGCACAGTCAGCGGAATACTTAAAAAAATTAATAAATAATCCAAAAAAAAAAAAAAAACAAAAACGAATGTACAGCTGTGTTCAAAATAATAGTAGTGTCCTCAAGCAAAGGAAACAAATATTTCCAAAAAAGCAAAGTTAATATTTTTTTTCTGTTAAAATAGTAGGAATATCAAACTTGAATATTATTGAATATTTTATATAAATTCATTACTTTCTAAACTAAACAAATAGAATAAAGACTAAATTAGCATGGAAAATTCGTTGTTCAAAAAAATAGTAGTACTTACATCATTTACACATAAAAGGCTTAAAATGGCATCAATCGAAAATCAAGATTATTTAAAAAGGCACTCGTTGTTAATATTTAGTTGTGAAACCCTTATTATTTAACCCTAGAAAGGTAACCTTATTTTTTTAGTACGTTACAGGTAACCAGTAACATGATACTTGACCTTACACCTCTCGATATTTTCGGCAAGCAAATTGCTACACAAGCGGCCATTAGACTTAAAGCAAACTCAAACTGGTCGAGCTATATCACTGGTCACTCCTCCATCCTGAATAACAGGTCAATTATGGCAGAATACCTAGACCTCACAGAACCCACCACAGTCTTGGAAAAAAACTTTACAACGACCTACCCGGATAGACAAAACTGGACTCGCCAGACGCAACCTCGCAGAAACTGCGTAGACTTCTACACTGACGGGTCTAAGACCAAAGACGGGGTGGGTAGTGGGGTATTCTGCAAACAACTTAAGCTGAACAAAGCTCTAAAACTACCAAATCACTGCAGCGTTTTCCAGGCGGAACTGTTGGCTATAAAAGAGGCTTTGTCTTGGCTGAAGTGGAACGTGATATCCACCACGGATATCCGCATTCTCACGGATAGCCAAGCAGCCTTAAAGTCGTTGGAATCCTACGTGTACACATCAAAAACTAGCCTCGACTGTCGCCTATCTCTTAACGAGATGGCTGAACAGTTCAACATACAACTTATCTGGGTACCGGGACACAGCGACATTCCAGGAAACGAAAGAGCCGACAAACTCGCTGATATAACAGCGTTTTAAGTGTTTGTACTTGTCATTACTTGACATTATTATATCATTATATCATTGCTTCAAATGTCATGTAGTAAACCAAACTGTCTTCTTGCTCTTTCCTGTTTTGCCTGTCAAGTGTGCTGGACGCAACTGCTTGAACTGAATACTTAAACTTAATCTAAATAAATCTTTGAAATCAAACGTTATATTAAAAGGTCTTTTAATTATAACAACTGGCGACGAGGTATAGAAACGAGCTGCACGAGTATGGATCCCGAAATTCTTGAACGCATTTTAAATAGGCTTCAGGTTTCAAACCAAGAATTCTTAAAATCGATGTTGGAGCAAAAACCAGTCAAACAGACATTTGCGTCTTCTTTCAAAAGCTTTGATAAATCAATAGAAAATTGGACGACATATCTTCTACAATTAAATCAACATTTCATCGCAAACAACGTGCTTGAGGATGACACCAAGCGTGCATGCTTGCTTAGCTGGATTGGTGGCGAATCTTTGGAATTGCTCCAAAAATTATATGGAGAAAAGGTTGCGCAAGTATCATTCAATCAATTAATTGAAAAACTTTCTAATCATTTTGAAAAAAAGCCACACATGCTCGCTTCTAGATTCAAGTTCTACAGAACATTTATGCAACCTAACCAAACATATTCTGATTGGGTAGCAGAGCTGCGGGGAAGGGCTAAAGAATGCATGTTCGTTTGTGAAAACAGTGATTGCAGAGAGTCGTACGTGAATTCTAAAATTAGGGATATGATCATCCTTTATACTCCACATGATAAAGTGCGTTCCACAGCGCTACAAAAAGTAAATCCAACACTGGATGAAGTTCTACAAATTGCACAACTCTTTGAAGAAACAATGAAAACCTGCAGCGAGCTTAAGGGAGAAGACAAGATTCAAGGAGAAGTATATGCCGTAAATGTCGTCCAGCAGGCAACTAATCAACCAACGAAAGGTAAGCATCTGAATTACAATAGTACCAGAGTCAGGAGTGTAACAGGAGAAAGCAAAAAATCGTGCCCGGGATGCAACATCGCTCATCAACGGTTTCAGTGTTTTCATTATAAAAACAAATCGGTATGCAAGAAGTGCAAAAGAGCGGGACACATTGTAGCAGTATGTATGGCAGCTAAAGCCCCGGATTCAAATAAATCGTTGCGAACATCTCAACCGTATGGCCAAAAACAAGACACTTCAAAATGGCATAGTAAGAAGTATGAGAACGTAAATCTGATCAAACGCTTTGAAACTGTAAGTACTGTTGATTTATTTGATTCAGAAGTGTCACACATCGAAATTAATCATAGCAATGTCGCAGCAGACAGGCTATTCGTAGATATAAGCGTTAATAAGAAAGTGATAAGATTCCAAATCGACACAGGCGCGTCCTGTTCCCTTATCGGTCTCGAAGGATATAAGTTATTGAACGAACCGACTTGAGCACCCACATCAAAAATCTTAAGAGTCTATGGGGGGAGTATTTTGCCATTGAAAGGCAAAATAACCGTCGACGTAGAGACAGGTGCGCACAAGGAAAGCTTTAACTTGATAGTTGTTGATAATCAACACGCATCAAATATCCTTGGAATGGATTGGTTCCAAAAGATGAAGTTCAATATACAGATGCCTATGAAAGGCAGAGATGTCAGTGAGCGTAACACTTTTAGTCCTCAATGTTTTAAGGTCGACCAAAAATCTCTTAAATTAGAACTCGATGCTTTAGGAAATGAATTCCAATCCGTATTTTCATAAGACCTTGGACATTGTTCCACATATAAAGCACATATCGCATTAAAAGCAAATACTCGTCCGAAATTTCACAAACCATACAATCTGCCCTTCGCTCTTTATGAAGACGTACGCTCTGAAATCAATCGTTTGGTATCCCAAAACGTTCTTAAGCCAGTGAATGCTAGTGAGTGGGCTGCGCCCATTGTAGTCGTAAAAAAACCAAACGGAAAAATACGACTTTGTGCTGACTTTAAAGTCACTGTGAATCCTCAAATTGAAATCGATCGATACCCAATTCCTCGAATCGAAGAACTTTTTCATAAGATGAGGGGTGGGCAACTGTTTACTAAAATCGATTTAAGTGACGCATACCTGCAGATCGAACTCACAGAACCTTCCAAAAAACTGATGGTGATCAACACCCCCTTTGGTCTTTTTCAATACGAAAGAATGCCATTTGGAGTAGCTAGCGCACCTGGCATTTTCCAAAGGATAATGGAAGGGGTTGTAGCTGATATACCTGGGTGTGCAGTATACCTCGACGACATTATAATCACTGGGAAAACTAACGAAGAGCACCGAAGTAACGTGAAAATACTTTTGGAAAGACTCTCCACACATAACTTAAAATGTCGAAGGGAAAAGTGTCGCTTTGCGCAAGAAAAATTAGAGTACGTGGGTCACGAAATCGACGCAAGAGGAATCACACCATCCGAAAAGCGAATTCAAGCCATTAAATTAATGCCGAACCCGAAAAACCTAGCAGAATTAGAATCATTCATCGGGAAAATCAATTATTATAACAAATTCATACCTAATTTTTCTTCTAAGGCCTCAGCTTTAAATCAACTGAGAAGACTTAATAGAGATTTCAAATGGGGAACAAGACAAAATGTGGCATTTCATACTTTAAAGAACGACATCATTAAAGCTGTGCAACTAGTTCACTTCGACGAAAAGCTTCCTATTATTTTAGCAACCGACGCATCAAAAACTGGAATCGGAGCTGCACTCTCACATCGGTACCCAGATGGTTCAGAGAAACCCATTTCTTTTGCATCAAAAACCCTCAATGAGAGCCAGGCAAAATACTCACAAATAGAAAGAGAGGCATTATCAATAATCTTCGGTGTCGCTAAGTATCATCAGTACCTCTATGGCAGAAAATTCGAACTTCTCACTGATCATCAGGCACTCGTTACTCTCTTTCATCCATCAAAAAAGTTACCTGTTATGACACTTCACCGGCTACAGCGCTGGGCAATTATTCTTCAAGCGTACACTTATTCCATCCACTACCGGAATACAAAACATCATGGGAATGCCGATGCCTTATCTCGATTGCCAATGGGAGATGATATCGAATTCGATAAAAAAGAGGAAGAAATGCTGACAGTTGACCAGATCTATGAGTCAATTATCGCAGAGTTCCCTATTAGTTCCGAAGTAATCGCGGCGCATACCAAGAGAGACAAAACTCTCAGTCTCATTTGTCATTTTGTTGAAAGCGGATGGCCGCATACGCCGCCCAAAACAGAGGTAAATTTGTTTCCATATTTTAATCGCAAATATGCTTTTTCGCTTCAGAGAGGGGTCTTGCTACTGCAAACGGAACACACCCGTGTAGTTATACCCAAATCCCTACGGGACAAGGTATTACAAATGCTCCATGAGGGTCATTGGGGGCAAACGCGTATGAAGCAGCTCGCACGCCGTTATGTTTGGTTCCCCAACATCGATCAAGCCATCAAGAATACTTCGGAAGCGTGTGCATATTGCAGTCTTAATGCAAGTCTACCCAAACAACAATATTCATCCTGGCCTGAACCAACCGAACCATGGGAAAGAATCCACATAGACTTTGCCGGTCGATTTTATTCTCACATGTGGCTAATTGTTGTGGATTCCTTTTCCAACTTTCCATTTATATTTGAACTGTCATCAACAACGTCAGCATCCACCATTTATGAATTGCAAAAGATATTTGCAATCGAGGGACTACCAAAAGCGATCGTCAGTGACAATCCGCAATTCTCATCAGCCGAATTTAAGACATTCTGCGAGTTGAACGGGATTGAACATGTCAGAACAGCTCCTTTTCACCCTGCATCAAATGGGTTAGCTGAGCGCACAGTTCGCACCTTTAAAGATTCATTCAAAAAAATAATGTATGAAGAAAATGATCGTGAAAAAGCATTATATAAATTCCTGATCACATTTCGAGCGACACCAAACAAGCCATCAATGAAATCACCATCGGAATTGCTGCACGGACGTCAACCACGAACCATATTTTCAGCTATGTTTCCAGAACAACGACAAATTCAACTATACCCAACCAAATTCAGAATCGATCAACAAGTCTTCGCAAGAACCTACACAAGAGGGAATCGTTGGATCGCTGGACGGATCACCAAGATAATCGGACGAATTAACTATCTCGTACAAACATCTAGAGGTCATATCAAGCGTCATCAAAACCAACTTCGAATGCGGCAGCATAAAGAAGCAACAGAAGAAGATTTTGATATTGACTTGGGAACAGGATTATTATCATCACCCACTACAGTCGACGGCCCCGATTCAGCTACAGCATTAACCACCCAAGAAGGAACATTAACCACCCAAGAAGGAAATATTCCTACCAGCACACCTAACCTTAACTGCCAAACAAGACAGCAGACACCAGTCAGTCCAAAAACTGCACCAATAGTCAGACGTACCACACGACAACGAAAACAACCTGAGTTTTTTCAGCCGACGTGGGACAAATCTGGTCGTAGGGAGTGATATAACAGCGTTTTAAGTGTTTGTACTTGTCATTACTTGACATTATTATATCATTATATCATTGCTTCAAATGTCATGTAGTAAACCAAACTGTCTTCTTGCTCTTTCCTGTTTTGCCTGTCAAGTGTGCTGGACGCAACTGCTTGAATTGAATACTTAAACTTAATCTAAATAAATCTTTGAAATCAAACGTTATATTAAAAGGTCTTTTAATTATAACACTCGCCAAACAAGGAACGACGCTACAATCAATCGTGGCTTGTGAGGGTATACCCTTTGCAACCATTAAACACAATCTTATAAATCTCGCCAGGACCGAGACGAACCGGAGATGGACACAGGGACACACCTGCCTCATCACCAGACAAATCTGGCCCTGGCTCAACAGCCAACGGACTAGGAGTATTATCTCCCTAAAAAGAAATGACATCCACAAAGTCATTGGTGTCATCACTGGACACTGCCTTATTGGTAGTCACGCGCAAAAACTAGGTATAACTCCGAATGATTTTTGCAGGAGCTGTCAGGACGAGGAGGAGGTGGAGTCCATTCATCACCTTCTCTGTGCCTGCCCGGCATTCTGCACAATCAGGAAATGATACCTAGGATCTTACTTCCTTAACGATCTGACCGAAGTTCAGCAAGTTGGGATATCTGATCTTCTTAATTTCCTAAGAAGCACTAAATGGTTCCACGAATAGGGGGCAAAACCCCGTCGTAGCTGCACAACGGGCCTCCCTGGCATATGTGTGTTCTTCTCATTTTCTTTTTGGGAAGGCTACGGTCCTACCTACCTACCTACCTACCTACAGGTAACCATTCTTCGATTCGACGAAGTGATATTTAACTTCGTTTTTTAAAAAAAAAAGTTATTAAGTTATTCTTGTGAAGTAAAATAATTTTTGTTTATTAGGTGTTGGTTATTAAGAAAACGCAAAAAAACCGTATTTTTCTTAATTCTTGAGTTTTTATTTTCGAAACAGTCTTTGGAGCCATTGTTTTTGAGATCACTTGCCTTTTTTAATTTTTAATAAAAATGGGTTTTTTTTTTTGTTTTTTTTTTTTTTTTGTAAAAAGAAGTGGGAACTCAAAAGTTTGTTCACTAGTTAACAGAACACATTAAAAATAAAAAACGAAAATAAAGTATTTGGTCATTTGTTGCAGAGGTCAACTGTATGCTCTTCACGTGAGCTTGCATTTTTGAGATGGCTTGTTTTTTTTGTTTTTTGTGTTATTATAAATATATTTTTTTTAATACAAACAAGTAGGAACTTAACAGATAATTGTTGGTATAACAAAACATAATAAAAGTAAAAAATAAACAAAATTATTTCGAGCATTTACTACAGAGTTCAACTTTATGCTCTCCACATTTGCTTACATCACATTTATTGCACGTTGACTTAGTCATGCGTCCTTGTGTGTACGGACAATATTTGCAAATTTTTCTTGTTTTAATTTTTGTTACACTAACGTTGTGCTCCCTTAACGGTTCTTTATTTTCGAGGATATTTTTTTTCAATACAAGATCTAATATTCTTCTTCTTCTTAGTGGGCGCTACAGTTCGGGGTGAACCTGGGCCTCAACCAACATGCCCCTCCATCTAGCACGATCTTTCGCTAGCCTTTTCCATTGCCGCACACCCAGTTGGCTGAGGTCCCCTTCCACCTGTGTGCGCCATCTTAAGGGCGGCCGTCCTCTGCTTCTTCGTCCCTCGGGGTTGGATTCAAAGACTCTCCGGGCTCGAGCTGTGGTGTCCATTCGCTCTACATGTCCCAGCCATCTTAGGCGTTGAATCCGTAGACGCCTGACTAGGTTCATGTGGTTGTACAGCCCGTAAAGTTCGTGGTTGAATCTTCCCCTCCATCCCCCGTCTGCGTTTATAGGCCCGAAAATCACGCGCAAAATCTTTCTGTCGAACCGACCAAGGGCCTCCTCATCCGCTTTTGATAGTGTCCATGCTTCTGCGCCGTACAACAGGACCGGGATGATAAGGGTCTTATATAGAGTCAACTTTGTCGTTCGGGACTCAATTGCCTCCTGAGCCCAAAGAAACAGCGATTAGCAAGAACGATTCTGCGTTTGATTTCGGAACTGATGTCGTTGTTCCAGGTCACTGCGGAGCCAAGGTAGACAAAGTCCTTAACTACCTCGAACTTATATCTGCCTATACAAACGTTCTGGCCGAGACGTCGGTGTTGAGCGTCCTTTTTTGATGACAGCATATATTTAGTTTTGCCCTCGTTTACCGCCAGACCAACTTTCGCCGCCTCGAACTCAATGCTCGTAAACGCCTCATTGACATCTCGCTCTGATCTACCTATTATGTCAATATCGTCGGCGTATGCAAGGAGTTGCGAGGATTTGAAATAGATTGTGCCTCTTGTATTGGCCAGTGATTTTTGCACAATCATTCCTAATATGATGTTGAAAAAATCACACGACAGGGCATCGCCCTGCCTAAATCCTTTTGTGGCATCAAAACTATAGGTAAGGTGTTCACCGATTCGGATGGAGCGGCGAGCATTCTCCAAAGTCATCCTACATAGTCTGACGAGTTTAGCAGGTATGTCAAAGGTAGCGTTGTATAGCTCGTCTCTAATTACGCTGTCGTATGCGGCTTTGAAGTCGACAAATAAGTGGTGAGTGTCGACTTGAAATTCATTGGTTTTCTCCAGTATCTGCCGTAGTGTGAAGATTTGGTCGATGGTGGACTTCCCTGGCCTGAATCCGCACTGATAAGGACCTATCAGCTTATTTACAAAAGGCTTCAGGCGTTCACACAAAACGGCAGAGAAGATTTTGTAGGCGATGTTAAGGAGACTTATTCCTCTATAGTTGGCGCAATCAGAGGGGTCTCCTTTCTTGTGGATCGGGCATACGATGCTGAGACTCCATTCCTCGGGCATGCTTTCCTCTAACCATATCTTACGGATGAGCTGGTGCATGCTCCCAACCAGGTCATTCCCAGCTGCCTTGAAGAGCTCAGCAGACAGTCCGTCTGCGCCAGCAGCTTTATTCGACTTGAGCTTCGATATGGCAATCTTAACTTCGTCGAGGTCAGGGGGACAGAATTCTCTGCGGTCTTCGTCGATTAGAAATGGATCATTCTGCCTGACAGCGGTATATTGACTAACATCGCCGTTATACAGTCTGCAGAAGTGGTTTCTCCATATTCTCAGCATCGACTGCGGTTCTACTACTAGGTGTCCGTTCTCATCCCTGCAGGCTTCCGTTCTGGCTTTTTTATAACCTTGGCATGTTCGCTTTATCTGTTGATAAAACTTTCGAACGTCACGCCTGCAGTAACACCTCTCCAAATCCTCAATCGCGCGCTTTCCTCTTTCTTCTAAGAAGCTTATGCTCCTCCCTTCTTTTAAACTCGTAGAGCTCACGAGCTGCTCTTGTTCTTTTATGCAGATCTAATATTAGTGGGTAAAATTGGTGCTTCTAACCGTTTCTTCATCCATGGTACTACGAGTTTTTCCTCTATTATATTTACGGAAATACCTTCGCTTTATTTCGCTGCCGTTCCAAATGCGAATGAACTTAACTGCTAAAGAATAGTCTTAAGGCAAGGCGCACATTGAGACACGTATAGCGCGTGTGAGGTGACATGACACGAGTGCCATGATGCGTACGTCCCAAACGCGTAGCGTGGTGATCCGCAAATTGAGACGCAGGCACTCGCAGATCGAACGCATAAGAGTGGCCAATTCATAATTTTGTCTTCATATAGTTCTTTATGAACCCTAACTGCCTCTATTAATTTTTCTTCTGCCATTTCTCTAAAAACCAAAATCCAGTTGTGTCGCGTTACGCTAAAAAATACGCGATGCACCGTGCAACTCGGTTCTAAGACTTCGGGACCGTTTGAAACATGCACCGGATTTCGGCAAGGAGATGCGCTGTTATGTGACTTCTTCAACCTGGTGCTGGAGTAGATAGTGCGACGGGCAGGCGTCAACAGGGAAGACACTATCTTTTACAAGTCCGTCCAGCTGCTAGGATCAGTCCAGTCTAAGTAAACAAAGAAAAACATTACGATGCCAGTGCGAGACACATATAAAGCTGGACATATAATGCAAGGTATCGCGTTATTTGCGTCGCGTTCGTTGGTCACAAAAAACAAGGCATCGCGTTAATTGACATTTTGCGAAATCAAATGTCACATGCTGAAAGTAAACGCGTCATGAGGCATCGCATCGATAGCGATCGCGTCAAACCCGCTGGCATTTTAACCAGGAATAAAGAATGAGATACCAATCTATTTGCTTTGACAGGCACTATTACAGTTTGCACCTACAAACGAGTTGCGGTTTGACGGCGCCTTTACTATGTCATTCTGCCTTGTATGTATGTATGTTGGCGTTACAGTCCATGAAGAACCTGAGCCGAGCTTCTCTCAATCACCCATGTTGTGTGTGATTTCATTTTTCCCATAGGTGAAAGGGACCTACAGTTTATTGCCGGTTCCGAACGGCGAATTTCGAGAAGCTTTTCATGACAATTTTACTACAGGGGGTTTTGTCAGAACCCCGCTGAAGAGAAACACCGTGAAAAACACGTTCGATGACATGGCTGTGTCGGGATTCGATCCCGTGTCATCGGAGTCAGAGGCCAACACACTACCCACTGCGCCACGGTTCTCTCGTCATTCTGCCTTGTTGCGACCATTTTGCCACGTATTGACTCTACACATCGACGTCTTGAGACTATCACTGTGTTAGTCAAAAGCGTCGTTTTCAAACGGAGAATAACACGTATAGTATCGGTGTGTATTACAAAAGCAACAACCATCCCCTGCGGGGATCAACGGGCAAACGTACGAAGATGTCGCGATGTCTTGCATTATATTTCCACCGTAACACGTTAGAGAATTAGGCGGAATATTTTGCATAAAGTTAAAAAAATTATTGTGAGAGTATTGATGTCAGAACTGAAAAATGTGCGCCCCATTATGTTTCATTTAACGTATGTTTTCAATAAACAAAATAATTTGAAAAAATTGTGTTCCCCATTAGTGTGTTTCGGGCCGTACATAAAAGATTGGCGGGCCGCAGGTTGAGTATGGCTGAGCTAGAGCGTTCACATTGGTCGTGCATACACAATTTTTCGTCCAACCACGGTTGTCAAGCAAATCGCAATGACAAAGCATTCAATGTGAACCGCGCTTAACGATTGCAAAACCAGGAAAACCTAACGGGATCTTCTTTGTCGTATGTTTTCATATTCATAACGGTACTACCTTGATATATTAAGGCTTTACTCCTGTGTAGTTTGTAAGTACAGAGTGTATTGCAAGCAAATACATATTTAAATAAGGGTGTGCTATTTATGAGAACACCACTGTGTATTAATAATAGTTTCTGACAGATCTGTTTCTTTTTCAAATAACATGTTTATTAGTAATGTCTTAGGCTGAACTCACACCGAGGCCGACAAAACGTTTTTCCTTGTCGTGTACGACAAGAATACATTGCATCTTATGAGTCAACATACACCAAATGGGACGCAACACGACAGAACATTTTGTTCGGCCGCACTCATTGCTCCGATGTCCCTTTTATACAGCATTGCAACCAGCCAACCCACACCGAACGCAACAAACGTGTTGCAAACACGTGTCGTTGCCGAAAAGTACACACTACCTTAGCGGTCAACCC
The DNA here is from genome assembly GCA_951905685.1 of Eumerus sabulonum. Lineage (NCBI taxonomy): Eukaryota > Metazoa > Arthropoda > Insecta > Diptera > Syrphidae > Eumerus > Eumerus sabulonum. Next base: position 22,751,532 of record OX645063.1, read on the forward strand.
ACACCGGACAAAATAAACAAAGCACGACACGACAAAGCAAAAAAACATGTCGAAATCTGTTCGCCGGTATTTTGTCTTTCTGCGACCAAATCGATGCATTGCGAATTTGTGAAGCGAAGATATGTAGATATGTTGACGCGGAGAAGCTACTAATTTTGATTGAGCAAAGGAACGCCATAAGCGCATAAGAAGGGAGCCCCTATGACTGCGCCAATGACAGAGGGATAAGCCTCCTGAACATCGCGTACAAGATCCTCTCTGCCGTACTGTGTAAGTGGCTGAAACCGTTCGTGGACAATCTGATCGGTTCCTACCAGTGTGGTTTTAGTTCAGGAAAATCGACGATAGACCAAATATTTACACTACGGCAGATCTTGGAGATGACCCATGAATTCCAGGTCGATACACACTATCTTTTTGTCGACTTTAAAGCCGCGTATGACAGTGTTTATAGAGACGAGCTATACAGAGCCATGTCATGTTTTAACATTCCTGCCAAACTTGTCAGACTGTGCAGGATGACTATGGAGAACTCTCGCTGCTCCGTTAAGGTCGGAGGTGAACTAACCGACCCCTTTGATGTTAAAAAAGGCTTTAGACAGGGTGACGCATTGTCATGTGATTTCTTTAACATTATTCTCGAAAAGATCGTGCGGGACTCTGCGGGCAATACAAGAGGTACGATCCACTTCAAATCCACACAATTGCTTGCCTACGCAGATGACATTGACGTTATTGGACGGACAAGGCGAGACGTCAATGAGGCGTTCGCAAGCATTGAAGCAGAAGCGGCTAAAGAGGCTGTAAGGGTAAATGGGGACAAGACCAAATATATGGTCTCATCTAAGTAAGACGCGCAACACCGACGTCTTGGTGAGAACGTCACCTTCGGCAGCTATATTTTTGAAGTAGTCAAGGACTTTGTCTACCTTGGCTCGATAGTGACAAGCGGCAACGACACCAGCGCTGAGATAAAACGCAGAATGACTCTTGCCAACCGCTGCTTCTTCGGGCTCAAGAGGCAATTGAGTAGTAGAGCCCTTTTTCGAAAAACTAATGCATCCCTCTACAAAACCTTAATCATCCCGGTCCTCCGGATGGGCGGGTTGGGCGTTTCGAGAGGAAAATTCTGCGTGCAATCTTTGGTCCCGTTTGTGTAAACGGAGAATGGAGGAGGAGATTCAACCAAGAACTGTACGGGCTATACAGCGACATCGGCCTAGTTAGACGTCTTCGGATCGAACGTCTAAAATGACTAGGCCATGTAGAGCGAATAGACATCAACGCTCCGGCCTGAAGAGTCTTCGACTCCAACCCCGAGGGTCGACGCAGCAGAGGACGACCGCATTTAAGGTGGCGTGTACAGGTGGAAAGGGGACTCAACCAACTGGGCGTGCGGCACTAGGAAGCGGTTGGCCAAAGATCGGGCCGGCTGGAGAGGCTTGTTGGTTGAGGCCCTGGTTCACCCCGAACAGTAGCGCCATCAAAGTAAGTAAGTTTAAGAGACTGTAGACCTGAGTATATCGTTTTAATTTCAACTGGATACCTCCACGCGTTCCCAAGATAAAGGGTCTTGACAGACGGGCGGACGGACAACAAAGTGGCCCTATAAGGGTTCCGTTTTTTCCTTTTGAGGTATGGAACCCTAAAAACGAAACAAAAACTCGTGCAGAAAAACGTCGACGACTACAAACAATTGGGTAGGGCACGTTTTTTAAAAAGGATAAAATACATAAAGCTAAAAAGGAATTAACAATGTTTTTAGATAATACCTTCATATCGAACATTCAATACTAGTGACAACATGCCTTAAGGTTTCTTCTTCGACTGGATCTTGAGGATAAATATCCACGCTGCAATGCGATACCATTCTTTTACGATGAAGACCAATTGGCAGCTCTTCGGCATAGCAAATGTGTAGTGGATGTGAGTCAACATATCGCGAGGATACACTTCCTGATACCTTCACATATTTATAACGCACGAGTAACTTATCCATACGTATATGTATATAACAATAACTAATCATGTACAGCCGCTGCAATATTTTGTATCAATTCCTCTCTCATGCCATTTGTTCTATATAACTCGCCAATAGAATCAAATAATACTCGAAAGGAAATGTAAACCAATAAGGAAGAGAAAGAAAAAGTAATTTGTGAGTCAAGCATACCTCATACAGACACATTAAACAATCGTCTATAACTTGCGGCAATGTCGTATCGACCGCTTCGATGTCTTTCGAGAATCTCGACAGAATTCTTCCAGATGGATTTATGTCGAAGAATGTCGTCGGAGCCCTCAAAATTCCATTAACAAGTATCATATGCATGACGACCGAAGCGTGCAAACAACCGAGGGCTCTAACCAGACTTTCTGCAAATGATGTTAGGGCTGCAAAGAATTTTAGTGATGTATGTACGTACGTTTTGGCCTTGTTATATAACAGTCTTTCAAGTTTAATTCTCTTAGGTATGCTCTAGATTCTAGATTCTTTGGTTACAATTTTAAAGAAAATCAAAGAAATACTGTCAAGCTGTAAGACAGAATGCGTGCCTTGCTTAGTGTACATGCAACGTACACTGTCTCAAAAAATTGTTCGTACACCCCTGACTTTTTAATTCAAAACAGTATAATTTGAAAAGTACTTGTCGACGTAAAAAAAACACAAGTTATGAATGAGCAAGATGCCTCGGATACACGGACGGATACTCGACGACGACAACGCACGAAAAAGGCACACGATTTGCGAGTATGCTCCTGGAATGTCAGAACCCTGTACACTCCCGGAGCTGCTCATAAACTAGAAGGAATCATCATGCAGTACAAGGGGGATATTACTGCGGTCCAGGAAATACGCTGGATAGGAGACGGTATGATGAGGAAGAAAAATTGCGACATTTATTACAGCTGTCACAAAAGGTTACACTTACTGGGATGCGGATTTGTCGTGGGAAAGCGGTTAAGGTCGAAGGTCATCGACTTTAAACCTATAACTGATTGCCTGGCTGTGATCCGCATCAGAGGCAGATTTTATAACATCAGCCTTATATGTGCACACGCCCCTACCGACGAGGCTGAAGACCCTATCAAGGAGGACTTCTATGACCTCCTAGACAACGCCTACGGAGCTTGTCCGGAGTACGATGTAAAAATCGTGCTCGGGGACTTCAACGCCAAAATCGGTAAGAAAAACACCCTTGGCGGAGTGATCGGAAAGCACAGCCTCCACGATACATCAACAGATAACGGCTTCCGACTCGCTGACTTTGCGACAGCTCGTAATGCGGTGATAAGAAGCACAAGATTCCCTCGCAAGCGAATCCACACAGCAACCTGGCGATATTCGCACGGTCGAACCGCCAACCAAATCGACCATGTGCTCATTGACGCGAGGCACTCGTCAAACATCCTGGATGTGCGAACATTCAGAGGGGCAAATGTCGACTCTGACCACTTCCTCGTAGCAGCAAGATTCAGAGTTCGACTCTCCAATGTCAGAAAGCTGCACCAGCCCATCAAGAGGAGGTTCGACATTGGACGCCTGAGCACACCGGAGGTTGCCAGAATCTGCAGGGAGCAGCTGAGCGAAAGACTCTACGGTATGCCTACGTCGAACACAAATGCCAATAATAGGTGGCTGCATTGCCGCTCAGCCATTCAGGAAGTAGCCGAAACCACCTTAGGATACCTACCACCCCCGACAAGAAACCCGTGGTATGATAGCGAGTGTGAGCAGAAAAAGGCAGCAACCGACGAGGCGTACTAAAAGGCGCTGCAGAGGAAAACCAGGGCAGCCCAAGAAGAGTACCGAGCGAGAAGAAGGGAGGAGAAAAAACTACTGCGACAAAAGAAAAGAATCTTCGCAGCCTCCCAGCTCGAGGATATCAAGGAGTCTAGGGATAAACATAAAACACGAGCCTTTTACAAGAAAGCCAAATGCCTTGCAGGAGGCTCCAAAAAGGGCACCCCGGCTCTTCGAAACTGCGATGTTCTGATAGGGAGCATACACCAGATTATCTCTAGGATTTGGAAAGATGAAAGCATGCCCGACGACTGGAATACCAGCTCTATATGCCCCATCCACAAAAAATGCGATCCTACCTCTTGCAAGAACTATAGAGGTATATCCCTGCTCAATGTCGCATACAAGATCCTGTCCAGCGTATTGTGTGAACGTCTAAAACCACGCTAAAAGCACGCGATGCACCGTGCAATTTGGTTCTAGGACCTCGGAACCATTCGAAACATGCACCGGATTTCGGCAAGGAGATGCGCTGTCATGCGACTTCTTCAACCTGGTGCTGGAGCAGATAGTGCGACGGGCAGGCGTCAACAGGGAAGGCACTATCTTTTACAAGTCCATCCATCTGCTAGGATAGGCGGATGATATCGACATCATCGCGTGTTCTCGCCGTGGCATTGTGGAAGCATTCACGGCGATTGAAGAACAGGCGAAACGAGTTGGTCTTAAGATCAATGAGGACAAAACGAAATACATGCTGTCAAGCAATCCGTCGCTCACCACCTGGGACAAAATATAACAATTGAAAGCTACAATTTCGAGGTAGTTAATTAGTTTGTCTACCTCGGGGCAAACGTAAATTCCACAAATGACACCACAGTGGAGATCCGGCATAGAATCGCCCTTGGCAACCGCTGCTACTTCGGCTTGTACAAACAACTGGGGTCAAAACTCCTCACTCGAAAGACCAAAGTCATGCTTTTCAAAACGCCTCATTCTGCCAGTCTTGCTGTACGGAGCCGAAAGCTGGACGATAAGCAGGACAGCGGAGCTGATTTTGGGTTCTTTCGAAAGAAAAATTCTGCGCCGGATATTTGGTCCTGTATGTCTGTGAGGAAGGTGAATGGAGAAGAAGACACAACCGCGAACTCTACGAGCTGTACCAAGATGTGGATGTAGTCCGGAAGGCAAGGATCCGTCGACTACACTGGCTCGGCCACATCGAGCGCATGGACATCAACGCTCCAGCTAAGAGGGTCTTCGACTCCGAGCCTCCTGGTTCGAGAAGAAGAGGAAGACCGAACCTCCGGTATAAAGACCAAGTAATCGCGGATGTAAGACATCTTGGTCTTGACAACTGGAAGCAGCGTGCCCGGGACCGTCAAGGATGGAAGGCAGCTATAGTTCAGGCTCAGATCCTCCATGGATCGCTGGCCTGATAAGTAAGTAAGTACGGACAATTTTTTGAGGCTAAAAAAGGGAACCTGAACCTGAAGTTTGAGACGCGTTGCTATCAGTTCTTTTTTTGTCATGAAAAAAAGTGTATCTTTTATCTATTTTGTAAATTTCCTTTAATTTGAGGTATTTAATGTTGAAATCGGATAAGTACTTTTCAAGTTATACTGTTTTGAATTAATCAGTCTGGGGTGTACGGACAATTTATTGAGACAGTGTATTTTAAAAGCTACAAAAAAGTGAATGGAAGTTTATAGATATAAAAAGAAGAAGTGCCTTTTTGCTTCTACTTTGCCTTAAATTGTTTTACTATTAGTAATAGAAGATAGATTATGAGATAAAAAGAAAAAGTGTTAGTACTTAAAAGCAGTCGTTAGTTTGGTTAAATCAATGCATCAATTGAGTGGTTAACATACCCGGAAAATCTGCGAGAGAAGTATCCTTACGTTACCCGGCATTATAACATCTAATATGTAAATGTCTGATGATAAGCGATCTAATACGCGCCCTTTGGGTATTACATCGAAAAAACCATTTGGCGCACGCATAATTCTATAGAAAAGTATTTGGAAAATTGTTCGTGCTCCAAGAATTGCGCCCAATTCCAGAAGCATTTGCTGTGCGATTTGTGCCAATACTAATTTTAGAATTTCGTGATTTGAGGAAATTATTGTTTAATCAAATAGGAAAACAAACAAACAAAAAAATATTTACGGAAGGATCGTATTAGTAACTTTATTCTTGCATAACTTGTTTGTCGAACATTGTGTGTTTGTGTATTCTCACGGATGAACATATAGACGAATATATGAAACACAACGTGTCAATGTAGTTTTCCTTTGTTTGAATGGACAGGATTGTGGACAAAGAGTTACAAATATCGAAGGACTAGGAACGTCGAAGACATAACGAGTATTCATTTCAATACGGATTTCATATTTTAAAAAGGTACTTACCGTTTTCTTTTTTTTTTTTGTTAAATATTTATTTTAAAATTTAAATATAAAATATACAAAGAGTAAACGTTAATTTGACAAAGACAGTTTGTTAGACATCCTGGTCTTGATAAATGAAAGCAGCGTGCCCGAGACCATCAAGGATGAAAGACACCTATAGCTCAGGCTCAGATCCTCCATGGGTCGCTGGCCTAATAAGTAAGTAAGTACCCAAAGGGTAAAACGCACTCCGTCCGTCCGTCTGTCACCAGGCTGTATCTCATGAACCGTGATAGTTAAGACAGTTGAAATTTTCATAGATGATGTATTTCTGTTGCCGCTATAGCAGAATAAAATTAATATATAAGGGGAGCTCCCACACATCAGACATGATTTTCATCCAAAAATCCCCTTGGTCACATACTGACCCAAGGTTAGTCGCCAATATCCCACAACCAGTAGCAAACTTCCCAGCTTTGCTCCCTTTTGTGTCTTTGATGTATTAATCCTAGCTGCAACCCTTTATTCTATAAATACGAACAGCCAATAATAAATGTCTCTGCTAAATTAATCCCTGCTGCAAGCCCTTTGATATAATTGCTATTCCCCTCTTTCAACAAATTCGATTGTTGTAAAACTAACTTTCGATCATATCCCACAAACAATAACACACTTCCAAGCTTTGATGCATATTGTGTCCCTGATATACAGGGTTTTCCAATAAGAACTTGACAGCTTTTTTTTTAAATAAAAGTTTTATAATTTGCAGGTGTTGCTCGTTCGCGTACTTTACCATGATGAAAATGTTGAGTTTACTGAATACATTGACAATGACAGTTCGATGATTGGTGAAAGGGTTCGTTCACAAATTTAATTTAAAGTTGTCAATTCCCTATTGGAAAACCCTATATAATTCCTAGTTGCAAACCTTTTTTCTATAATTATTGTTATTCACCTTGTCATCTCCTTACTGTCAAGTAAGATAAGTAACAATTTCGATTGTTATAAACAACAGTAGCCTATGTTACTTCCGACGATCTCCTCTTCATGATAAAAAACAGTTTCATCGAAATCGGTTAAGCCGTTTTGGAGATTACCCGGAACAAACAGACAGACATTAGATTTTATTTTATTTATATACATAGATCATCGTCAACACCATTACCGTATATTCTTTGTGATACTGTGTAATGAAATCGGGCTGCTTTTTGTCTCAGCTTAATGGGATCGATTTGGATGATGTTTATTTTCAACAACTCACGCGAGAATATGAACACAAATAAAAATGGTTCTCCCCCAATTGCTAAATGTTAGCCTCCATTAAAAACCTAAAGAACAACATCATTGCTGAGATAAGATCCAAATAAATGTCCTTATTAGAAGTTGTCATCAAATATATGTAGGTATAGACCACGGAGAGCACCGTGGCGCAGTGGGTAGTGTGTTGGCCTCTGACGCCGATGACACGGGATCGAATCCCGATACAGCCATGTCATCGAACGTGTTTTTCACGGTGTTTCTCCTCAGCGGGGCTCTGACAAAACCCCCTGTAGTAAAATTGTCGAGAAAGGCTTCTCGAATTTCGCCGTTCGGAACCGGCAATAAACTGTAGGTCCCTTTCACCTATGGGAAAATGAAACCACACACAACATGGGTGATTGAGAGAGAAGCTCGGCTCAGGTCCTTCATGGACTGTAACGCCAACATACATACATACATACATAGACCATCGGATCGAATTTACAGACGTCGATCAGATATGCCTCAAATGATCAGCTGAGGTGATCAATTGAGCGACATAATTTCTCATGTATAAAAGGCTTCAAGGAGCCCCTAAAATAAAGTACCCAACTTGTGGTCTCAATTCCAAATTTTGGCATACACATGCATCTCCACGTTTTAAGGTCTTCAGAATCCAAATACAAGGTTTTTTATAGATACATATATATGTGTGTGTATGTACGTATGTGCGTATGTACGTATGTGTGTATGTACGTATGTGCGTATGTACGTATGTGCGTATCTGGATGTTCGTCTCGATTATCTCGAGAACCAAAGACGATATTGACATAAGATTGCGTTCATTCCACGTATAATTACGCAACTTAGAAGTGAGTGAGATCGTGAGTGTGTACTACCCAACGAGCAATTATTAAACGCACGCGCTCATCAGTAATTGGCTGTGAGCATTTTTGTTTTCGCTCACGAACACGAGTGTGTGTGGATTTATGGAACTCACCCCTGAACGTACTTCATATGTTCGAAAGAGAACGCACACTTATTTGCACTCTACGTAGCTTGTCCGGAGTACGATGTAAAAATCGTGCTCGGGGACTTCAACGCCAAAATCGGTAAGAAGAACAGCCTTGGCGGAGTGATCGGAAAGCACAGCCTCCACGATACAACAACAGATAGCGGCTTCCGACTAACGGACTTTGCGACAGCTCGTAATGCGGTGATAAGTAGGCACAAGATACCCTCGCAAGCGAGTCCACACAGCAACCTGGCGATATCCAGACGGTCGAACCCCCAATCAAATTGACCATGTGCTCATTGACGCAAGGCACTCGTCAAACATCCTGGATGTGCGAACATTCAGAGGGGCAAATGTCGACTCTGACCACTTCCTCGTAGCAGCAAGATTCAGAGCTCGACTGTCCAATGTCAGAAAGCTGCACCAGCCCATCAAGAGGAGGTTCGACATTGGACGCCTGAGCACACCGGAGGTTGCCAGAGTCTACAGGGAGCAGCTGAGCGAAAGACTCTACGGTATGCCTACGTCGAACACAAATGCCAATAATATGTGGCTGCATTGCCGCTCAGCCATTCAGGAAGTAGCCGAAACCACCTTAGGATACCTACCACCCCCGACAAGAAACCCGTGGTATGATGGCGAGTGTGAGCAGAAAAAGGCAGCAACCGACGAGGCGTACCAAAAGGCGCTGCAGAGGAAAACCAGGGCAGCGCAAGAAGAGTACCTAGCCAGAAGAAGGGAGGAGAAAAAGCTCAAGGATATCGAGGAGTCTAGGGATAAACATAAAACACGAGCCTTTTACAAAAAAGCCAAAGGCCTTGCAGGAGGCCTCAAAAAGGGCACCCTGGCCCTTCGAAACTGCGATGTTCTGATAGGGAGCATACACCAGATTATCTCTAGGATTTGGAAAGATGAAAGCATGCCCGACGACTGGAATACCAGCTCTATATGCCCCATCCACAAAAAATGCGATACTACCTCTTGCAAGAACTATAGAGGTATATCCCTGCTCAATGTCGCATACAAGATCCTGTCCAGCGTATTGTGTGAACGTCTAAAACCACGCTAAAAGCACGCGATGCACCGTGCAATTTGGTTCTAGGACCTCGGAACCATTCGAAACATGCACCGGATTTCGGCAAGGAGATACGCTGTCATGTGACTTCTTCAACCTGGTGCTGGAGCAGATAGTGCGACGGGCAGGCGTCAACAGGGAAGGCACTATCTTTTACAAGTCCATCCAGCTGCTAGGATACGCGGATGATATCGACATCATCGCGGGTTCTCGCCGTGGCATTGTGGAAGCATTCACGGCGATTGATGAACAAGCGAAGCGAGTTGGTCTTAAGATCAATGAGGACAAAACGAAATACATGCTGCCAAGCAAAAACCAATCCGTCGCTCACCACCTGGGACAAAATATAACAATTGACAGCTACAATATCGAGGTAGTTAAGGAGTTTGTCTACCTCGGGGCAAACGTAAATTCCACAAATGACACCACAGTGGAGATCCGGCATAGAATCGCCCTTGGCAACCGCTGCTACTTCGGCTTGTCCAAACAACTAGGGTCAAAACCCCTCACTCGAAAGACCAAAGTCATACTTTACAAAACGCTCATACTGCCAGTCTTGCTGTACGGAGCCGAAAGCTGGACGATAAGCAGGACAGCGGAGCTGATTTTGGGTTATTTCGAAAGAAAAATTCTGCGCCGGATATTTGGTCCTGTCTGGGAGGAAGGTGAATGGAGAAGAAGACACAACCACGAACTCTACGAGCTGTACTAAGATGTGGATGTAGTCCGGAAGGCAAGGATCCGTCGACTACACTGGCTTGGCCACATCGAGCGCATGGACATCAACGCTCCAGCTAAGAGGGTCTTCGACTCCGAGCCTCCTGGTTCGAGAAGAAGAGGAAGACCGAACCTCCGGAATAAAGACCAAGTAATCGCGGATGTAAGACATCTTGGTCTTGACAACTGGAAGCAGCGTGCCCGGGACCGTCAAGGATGGAAGGCAGCTATAGCTCAGGCTCAGATCCTCCATGGATCGCTGGCCTGATAAGTAAGTAAGTTAGACGGATGGGTTCTGTTTAAATGAGGTTACATGGAGCGACAGCAAATAGGCGGCTTGATGCCAACAACACGCTGAGTTTCCAAGCGGTTCTCCATCTAAGTACTGAACGCACCCGATGCTGGTTGATTGCGGTGATCGGACGAGAACAGCTTCGTTCGGGAGTTACGATATCACAGATAGACACACATGTAGCACCTCTTTTTGTCGTGTGGGCCTTACGGGTCACACCTAGACCACTTTTTTTTTTACAGTTCGCGCAGACTCAGGAGTAATCTCTTATTATGTTTGTCACACGACCTGGGCGGAATGCAGATGATTTGGGTCGTACATGTTCGTTCACTACTCCACGGGGGGTGGTTGTCCTAGATAGGATTTGAGACAACTCGACTGGATTTTCACGTTATATTAGAACTAAACACACAGATAATGAATTTCATCAGTATTTTGATCACAATATATTGATTCACAACAACTGTGTTGCACAATTTTGCCGTTAGGGATTGTATTCTTGGTAATGGACAGATTTTGAACTACATACCTTCCGTTCGACACTCTGTCTGTTCTTGATACCACATTCGGGTTAAGAGGGATTACTTCAAACGACTTAACCTAATCTAAGACAAATCAATATTTTAACTAACCTCCTATGTTCGCTAAAGAATTTCTGGCTAGAAATTTGACAAAGGTGCTCTTAAAATGCATGTAAAATTCCAATTTTGTGCGGCAATCGGAAAAGGTATAGTGTCACAGCTGACAATTCAATGTTATCAAAAATGGGACCTACAGTTCACGAGTTTTGTCAAAGTATTGTTTGCCAAAGGGTGAATCGAAAAATGTTGGATGACTGGTTAATAAGTGATCTTTAACATCCTAGCCGCCCTTCAACACAAAGAGGGCTTGAAGGAGAATACTAAGCGCTTTAACATCGTACGAGGTGTGGCAATTAAGTTCCGGAAATTTATTCATAATTCTGCCTCCTGCTTCCTTCGTCAACCCCTGTTTATTAAAGGGGCCCTTTCTTTCAGTTTTCATCAAAAGCTGAAGTCGACAACGCATTTTTTTTTTTTTTCGAAAAAAAAAAAAACTTTGTTAGTTGCGTCGCAAAAATGAGTGACTCACATTACAATTTTGATTAAGTTTCTAGTGAATAGACTACTGGAGCAGACGGACGCCCTGCGGAACTGTTTAAAGCAGCTGGCGATGAGCTGGTCAGGAACATGCACCAACTCATCTGCAGGATATGGTCGGAAGAACGCATGCCCGATGAATGGAATCTCAGTATCGTTTGCCCGGTCCATAAGAAAGGAGACCCCTATGACTGCGCCAATTACAGAGGGATAAGCCTCCTGAACATCGCGTACAAGATCCTCTCTGCCGTACTGTGTAAGTGGCTGAAACCGTTCGTGGACAATCTGATAGGTTCCTACCAGTGTGGTTTTAGTTCAGGAAAATCGACGATAGACCAAATATTTACACTACGGCAGATCTTGGAGAAGACCCATGAATTCTAGGTCAACACGCACCATCTTTTCGTCGACTTTAAAGCCGCGTATGACAGTGTTTATAGAGACGAGCTATACAGAGCCATGTCATGTTTTAACATTCCTGCCAAACTCGGCAGACTGTGCAGGATGACTATGGAGAGCTTTCGCTGCTCCATTAAGCTCGGAGGTGAACTGACTTTGATGTTAAAAAAGATTTTAGATAGGGTAACGCACTGTCATGTGATTTCTTTAACATTATTCTTGAAAATATCGTGCTGGACTCTACGGCCAATCCAAGAGGTAAGATCTACTTAAAGTCCACACAATTGCTTGCCTACGCCGATGACATTGACCTTATTGGACGGACAAAGCGTGAGGTCAGAGGCGTTCGCAAGCATTGAAGCAGAAGCGGCTAAAGTGGGTCTAAGGGTAAATGGGTACAAGACCAAATATATGCTGTCATCCAAGAAAGACGCGCAACACCGACATCTTGGTCAGAACGTCACTTGCGGCAGCTATATTTTTGAAGTAAAGGTCTTCGTTTACCTTCGCTCGATAGTGACAACCAGCAACGACACCAGCGCTGAGATAAAATGCAGAATATCTCTTGCCAACCGCTGCTTCTTCGGGCTCAAGAGGCAATTGAGTAGTAAAGCCCTCTCTCGAAAAACTAAGGTATCCCTCTACAAAACCTTAATCATCCCGGTTCTCCTCTACGGCGCTGAGGCTTGGACGTTATCAAAAGCGGATGAAGAGGCTCTTGGGCGTTTCGAGAGGAAAATTATGCGTGTAATCTTTGGTCTCGTTAGTGTAAACGGAGAGTGGAGTAGGAGATTCAACCAAGAACTGTACGGTACTAGTTAGACGTCTTCGGATCCAACGTCTAAGATGGCTAGGCCATGTAGAGCGAATGGATATCAATGCTCCGGCCCGAAGAGTCTTCGACTCCAACCCCGAGGGACGACGCAGCAGAGGACGACCGCATTTAAGGTGGCGCGCACAGGTGGAAAAGGACCTCAACCAACTGGACGTGCGGCACTGGAAGCGGTTGGCCAAAGATCGGGCCGGCTGGAGAGGTCGGCCTGGTCGGTTCAGGCCCTGGTTCACCCCGAACTGTAGCGCCATCAATCTAAGTTAGTTCTAGTGAAATCTGGTGAAAAACTTTTGGAAATCATCCAAAAATTTCAAATGGGATATGGCAACGAATGTATGTCGAAACTACGTGCGTTTGAACGGGCAAAAAGCGTTTCAAAAAGGAATTGTGAATCAATAGCAGCGATCTACATGAAGGACCTGTACTCATTTGTCGTATAGACGCAAATGTCGGACGTCTGCGCGCGATTACTACATCTTACCCGCGTCTAAGCATTCGTGTGTTGTCTGACGAGTCCGTGCGATCTCGCCAAGAAAGGCTGGATTACGTAGAACGACAATGCGCCGGCATGTTCTTCGTTGATGAAGATCATTCCAACGTTACCACATCCACCCTATAGCCCCGATATTGCTTCCGGCCATTTTTTTTTTTTTTTTATTCCCCAAAGACACACCCCAAAGAGGCTCTAACCATGATTCTGAACGAGTTAGCTTTCGAAGATAATCAAGGGCGCTTAGAATAGTGGGAGCAACGTTGGAATCGTTATGTAAAGTAAGTGGGGGACTCTTCTAAAGGTCGATAATAAAATGTTGCGACAAACTTCTTTGCTTGTTTTCCGTTTACTAATTCCCGGAGTGTAAAGTAATCGTAGGAAATTTCAACAAAGAGCCTAAAGACCTGGACACAACTTGCCTTAAATCCTGTTCCAAACATACAAGGTATACACTTTATGAATCAATCTATGCAAAAATGGATATTTCGTTACATATATTATGAAACTGCACCATCGATTTAAGGGAACTAGTCAGGAAAGTAAACACTTTAATCAATACAACACTCATGTTCCTTGGAGAGGGGCCCCCAAAGCAACTTGACTATTTAAGAATTGTTGTTTTTTTGGATTGACTTAATTTGACACCATCTCCTTCAAAGAATAGCCACTATCATGAATATAAAGCCTCTGTATCACAACGTAATCTTGGTTAAGAACAAATCACATTTTTTCGTCTTGAAATATTACTTGATTTCAGATTGACTTCAGGATGATTTACAAAAGATACAAGAGAGACAAGGCAGTGAGGCTACTTGTATAACTCAGAGAGCATCAATCATTATTATTTATTACTTACAAGACAACGGGAGGAGTATACAGGGTGCCCCACGAGCAGTGTGCCAAAAAGCTAGAGCGTGTAGGTCTGGTCAAGACAAGAAAAAAAATCGTATGGGTGGGGGGGTTATTCCCCCCGTTTAGACAGGAGGGAGAATTTTCTAAGAAATTGACTTAATTTGAAAAAAAAAAAAAATTAAAAATTAACGGTTACATCCACAATACCGTGATATACCTTTTTGTAAAGCCAGAAACCTCTTCTTTCGTCTGGTTTTTAAACGAAGCTGTTTTAAGAAACAGTTTTTGAGAAACAAATTTTCAAACTCAAAATTTTGAAAAAAAAATTAAAAAAAAAAAGATTTTCGAACTAATTTTTTTCAAAATTGTATACAATTAAGTACTGTTTTTTTTTTAAAGAATTCAATTTTCTTATTAGTTTTTAGTTAAAAACAGAAAACCAGATGCAAAAATATCTTGTAGTTTTTGAGAAATTAAAGAAAAAAAAACCCAAACCACTTTTTTCTTTAAAAAAAAAAAAAACTTTTTTTTTTTTGGTTTTAGCGCGGCTGGATTGGTAGGCAAATTAATGTATGAAACATTTGGGCACTCCAAGCATAATAGCTATTCTCCTTTTAGTAAGGGAGGGATTACGTCGGACCACATTCAAAATTCTTTTATCTTAGGTTGCTGATCCATCTGTTATTGGTGCATTCTATGAAAAAGCGGAACTTTTAACCAATTTACAAGCAGCGGATTATTAAATTCCAATGTACATTTAAAGTAAAATTATATATCCATGTATAATAAATCAGTCAAAATATCAAAGTTTAGCCACTGCTTTGATTTTAACCCTGTTCATTGTCAGAAAAACAATAAGCCATGATTGGACTTTTTTGCACGGGTTGTTTCTTTGCGCCGTCACTGCAGCTATCAAGTAGAAGATAACACTTTAATTCTATCTTCAAGTTTAAGTGTGTGGTTAACAGTTATTAAACGTATATAACAGCTTTTTTAAAAGCCAAAGATTTTGCTGATTTGGCATCTCGATTGGTGTCCAAAACCCGAGTCCTTTATCTTTCTGCATCAGAAATTTCAAAGAAATTAAAGGATTTCCATCCATGGAAAAACGCCAAGCCCGTACCCGGAATTTCTAATATTAATTACGTAACAACGGAAAAGAAGAGTGTCGAATGCCGTCCTCATTGTCAATCAGAAGAAAATATTGTTTTCAACTATTAAAAAAAATGTAATAAATATACTTTTTAGGGTTCCGTACCCAAAGGTAAAACCGAACCCTATTACTAAGACTTTGCTGTCCATCCGTCCGTCTGTCAACAGGCTGTATCTCATAAGCCGTGATAGTTAGACAGTTGAAATTTTCACAGATGATGTATTTCTGTTGCCGCTACCACGACAAATACTAAAAACATAACAAAACTAATATTTAAGGGGGGCTCCCATACAACAGACATGATTTTCATCAAAAAAAATCCCCTTGGTCACATACTGAACTAAGGTTAGTCGACAATATATTTGTGTCTTTGATGAATTAATCCTAGCTGCAAACCTTTCCCCATATTTATTGTTATTCACATTTTCACATCGTTGCTGTAAGATAATTGATTTGAATTCAATGGACACTTTGATGATCAACTACATATATCTCATCATGAAGATTTTAGATTATCGAAGTAATATGCCGATAACCTGCCTGCAACCAAGATCTGTCATCATACGAAAAATGTGATTTAATGTGATGACTGATGAGGTAACATACATAGTCTCTTTCATATTTATATATACAGATGGTACGGAACCATTCGTGCGCGAGTCCGACTCGCACTTGGCCGGTTTTTTGATTTTTTTCTCCTTAACATAAATTTTGATAGTCACTCTCCATTTCCTTCTCACATATCTATAATCCAGTCTTTACAAATTCGCAAAAATTTGAATGCGAAATTATCAATTAAAAACCTTGGTTGACTTGAGGCGTCTGTTACGTGACTAGTTCCTTCTTTTTTTTTTTCAATTATTAACAAGAAAAACCTTCATCATTTTCGCTCATTAAAAAAAGGCAAATATTAAATAAAATTTGCACATGACGTGTCCCATTCACGCACTTAAAATTAGACGCCTTACTGTAATAAAAGATTAGTTGAATTTGTCTGTACGTGATCATGGAATGCTCCAATTGATCTTTCGCTTCTTCGATCCTCTAGCACTCCGTGCTCTCGCAGACGTCGGTGGATTACAAACATGCTACGACTGGGACACCTCGGATTGGGATATCTTTCAGCGTAGAGTCTTTCGGCTTCACGATCTTGACCATAAGCTTAACCGTAGCAGAAGTGCATGTCTGTCAATTCGTCTCGAGAGTATGAGTTTGCCATCGTAATGTGTTGATGAGTTAACATCCAATTTGGAAATGTTTTTTTATTAAAAATGCGATGCCTTTTATTTACAGTTGGGTTGCAAATACATATTTTGTTTTTCAACACAGAAAAATTGCGGTTTATTGTCTTAAGGTCCTAACGGGTAGAACCCATCGACGGCGGGCGGACCCAGACGAAATTGGCAGGTCAGTTTTCAGGCGTTGTATGTATGTATGTTGGCGTTACAGTCCATGAAGAACCTGAGCCGAGCTTCTCGCAATCACCCATGTTGTGTGTGATTTCATTTTTCCCATAGGTGAAAGGGACCTACAGTTTATTTACGGTTCCGAACGGCGAATTTCGAGAAGCTTTTCATGACAATTTTACTACAGGGGGTTTTGTCAGAACCCTGCTGAGGAGAAACACCGTGAAAAACACATTCGATGACATGGCTGTGTCGGGATTCGATCCCGTTTTCAGGCGTCATCAATGGAAAAAAAAAAAAAAAAAAAGGATTAATCCAGGACTACTCCAATACTGTGTCACTTTATTGCATCCTCATAAAACTCCGAATTTTTCAAAAATAATAAAAAAATTTATTATTTTGGCATTAATTTGCCAACAAAAAAAAAAAAAAAGTTTTTTTTTTTAGAGAAAAGTGGTTTGGGTTTTTTTTTAATTTCTCAAAAACTACAAGACATTTTTGCATCCGGTTTTCTGTTTTTAACTGAAAACTAATAAGAGAAATTAATTCTTGAAAAAAAATTAGGACTTAATTATAAACAATTTTGAAAAAAATTAGTTAAAATAATTTTTTTTATTTTTTTTTCATTTCTCAAAAACTATTCCTTAAAACAGCTTCTTTTAAAAACAAGACGAAAGAAGAGATATCTGGCTTTATAAAAAAGTTTATCACGGCATTTTGGATGTAACCGTTGATTTTTAATACTTTTTTTCCAAATTAAGTCAATTTCTTAAAAAAATTGCCCTTCCCGGCTAAACGGGGGGAATAGACTTGTATTGACCAGACCTACACGCTCTAGCGTTATGGCACACTGCTCGTGGGGACCCTCTATAAATAACCAAAATAAACTTTTTTTCTAATTGTATATTAGTACGGCATGCAACAAAAGAGGGAGAAAGAGAGAGGGAGAGAGAGAGAGAGAAAATTAGAAAAAAACAAAAAACAAAAAAAAAAAAAAAATTAACAAAGTACTTAACATACTAATACCTTGTAGCGTTCTTTATAAACACTTTACCAATCGTAATCTCCGACTGATAGGCAATTTTGAAAAACATACCTGAAATGCAACCGATAAGAACATTCGAATAGTCGATGGTAACACTAAGTCTAATGTATTTATATCATTCGAGCATCTATCTAAAATGCGTCCTTGTGGTGTTGTATCGAAAAATTCAGACGGTGAATGTAATACCCGATGGAATAGATATTTCAACAATGTTTTTGATGCTTTCAAGGTAGCCAATGAGAGGACGATTGATACTCCAAGATGACAAGAGGCTATTACGAAGTATTTGGAATTTCAAAAAATGAAAAAACCAATCATTAGTAGAGGAAATATGAAGAAAAGAATACGGGAAAATAGATAGATATACAGGGAGAAATAGAGAGAGAGAGAGAGAGAGAGAGAGAGAGAGAGAGAGAGAGAGAGAGAGAGAGAGAGGGAGGGAGAGAAAAATAATGATAATATTTAAGGAGAAACAATACGTATTCAGGATTTTTGTTTCGCTAAACTTAAAACTATAAATCGAATAAAACTAAATAAATTAAATAATAAGAAAAAAAAAACCAAACAACATCAATTTAAGATTTGCGGGATGCTTGCATTAGAGAAATATTTTCATTTGTTTTATCAGCTTTTTAATCAAAAATATACCATAAATATGAAGGACAACATCGAGTCCAGTGTGCCGGGGACACATTCATCAATAATGTCCATGTCGCCACTAAAATGATTTAGCAATCGTCCCATGGGCGTTACATCGAAGAATTTCGTTACCGATCCCCGCATGATAATTTTCAGGAAACGGTTGTGTATACTTTTCGCAGCCTCAAAACAGCCGACGTAGAGTGTAACGATTGCGAAATACGAAAATACACCTGTTTTCGTTGCATTTTTTGTTTTTTTTTTTATCCATTTTTTTTTTTTTTTGGTTATTAAAATTTAATTTTTTAATAAATGTTTTGTTTTTCAAAAAAATCTTACTTATATATATGAAATAAATTAAATTAAGGCTTATAGTAGTAACCATTTCCAATGGAAGAATAATGGCTGTGTTAAGACTTAATTGTATCTCCCCTACACCGCTAGGAATGTGATATGTGAATTCGGTCATGTAGAATTTTTTTTTTTTTCTCAAATGGAATGATGATATTTGAAATTAGTTACTATTGCCTCCAATTAATATTCTTAAATGGCCCTTACACGATCAATCAATCGACATCATGCATCGTGTCTATGTGGACTGACCCTATCCCTTACACGGCTCAATCGATTAAAGCAAATTTCTAGTGAAATTTAGTGAATTTGGGTCGTCCGATGAGTGATTCGAAAAAGAAGAAAAAGAATAGAATGGCAAAAAAAGAAGATAATTTGGATGAAACAGTGGTTAAAAACAAGGAATCAGTTCACTCGTGAAAGTCTTTTAAGATCCCGTTCTTCATCCGCCTTCAATTTAAATTTTCCGCTCCCGACAGGCATCACATTCCACGCCCGCGACACCACGCCTGCACGACACACAATAAGCTTAGTTGGTCAATCTAACCCTTACACACGTCAATCAGCATGATAATGGTCATGCAATATCAAAAATGTTTTGATTTTTGTCATTCGGTCACCAACGAATGTGTGTGACGCACACAGACGCATTTCCACAAACACTCGTAAAGAATTGACGTCATTCGATTGATCGTGTAAGGGTACCATTAAGCTTAATTGCATTTTCTTTTTTTTTTGTGTTATCAGAGTGTTTATTTCCCTAGTGCGCTGTAGAAATCAGAGAACGATACTTGAATGAAGAGATACTCAGGAAAAAAGTCATACAAGTAACCAATTGCTGCTTAGACTGATCTATAAATTCTTGTCACAATTTAAGAAATTGGCATAATTGAGCATTAATTGTTCAAAAAAAAAAAAAAAGAATTGCAAATCAGAAAAATCTTGGGTAATGATTGGAAGGTAGTACACGAAAACAGGCCAATCCTCTAAGGAAAATACAGTGAAGGAAATATGGATAGCTTCAGTGATGTTTTTTTGTAAAAATAAAAAATGATTTGCCTTATTAACCCTAGAGTGCTCGCGCTATGAGCATTCTGCCGCCCGCGGCGAAAAAACTGTGATTTCTTGAAAATAGTCAATTTTCTTTAAACATTTTGTTTTTAAGTAATAAGTGTAAAACTAATTAAATGCTACTTTTTCTAATAGTTGTCGTTATAGCGGCAACAGAAATACATCATCTGTGAAAATTTTAACTGTCTAACTGTCAAGGTTCATGAGATACAGCCTGGTGACAGACGGACGGACGGACAGCGAAGTCTTAGTAATAGGGTCCCGTTTTACCTTTGGGTACGGAACCCTAAAAAACAAGCCCGCAATAACATTTTTACGGAATCGGACGAACGGTATTTGGTACGGGAAATGAAAAACAAAAAACCCATTTCTTAGTGCGCCAAAGCTTGCCGCTATGGCCGAAAAAGATTTGGGGAAAAAAGCCAGTCCCTCTACAATACGTAATATGCTGCATAGAACAAATTTGAATGGAAGGAAGATAAGAAAAATGCCATTCATCAGTAAGCAAAACAAGCAGAAGAGATTGCAATTCGCTAAGGAATACATGCATAAGGACTCCTCTTTCTGGAAAGACGTTTTGTTTACTGATGAAAGCAAATTTAATTTGTGCTCATCAGTAACATACGTGTGGAGGAAACCGAATGAGGAATTTCGTTTAAAAAATTTGCGGCTGACGTTAAAACATGGAGGTGGGTCTGTGATGGTTTGGGCTACCTTTTCGGCTTTTGGTCCAAGAACTCTGCACTAAGATAAGATCTTAACAATAAGACCTTCCATTTGATATATCACACGATGCAGTTTTCATTTTTTTTTTTTTCACCTTCCGCCCAAAAATGACATCCCATATACAGATTTCGTCTACGCACGTCACAGCTCTGCCTATGGGTCACAGAATTGATATTTCAACTTAATCGGTCCAGTAGATTCGGAGATAATTGACTGTGACCGACGGACAGACGGACACACGAGTGATCCTATAAGGGTTCAGTTTTTTTTCCGGACGCACGGAACCCTAAAAATAATGAAATCTAGACAAAGTCGTGCCAAGTCTAAGGTTCCTTACTGCGATTTCTTTATTACTATAGTTAATGTTGTGTGCCCCCACCTGATTATCTACCTTGTGCTGGTGGTGTGGGGGCTTCTCACCAAAGGATAATCGTCCCCGTCACTCCCTTCACCAACCCAAATCCCATCTCACTCCATTTATCCTATCCACTCCCCATCCCCTGGGCTGGACATAAGGTGTTAATCGTACCGTGCCGAGATGTCGACCAGGCTGAGAGCCCAGACCAAAAATAGCTCAGTCGCAAACGGTGTATCCGGATACCTGGCGCCCTCCGGATCAGCTAGTTGTCAGTAAGAAAAGTTGACAACAAGAAAACCAACCCATCGACCAAGGACTATAAAGACCGGAAGGCGGCCTTGAGAATAATGAATCGATGGGGCCATAAAACCGACCTGTCAGAAAAAGGCAAAGGGTCGGTAGCCTGGGCGACAGGAATCCTGGCTCAGGAAAAACCAGGAACCAAAGCGGGAGGCTAAGAAGGATAGGCTGGGAACACTGGCTTCGGTGAGGTTGCGAGGTAGAGCTTGACGGACGCAATCATAGACGATAACGACCCGGACGGCAAACTGACGACCGAAAAGTGGAAGCGTTATCGACAAACTTCCTAAAAATTGCTAGAAAGAACCCTGGACCACCGCCCATCTGCGACGACGCTGGATGGTACCAAGGCAGGGTCAAACTGATAAGCTGTGCCGAGGAAAGATCCGTTGATCTTCTGAAGGCTACAGTTGCCGAAATAGGGGAAATTTGGGAGGGAGCTCGGCTCAAGGTCGTCACTAAGGACCAGATACCTAAACGACCGCGAGCTAGATGCTGGCTCTCGCTGGCACCAGACAACCCCCTCGAAATAGTTGAGTCAATCAACTATTGCAATCCCAATCTCCCAACAAGAGATTGGAGAGTCGCGAAGCTGGAGGAACCGAAAGGCCGATCAAGACAGGCAATTATTATACTGAATTGTGAAGCCTTGGAACCTCTGGCACTATGCGACTACCATATCAGGTTTGGCTTTAAAAAAATCAAACTTAACATATACAAAAAGGATGAGGAAGTTGCACCATCCGGCAATACAGACACGGCTAACACCGAGGTCAGAAGCGGAAGCTCTACGGAGCAGGAAACCCAATCCCCTCGGGGAGCAAGGGCCCTGCGCCGGTAGAAACTGAAACCCCAGCAACATTCCTGGTCATTAAAGATTAGGAGTCATTGCTCGACTCCGGAAGCGAGGAGTATTCCACTAGTTCGCCGATGGAAGACGATCTTCTGGACTTGGATCTGGAAGACCTCAATACCACCGTGGTGGAGGCTAATCGAATGGATAACAGCTATGATGCTGAGATTAATTCAGATTAACCTCCATCACTCGAAAGCGGCAACCGCAAGTCTTCTTCTCAGGCTGACTAAAGAAGAAGAAGACATAGCCTTAGTCCAAGAATCTTGGGTACATGAACACAAGGTTCGTAGATTAAGAACCCCAGCCTACAACCTATTTGCACCAGAAATAGAAGGTAAGCCCCGCACTTGCATACTTGCAAAGAAATCTTTAAACGCTTACCTTCTTCCAAATTACAGCTGCCCTGACACCACAGTGATTGCAATCCAATCACCCGGGATCAAGGTATGGATAGCCCCTACATACATGGCGCAGGAAGAGTCCATTCCATCGGACGAAATCAATAGACTGGTCAAGGATTCGTCGGATCATCAAGCTGGGCTCCTTATCGGTGCAGATGCGAATGCGCATCACACGATTTGGGGCAGCAGCGATACAAACGAAAGAGGTGAGTGGCTTATTGAATTCATCCTAACCGCTAACCTTTCTATTTTCAACAAGGGTCATACACCCACATTAATTACAAAAAGTCACAGGGAGGTACTAGACCTAACTCTAGCATCCCCCTCTCTCATTGACAAAATAAGAGAATGGAAGGTCTCTGAGGACAACTCCTTCTCAGATCATCGTTACCTGGTTTTCAATCTAGCCTACACGGTCCCAACCCCAATTGACTCAACCTGCAACCCAAGAAGAATCGATTGGGAGCGTTATAGAGCCTTCATTGGCAACTCTATAATAAGTAGGACCCCTGACACCCCGCGGACCACGTTAGATATAGACAATATGGTCGATACTCTAACAATCACATTGGGCATTGCAAGGGCCAACAGCTGCGTAATCCACAAATCAGAAAAAAAAAAAATCTTACCCTTCTTGTTGGAACGCAGATCTAAGCAAGCTCCACAAAGCCTGTCGTAAACTTTTTAACAAAGCAAGAAACGACAAAGACTGGCCACTCCTCCATCCTGCAAAACAGGATAACTATGGCAGAAAACTTGGACCACACAGAACCCACCATAGTCTTGGACAAAAACTTTACGACAATATATCCGGACAGACTCAACTGGACTCGCCAAACTCAACCCCGCAGAAAATGCGTGGATTTTTACACTGACGGGTCTAAAACCAAAGACGGGGGGCAGTGGAGTATTCTGCAAACAACTTAAGCTATATAAAGCTCTAAAACTACCAGATCACTGCAGCGTTTTCCAGGCGGAACTGTTGGCAATAAAAGAGGCCTTGTCTTGGTTGAAGTGGAACGTAATATCCACCACGGATATTCGCATTCTCACAGACAGTCAAGCAGGCTTAAAGTCGTTGGAGTCCTATGTGTACACATCAAAATCTAGTCTCGACTGTCGCAGATCTCTTAAAGAGATGGCAGAACAGTTCAACATACAGCTTATCTGGGTACTGGGACACAGCGACATTACAGGCAATGAAAAAGCCGACACACTCGCAAAACAAGGAACGACGCTACAATCAATCGTGGCTTGTGAGGGAGTACCCCTTACAACCATTAAACATAATCTGAGCAATCTCGCCAGGGCCGAGACGAACCTGAGATAAACACAGGGACATACCTGCGTCATCACCAGGCAAATCTGGCCTCGGCTTGACAGTCTGACTGACATCCACAAAGTCATCGGTGTCATCACAGGACAATGCCTCATTGGCAGTCACGCACAAAAACTAGGAATAGTTCCGAATGATTTCTGCAGAAGCTGTCAGGACGAGGAGGAGGTCGAATCCATTCACCACCTTCTCTGTACCTGTCCAGCTCTTTGCAATATCAGGAAACGTTACCTAAGCTCTTACTTCCTTAACGGTCTGACAGATGTTCAGAAAGTAGGGATACTTGATCTTCTTAACTTCTTAAGAAGCACAAAATGGTTCCACGAATAGGGGAGTGAAACCCCCTCGTAGCTGCACAACGGGCCTCCCTGGCCTATGTGCATTCTTCTCAATTCTGGGAAGGCTACGACCCTACCTACCTACCTACCTAGAATGCGGCGATAAGTAGTACAAGATTTCCCCGCAAGCGAATCCACACAGCAACCTAGTTATCTCCGGATGATCAAAACGGCAACCAAATGGCTTGCCATCGGAGCTCTTCAGGGCTGGCGGCGATGTTCTGGTAGGGAGCATGCACCAGATCATGTGTAGAATTTGGGAAGATGGAATATCAGCTATATTTGCCCCATTCACAAAAAAGGCAATCCTACCTCTTGCAAGAACCATAGAGGTCGTATACAAGATCCTCTTCAGCATACTGTGTGAATATCTAACGCCATTTTACACCATAGGCTAATCTTGGAAAAGACCAGCGATGTTAAAACCGCATACGACAGCATTAATCGCAAAGAATTGTTTGATGCGATGGCCGAATTTAAGATCCCAGGTAAACTGGTCCTGCTGTGGCGCGCCACGCTGAAAAATACACGATGCACCGTGCAGTTTGGTTCTAGGACCTCTGAAGCGCTTGACACATGCCCCGGAGATGCGCTGTTATGTGACTTCTTCAATTTGGTGCTGAAACAGATAGTGCGAGGGGCAGGCGTCAAAAAGAAAGACAATATCTTCTACAAAGTCGGTCCAGCTGCTAGGATACGCGGATGATATTGACATCCTCGCACGGTCTCAGCGTGACGTTGTAGAAGCTTGCACGGCGAATGAAGGACAGGCGAATATAGTTGGTCTTAAAGTCAACGAGGATAAGATAAAGTGCATGCTGTCAAACAAAAACTTATCCGTCGCTCACTACCTGGGACAAAATATAACGGTTAACAGCGAGGTGGTTAAGGAATTTGTCTACCTCGGAGCAAATGTAAACTCCACAAACGACACCACAGTGGAGATCCGGCATAGAATCGACCTTGGCAACCGCTGCTACTTTGGTTTGTCCAAACAACTTGGGTCAAAACTGCTCACTCGAAGAACCAAAGCCGTGCTTTAAGAAACGCTTATACAGTCAGTTTTGCTGTACGGCGCCGAAAGTTGGACGATAATCGGGACGGCATAGGTGATTTTGGGTTCTATCGAAAGAAAAATTGTTCGCCGGATATTTGGTCCTGTCTGTAGGGAAGGTGAATGGCGAACTCTACGAACTGTACAAATATGTGGATATAGTCCGGAAGGCAAAGATTCGTCGACTACATTGGCATGAAGACCAACGCTCCAGTTAAGAGGGTCGTGGAAGACAGAACCTCCGATATAAAGACCAAGTAATCGCGGAGGTAAAACAACTTGGTCGTGATAACTGGAAGCAGCGTGCTCCGAGACCGTCAAGGATGGAAGGCAGCATAGATTGCTGGCCTGATAAGCAAGTTCCTTTTTTTTTTTTTAAATAATTTGCGCGCACTCAAGGTGCGGGCAGAAGGTAGAAAGGAAGAGGAATAGAGGAGATGCCGATGGACATTGATCATAAATGTTTGCATGTTGCATTGAGGGGGGAAAACCGAATCCGGCAGGGAGTTCCAGATTCGTGTGGTTCGGTTAATGAAAGATTCTCTATATTTGACAGTACGTCCGAAAGCGGGCTTCAGGGTATATTGGTGAGCAATCCTAGAGAGACGTGTATTGCGGGAGAAATGTTGAAGGGGGGAAATCCAGAGCATTTTTGGTGACAGTAACGATAAAACAGGGAGAGCAGGTAACATTCCTGCGGTGTTCCAGCGAGTCTAATGTTTTGGTAATGCTGGAGTCACCTATCAGTTTTATGGCTCGTTTTTGTATTGTGTCTAGTAGGTGCAATGAGGTCTTAGAAGCACCGGACCAGACATGAGCGTTAAACTCTAATTTGGGGCGAATGAACGCCTTACAGATTGTAGCCAGATCTAAGGGTGAGAAATATTTCTTGCATCTGTATAAGAAGCCCAGGCATTTCGCAGCATTCTTGGCGACACTGAATATATGGTCGTTCCAATTAAGATTATGAGCAACACTCATACCCAGGATGGAAAGCTTTTCAGTTTCTGAGATGCAAGTGCCATTCATGGATAATGAGTGCGAGTTAGTTATACGCTTTAACGACAAGAGACAGCATTGTGTTTTGGAAGCATTAAATTCCACTCTATTGCTTTTACCCCATTGGATGATGCTGTCAATATCGGAATTTAATGAGCTTAACATACGCTGCCGCTCATTATTTACAACCGAAGTGCAGGGCCGTAAACTGGTGAACGAATATGAGAAGCTGAGGGTACTGTCGTCAGCGAAGGAGTGAATTGGATTAGAAGTAACAGACATTTATAAAAATAAGAAAGAGTGTCGGAGACAAAACGGAGCCCTGGGGAACACCAGCATTTACAAAGTGAGTATCAGACTTGAACACGTCCAAAACAACTTGAATTGAACCATTCGAAAGGTAGCTTCTAATCCATTGAAAAAGAGACTCATCAATCGACAAAAGGGCTTCATGCCAAATCCTGTCAAATGCTTTCGAAATATCCAGTGCAACAATTTGGCTTTCACCTGCATGGTGAAGCGAGTGATTCCAGTTTTCAGCGAGATATGCCGTCAAATCACCAGTGGATCTGTTGCTGCGGAAACCGTGTTGGCGGTCATTGAGGAGGTTCCGTGATTCAAGATATTTCGTAAGCTGACGGTTAATCAGTGTTTCCATGACCTTGGAACGAAGGGACGTTAGTGCAATGGGTCGGTAGTTGGAGGGAGAAGATGATTCGCCTTTTTTGGGTATGTATGTATGTATGTTGGCGTTACAGTCCATGAAGAACCTGAGCCGAGCTTCTCTCAATCACCCATGTTGTGTGTGATTTCATTTTCCCCACAGGTGAAAGGGACCTACAGTTTATTGCCGGTTCCGAACGGCGAATTTCGAGAAGCTTTTCATGACAATTTTACTACAGGGAGTTTTGTCAGGACCCCGCTGAGGAGAAACACCGTGAAAAACACGTTCGATGACATGGCTGTATCGGGATTCGATCCCGTGTCATCGGCGTCAGAGCCAAACACACTACCCACTGGGTATATCCTGGACAAATGCTGTTTTCCACCTACTCGGAAAGAGCCCAGAGGTGTAGGAAAGGTGAAAAAGCTTACGCAGTGGTTTTGCCAGCGTAGAAGAACACCTCTTCAGAATTATTGGGGCAATACCATCTGGACCAGCGGATTTGTGTATGTCGAGGTCCTTAAGAACCCTTGCAACTGTACGAGTGCGGAAGTGGATTAGTCCATTGGTGGAATTGACGCACTCTAGTACAGGCGGAGACAAAGTACAAGATGGCAGCTGAGAACTGGTTGCGAAATGAGCAGCAATTAGGTTAGCTTTATCTAAGGGGGTGACAGCTGGAATGTCATTGTGGATGAGCGTCGGTAAAGCAGACTTAGTTGAGTTTTTTACGTTTTTTACAAACGACCAGAAACTTTTGCTACCTTTGGGACATTGAAGGATTGAACGCCTTAATTTTTGGTCGGATTGGAATTAAACCCGTCGAATGTGGGTGTTGGAGTCATTTCTGGCTCGTATGTACTTTTTTCGGTTTTCCTCAGAACTGTTTGCCTTGTAGGCCCGAAAACTTAGCTCCCTGAGCCTAATAGCCTCTTTGCAGCTCAAGTCAAACCATATATTATCCTTAGGCCTGGTGCTTTTAATCTTGCTGGGAATATAATTTGCCATGCCGATTCGGATAATGTTTGCAATAATATCAGTTGCGGCGTCCACGTCGTTGTCGAGGAAGCACAACGACCAGTTAAAGATCCGAAAGAAGTTGTTAAGGCCGCACCAGTTGGCTTTCTCGTATAGCCATAGTGTAAGAATCATTGAACATATAAAAACGGAAGAATACAACTTTATTACACAACATCTAACCATGCTCTTATCACTTGCATCTATTTAAAATAAGCAAGTAATCAAATGCTATTTGGTCCTGTCTGCGAGGAAGGTGAATGGAGAAGAAGACACAACCGCGAACTCTACAAGCTGTACCAAGATGTGGATGTAGTCCGGAAGGCAAGGATCCGTCGACTACACTGGCTCGGCCACATCGAGCGCATGGACATCAACGCTCCAGCTAAGAGGGTCTTCGACTCCGAGCCTCCTGGTTCGAGAAGAAGAGAAAGACCGAACCTCCGATATAGAGACCAAGTAATCGCGGATGTAAGACATCTTGGTCTTGACAACTGGAAGCAGCGTGCCCGGGACCGTCAAAGGATCCTCCATGGATCGCTGGCCTGATAAGTAAGTAAGTAAGTAATCAAATGCTAAGATATCGAAAAAAGATAAAATATATTGCATCAAGCAATGGCAACCGAACAAATCAAAACGTAGCCTAACTTTGTGTAAGAATAGAGAACTTCAAGCCCAAGGCTTATTTAAATAAAGGGTCCGCCATCTAACGTTTTTTTTTCAAGTAGTGCTTATTTCGTGAATGGTAACACTTAGCTCATGTCTGATTTGACAGATAATTAGTATTATCCTTCCGCTGAACGCTGAATATGGTTGTCTATACGCTTGAACAACGCTGGGAAATATTGCGACATTACTTTGAAAATCATGGTAATGTTGCAGAATGTGTGCGAAAATTGCGTACGGATTTTGGAAGAAGAGAAGCACCGTCAGCTCCGTATGTTCGTTATCTTGTGAAAAAAGTGAAAGAAACTGGCATCCTCATCGATAAACCAAAGCGTGAAAAGCCAAAAAGTGTGCGTGAAACGCCATCAACATTAATTCACCGTCGTTCTCAACAGTTGAACATTTCGGAGACATAATTGAGACGAATTTTGAATAAAGACCTTGGTATGACGCCCTACAAAGTCGAATTGGTTCAGGAGTTGAAGCCAACTGACCATCCAATGCGTTTTCGCTTCGCTAAGTGGGCCTGCGATCGACTTACAGAAGATGCCGATTTGGCCATAAAATCATCTTTTCAGATGAAGCTCAATTTGATCTTGGCGGGTATGTAAACAAGGAAAATTGTCGCATTTGGGGCACAGAAAGCCCGCACGCATACATTGAAAAGCCGGTGCACCGAAAACGAGCCACTGTTTGGTGCGGATTTTGGTCAAGAGGCATAATTGGGCCATTTTTCTTCGAAAATTAGCAAGGAGTGGCCGTTACAGTCAATGGCGATCGTTATTGGGCCATGTTGAACGAATTTTTGTTCACAAAAATTGAAGAGGAGGATATTGGCAACATTTGGTTTCAACAGGACGGCGCTACGTACCACACAGCCGAAGCTACACTCGATGTTTTGCGCCCTGTTTTTGAAGATCGCATTATCAGCCGCAAAGTTGACGTCGTTTGGCCACCTCGGAGCTGCGATTTGACACCGTTGGACTATTATTTCTGGGGTGCCGTCAAAGATAAGTGTTACGCCGACAAGCCAGAGACAATTGACGCTTTAAAGGAAAATATTCGTGAAGCCATTGGTGAAATACAGCTGCACACAATCGATAATGTGCTTAAAAATTGGACCGATCGTGTAGGCTACTGCATGGCCAGCCGAGGTAGCCATTTGAATGAAATTATTTTCCATTATTAACCAGAAGGATTGTACTTTCAAATAAAAAAAGAAATTTGAGAAAATATTCAATCGATTTTTTTATAGCATTTTCAAAAAAACAAAAAAAAAGTTATTTGGCGGACCCTTTAGATACCTTACTCGTATACAAAACAGAATTAAATATAAATATTAAAACTAAGTTCATTACCGAGAAGAAACACGTTAGAAACGATCTAATTATTCCGGGCAGAACGTTATCAAGTGTGTCTATGTCTTTCGAGAAACGATTTATTAGTCGACCCACTGGTGTAGTGTCGAATAATTCCATTGGCCAATGTGTGACGGCGTACATCAGTTTACGATGCATTTCCTTTGCAGCAACAAGAGCTCCCAATGCCAGGGCCAATGAGCCAACGAATTGAACAAGAACTGTATGATGTATTTTTGTTTTCATTTAATTTTCTGTTTTTTTGTTTCTAATTTTTTGACTTTTGATTTTTCTACAAAAATGTTTTGCCGAGTTAGCGATACACTAAACTCCATGCTATACGTAAGGCTAGAGTTAGGACACTTCATTCAAATCATTCGTTATACAAAGGGGAATAGAATATTAAAACAAAATCCAAAGGTCTAATTAAGAACATAAACCCAAAATGCGTAAATATACATACAATTAGTGTGTAGCATTCAAGTGTGTAATTAAAAAAATGGATTCCTATGGCTCTTCTCTACTTGTGTGGTAAATGGTACAAATGGTGGACGTGGAGGATACGACGTAGATCTTGTGTACTGTTATTGTATCAAATATATTCAAGAAAATTTCGAAAATCTTTACCATGAAAAAACAATAGAATAGCGATCGGATAATATATAGGAGCACATTGTCAATTGTATTGACATCTCCAGCAAATCGATTCAAGATTCGACCAAGCGGAGTAACATCAAAGAATGCCATCGGCCATCGGAAGAAACTCTGTAAAATCGCATTATGTAGAATGGTAGCAGCCCGTATGCAGCCCTTAGCCAAAGCTAAATGGCTAGACAATTGAGCCGCAACTGTTTTTATTTTATTTTAGATAAGAGATCATTTTATTTTCAATAATAATATATTAATATATTAATGAACAACAATAAAATCGAAATTATTTAAGAAAACAAATTGCAAGTTTTCTTAAAAACACAAGCTGAAGCAAAATTGAATAGTAAAATGCAGGAAGTTTCATTTTGAATTCTTTAAATATTGATAGCAAGCATTTCCGTCAGTTTTCGATTAAATTCTTGTAACTGTTGGGGGGGAGGGAGCGAGCAAACAGAGCAAAGAAGTTGATCGCGTTTAATATGGCAAACGCCAGCTTCGATCTCTGTCCCTGCTCAATCCAAGTTGACACACAGCCTCCGCGTGGCCC
This sequence comes from Eumerus sabulonum, assembly GCA_951905685.1. NCBI lineage: Eukaryota > Metazoa > Arthropoda > Insecta > Diptera > Syrphidae > Eumerus > Eumerus sabulonum. The sequence goes on from OX645063.1 coordinate 22,782,635, forward strand.
CTCCTGGATAGCTGCCCATGCACCCGCCGGACAGTGAACTAATGTGTGCAGCGACCAGCCCATTGTTCCTGGGGTAAAAGGAACCTGGTTGGGGGTTGTGCTTAGGGGTAACATCCCTATCACGTAAAAACCTACTTGTTCCGAAACAACAACAAGCCTCGGATACAAAGCTGACGACCCCTGCAACGACTAACGGACTTGAGAGTCAGCACCTTTTTTTCTTTTTTTTTTTGTTTTTTTTAATTTGCGCGCACTCAAGGTCTAATAACCTTATTATGTCGGTGACACAGTGCGGGCAGAAGGTAGAGAGGAAGAGGAATAGAGGAGATGCCGATGGACATTGATCTTTAATGCTTGCATGTTGCATTGAGGGGGGAAAACCGAATCCGGCAGGGAGTTCCAGATTCGTGTGGTTCGGTTAATGAAAGATTCTCTATATTTGACAGTACGTCCGAAAGCGGGCTTCAGAGTATATTGGTGAGCATTCCTACATTCCTAGAGAGACGTGTATTGCGAGAGAAATGTTGAAGGGACGGAATGCAACTGACTATTTCATCAGAGCATTTTTGGTAGTAGTAACGATAAAACAGGGAGGTAGGTAACATTCCTGCGGTGTTCCAGCGAGTCTAATGTTTTGGTAATGCTGGAGTCACCTATCAGTTTTATGGCTCGTTTTTGTATTCTGTCTAGTAGGTGCAGTGAGGTCTTGGAAGCACCGGACCAGACATGAGCGTTAAACTCTAATTTGGGGCGAATGAACGCCTTATAGATTGTAGCCAGATCTAAGGGTGAGAAACATTTCTTGCATCTGTATAAGAATCCTAGGCATTTCGCAGCATTCTTGGCGACACTGAATATATGGTCGTTCCAATTAAGATTACGAGCAACACTCATACCCGGGATGGAAAGCTTTTCAGTTTCTGAGATGCAAGTGCCATTCATGGATAATGACTGCGGGTTAGTTAACGCTTTAACGACAAGAGACAGCATTGTGTTTTGGATGGATTAAATTCCACTCTATTGTTTTTACCCCATTGGATGATGCTACAACCGAAGTGCAGGGTCGTAAACTGGTGAACGAATATGAGAAGCTGAGGGTACTGTCGTCAGCGAAGGAGTGAATTGGATTAGAAGTAACAGACAAGAGATCATTTATAAAAATAAGAAAGAGTGTCGGAGACAAAACGGAGCCCTGGGGAACACCGGCATTTACAAAGTGAGTATCAGACTTGAATCCGTCCAAAACAACTTGAATTGAACGATTCGAAAGGTAGCTTCTAATCCATTGAAAGAGAGACTCATCGATCCCAAAAGCACGTATTTTCGACAAAAGGGCTTCATGCCAAACCCTGTCAAATGCTTTCGAAATATCCAGTGCAACAATTTTGCTTTCACCTGCTTGGTGAAGCGAGTGATTCCACTTTTCAGCGAGATATGCCATCATATCACCAGTGGATCTCTTGCTGCGGAAACCGTATTGGCGGTCATTGAGGAGTTTCCGTAATTCAAGATATTTCATAAGCTGACGGTTAATCAGCGTTTCCATGACCTTGGAAAGAAGGGACGTTAGTGCAATGGGTCGGTAGTTGGAGGGAGAAAATGATTCGCCTTTTTTGGGTATAGGCTGGACAAATGCTGTTTTCCACCTACTCGGAAAGAGCCCAGAGGTGTAGGAAAGGTGAAAAAGCTTACGCAGTGGTTTTGCCAGCGTAGAAGAACACCTCTTCAGAACTATTGGGGCAATACCATCTGGACCAGCGGATTTGTGTATGTCGAGGTCTTTAAGAACCCTTGCGACTGTACGAGTGCGGAAGTGGATTGGTCCCATGGTGGAATTTACGCACTCTAGTACAGGCGGAGACAAAGTACAGGCTGGCAGCTGAGAACTGGTTGCGAAATGGGCAGCAGGTAGGTTCGCTTTGTCTAAGGGGGTGACAGCTGGATGTTAGGTCCCTTAACAGACCGGGCGCAGGCGATCAATTGGAGCAAACCCTCAACTGCTATAAAGCAGATATAACCGCACTCCAAGAAGTTCGATGGGATGGACCAGGCAAAAAACGGATGAAAAACTGCGACATCTACTACGGGAACTGCTACAAAGAGAACAAACAGCGCTTATTCGGGTGCAGATTCGTTATTTGAGGAAGACTACGACAAAAAGTCTTAAGCTTCCGGGATGTAAGCGAACGCCTCATAACAATCCGCATCAAAGCTAAATTTGGAAACATAAGCTTGATACGCGCTCACGCCCCAACGGAAGAAAAGGACGATCGATAGATAGATAGATAGGGCTTAGGGGGTGGGACAGAGTCGCCTGATCACTGCGGCCACGATTGGGCCTATTGTGTTGTCCCCCACTTACAGTTCACTCAGAAAACCTGAGTCCGTAATAAAACTTAGTATGCTTTTGAGTGAGCTGGCAGCAATTTCTTCTGCTTCAAGATAATACTTGCCTAGGTGACGAAGACGTGTACTGACCAGGCAGTTACAGTGGCATAGTATGTGCTCTGCAGAGCCTTTCCTTGCTACTAGGTTCGCCTTTTCGTTGCCTGTATAGCCGCTGTGTCCAGGTATCCAAATGAGATGAACTCTGTTTGTACTGGCCAGGTGGTGAAGTAGCTGTAGGCAGTCCCATACCAGCTTGGAGGTTATTTCAAAGCTCTTTAGGGCTTGAAGTGCAGCCTTGCTGTCAGAGAGAATGAAAATGTTTTTGTTAAGTATATTTCTGTTTATATTTTCTCTGAGGCAGAGTTCTATAGCAAATATCTCTGCTTGAAAAACGGAGTTATAACTGTCCATGCTGACGTAAATGCATGTGCCTGTATTTGCTCCGTATACTCCAGCCCCAACGCCTTCGTCCGTTTTGGAGCCATCTGTGTACCACACGTAGGATCCACGGTTGAAGGAGGGTCTATCCTGTTCCCAGTTTTGTCGGTTAGGGAATGTGACCTTGTAGTTTTGGCTGAAGTTATATCTGGGGAGACAGTTGTCTGTAAGAGATATCTTTAGGATTTCATGCCTGTTTATTTCTGTAAGGATATCAGGGTCAAAGAGCCTACGGTTAGAGTCATCCTCCACGATCATCCTGAGGGCGAAGACCATTGCTTCTTTCTTCAGTTGGAGATGAAGAGGTGGCAGGTCTGTGATGACTTCTAGTGCTGCTGTGGGGGTTGTTCTCATGGCCCCAGTGATACAGATGCAAGCTAGTCTTTGCAATTTGTTGAGCTTGGCTTGCACTGATACTTGTTTTGTTTTGTGCCACCAGACGGGCGCAGCATATATAAGGATTGGTCTGGTGATTGCTGTATATAGCCAGCGGGACATTTTGGGGTTTGTGCCCCAGTTTTTGCCAGTGAGACTTTTGCTGGTCCATAAAGAGATCCTGGCTTTCTCAATGGTCTTTGTAATGTGAGAGTCCCAAGTGAGCTTTTCGTCTAGAGTTATCCCTAGATATTTGACTTCTTTTGAGAACTCTATCGCTTCACCAAACAGGGCAGGTTTGGTAAGTTCGTGCCTATTCCTCCTTTTGGTGAAGGCGACTATAGTGCTTTTGCCAGAGTTGACCTTTAGTGCAACCTTTATGCACCAGTTTGCAACAAAGTTTAGTGCCCGCTGGAGGAGTTCCGAGACTGTATTTTCGAAATTGCCTCTAACCAGGATCACTATGTCGTCAGCATAGCCTTGGGCATAGAAACCATTGTTGCTGAGTATGTTAATCAGTTCATTTACTACGATGGACCACAGGAGAGGTGAGAGAACCCCGCCTTGAGGGCATCCTTTCGCGGCATTTACACTGATTTTATCATTGCCTAGTGAGGTGTTTATTTTCCTATTGCTAAGCATGTGTTGGATCCAATTGCATGTGGTGTTATCCAGCCCTGTGAGGTGGGGTCTCCAACCAAGCATTATGTACTGGCTTTACACAGCAGTCATAAGGACTATCCCCCTTAATGGCGTCGTAGTCTGGTGGACTGCTCTGGACAAAGCAGTCAATCGAAACCTTCTGGGGAAGGTACAAAGATCGGCAAGCTTATATATAAGCGGAGCGATTAGATCAACCCCCACGGAGGCCTTAAATTTTCTACTACATCTTCCACCATTAAACCTTTTCAGCAAGCAAGTTGCTGCATGCGTGGCCCTAAGGATGAGGAGCATAAGAAAATGGCCCACATCTCAAAAAGGTCACACCTCTATTCTAAAATACTTCAAAGTACCCATGGACACTGACTACATCTACCCGCAGAATGTGTTCACCAGGAACTTCGAAGTTGTATTTCCATCCAGGGAGGAATGGGCTGAAGGGAAAGTCATACCAAAGGACTCGATCTCCCTCTATACCGATGCGTCTAATATGGAGTCGGGTGTAGGCAGTGGGGTCTACTCCAAGGAACTTAACCTTAACCTATCATTTAGACTCCCAAATTACTGTAGTGTGTTTCAGGCAGAAATAACTGCGATAACGGAGGCCCTGGCATGGCTCAGGATCAGTGTAATATCCACAAAGGATATTATCATTTGCACGGATAGCCAATCTGCGATAAAATCCCTGGCAGCGGTAACCCACAAATCAAAAACATCCATTAACTCTCTAGATGAGATGGCTGAACAGTTCAACATTAAAATACTGTGGGTTCCCGGGCATAGGGATATTCCAGGAAACTGCGCGGCCGACGAACTCGCAAAGTTAGGGTCAAGCACACTCAGCCTACCTACCCTCGGGTACCTAGAAACACCAATAAGTACGGTAAAGCACATGACAAAGCTTCAAACCATGGAGGAGACCAATCTCCAATGGAATGAGAGCAATATCGGCTTTATCACCAAACAATTGTGGCCTAAGTTAAACTTAGGACGAACCAGGGACCTGGTGGCAACCAAAAGGGCAACCTTAAGTACTCTAGTGGGTGTCATTACAAGTCACTGCACCATTGGAAAACACGCCGCCAGACTGGGGCTACCCTACAATGACTTCTGTCGCAGCTGCATGGACGAGGAGGAGGAGGAATCAATACACCACCTCCTCTGCTCATGTCCCTCTTTTGCGAATCGCAGGAGGATTTACCTCGACGCGCCCTTCTTCGACAATCTGAGCGAGCTAGCAAACCAAAAAATAGCTCAACTCCACCGCTTTATTAGAAGCACCGGTTGGTTCCCAGGTAGCGGTTGGTTCAGGGTAACCTGATCCAGGTGGTATCACAATGGGCCGGTTTCGGCCTAAGTGTGGCTTGCGCCTACCACGTCAACCTAACCTAACCTATCCACCCCTATGCTGAGGATGCAACGTTTTGTTTGGGTGTAGTCGGTGTTGTCGAAAGCACCCTCAATATCGAGAAAGCAACGTATCGCAATTTCTTTGTCGCTCAGAGATTTGTTGATCCGAGCTGTTAGCTCCTGTAGAGCATGCGTGGTCGATTTCCCAGGCTGGTAGGCATATTGGTTTTTGTGAAGTGGTGATCTTTTCAGGGCACCGTCGCCTGATATGCCTATCCAGAATTTTTTCCATTGTTTTTAGGAAGAAAGAGGTAAGGCTTATCGGTCTGTAGGACTTAGGCAGGTCTGTGGGTCTACGGCCTACTTTGGGAATGAATTTTACCTTTACCTCTGTCCAGCCCGTTGGTATGTATCCCCATGCATAGCTGGTTCTAAAGATGTTGATAAGCATGGGGCTTATTTGTGCACTTCCTTTCTGAAGGAGGGCTGGGAAGATACCATCCTCCCCCGGGGATTTATACGGGTCAATTAAGGGCCCATTTTATGCTTCCCTCGTGGAAAATTGTTCGTGCTCTCTTCCAGACCTCCCTGTTCGGTCTAGTTGCCCTGATCTGCGGAGGTATGTTAGAGAGATTAGAGGGAATGATGTTGGAGTCTGGGAAGTGCATACTGGTTAAAATGTTTAGAACTTCTGTTCCATTCTCCGCGTAAGTGCCATCTGCTCTCCTCAACAGTCCAATTTGGTTAGTGTGCTCTTTGGCGAGAGCTCTGTGGATACAAGCGCTGCTCTGTATGTCTGATAGACTACTGCAGAACTTTTTCCATTTTTTTTTTTTTTAGAGTTACACTCGCACTCAAGGCTAAGGCCTTATAACGACGGACGTTGTGCGAGCAGAAGGTAGCAGGGAAAAGGAGAGGAGCTGCCTATTGGCATTGGTCATAAATGTCTGTATATTGTATTGAGGGGGGAAGACCGAACGAGGTAGCGCGTTCCACATTCGTGTGGTTCGGTTGAGGAAAGAATTTCTATATTTAACAGTACGACCGAAAACGGGCTTCAAAGTGAGTTCATGCATTCACTTCATTCATGCATTCCGGGAGAGGCGTGTATCGCGGCAGAAGTTGTGAAGTGGCGGAACGCAATGGCTATTTCGTCAGAGCATTTATGATGAAAGTAACGATAAAACAATGAAAGGCAGGATACATTCCTACGATGTTCCAGCGAGTCTAGTGTTTTGGAAATGCTGGGGTCATCTATCAGTTATATCGCGCGTTTTTGTATTCTATCTAGTATGTGCAATGAGGTCTTAGATGCACCAGACCAGACATGAGCGTTGAACTCCAACTTAGGACGAATGGACGCCTTATAAATTGTAGCCAGATCGGTGGGTGTGAAGAATTTCTTGCATCTGTATAGGAAACCTAGGCATTTCGCGGCATTCTTAGCGACACTAAATATGTGATCATTCCAACAAAGGTTGTCACTGATGCACATACCCAGGATGGAAAGCTTTTCGGTTTCCGAGATACAAGTGCCATTCATGGATAATGGCATTGGGTCAGTGTTACGCTTTAACGACAGAAGACAGCATTGTGTTTTGGAAGCATTAAATTCCACTCTATTGTTTTTACCCCATTGGATGATGCTGTCGATGTCGGAATTTAATGAGCTTAACATACGCTGCCGCTCACTATTTACAGCCGAAGTGCCGGGTCGTAAAGAAGTGAACGAATATGAGAAGCTGAGGGTACTGTCGTCAGCGAAGGAGTGAATTGGATTAAAAGTAACAGACAAGAGATCATTTATAAAAATGAGAAAGAGTGTCGGAGACAAAACGGAGCCCTGGGGAACACCAGCATTTACAAAGTGAGTGTAAGACTTGAATCCGTCCAAGACAACTTGAATTGAACGATTCGAAAGGTAGCTTCTAATCCATAGAAGAAGAGAGTCATCGATCCCGAATGCATGCATTTCCGACAAAAGAGCTTCATGCCAAACTCTGTCAAATGCTTTCGAAATATCAAGAGCAACTACTTTGCTCTCACCCGCCTGGTGGAGCGAATGATTCCACTTCTCGGTGAGATATACCATCAAATCACCAGTGGATCTGTTGCTGCGGAAACCGTACTGCCGGTCATTGAGGAGTTTCTGCGACTCGAGATATTTCATTTATCAGTGTTTTTATGACCTTGGAAAGAAGGGACGTTAGTGCAATGGGTCGGTAATTGGAGAGAGAAGAAGATTCGCCTTTTTGGGAATGGGCTGGACAAATGCTGTTTTCCACCTACTCGGGTAGAGCCCAGAAGAGTAGGAAAGGTGAAAAAGCTTACGCAGTGGTTTTGCCAGCGTAGAAGAATACCTCTTCAGAATTATTGGGGAAATACCATCTGGACCAGCGGATTTGAGTATGTCAAGTTCTTTAAGAACCCTTGCAACTGCACGAGTACGGAAGTGAATTTGTCCCATGGTGGAATTAACGTACTCCAGAACAGGCGGTGACAAAGATGATTTGGGGGGTTGCGAGTTCGCTGCGAAGTGGGCAGCAAGCAGAGTAGCTTTGTCTAAGGGGGTGACAGCTGGAATGTCATTGTGAATGAGCGTGGGTATAGACGACGATACGGAGTTTTTGATGTTTTTAACGAAAGACCAAAAACTTCTGCTACCCTTGGGACATTGTAGGATTTTACGCCTCAGTTTTTGGTCATGTAAAAATTTGGCTCGTCAAATGTGGGAGTTACAGTCATTTCTGGCTTGTATCTATCTTTTTCGGTTTTCCTCAGTGGTGTTTGTATTATAATTCCGAAGACTTATCTCTCTCAACCTGATAACCTCTTTGCAGCTCCAGTCAAACCACGAATTATCTACCGGCTTTAGACTTTTTACCCTATTAGGGATAAAATTGCTTATGCCAGTGTTAATAATGTTTGTAATCATATCAGCCGCGGCATCCACGTCGTTGTCGAGGAAGCACAACGACCAGTTAAAGCTCCGAAGGAAGTTGTTAAGGCCACACCAATTAGCTTTCTTATATTCCCATATTATTCTTTTGGGAGCTTTTTCTTTAACTGAATGGAGTGAGTGAGGGCGCCGTGGCGCAGTGGGTAGTGTGTTGGACTCTGGCGCACGATGAGCGAGTTCGGATCCCGATAACACCAACGCCATCGAATGTTTATTTCGCGACGTTCCTCCTCGGCGGGGTACTGGCAAAACCCCCCGTAGTAAACTTGCCATGAAAAAGCTTCTCGACTCACGAGGTTCGGAATCGGCATTAAACTGTAGGTCCCCTTCACCTGTGTTAAAAATAAATCACACACAACATGGGTGATTGAGAGAAGCTTGGCTCTGGTCCTTCATGGGCTGTAACGCCACCAAAGAAGAAGAAGAAGAGTGGAGTGAGTATGGGAATTTAGCTGATATGACACAATGATCAGACCAGGTTGAGATGGTGTATTTATCAGGTTGAGAGTTAAGAAACAAGTCCAGGGTATTGGCGGTATGACTGACAATATCCGGGATACGGGATGGCTCATTCACAAGCTGAATTAATTGGTTCAACTCAGCGAAATTTTCGACATACCTTCCTTCGGGTGTTGTCTGTCCAGAATGTCGAAGCCACTGAGAATTGTCCATGAGTCTCTTTTGGCTCTTCTAATCTCTTGGTTGTAGTTGGTGAGTGAGGCACGGTACTGTGTCCAGTCACCAGTCCGTATAGCTCTGTTGAACAGTTTCCTGGCCAGTGCTCTTAGCTTGGCCAGATTGCTGTTCCACCACGGAGTGGTGCGATTGCCTGACTTGCGTGCAATACCATCAGGCAGGCGACCGCTTGGCAGAACCAGGACGAGGTGGTTGGTCCAAGTCCAAAAACTCGCCTGGGTGCGTTTGGGCATAGCGCCTGATGAGTTAGAGTCGATGGCGGAGGATCGAGTGACCTGGGGATCTCGCGTGCGCGCATTACCCCCGCGACTCTTTTAGTGGAACATGAGGGCCACTGAAAATGCTGATAAATCCTAGGTATACGATATGAGGGGCCAATTCGTAAGGATGGATGTAGTTACAAAGAAGACATGTGTATCTATGAAGAAAAAAGCCTAGTTTTCATTTGTGAAGCTAGTCTAAGTCCTAACCAAGTCCTACCACGCCATTCAATCAACAAATCACATATGACAGAAAGTCAACAGTACACGTCTTGGATGCTACACCTACCAAGGAAAGCCAAAATATCGACATTCGACACATTCGAAAAGCGAGTTGCGATCGCTGTCCTTATAGAAGAAAAAAACGTCTACTAGTAGCTACAAATCAATAAAACCAAAACAAAAATTAATGAAATGAAAAGAAGGTGAGCAATGTAACAAAGAAGCAATGAGTGAACTGAAGTGATGATGCTAAGTGCACGTAGATAATCAATTAAAAATTACCGAAAATGTCTGTGATATGAGCATTCTCAAATTCATTGGTAGTGTGTTATCTACAACATCAATGTCTTTCGAGCAGCGATTTACAATGCGTCCTAGCGGAGTCGTATCGAAAAATTCCATGGGTTGTCGCATTAAATTATTCATTAGATACGCATGCATCATGAGTGAGCAGTAGAGGCATCCCAATGCTAAGGTTAGCGATGATCCGAAATAGGCCAAGACTGATGCGATTCGTCAAGGCGACAGTGATGTTAAGTGTATAGTTGTTTTTTTTATTGTTCATATTTATTAACATTGAATTAGCAATTTACTTATCGTTTTTCTGATTTTGTATAACAAGAAAGCGAATGAACAATTCACACAGACATTGAGGGGATTACCGAAATACGTAATGAACTTAGGGTGACGTTATCAGGTTTTCCAATAATTTTATTCTAATTCAGTTGATCGTTAATTAGTTAGGCAAAGCGTTATTAGATCAATAAACGTGGGAGTAAATGCGGATTTACGAATTCAAGATAGTTTGGTTTCTGTATTCCATTAACGTGAAAGGCAATAGTGCAAAGTCAAGACTCAAGGCATCGTACATCAATTGTTTTTAAGTGTGAACGCTCCCAAGATTGAACCTTATAATGTCAGTGGCACAGTCCGGGCAAAAGGTAAAGAGAAAGGGAGGAAGGAGACACCAATGGGCAAAGGTCTTGAACATGTGGACAACACTAACAAGAATCGGTAGAAACTCAGAGTCGTGACGTGACCCGACTGATCTGATTTCACTAGTTACCGTCGGTGTTTATGCCCTTACGACAGCTTGATTTGCTTTACCAACAAAAAAAGGAATGTTTTTAGAGAAAGCATTTTTGTTACTTAAAGAGTTAAAACCTCGGATACAGATGGCTCACATATTGACGACTAAGATCTGGGATGTAAGCTTAGCAGACCGAGAATGGCTATTACTATGCTTCCACAACAGCGATAGGTTGGCCCGTATAAAACGCAGGTGAATATCCATCACATCTCCTAGAGAAATTGCAACAAAGGGTAAAAACAACACCGATTGGGTGGTGGTGCCCCCACGGAAGACAAGGATGACTCCGCCAAAGATGAGTTCTACGATCTCCTAGACAGAACGTATGCCCAATGTCCCAGCTATGACATCAAAATTGTACTAGGAGACTTCAATGCTAAGCTGGGTAAGAAAAGCAAATTTTAATGAGTCATCGGCAAACATAGCCTACACGACACCGTCTCCGATAACGGACACAGGCTGATTGATCTTGCTACGGGGCGGAATCTCCTTCTAGCCAGTACGCGCTTCCCGCACCTCGATACCAACCAGATTGATCACATTGCGATCGACGCCAGACACTCCTCCTGTATTCTCGACGTACGAAACTTCCGAGGGGCCAACATCGACTCGGACCACTACCTTGTTGTAGCCAAGGTACGAATGAGGATATCAAGAATGCTTAGGAGTCGAGTAGCACAACGTAAGTTTGACGTCAGAAAGCTACAATCGCAAGAGACTGCTAGAATCTTTGCCGATCGTGTCTTCTCCAAGCTCTCTCAAAATCCGCCTATAGCAGCACAAACAATAGAGCAGGAATGGGCGCATTGCCAGAGCGACGCTACCGCTACCACCTAGAAACCCCTGATTCGATGAACAATGCGAACAAGCCCATGCAGCAAAACAAGAGGCATATAAAGCCATGCTGCAACGACGGACGAGAGCTGCTCGCGAAATCTATGAGCAGAAGAGTAGAGAGGAACACACGCTTTTCAGAAGAAAGAAGAGAGAGCACGGAAAGCGTGAGATCGAGGAAATGGAGAGATGCTTCCGCAGGAATGACGCCCAGAAGTTTTACAATAAGGTAAAACGACCATGCCATGGCTACTAAGCCAGAGCGGCGGCCTGCAGGGATGAAAATGGAGAACTGGTAGTAGAGTCACAGTCGATGCTGAGGATTTGGAAAGACCACTTCTGCAGACTGTTTGACGGCGATGACAGACAAGATACCGCTGTCAGGCAGAACGATCCATTCGTAATGGACAACGATGTAAGAGAATTCCGTCCACACGACCTAGACGAAGTCTAATAAGGCCGCGGGCGCAGACGGCCTTTTTGCTGAGCTTTTTAAGGCGGCTGGAGATAAGCTGGTAAGGTGCATGCACCATCTCATTTGCAAGGTATGGTCGAAGGAAGCATGCGCGACGAATGGAATCTCAGCATCGTTTGCCCGGTCCATAAGAAAGGAGACCCCTATAACTGCGCCAACTATAGGGGAATAAGTCCCCTTAACATCGCATATAAGATCTTCTCTGCCATATTGTGTGAACGCCTGAAACCGTTTGGGGATAACCTGATCGGCTCTCATCAGTGTGGTTTCAGACCAGGTAAATCCGCAATAGACCAAATATTTACGCTACGGCATATGTATCTTGGAGAAGACACAGGAATACTAAATCGACACTCGTCACCTTTTCGTCGACTTCAAGGCCGCGTATGACAGCGTGTATAGAGAAGAGCTATACAAAGCCATGTCTTGTTTTAATATCCCTGCCGAACCCGTCCGACTGTGCAGGATGACAATGGAGAATTCTCGCTGCTCCATGAAGGTCGGTAATGAGCAAACCGAGACCTTTGATGTTAAAAAAGGATTTAGGCAAGGTGACGCGCTGTCATGCAACTTTTTCAACATCGTGCTTGAAAAAATCGTGCAAGAGTCACTGGCCAACACAAGAGGTACGATTTATTTCAAGTCTACGCAATTGCTTGCGTACGCCGACGACATTGACGTGATTGGACGGACACAGCGAGACGTCAATGAAGCCTTTGTAAGCATTGAGGTAGAAGCGGCTAAGATGGGTCTCAAGGTTAATGAGGGTAAAACCAAATATCTGCTTTCATCTAAAAGAGACGGACAACACCGACGTATTGGCCAGAACGTCGCCATGGGCGGATATAACTTTGAGGTGGTCAAGGAATTCGTCTACCTTGGCTCACTGATGACCAGCGACAACAACACCAGCGCAGAGATAAAACGCAGAATCACTATTGCCAACCGCTGTTTCTTTGGGCTCAAGAGGCAATTGAGAAGTAGAGCCCTCTCTCGGAAAACCAAGGTGACACTATATAAGATCTTAATCATCCCAGTCCTCCCTTACGGCGCAGAGGCTTGGACCTTAACAAAAGCGGATGAAGATGCCCTTGGTCGTTTCGAGAGGAAAATTCTGCGCACTGTCTACGGTCCCGTTTGTTCAAACGGTGTAACGAAGAACTGTACGGGTTGTACAGCGACATCGGCCTGGTACGACGTCTACGGATACAGCGTCTAAGGTGGCTAGGCCATGTAGAGCGTATGGAAAATACAGCTCGGACCCGAAGAGTCTTCGAGTCCACCCCGGAAGGAAGACGCGGCAGAGGACGGCCGCATCAACGGTGGCGCCCGCAGGTGGAAGGGGACCTTAACCAACCGGGCGTGCGGCGCTAGAAACAGCTGGCCAAAGACCATGCCAGCTAGAGACGCTTGTTGGTTGAGGCCCAGGTTCACCACGGACTGTAGCGCCACCTAAGTAAGTAAGTAAGCAAAAATGTAGCTCGTCGAATTTGAGAGTTGCAGTCATTTCTGGCTTGTATATATCTTTTTCGGTTTTCCTCAGTGGTGTTTGCCTTATAATTCCGAAAGCTTACCTCTCCCAACCTAATAACCTCAAGTCAGGCCACGCATTATCCTCCGGCTTAATACTTTTTATCTTGTTGGGGATAAAAATGGTTATGTAAGTATGAATAATGTTGGTGATCATATCAGCTGCGGCGTCCACGTCGTTGTCCAGAAAGCACAACGACCAACAACAACAACGAAGAACAACAATGTTTGACTTTGTGATGGAACGCATTTGTTTGTAGCCAGCACACAATTTCCTCACCTCAATATCAATTAATCGTTAATCAAATGTATCACAGCATGACCGCCGAAATTTGATATACAAAACCTGCAGTCACAAGAGAACGCCAGAATACGATGTAAGCTCCTCAAATGGGGGCGCCTCTGATATACTATGTAGGTTGTTAGCCCCATCACCCATCAGACTCCTGAAACAAGTGGCTATGACTGAGATTATATGTTCTTCTTTGGTGGCCTTACAGCCCATGAAAGACCAGAGCCAAGCTTCTCTCAATCACCCATGTTGTGTGTGATTTATTTTCCACACAGGTGAAAGGGCCCCTTCAGTTTAATGCCGATTACGAACGGCGGCGTGAGTCGAGAACCTTTTTCATGTCAGGTATACTATGGGGGTTTTTGCCTATACCCCGCCGAGGAAGGACGTTGTGAAATAAACATTTGATGGCGTTTTGATCGGGATCCGAACTCGCTCATCGTGCGTCAGAGTCCAACACAATAACCACAGCGCCCGAGATTAGGAAGCACAGAGTTTGATAAAGCAAACCACAATCGTGTTGCGTGGCTGAAGAAGCGCTCTCTATATTGAACAGTACGTCCGAAGACAGGCTTAAGGGTGAAATGATGTGCGTTCCGAGCTTGATGGGTATTGCGGGTGAGGACTTGAATGCAACCGTCTAGTTCACTAACGCATTGTTGTGAAAATACGATAAAACAGAGTGAGACAGGAGACATCCCTACGGTGCTCCAGTGTTGCTATCGCCGATTTGTTCTATTGCATGATTTTGAATCCTGTCCAGAATGTGCAAAGATGTTTCAGAACAGACATGGGAATCGTACTCTAGCTTATGGCGAGTAAAGGCTTTTATATAATGTAGCCAGATCAGAGGGGGAGAAGAATTGTTTGCATTGCTTAAGGAAACCTAAACCTAAACCTTTCGCAACGTTTTTAGCGGCGTGAAATGTGTGCTAATTTCAATCAACGAAGTCTGTCGTTTTGCCGGTGCAAGTGCCATTCATGGATAGCGACCGAGTCATAGAGGTTTGTTTTAAAGAAAGAATGCAGCTTTGTGGTTTACTTACTTACTTTGATGGCGCTACAGTTCGGGGTGAACCAGGGCCTCAACCAACAAGCATCTCCAGCCGGCCCGATCTTCGGCCAGCCGCTTCCAGTGCCGAACGCCCAGTTGGTTGAGGTCCCCTTCCACCTGTGCGCGCCACCTTAAATGCGGTCGTCCTCTGCTGCGTCGTCCCTCGGGGTTGGAGTGGAAGACTTCGGGCCGGAGCGTTGATGTCCATTCGCTCTACATGGCCTAGCCATCTAAGACGTTGGATCCGAAGACGTCTAACCAGGCCGATGTCGCTGTACAGCCCGTACAGTTCTTGGTTGAATCTCCTCCTCCATTCTCCGTTTACACAAACGGGACCAAAGATTGCACGCAGAATTTTCCTCTCGAAACGTCCAAGAGCCTCTTCATCCGCTTTTGACAACGTCCAAGCCTCAGCGCCGTAGAGGAGGACCGGGATGATTAAGATTTTGTAGAGGGCTCTACTACTCAATTGCCCCTGAGCCCGAAGAAGCAGCGATTGGCAAGAGTTATTCTGCGTTTTATCTCAGCGCTGGTGTCGTAGGTAGACGAAGTCCTTGACTACTTCAAAAATATAGCTGCCGAAGGTGACGTTCTGGCCAAGACGTCGGTGTTGTGCGTCTTTCTTGGATGACAGCATATATTTGGTCTTGTCCCCATTTACCCTTAGACCCATTTTCGCCGCTTCTGCTTCAATGCTTGTGAACGCCTCATTGACGTCTCGCTTTGTTCGTCCAATAGCGTCAATGTCATCTGCGTAGGCAAGCAATTGTGTGGACTTGAAGTGGATCGTACCTCTTGTATTGGCCGCAGAGTCCCGCACGATCTTTTCAAGAATAATGTTGAAGAAATCACATGACAGTGCGTCACCCTGTCTAAAACCTTTTTTAACATCAAAGGGGTCGGTTAGTTCACCTCCGACCTTAATGGAGCAGCGAGAGTTCTCCATAGTCATCCTGCATAGTCTGACGAGTTTGACAGGAATATTAAAACATGACATGGCTCTGTATAGCTCGTCTCTATAAACACTGTCATTAGCGGCTTTAAGGTCGACGAAAAGATGGTGCGTGTCGACCTGGAATTCATGGGTCTTCTCCAAGATCTGCCGTAGTGTAAATATTTGGTCTATCGTGGATTTTCCTGGCCTGAAACCACACTGGTAGGAACCTATCAGATTGTCCACGAACGGTTTCAGGTACTTACACAGTACGGCAGAGAGGATCTTGTATGCGATGTTCAGGAGGCTTATCCCTCTGTATTTGGCGCAGTCATCGGGGTCTCCTTTCTTATGGAGCTTTGTGGGTTAGGTGCATTAAATTCCACTAACTACGCTATCAAGATCAGAATTGAATGTTCAAGTTCAAGTTTCAAATCCGAAGAGTAGCTGAGAGTACTGTCTACAGCGAAGGAATGTATTGGATTAGATGAAGGAAGAGACAAGAGATCCTTGACAAATAACAGGAAGACAGTCGAAGACACGACAAAGCCTTGGGGTACACCGACATTCATTCATAAAACCGTTCAAAACACCTTGAATCAAACGCCCAGAAAGGTAGTCCAGTCCATTGACTACGAACATCATCTCCCATACGCATGCATGTGTCAAATGTGTATATGGCTATGCTACATCGATGAACGAGAGCTGTCGGTGAGCTACTACAAACAACGGTCAGAAAGGTAGTTTCCAATCCATTGACTACGAACATCATCGGTCCCATACGCATGCATGTGTCAAATGCGAATATGGCTATGCTACATCGATGAACGAGAGCTGCCCGTGAGCTACTACAAACAAGAAAGAAGTAAGAAACATACGCTCTTCAAAAAGGAAAAGATGCAGCACAGGGATCGCAAGATTACTGAGGAGACGCTATTGCAGGAATCCCGCTAGGAAACTTTCAAGTAAAACAATTAAGCCAAGGTTATGAAGCCAGAATTAGCGCATGCAGGGAATGAAAACGGCCACTAGTAGTGAGGTCCCTGGAATGCTGAGTATATGGACACCAAAAAGGGCACCACACTGGAGATCTCGAATGTTATCCATCCAAACTCGAAACAGGCACTGCAACAGGCCAATGAGAGATGGCGCGAAGTTGATACATACAATTTCGCGACTATTGCAGTAGGTATCTCCATCCCATCACCTATGCTATTGCCCTGTCCTAGCCTCCTCAAGAAGAAATCAGAAAACTATCGAATTTCATTCAAAGCATAAAACGCTTCCAGGAGTAAGTGTGGTAGCACAATGGACAATGGAATGGATCGTGTTCTAAATGATCATTAGCGCTTTACGGAGGGAAGCCACCTAACCAACCAACCATTGGACGCCAACAAACCGTACAAATGCGACAAATGCCTCTTAACCAAGTCTGTTTTCCACTAGAGCGACCCATTAACACTGGATAAAGACAAAAGAGACAAAAGGAGGAGGTTCGACATTGGGCGCCTGAGCACACCGGAGGTTGCCAGAGTCTACAGGGAACAGCTGAGCGAAAGACTCTACGGTATGCCTACGTCGAACACAAATGCCAATAATATGTGGCTGCATTGCCGCTCAGCCATTCAGGAAGTAGCCGAAACCACCTTAGGATACCTACCACCCCCGACAAGAAACCCGTGGTATGATGGCGAGTGTGAGCAGAAAAAGGCAGCAACCGACGAGGCGTACCAAAAGGCGCTGCAGAGGAAAACCAGGGCAGCGCAAGAAGAGTACCGAGCCAGAAGAAGGGAGAAGAAAAAACTACTGCGACAAAAGAAAAGAATCTTCGCAGCCTCTCAGCTCAAGGATATCGAGGAGTCTAGGCATAAACATAAAATACGAGCCTTTTACAAGAAAGCCAAAGGCCTTGCAGGAGGCTTCAAAAAGGGCACCCTGGCTCTTCGAAACTGCGAGGGTAATCTTGTCACCGACCCGCAGGGAATAGTGGATGTATTTAAGCAGAACTTCCAGCAGCTGCTTAACGAGCATGACCAAGAGAGAGTGGTAGGGACTGAGGAAATCCCAACTCCAGCCGCTGAAGTAGTCCTCCCACCCAGCATCGAAGAAGTCGGCACAGCTATTCAGAAGCTGAAGAACAACAAGGCCGCAGGCTCAGATGGCTTGCCATCAGAGCTCTTCAAGGCTGGCGGCGATGTTCTGGTAGGGAGCATGCACCAGATCATCTGCAGAATTTGGGAAGATGAAAGCATGCCCGACGACTGGAATACCAGCTCTATATGCCCCATCCACAAAAAAGGCGATCCTACCTCTTGCAAGAACTATAGAGGTATATCCCTGCTCAATGTCGCATACAAGATCCTGTCCAGCGTATTGTGTGAACGTCTAAAACCATTTTCCACCGCACTAATCGGCAGCTACCAGTGCGGCTTCCGGCCCGGCAAATCAACTATAGACCCAATTTTCACACTTCGACAAATGCTGGAAAAGACCAACGAGTTTCGAATCGATACACACCATCTTTTCATCGATTTCAAAGCCGCATACGAAAGCATTCATCGTGAAGAACTGTTTGGGGCAATGGCCGAATTCGGGATCCCGGTAAAACTGATCCAGTTGTGTCGCGCCACGCTAAAAATCACGCGATGCACCGTGCAACTCGGTTCTAGGACCTCAGAACCATTCGAAACATGCACCGGATTTCAGCAAGGAGATGCGCTGTCATGTGACTTCCTCAACCTGGTGCTGGAGCAGATAGTGCGACGGGCAGGCGTCAACAGGGAAGGCACTATCTTTTACAAGTCCACCCAGCTGCTAGGATACGCGGATGATATCGACATCATCGCGTGTTCTCGCCGTGGTATTGTGGAAGCATTCACGGCGATTGAAGAACAGGCGAAACGAGTTGGTCTTAAGACCAATGAGGACAAAACGAAATACATGCTGTCAAGCAAAAACCAATCCGTCGCTCACCACCTGGGACAAAATATAACAATTGACAGCTACAATTTCGAGGTAGTTAAGGAGTTTGTCTACCTCGGGGCAAACGTAAATTCCACAAATGACACCACAGTGGAGATCCGGCGTAGAATCGCCCTTGGCAACCGCTGCTACTTCGGCTTGTCCAAACAACTGGGGTCAAAACTTCTCACTCGAAAGACGAAAGTCATGCTTTACAAAACGCTCATTCTGCCAGTCTTGCTGTACGGAGCCGAAAGCTGGACGATAAGCAGGACAGCGGAGCTGATTTTGGGTTCTTTCGAAAGAAATATTCTGCGCCGGATATTTGATCCTGTCTGTGAGGAAGGTGAATGGAGAAGAAGACACAACCGCGAACTCTACGAGCTGTACCAAGATGTGGATGTAGTCCGGAAGGCAAGGATCCGTCGACTACACTGGCTCGGCCACATCGAGCGCATGGACATCAACGCTCCAGCTAAGAGGGTCTTCGACTCCGAGCCTACTGGTTCGAGAAGAAGAGGAAGACCAAACCTCCGATATAAAGACCAAGTAATCGCGGATGTAAGACATCTTGGTCTTGACAACTGGAAGCAGCGTACCCGGGACCGTCAAGGATGGAAGGCAGCTATAGCTCAGGCTCAGATCCTCCATGGATCGCAGGCCTGATAAGTAAGTAGTAAGTAAAGACAAAAGAGAATTCTGTCAACGACATATCGACCTTGGTCGGTTAAAACAAAATAGAATATATGTACATATGTTGGCATCGAAGAAGGGCCCACGACACCGCTATAACTTTGAGGCAATCTCTAGTTACAGGCGGCAATAGCAACCAAGTGTAGAGTTCTTTCTCGGAAAACCAACATTTCAAAAAAAAAAATGTCAAAAGTGGTTGACGATGCCCTTGGCCGCTCCTAGAGGACAACTATGCGCTCAATCTTTGGTCGTCATAATGGAATTGACTATACAGATGTTGTTATTACAATAGGAAAGCTAGAACAGGGACAGTGAAAAGGACGTCCTAACATTCGTCGATGTTTCCCTTGGCTTGGCGTTCACACTATTGCAATCGGACGTGTAATCTCCACCCACATAAACTCCACTTCAAAGTTTTCTTCAAGCAAAAAATGGAAAACCAATAAAGCAAACATAAAGCAAACGAATAAGACAAAATCATAAACAAAATAAAGCAAAGCAAGCAGAGCAAAGTTAATCGCGTAAGCAGAGCCAATTTGATAAGGTAAATAGTAGAACCGTTTCTCTAGTTTCTAGATTATTTATCGAAACAACATACCTTGTCCAAATCCAAAGGCGCCATAGACACCCAAATACATATCTCTCAAACCCGTGTCATTTACTACACCACGATCGTTCGACCATCGAGTAAGCCATAGATTCGATCCAATTTGGAATACTTGGAAAATGAAATTCAACAGAATTGTGGATGCAGCCAGAGTAACACCGATACTCTTGATATAGTGCTTGTAGACAGACAGTTTGACCTGAAATTAATGAAATCAATGTTGATGAAAACGCGAATTGTTTTAGGGAATAGGGTAAAACTCACTCCACCAGTGTGAGATTTCTCTGTTTCGATAAGTTTGCCGTCATCTTCTTTCTCGGTTTTGACTTGGGAAACTGCTGAACTTGTAGAATGGGTGGATTCCTGTCGACTTGGCTTGCGTCGTCGCATAGTACTATCAGACGACTGAATGGAACTAAAGTTGATGGCATTGATAAGATTGATGTTTAGAGACTTGGTAGCTTTACTTACGCTGTTTCTGATATACTTTCCGACCTGGCCCTGCTAATAGCTCTTTCTAGTTTTGTGCGTAATTCTTCGGAATCAACGGTTTCTTCGAGTTGCCTCTTGATATCATCCAAATCTAGTAACGCAATTATCAATTAATCTGTCAATAATCTTTCTAGATCGCTTACCTTCACCCTCCTCGCTAGCTTCTTGTAAGTGTTGAACTAGGAAATCAGAGAATGCTCCCTTTTTGTTAAGCAACTCCAAATACGTTCCGCTTTCACTCACTTCACCATTCTTCAGCACATAGATGTTATCGACTTTTGGCAGGAAAGTGATACCGTGCGTCACCAGTACACGAGTTTTTTTCGCCAGCAAACCAGTTGGTCCGATCACTTCATCAAATATATGCTTTCCAACATGCGAATCTACTGCACTCAGTGGATCGTCTAGGAGATATAAATCCGCATCATTGTATACCGCACGGGCAAGAGAAATTCTCTGTTTTTGTCCACCGGACAAGTTGATTCCTTTCTCGCCGATTTCAGTTTTATCACCGGCAGACAGCATCTTAATGTCGGCACGCAGGGCACAAGCGTCAATTACTTGTTGATAGCGTTTCGGATCGTACGGTTTCCCAAATAGTATATTATCTCGTAGGGTGGCGTTTTGAATCCATGCTTGTTGCGGCACATAGGCTATCGATCCAACAGTGTTGACTCGACCAGATATTTTGTCCATTTCACCAAGTAGGGCAGAGATCACCGAACTTTTACCAGAACCTACCGTTCCGACAATCGCGACCAGAGTGCTCTTCTTTACTTCCATATTAATGTTCTTCAACGTATGTTCCTCCTCACCCCACGAGAATGTTCCGTTTTCGATAATCATTGGATGTGCTATCATAGAATACAAATTGTAAGTTAACATACCCGTGAAAACCAGGTGAACTTGATTGACTTACGTGCTGATGGATCATGTGTCACACAGTTAGGATCTAGCTCTTCGCTATTCATAAACTTGTTGATACGTTTCACTGAGACTTGGGTCTATGCAACGATAAGAATGATGTAAATTAGAACTACGAAACGGATTGTACATAGCATGGAAGAACACATATACAAGCAATACAATAAGCTTTTGTCGAATGATTTGGTTATGGAATTTTATTCATTTCACTTGTCTGTAGTCCGGTCGGCGGAAGACAAACCTGTGACGATATTAGTAGCGCGCATGCATTTCGAAATGAATTTTAAGAGAATAGAAACGAAAGCCAAGTGCCATCCCAATAAGAAGAGATCTCAAACTTTATGAGGATAAAGCGGTAGAAAGTATTTACAGATAGTAAGCCTCCTCTCTGGCCCTAAATGGGCTGTAACGTCACCAAAGAAAGAAAGAAAGCCTCCTCTCGATGTCTGTACGCGCCTTTGGAGGATCGTTCATTCTAGCGCACTCAGAAACTAAGAACTCCAATTCGACACAGATCTAAACAACCGAACTAACCTAAAGAGAATTCTGCACCTCAGATGCAGTGGGTGTTGCATTGGCCTTTGAATCCGGTGGTATTGGAATTTAATATCGCAGTCATTGGTAGACTATTTTGAAAGGACACAGGCACATAAGCACAGTAGTGACCGATCTATTCGTGATATGGACATTGAATCATCGAGGTGTTCTTCGAAATCGACTTCTTCTTCTTTGGTGGCGTTACAGCCCATGAAGGACCAGAGCCAAGCTTCTCTGAATCACCCATGTTGTGTGTGATTTATTTTTCCCACAGGTGAAAGGGACCTACAGTTTAATGCTGATTCCGAACGGAGTGAGTCGAGAAGCTTTTTCATGGCAAGTTTACTACGGGGGGTTTTGCCAGTACCCCGCCGAGGAGGAACATTCGTCGCGAAATAAACATTCGATGGCGTTGGTGTTATCGGGATCCGAACTCTCTCATTGTGAGCCAGAGTCCAACACACTAACCACTGCGCCACGGCGCTTTGAATGATCTAAAGCTTTCTTCCAGGTCCGCGTACATCGACCAGACCTTAAGCGACTTGTAGAGACGCATTTGAACTATTTCGAATTCATCGTGGTAAGTCACCTTGCGTTGAGGCATTACAGTAGCCTTTTGCATCAGCTTTAAGGCGTATTCGAAATTCTCCTGACGAATCTCCATTTCAGCCTATTCACACCATACTGAGGCCAGTTCATCGACCTTAATGAACTCGACTTGAGTGGCTTTTTCAAAGACAACCCGAGCATCCTCAATTTGCCCGTTGTTCTCGTAGAACTTCGCGAACTCCACCCAGAGTGTATACAGTTTACCAACGGCCAGCTTGGGTTGGACCGTCTGCACAGCTTCTGTGTACGTGTTAATGACCTCGTGCGGCTTTGATTCGTACAATTTAACTCGCTTATGCCACTCGGCCACATTATGTGGATTTTGTCTGAGCAAAACGCTATTGAGGAGCAACAAACGCCGATATCGATATATCGATATCGTCTTCTTCGGTGGCGTCTGGATCGTTAGCAACCATTTCCATTCGCTTACTCAAGCTGACCTCCTCGAATTGGGCGTACTCGTCAAACACCTGCGTAAAATCACGAACTGTAGTCACCGTCTCTAGCACGGTCAAACAGACCACTGCGGACGTAGTAATCAGCCAGTGAGTTCCATAAATGTCCCAATTGGTTTGTGTACCGTCTCAAACCGCCGCGAATAATGGCGTCTACGTTGAGGGAATGCACTTTGTCCGGATTCTTTGATATCAATTCGCACAACTCGTTCCACAACTGATGATTTGACTTGCCATGTTTCGAGACATAGTTCTCATTATCCACTACCGTGGCTAATTGCTGAGCTGCCTCGTCTAACTTCCCCACGTCTGTCAAGTATTCTATGTACTCCTCAGCGTCGCCAGGGCAGAGCTTAAGGCGACGATACACCCGTACAGCTGTCTCTGGAATATCTAATCGCTTCAAAAACTTGAGATACAATGGCCATATACGATGGTGCTGGGTTATAGGAAGCGCCCGCAAAGCTCTATCGAACACATGACGAGTCCTTGTGATCTTACACTGATTGGTCATGAAGGTGCCATAGTCCATCCAGATCCTTGGCATTTTGTGCATAAAAACGAGAGCACGTTCGAAACAGTGTTGTTGACTTCTTCGTACAATGGATCGGTAACACATCGGCCACGCACTTGCTTCCTCCTGGTCCTCAAGTAGTTGTAAGAATTTTATACGAGCCCGGTAGTTCCTTGAGAGCTCGTTCGTACACGATATTTACGCCAAAAATAGCCGCCTTCGACCTGTGATCGATGTAACGCAGCCAATGTTTGACGGAATAAGCTCCGAAATCGACTGCACATGCGTTATTGTAACGACTCAATTAGATAAAAAGAGGGCATGGGCTCGGACATACCGGGTTAATTGGTAGACTGTTTCAACCTGACAAGATGCTAGCAACGATCACTGTTTCGACAAAACAAGTTACGAAAGAGCAGACGACAGACAGACAGACAGACGAATTCTCGAAGACGACATGGCGCGAAAAAGGAACACGATTTGCGAGTATGCTATTGGAATATCAGAACTCTGTACACTCCTGGATCTGCTTATAAACTGGAAAGAATCCTCACGCTGGATATGAAACGGTATGATGAGGAAAAAAGATTGCGAGATCTATTACAGCTGTCACGAAAGATTGCACATGTTGGGGTGCGGATATGTCGTGGGAAAGCGGTTAAGATCGAAGGTCATCGACTTTAAACCTATAAGTGATTGCCAGGCTGTGATCCGCATCAAAGGCAGATTTTGCACGCGCCCCCTGGAAGAGCCTGAAGACCCCATCAAAGGGGATTTCTATGATCTGGTGGACAACGCCTACGGAGCTTGTTCAGATGTTAAAATCTTTCTCGGGGACTTCAATGCCAAAATCGGTAAGAACACCTTTGGTGGAGTGATCGCAAAGCGCAGCCTCCATGATGCAAAAACGGACAACGGCTTCCGACTCACGGACTTTGCGACAGCTCGTAATGCGGTGATAAGTAACACAAGATTTCCCCGCAAGCGAATCCACACAGCAACCTGGCGGTCTTCGGGTGGTCGAACTGCCAACCAAATCGTCAAACATCCTGGATGTGGGAACATTCGTAGTAGCAACATTCAGAGCTCGACTGTTCTCTGTCAGAAAGCTGCACCAGCCCATCATGAGGAGGTTCGACTTCGGACGCCTGAGTATACCGGAGGTTACCAGAGTCTATGGAAGCAACTGAGCGAAAGGTTCTCCGATATTCCTACGTCGAGCACGAATGTCAACAATATGTGGCTTCATTGCCGCTCAACCATTCAGGAAGTAGCCGAGACCACCTTAAGCTATCTACTATCGCCGAGAAGAAGCCTGGCAGCAACCGACGAGGCTTACCAAAAGGCGCTGCAGCGGAAAACCAGGTCAGCGCGTGAGGAGTACCGAGCTAGAAGAAAGGAGGAGTAAAAACTGCTACGACTAAAGAAAAGAATCTTCGCAGCCTCCCAGCTCAAGGATATCGAGAAGTCTAGGGACAAGCATAAAATACTAGCCTTTTATAAAAAAGCTAAAAGACTTACAGGAGGCTTCAAGAAAGGCACCCAGGCTCTTTCAAGGAATTGTTTGATGCGATGGCCGAATTCGGGATCCCAGGAAAAACTGATCCGGCTGTGTCGCGCCACGCAAAAAAATACGCGATGCACCGTGCAGATGCGCTGTCGTGTGACTTCTTCAATTTGCTGCTGGAGATATTGCGACGGGCAGGCGTCAACAAGAAAGGTACTATCTTCCACAAGTCTGTCCAGCTGCTAGGAAACGCGGATGATATTGACATCATCGCGCGGTCTCAACGTGACGTTGCAGAAGCTTTCAGGGCGAATGAGGAACAGGCAAAGCGAGTTGGTCTTGAAGTCAACGAAGTACATGCTGTCAAGCAAAAACCGATCCTTCGCTCACTACCTGGGACAAAATATAACGATTGACAACTATTATTTCGAACTTGGCAACCGCTGCTACTACGGTTCGTCCAAACAACTTGGACTCGCAGAACCAAAGTCATACTTTACAAAACGCTTGTACTGCCAGTCTTGCTGAACAGAGCCAAAAGCTGGACGATAAACAGGACGGCGGAGCTGATTTTGGGCTCTTTCGAAAGAAAAGTTCTGCGCCGGATATTTGGTCCTGTCTGTGAGGAAGGTGAATGGAGGAGAAAACATAACCGAAATCTACGAGCTGTACAAAGGTGTGGATATAGTCAGGAAGGCAAATATCCATCGACTACATTGGCTCGGTTACATTGAGCACATGAACGCCAACGCTCCAGCTAAGAGGGTCTTCAACTCCGAGCCTCCTGTTTCGAAAAGAGGAAGACCGAACATCCGGTATAAAGACCAAGTAATCGCGGATGTAAGACAACTTGGTCTTGATAACTGGAAGCAGCGTTCCCGGGACCAGTCGGCAACCTAGCTCTTTGGAATTTAGTCATAATGGAGCGTTTGTGCGTGCGAAAGTTTTGCTAAAAGGGCAATTCGGCGACTGGTTACAGGTAGAATACTCTGCAATATTCCAGGTGGTGTGCAATTTGAATGATGCACAAGCATTCTTGTCATTCGAAAATGTATCAAAGAGGCCGGTACAACACTGGAGAAACCAACATTCGGTAACCAAGGTCGCCAAGAGTGATAGAAAGTTTGGAGAGTGTTAATCAGTCTGTTCGTTCGTTCCGGACCTTCTGATTCCGAAGCCTACAAGCGCGTTTAAGGTGCATAAATCATCACTATACCGCTTTTTGGACGACTACTAAGGCTGTGTGGTGCAAAAGCGTACACCAAGCAACTGAACGCTTTTCAACGTTTATTAACATCTTGTTTTCGAGTGAAGCTCATCATCTTTTTGAATAAGTTAATAAGCAGGACTCTTCTACTGGAGTGTAACGAATCTGACCGCTTCATGCATCTATAGTGACCGTAAGGTAGGAAAGCATGCCCGACGAATGGAATCTCAGCATCGCTTTGTCCAGCCCACAAGAAAGGGGACTGGATCAGCGGAACTGCGATCTTTTCTGACTGTCTGAACGCCTGAAACACTCTTGATAGGTTGTTATCAGTGTGGTTTCAGGCGAGATAAGCCCACAATGAGCGAGTTCGGATACCGATAACACCAACGCCATCGAATGTTTATTTCGCGGAGGCAAAACCCGCCATAGTATACTTGCCATGTAAAAGCTTTTCGACTCACGCCGTTCGCCTGTGTAAAAAAAATAAATCACACACGATATGGGTGATTGAGATAAGCTTGGCTCTGGCCCTTCATGTGCTGTAACGCCACCAAAGCAACGACCAAGTATTCACACTGCGGTAGATCTAGGAGAATACCCAAGAATACCAAATCAATGCCCATCACCTTTTCGTCGATTTCAAAGTCGCGTATTATAGCAGACATAGAGACGGAGCCTACACGGAGCCATATCCAGTTTTAACATCCCTGCCAAACTCGTCAGATTGTGCAGGATGACAATGGAGAATTCTCGCTGGTCTATTGAGGTCGGTAGCGAATTAACTGAGACCTTTGATGTTAGAAAAGAATTTAGACAATGTGACGTGCTGTCATGTAATTTGTTCAACATCGTACTTGAAAAGATCCTACCAGACTCACTGGCCAGCCCAATCTTAAATAGTCTGCGCAACTGCTTGCGTAAGCGGATGACATTGACGTAATTGGACGAAGACAGCGTGTCGGCAATAAAGCGTTCGAAAGCATTGAAACAAAAGCGGCTAAAATGGGTCTGTATATACTGTCAACCGCTGTCAGGCAGGTCCTTACCAGTGCGGATTCAGGTCAGGGAAGTCCACCATCGACCAACTCTTCACACTACGGCAGATCCTGACAAAAACAATGAATTTCAATTCGACACTCACCGCCTATGTATTTGTCGACTTCAAAGCCGCATACGACAGCGTAATTAGCGACGAGCTATACAACGCTGTGTCTACCTTGACATACCTGCTAAACTCGTCAGACTATGCAGGATGACTTTGGAGAATGCTCGCTGCTCCATCCGAAACGGTGAACACATTACCGATAGTTTTGATGTCAAAAAAGGATTTAGGCAGGGCGATGCGCTGTCCTGTGATTTCTTTAACATCATATTGGAAACGATTGTGCAAAAATCACTGGCCAATACAAGAGGCACAATCTATTTCAAATCCTCGCAACTCCTTGCATACGCCGACGATATTGACATAATAGGTAGATCACAGCGAGATGTCAATGAGGCGTTTGCGAGTATTGAGTTCGAGGCGGCGAAAGTTGGTCTGGCGGTAAACGAGGGCAAAACTAAATATATGCTGTCATCAAAAAAGGGCGCTCACGACCGACGTCTTGGCCAGAACGTTTGTATTAGCAGATATAAGTTCGAGGTAGTTTAGGACTTTGTCTACCTTGGCTCCGCAGTGACCTGGAACAACGACATCAGTTCCGAAATCAAACGCAGAATCACTCTCGCTAATCGCTGTTTCTTTGGGCTCAGGAGGCAATCGAGTAATAGAGCCCTCTCCCGAACGACAAAGTTGACTCTATATATGACCCTTATCATCCCGCTCCTGTTGTACGGCGCAGAAGCATGGACACTATCAAAAGCGGATGAGGAGGCCCTTAGTCGGTTCGAGAGAAAGATTTTGCGCGCGATTTTCGGGCCTATAAACGCAGACGGGGGATGGAGGAAAAGATTCAACCACGAACTTTACGGGCTGTACAGCGACATGAGCCTAGTCAGGCGTCTACGGATTCAACGCCTAAGATGGCTGGGCGATGTAGAGCGAATGGACACCACAGCTCCAGCCCGGAGAGTCTTTGAATCCAACCCCGAGGGACGAAGAAGCAGAGGACGGCCGCACCTAAGATGGCTCACACAGGTGGAAGGGGACCTCAGCCAACTGGGTGTGCGGCAATGGAAAAGGCTAGCAAAAGATCACGCTAGATGGAGGGTCATGTTGGTTGAGGCCCAAGTTCACCCCGAACTGTAGCGCCTGCTAAGAAGAAGAAGCACATATGCTGTCAACCAAAAAAGACGCACAACCGACCTGTCGTTCAGAACGACTTCGTCTACCTTGACTCCCTAGTGAACCAGCGACAACAACACTAGCGCTCAGATTAAACGCAGAATTACGCTTGCCTACCGTTGCTTCTTTGGGCTCAAGAGGCTATTGGGAAGTAGAGCCCTCTCTTGAAAGACCAAAGTTGCGCTGTACAAAACCTTAATCATCCCGGTCCTCCTCTATGGCGCAGAGGCCTGGACTTTAACGAAAGCGGATGACGAGGCCCTTTGTCGTTTCGAGAGGAAAATTCTGCGTTCAATCCATGGTTCCGTTTGTATAAACGGAGAGTTGAGGAGAAGATACAACGACAAACTATACAGGCTGTACAGCAACATGGGCCTGGTACGACGTCTGCGGATCCAAGGTGTGAGATGGCTAGGCCATGTAGAGCGAATGGAAAACACAGATCCGGCTTGAAGAGTTTTCGAGTCTAACCCCGAGGAACGACGCAGCAGAGGACGACCGAATCTAAGGTGGCGCACACAGGAGGAAGGGGACCTTAACTACTGGGAGTGCGTCGCTGGAAACAGCTGGCAAAAGACCGTGCCAGCTGGAGAAGTTTGTTGTTTGAGGCCCAGCTTCACATCGACCTGTAGCGCCACCTAAGTAAGTAGAGTCCCAGGTTCAGCTCGAACTTCTAGTGTCATCTGACGGTACTATGCATGCAACCGAAAAAGGATATAACGAAAGGTAGCAGCTTCATTACAACAAAATGTGTTTGACCCTATTATTAGTAATGCGTAAGCAGATATATTCGAAAAGTACATAAACAGGACAACACGGGAGGTAAACAGACAGACAACAAAAAAAAAAAAAAAAGAAGAAAGAAATAAATAATAAACTTACTTGGACCATGTTCGTAATCAACATGGGCAACATAGCTAATGGAAAGCGTAAAATGTTGAATAATGATAATGATACAAAGGCTGTCGTAGGATCGAGTACGTTATTCTCATCAATCATAACATATGTAGCGAATGTTACCAATGATACCTATAAAAATTAAATTTCCAATTAAAGAAACAATATTATGGCGTTATCCGTCTGTACGTGTTTAGATGTTAAAGAAAAAAACAAGAGAGAGAGTAATGTAGGCGTTAATATCCATGGCCACGATGTACATGATAATCAGTCTGTTATCTCTCCTGGCGTAAGATCTAACTATTCCTCAACCAATTTCTTCGGGGGCGAAACGCCGGTTTTTACCTCAACAATATCGACCATAAGCATTGGCATTGTGACCAGTGGCAATTTTAATGCATCAAATAATGTCAATCCCACAAAGACCTTTTCGGCTGTGAGTTCATTCTCCGAATCGACTAACACGTAGCAGGCGAATGTGACCATCGATACCTTGTTGTGTTTATAAATGATTAATACAATTCTTAAAATTTGTTATCAATTGAGCACGTGTTGACGTTCCTATTGTGCCTGAAAAGAAAGACGAAAAGACCGCAAGCATACCCCTAACGACTTACCAAAAAAGGTGCACAAGACCATAGAAATGATGTTCCGGCATTCAGGTAGGCAGCAGATTTGAGTGTCTCGATTTCCTTGTTACGAATTTGCAAGACTTGTTCCTCGAAACTTGGTTCCCAAGCGTACAACTTCAACACCTTTACAGACATACGCACAATCAATTAATGTTCACTTCATGTTAGGGTAAGATGTACTAACCTTAATTCCACTCAAGACCTCGTTCATCAGCTTGACACGTTCGTCCTTGTATTTCATCTGTTTGACTTGCAATATCTTTATACGATTTGCTATCACACCGTTGATTGGAATCAATATGATCATTACAGCCAATCCGGCCAGCACCGATGGACCAAGTAGATCCCATAGGAAATAGATGGCTAGCGATATTTGTAGTGGCGCCGACCAAATCATGTTCAGGTACGTCGTTAATTCCATAAATCGCTGAGCATCCACGGCCATTAGATTTACAATCTCACCCACTGTCGATTCCTTTCGCGATGCATTCGATATCACTAACGCCTTTCGGTATATGGCATTAATCAGAGCCGTCCGAATACGGAGACCGACAATGTACATGCGATGGAAGTATTGGCCCAAGAAAAATGTCTGTATAGCAGCGATAATAAACAAAAGGACAGCATATAAGACACCCTTCCACACGGGCCATGGTTCCTTTTCCGGATCGGCATTGTTCTCGACATAGCCAATGATTAAACGCAACACCTGTGGCTGGGCGAACGTGAGCATATCGGTTACCAATTTCAATGCTGAACCGAATAGGAACACTCCACCGAAAGATTTGTAAATAGGCGGCATAATAGAAGCAAATCCTTTGCTCTTTGTACCGTGAGGATTCTCGAAAGTTACATTTCCATTGCTGAATTGAGCTTTTAGTGCACGATTCTCAACCGGATAGTTCTTGTTAACGTTCTTATTCCAATGCTTGGCAAATACAGGCATCACTTCCTTGGAACTATCTTGTGGACGAAGGTCCCACAGATCTTCCTCCTCCAACGGTTTCCGGTAGCCTTTCCATGCCATCGAATCGAACCATGTATACGTAATACGCGAAAGAAAGCTCGCGCCGAGCTCGGGAGTTTCATTCTAAAAGTAAAAACACGACAATTTGAAATCAAGTCACCCAAACAGGATCGGCTTACATACCTTGGTCCTATTGTACTTGGTCGTCCTAGGCATATTATCAGCAAAACAGTTGACCAGAAGAATAGCAATTGCAAATGTAAAGGATATCATAAAACTAACATAACTATAGTCGGCCCACGCTATTTCGTCATCGGTTAATTCGAGATTTTGTAAACCACCATTGTGACGATCATTATAGGCTCGCACTTCGGTTCTACATTGTGGTATTTGAAAAATCACTACGAGCAACCAAAACAGAAATAGAGTCCCCGACGTCTGTACGCCATACTTTCGATTCAGTACGACAAAAAGTCCCGCCAAGGCCTGTAAGAAACACAATAGACACGTTTCCCGCATTAATTATTTACGCACAAGTGTGTGTGATAGAGTGGAATAACTTACAAAAGTTGCAAACTTAATTACAGGACCCCACACATGTACTGGGAAAATCACATCCGTCGTGGATGACCTTAGACTAAGAGCTTTAGCAAAGTCTATCACGCACATTACCAGTAGCCCAATGTTGAGGACTAGTTTCGAGATGTTCTTTATGTTCCATGGAATATCTCTGTCCAAGCTGGCGCGTAGGTAGAAAAATTCTAATAGCGATAAGAGCCATAGGAAGGCACATGGGATCCATATAAGGACTGTTAGCTCAAAGCAACGCGTAAAGTCGGGATCATCCGAATACCAGGTGAGATTAGAGTTCTATGGAATATGAGAGTATAAAAAAGGGAATATGTACATTTGAACACAAAAGTAACATTAGCTTACCCAGAATTCAGAGCCACAAAAGCTATCCAAAGGATGGGAATCACCGTCTTCCATCGTGACGAATCGGAAATAGAATATATCCACTCGTGTTTCTTAGTTAATTAATTGATGTCTAAACCAATGTCTAAACTAAATATGAATTTAAATATCCGGTTACCGCATAAGCAGCAAAACAGACCCAATGCAGGCGGATTGGACGACAACTGAAAGGAAAAAAATGACAGCATTGACTGACAGTGCGATGTGTCAACAAAATGACATTGAAAGGTGTGACGGAGAAATCTAGTACATGGTATGTAAGATTTAGCAATTTGATGAAATCGTTGATTTGAATTCAAAAAAATTTTGAACACGTATAAGAACTGTTTGTTTTGTTAATTTTTCACTCCTCTTAATCCGTTTGGCAACTGTCGTTATGGTAAATTACTATTTTTAGAAGCAGGCGCACAAGCGGACCCAAGGAGATTGTCTGATATGATCCAGTAATAGGTAGGTCATGCGACCTGATCGTCCCTGAAATGAACTAGTAATTCTCTACTCTTAACGTTATTTCGGAAGCCTTTTACCAACTGTTTAGTTTCAAAAAGGCCCGATTTTGTTGGCAATGGAAAGCCGTAGCACTATTTAGAATAAAAAATGTAATTAATGCAGTTCACAAGGTAAGTAAGTATGTACGCTATAGTGACAATTGTTTGTGGTTATAATTGATATTAATTCTAAAGACCCAACCGTCGACATTTACCCATCTACTCAAAAATGTCTACCTTCATCTCCACAAGGACCTCAATTTCAAAATGGATAGAGCCCTTTGTTCCAGCTTTGGTCTCTGCCCCTGCTCAATCCAAGTCGACACAGCCTACGCGTGGCCTCCTCTGAATAGCTGCCAATGTGTGCAGCGACCCGACCCCTTATTCCTGAGGAAAGAGGAACCTGGCCCTCCAGGTTGGGACTTGTGCTAAGGGGTAACATCCCTGTCACGGAAAAAAACAATTATTCCGAAACAATCACAAACCTCGGATACGGACGGATACAATGCTGACGATCCCTGCAAACGATGCTATAACACAGATATAACCGCACTCCAAGAACTGCAATGGGATGGATCAGGCAAAAGAAGGATAAAAAACTGCGACATTTACTACGGGAACTGCTACAAGGAGAACAAACAGCACTTATTCGGATGCGGATTCATTATTCAAGGAAGACTAGGACAAAAAGCCTTAGCCTTTCGGGATGGAAGCGAACGCCTCATAGGAATCCGCATCAAAGCTAATTTTGGGAGTATTAGCTTGATATGCGCTCACGCCCCAACCGAAGAAAAGGACGATCTACGATCTCCTAGACAGAACCTATGCCCAATGTCCTAGCTACGACACGAAAATAGGTCTAGGCTATTTTAATGCGAAATTGGGCAAAGAGAGCATATTTGAATCGTTCACGGGATATATAGTCTGCACGACACCACGTCCGAAAACGGACACCGGCTACTCGACTTCCTGGCGGGGCACAATCTCCCTCTGCTAGCACAGGATTCCCATCTCAATATTCACAAAGGAACCTGGCGGGCACCAGGGCGCCAATCAGATTGATCACATTGGATCCTGTTATAACCAAGGAACGAATGAAGACATCAAGGATACCACGGAGTTGAGCTGGAAAACGAAAGTTTGACGTCTCTTCTTCTTCTGAGCGGGCACAACAGTTCGGGGTGAACCCGTGCCTCAACCAACATGCCCCTCTGCTTCTTCGTCCCTCGGGGTTGGATTCAAACACTCTCCGGGCTGGAGCTGTGGTGTCCATTCGCTCTACATGGCCCAGCCATTTTAGGCGTTGAATCCGTAGACGCCTGGCTAGGCTCATGTCGCTGTACAGCTCGTAAAGTTCGTGGTTGAATCTTTTTCTCCATCCCCCGTCTTCGTTTATAGGCCCGAAAATCACGCGCAAAATCTTTCTCTCGAACCGACCAATGGCCTCCTCATCCGCTTTTGATAGTGTCCATGCTTCTGCGCCGTACAACAGGACCGGGGTGATAAGGGTCTTATATTGAGTCAACTTTGTCGTTCGGGAGAGGGCTCTATTACTCAGTTGCTTCCTGAGCCCAAAAAAACAGCGATGGGCAAGAGTGATTCTGTGTTTGATTTCGGAACTGATGTCGTTGTTCCAGGTCACTGCGGAGCCAAGGTAGACGAAGTCCTTAACTACCTCGAACTTATATCTGCCAATACAAACGTTCTGGCTAAGACGTCGGTAGTGAGCGTCCTTATTAGATGACAGCATATATTTGGTTTTGCCCTCGTTTACCGCTAAACCTCTGTATTATTCCTCTGTAGTTGGCGCACTCAGAGGGGTCTCCTTTCTTGTGGATCGGGCATACGATACTGAGACTCAATTCTTCTGGCATTGCTTTCTTCTGACCATATCTTACAGATAAGCTGGTGCATGCTCCAAACCAGGTCATCCCCAGCTGCCTTGAAGAGCTCAGCAGACATTCCGTCTGCGTCAGCAGCTTTATTCTACTTGAGCTTCGATATGGCAATCTTAACTTCGTCGAGGTCAGGGGGACAGAATTCTCTGCGGTCTTTGTCGATAAGAAATGGATCATTCTGCCTGGCAGCGGTATATTGACTAACATCGCCGTTATACAGTCTGCAGAAGTGGTTTTTCCATATTCCCAGCATCGACTACGATTCTACTACTAGGTGCCCGTTCTCATCCCTGCGGGCTTCCGTTCTGGCTTTATAACCTTGGCATGTTGGAGAGCTTAAGGGAGACGCGATCGGTAAAAGCACGTGCGGTTTCTGGCGACAGTGGCTTTCCGACATCATAACTTGGTATTCTTAATCTACTCCGCTGCATTCGTGATATCCATAGGCGCATCTTGGCTACTACAAGACAGTGGTCAGAGTCGATGTTAGCCCCTCGGAAAGTGCAAACATCAAGAATAGTGGAAGAGTGTCTGACGTCGATCGCGATGTGATCAATCTGGTTGGTGGTCGATTGATCAAAAGACCGCTAGGTGCCTTTGTGTATATCAAGGTGCGGGAAGCGCGTACTGGCTAGAAGGAGATTTCGCCCCGTAGCAAGGTCAATCAGCCTGTGTCTGTTATCGGAGGTGGTGTCGTGTAGGCTATGTTTGCCGATGACTCGTTCAAATATGCTTTCCTTACCCAGCTTAGCATTGAAGTCTCCTAGTACAATTTTGATGTCATAGCTGGGACATTGGGCATACGTTCTGTCTAGGAGATCGTAGAACTCATCTTTGTCTTCCGTGGGGGCGTGGACGCAGATCAGGCTGATGTTAAAAAATGTAGCCTTGATACGGATTGTTATGAGGCGTTCGCTCACATGCCGAAAGCTTAGGACTTTTTGCCTTAGTCCACCACCACAACAAATCCGCATCCGAACAATCGTTGTCCTCTCTCCCTTTAGCAGTCGCCGTAATGAATATCGCAGTTTTTGATCCGCTTTATACCCGGTCCATTCCATCGCATTTGCTGGATGGCGGTTATGTCCGCTTTATAGCGGTCTAGGGCGTCTGAGAGTTGTTCGGCTGCACGTGGCTTGTTTAGCGACCTAACATTCCACGTACAGAGCCGAAGATCGTTGTCCTTTTTTTGTTTTTTGCAAGTGTCGTCAACATTAATCCGGTCCGTTATATCCGCGGCTTGTGGTTGTTTCAGAGTTTGTGGTTTTTTTACCGTTACGGCTTACTAGGCCGTAGCCCAAGCTTGACGTCGGTAAGCTATAATCGCAGGAGACCGCTAGGACATTTGCCGATCGAGTTTCCCTCAACCTCTCGCAAACTCTAATGACACCGGAACAATCTCTACAGAACAACAGTGGGAGCATTGCCAGCGTGCCGTGACGCCGCATCTGATGTGTTGGGTTTCAAACAACCGACAATTAGAAACCCCTGATTTGATGAGCAATGCGGGCAAACCCATGTAGCAAAGCAAAGTGCCTACAAAGATTACGAGCAGAAACGGAGAGAGGAACACACGCTTTTAAGGAAGATAAAAAGATAGCACGAAAGGCGTGAGATCGAGGAGATGGAGAGATGCTATTACCGGAATGATTCGCAACAGAAAAAGATGCAAGAGAATTTCGTCCACCCGACCTAGATGAAATTAATCTAGTAATTTCAAAGCTCAATAGTCTGCCGAGCTATTTATAGTGGCTGGAGATGATCTAGTAGGACGCATGCAGCAGCTCATCTGTAAAATATGGTCGGAGGAAAGCATGCGCGACGAATGGAATCTCAGCATCGTTTGCCCAGTCCACAAGAAAGCAGACCCCTATAACTGCGCCAACTACAGGGGAAAAAGCCTTCTTAACATTGGCTATTAGACCTTCTCTGCTGTGTTGTGTGAACGCCTGACACCATTCGTGGGCAAACTGATGAGTTCCTATCAATGTGGTTTCAGGCCAGGCAAATCCACGATAGACTAAATATTCACACTGCGGTAGATCTTGGAGAAGACACATGAATTTGAGGGCGACACACACCACCTTTTCGTCGATTTTAAAGCCGCATGTGACAGTGTCAATAGGGACGAGCTATATAGAGCCATGTTATGTTTTGACATCTCTGTCAAATTCGCCAGGTTGTGCAGGATGACAATGGAGAATTCTCGCTGCTCCATTAAGGTCGGTAAGAAGTTAACCGCGAATTTCGATGTTAAAAAAGGGTTCAGACAGGGCGAAGCACAGTCAGGTGACTTCTTTAACATCCAGCTTGAAAAGATCGTGTGGGATTCCCTAGCCATTGCAGGAGCCGCGATCTATTTCAAGTCTGCACAATTGCCCACATATGCTGATGACATGAATGTAATTGGGAGTGCACAGCGAAGGGGTTATTGAAGCAGACGGTGAAGGTTAACGTGCGCAAAACCGAATATGGGCAACTACAAAGATGAGGTGGTCAAGCGGCAACAACACCGGCACTGAGATTAGACACAGAATAACTCTTGCCAACTGCTGTTTCCTTGGGATCAAGAGGCAGTTGAGAAGTAGAGTCTTACAAAACCTTAATCATCCCGTTCCTCTCTTATGGCACAGAGGCTTAAACCCTGTCAAAAATGGATGAGAACCCACTTGGACTCTTCTGAAGAAAAATTCTGCGTGTAATCTTCGGTCCCGTTAGTGTTGACGGAGAGTTCAGGAGTTAAGGAAGAGTATGTACCAAGAAAAGACAATAGCTCACCAATTTAAATGTAGAGTTGAATGGTGTATTCAGTGACAATCAACAGAAACGACACCTACTTGAATGCGAATTTATCAAATGCCCCTACAAAAGATAAAGACAATGACATACTGAGAATGACTTCTATGCTCCTCTAGACCATATCTAAACAAGTTTACCCGCGTGGCCACGAGACTTCACTGCGAGGGCGTGCACACTAGGAGAACACGCCCTTCATGAAAAGACATAATCTTTCAGTAGTTAATGCATAATTTCCATAACTCAGCATTCGGTTCCTCCTGCATCTCGTACATCGGAATCTTGGAAGCAGCCAACTGTGATTCAGATTCTATTTGGTAGGTGGCTGGCAGGCCAACAGCTCACAAAGCCACTACATGTAGGTGGATGGCAGTTCGACAGCTCACCAGGCCACTATAAGTGGCCGGCAACTCGACAGCTCACCAGGCCACCATAGGTGGCAGGTAGCTCAACAGCTCAACAGGCAACTATAGGTGACCGATAGCTCGACAGTTCGCCAGGCCACTGTAGGTGGCCGACAGCTCTACAGCTCACCAAGCCACCATAGGTGGCCGACAGCTCTACAGCTCACCAAGCCACCATAGGTGGCCGGCAGCTCGACAGCTTACCGGGCCACCACAGGTGGTCGGCAGCTTGACTGCTTACAGGGCCACCATAGGTGGCCGGCAGCATAACAGCTTACCACGACACCATAAGTGGCCCGCATCTCGAAAGATTACCAGCCCCCCATAGGTGGCCGGTGGCTCGACAGCTTACCAGGCCGCCGTAGGTGGCCGGCAGCTCGACAGCTTACCAGGCCACCATAAGTAGCCGGCAGCTCAACAACTTATCGGGGCAGCATATATGACCGGCAGCTAGACAGCTCGACAGCTTACCGGGCTAGTATAGGTGGCCGGCTCCTTGTCAGCTTACGGGGCCATCATAGGTGGCCGGCAGCTCGACAGCTTACCAAGACACCATAAGTAGCCGGCGGCTCGACACCTTACCAAACCACCACAGGTGGCCGGCAGCTCAACAACTTACCAAGCCACCATAGGTGGCCGGCAGCTCGAGAGCTTACAAAGAGTTGGCCGGCTGCTCGACATCTTACCGGGCCACCATAGGTGGTCGGCTGCTCGACAGCTTACCAAACCACCACAGGTGGCCGGCAGCTCAACAACTTACCAAGCCACCACAGGTGGCCGGCAGCTCAACAGCTTACCAAGCCACCAGAGGTGGCCGGCAGCTTGACTGCTTACAGGGCCTCCGTAGGTGGCCGACAGCTCAACAGCTCGACAGCCTACCGAGCCAGCACAGGTGGCCGATGGCTCGACTGCTTATCGGACTAACATTGGTGGTCGGAAGTTCGACAGCTTGCCAGGCCATATCGCTAGAAATGGGACCATCCCAAAAACTGAAAAGTTGAAGAGGGTCTCTACAATGTTGGCATCGAAATTTTTTAGTCGCCTATCCTTATAATTCTGTAGAATGATGACCTTTAGTCGTTCATGAATAGGTAAATCAACGATAGGATAGAGCGGTTATAAGCAGTAGGCAGAAGCGACTATAGCAGTCTTGACCATAAAAGGCGCACAATACTGACTCAAGTTATGAGTACCAGTGATAAGCAGCTACGACATTAGCGCTTGCTGTTGTTTCGGCTATATGGCTATTGAATAGTAGAGCCCTCTATCACAAATCTTAAGCGCTTTTTTACAAATTCTCGATTATCCCGACCTTTCGAGCCTGAATAACCTTTCCCTATTATTCAGATAGTTAGACGTATTCAAAAGTGGACGAGAAATTCTTATGACCTTTCAAACTAAATAGTTTACGTAAGGTGACAGAATGCGACATAAACAAGATTCAAGAGCTATACAAGCTGCCCAAAGACCTTGAATTGGTCAATCTGTCGTCTAATGCTTAACGCTTAACGTCTAGTTGGCTAAGCCATATAGAGCAAGCTATGGTTTCTACACTAGAAACTCTAAGCATGAAGTAGCAGCTCACTTGGACTCGTGTTGTTATCTGAGTAAATAAGTTAATTTTGAAAGTATGATCGTGGAATGTCTGTGGTAAACACAACTGTGTGCTCTTTGAAACCTCGTTCATGTTGAGCGTCATGAAATCGTTATTATCTACTTAAAGAAAAGCAATACCAATGGGTGAACCACTCCTGAACTATTTCTCTAATGACTATGAATACATATCTCCTTAATGGGCGATTAAGTACTTACATCACTATACCGCTGTTTCATCGACGACAGCATTTTGATTGAACGACATCAATCGGTAACTGAACACACCCATCAACCAATCTTATACAATCGCCTACTAAATCTACTACAATTGCGATTCTAATCGGTTCGCTTTTCATGTGACATTCTCATTTGTTTTCGTGAATTCGCAACGACAAGTTTTTCATCGTCCCACAACTCCAAACACATTTACCTTAATTTTCGCACAAATTAACATAAATAAAATGTCGAAATCTAATTTTCTCGATGCCGACACCAGTATTCTTGAAAAGAATCTAAAATTCGTCAAGGTATACAACCGTCATCAACAATTACACCACATTTCTGTTCATTTCTCATTGTGTGTTGTTTTTGTTTCTAGAACGAACTTGAAGACGACCTGGACAAGATCTTTCGCAGTGCCGGTGGAGATGGCCGCGAACAAGAAATTCCTGCTCCGCCTCGCGATTATAAAGTTGTGACACCCAAACCAGGTAAGTGCGTAATCCTAATTGAAGATGAACATTGAAATATGTTACTGTACTCAGGGTAGAAGGCGAATGAGCCGATTGATTGATGCCTGTTGCTAGAGCGACGAGAACTTGTTATTGAGTGTGTAGGATATAGACGTGGTCGTATGGAATGAGGCTTCGTGGAGACTCTAGTTTATTGCTACTTTTTTGCAGATTAAAACAACCGAGATATAGAGTGGGGGCTCGTTGACGCTACTTG
This sequence comes from Eumerus sabulonum, assembly GCA_951905685.1. NCBI lineage: Eukaryota > Metazoa > Arthropoda > Insecta > Diptera > Syrphidae > Eumerus > Eumerus sabulonum. Next base: position 22,822,586 of record OX645063.1, read on the forward strand.
TTGTCCGATAGCTGTTTGATAATTGGCCAGAAATCCAATCCCATTTACTTCTTAATCAGCCCAATGATAACAACAGCGTTACTAGGCTCTGTTTTTTACGTGTTTGAGTGAAAACTTAGTCAAGCCGTTGCTTATGAAAGGGCAAGCTACGAGATATGTACTTGATCGTTATCTCGTTTATTGCCAGCAATTAAAACACACACGCCAGCTGATTATTCAACTACCAATGAAGTGAGTTTTATGACATAGTTGTTCTGTGAGCAGGCAATGTATGGAGCTTTGTACGGATCTTTCATCTCTTCCTTCTTATCTTCTACGGCAGAAGTACAACCGACTAGCTTTTCACTCTAAGGGTGGTACTCGAGAAGGTTTGGGAGTACGCCAAACCGATCTACAGCTGCTTTGTAGATTTGGAAAAGGCGTATGACCGAGTCCAGAGGTGGGTGCGTCTTGTCACCCCTCCTTTTCATTATATATGTGGACTGGTTGTTGCAGCGCTGTCGAGGCGAGGAGTTTCACATTGGGAGAGTTTAGAGTAGCCATCTTCTTTTTGCAGATGACTTAGTTGTCCTCACATCCTCCCAGACGGAACTCCGGCGCGCGCTAGATAGGTTTGTGGCCGTATGTGCTGATGCTCGAATGAGCGTTAACGTGGACAAATCCGAGGTTATGGTTAGTCCCAGAACACCTGTCTAATGCACTCTACATGTTAGTGGATCCCATTGAATCAGGTGGAGAAGTTTAAGTATCTCGGGGTCTTCTTTACGAGTGATGAGAGGAGTAATATTGAGCTTTCCTGCAGGATTGGCCAAGCTGGGTCAATTTTGAAACAGCTTTGAAGATCTTTAATGAGCTTGGTGTCAAAGCCAAGTTAGCGGTTTTTAACTCAGTATTTGTAGCCTCCTTGTAGCAAGCACACGATTCCCCCATCTCAACATCCACAAGGGTACCTGGCGGTCTTTGATCTATCGACCACCAACCAGATTGATCACATTGCGATGGACGCCAGACACTCCTCCAGTATTCTCGACGTACGAACCTCCCGAGGGGCCAATATCGACTCGGACCACTACCTTGTTGTAGCCAAGGTACGCATGAGGGTTGATATCCTTAGGAGTCGAGTAGGACAACGTAAGTTTGACGTCGGAAAGCTACAGTCGTAAGAGACTGCCAGAATATTTGCCGATCGTGTCTCCTTCAAGCTCTCTCAAAATCCGCCCTCAGCAGCACAAACAATAGAGCAGGAATGGGCGCATTGCCAGAGCGCCGTCAGAGACGCTACCTCAGAGGTGCTGGATTTCATACCGCCACCACCTAGAAGCCCTTGGTTCGATGAACAATGCGAACAAGCCCATGCAGCAAAACAAATGGCATATAAAGCCACGCTGCAACGACGGACGAGAGCTGCTCGCGAAATCTATGAGCAGAAGAGAAGAGAGGAACACACGCTTCTCAGAAGAAAGAAGAGAGAGCATGGCAAGCGTGAGATCGATAAGATGGAGAGATGCTTCCGCAGGAATGACGCCCGGAAGTTTTACAATAAGGTAAAACGACCATGCCATGGCTACTAAGCCAGAGCGGCGGCCTGCAGGGATGAAAATGGAGAACTGGTAGTAGAGTCACAGTCGATGCTGGGGATTTGAAAAGACCACTTCTGCAGACTGTTTAACGGCCATGACAGACAAGATACCGCTGTCAGGCAGAACGATCCGTTTGTAATAGACGACGATGTAAGAGAATTCCGTTCGCCCGACCTAGACGAAGTCAAAATAGCGATATTAAGACTTAAATCTAATAAAGCCGTGGGCGCAGACGGCCTGTCTGCTGAGCGTTGTAAGGAGGCTGAAGATGAGCTGATAAGGTGCATGCACCATCTCATTTGCCAGGTATGGTCGGAGGAAAACATGGCCGACGAATGGAATCTCAGCATCGTTTGCCCGGCCCATAAGAAAGGAGACCCCAATAACTGCCAACTATAGGGGAATAAGTCTCCTTAACATCGCATATAAGAACTTCTCTGCCGTATTGTGTGAACGCCTGAAACCGTTTGTGGATAACCTGATCGGCTCTTATCAGTGTGGTTTCAGGTCAGGTAAATCCACAATAGACAAAATATTTACGCTACGGCAGATCTTCGAGAAGACCCAGGAATACCAAATCGATACTCACCACCTTTTCGTCGACTTCATATGACAGCGTGTATAGAGATGAGCTATACAAAGCCATGTCAAACTCGTCAAACTTGGAAGCATTGAGGTAGAAGCGGCTAAGATGGGTTAATGAGGGTAAAACCAAATATCTGCTTTCATCTAAAAGAGACGGACAACACCGACGTATTGGCCAGAACGTCACCATGGTCGGATATAACTTTGAAGTGGTCAAGGAATTCGTCTACCTTGGCTCACTGATGACCGGCGACAACAACAGCAGCACTGAGATAAAACGCAGAATCACTCTTGCCAACCGCTGTTTCTTTGAGCTCAAGAGGCAATTGAGAAGTAGAGCCCTCTCTCGGAAAACCAAGGTGACACTATATAAGACCTTAATCATCCCAGTCCTCCTCTACGGCGCAGAGGCTTGGACCTTAACAAAAGCGGATGAAGATGCCCTTGGTCGTTTCGAGAGAAAAATTCTGCGCACTATCTAAGGTCCCGTTTGTTCAAACGGTGTATGGAGGAGAAGATATAACGAAGAACTGTACGGGTTGTACAGCGACATAGGCCTGGTACGACGTCTACGGATACAGCGTCTAAAGTGGCTAGGCCATGTAAAGCGCATGGAAAATACAGCTCCGACCCGAAGTCTTCGAATCCACCCCGGAAGGAAGGCGCGGCAGAGGAAGGGCGCGTAAACGGTGGCGCACGCAGGTGGAAGGGGACCTTAACCAACTGGGCGTGCAGCGCTGGAAACAGCTGGCCGAAGACCGTGCCAGCTGAAGACGTTTGTTGGTTGAGGCCCAGGTTCACCACGGACTGGTGCGCCACCTAAGTAAGTAAGTAAGTTACTACCACAACACTTTATCGGCGTCTGAATGCAAGCGCAATCGAAACAAATGTGGTTAAACACGTTAAACAAAGAAAAATAGATCTCACACACAGAGACACAAATGTCAGTTCGACTCCTTGACACAGGCTTACAAGCATTTTTTCAACTCGACCCAGCCCTGTTGGCTGAGTCGAGTCGACTCGACAACTTGAAAAGTTGCGAATTGACTAGTAGGAAATGTATTTTCCATCAAAATAACACTCCACCATACAATTTATTGTACCATTGGAACCATTCGAAACATGCACCGGATTTCGGCAAGGAGATGCGCTGTCATGTGACTTCTTCAACCTGGTGCTGGAGCAGATAGTGCGACGGGCAGGCGTCAACAGGGAAGGCACTATCTTTTACAAGTCCATTCAGCTGCTAGGATACGCGGATGATATCGACATCATCGCGTGTTCTCGCCGTGACATTGTGGAAGCATTCACGGCGATTGAAGAACAGGCGAAACGAGTTGGTCTTAAGATCAATGAGGACAAAACGAAATACATGCTGTCAAGCAAAAACCAATCCATCGCTCACCACCTGGGACAAAATATAACAATTGACAGCTACAATTTCGAGGTAGTTAAGGAGTTTGTCTACCTCGGGGCAAACGTAAGTTCCACAAATGACCCCACAGTGGAGATCCGGCATAGAATCGCCCTTGGCAACCGCTGCTACTTCGGCTTGTCCAAAGAACTGGGGTCAAAACTCCTCACTCGAAAGACCAAAGTCATGCTTTACAAAACGCTCATTCTGCCAGTCTTGCTGTACGGAGCCGAAAGCTGGACGATAAGCAGGACAGCGGAGTTGATTTTGGGTTCTTTCGAAAGAAAAATTATGCGCCGGATCTTTGGTCCTGTCTGTGAGGAAGGTGAATGGAGAAGAACAACCGCGAACTCTACGCGGTGGATGTAGTCCGGAAGGGAAGGATCCGTCGACTACACTGGCTCGGCCACATCGAGCGCATGGACATCAACGCTCCAGCTAAGAGGGTCTTCGACTCCGAGCGTCCTGGTTCGAGAAGAAGAGGAAGACCGAACCTCTGGTATAAAGACCAAGTAATTGCGGATGTAAGACATCTTGGTCTTGACAACTGGAAGCAGCGTGCCCGAGACCGTCAAGGATGGAAGGCAGCTATAGCTCAGGCTCAGATCCTCCATGGATCGCTGGCCTGATAAGTAAGTAATACAATTTATTGATGACCCGAAGAAACTACGAGCGTCTGGTAGGGCACTTTCTCCGGTCTTCATAAAACCCTCTCAATGGGATTTAGTTGGATCTAGACCTAATATAAAAGCAAGGCAATCATTCTGATTAGATACACTTTCAAAAGGAAGAGTGAAAGCTTTCATGTAGTCCGAGGTGCTGAAATGATACTAGAATCATTCGCTAGATAATATTTCAATCGGGGTCACAACTTCAGTTAGCTCCATCTAAACGTTTTCCGTTTTTAGTTCAATCAATTACATTTTCTAAGACCAGTTTCACGCATTAACCGAATTCTCGTTCACCTTGACGACTCCACTCTGGCAGATAATTGTTCGTTAGAATTCAAATTTCCTGGCGTACACAACGGTCGAAACAAAAAATTATGAACAAAATTGCTAAGTGGTATCTTTCATGCGATAAATTCATTACTCCCTTCAATTGTACATATGTACAATAAGAATTAAGGTAATTATTAAATATTAAATCATGCTCGATCCACCGGCGTTACGTAATACAAAAATTGATGCGTTACTCAGTAGTAGAAGTTGGAGAACAGGTTGTGAATCTGAACAACTTTGGTATCGTCGGCTTCTCATTATGCCATTGCCTGTATCCCGCATTGAGGGGACAAATAAATGAGAATTCGTGTAGATCTCATATCTGTGTGACAAGAAAAAAAGCGGTTTTTTGAATATTAGACATAAATATGGTCATGTGGCCTTCCCCAGAAAGCCAGTAAGCCCTAAAACTCTATAAATAGATTTCAAAATTCACGAGAGATTTAAATGTCTGCGTATGTTGAATTGATTCTTTTATCGTAAAACAATTCCGATTGAATGAACTAAGGTTTGTTCTGTGAAGGTTTGCTTATTTACATAAAGTTGCGGATTCAATGGCATCGGTTTCCAATTTTCCACTGAATCTGGTTGAAAATTGAGAGCGTTGGCTCGGAATAAGCTTGATTGTTCAACAATTATTTCTTTGTTATTCACATCTGACTTTGCGAAGTCTATAATGGAGGGAATCGATTACGTTACACACAAACGTATTGATATTGATAAGCTTAAACCAGTCGAAAACGGATCACAGATTTCTAATGCTATACAAGTGAGTTGATAAAAAACCGGCCAAGTGCGAGTCGGACTCTCGCACGAAGGGTTCCGTACCATCTGTATATATATAAATATGAAAGAGACGTTGTATGTTACCTCATCAGTCATCACATTAAATCACATTTTTTGTATGACGACAGATCTTGGTTGCAGGCAGGTTATCGGCGTATTACTTTCTTCTTCTTCTTCTTAGTGGGCGCTACAGTTCGGGGTGAACCTGGGCATCAACCAACATGCCCCTCCATCTAGCACGATCTTTCGCTAGCCTTTTCCATTGCCACACATCCAGTTGGCTGAGGTCCCCTTCCACCTGAGGGCGGCCGTCCTCTGCTTCTTCGTCCCTCGGGGTTGGATTCAAAGACTCTCCGGGCTGGAGCTGTACATGGCCCAGCCATCTTAGGCGTTGAATCCGTAGACGCCTGACTAGGCTCATGTCGCTGTAGTGCCCGTAAAGTTCGTGGTTTAATCTTCTCCTCCATCCCCCCTCTGCGTTTATAGGCCCAAAAATCACGCGCAAAATCTTTCTCTCGAACCGACCAAGGGCCTCCTCATCCGCTTTTGATAGTGTCCATGCTTCTGCGCCGTACAACCGGACCGGGATGATTAGGGTCTTATTTAGAGTCAACTTTGTCGTTCGGGAGAGGGCTCTATTACTCAGTTGCCTCCTGAGCCCAAAGAAACAGCGATTGGCAAGAGTGATTCTGCGTTTGATTTCGGAACTGATGTCGTTGTTCCAGGTCACTGCGGAGCCAAGGTAGACAAAGTCCTTAACTACCTCGAACTTATATCTGCCTATACAAACGTTCTGGCCGAGACGTCGGTGTTGAGCGTCCTTTTTTGATGACAGCATATATTTAGTCTGCCCTCGTTTACCGCCAAACCAATTTTCGCCGCCTCCATCTCAATACTCGCAAACGCCTCATTGACATCTCGCTGTGATCTACCTATTATGTCAATATCGTCGGCGTATGCAAGGCGTTGCGAGGATTTGAAATAGATTGCCTCTTCTATTGGCCAGTGATTTTTGCACAATCATTTCCAATATGATGTTGAAGAAATCACACGACAGCGCATCGCCCTGCCTAAATCCTTTTTTGACATCAAAACTATCGGTAAGGTGTTCACCGTTTCGGATGGAGCAGCGAGCATTCTCCAAAGTCATCCTGCATAGTCTGACGAGTTTAGCAGGTATGTCAAAGGTAGACATAGCGTTGTATAGCTCGTCTCTAATTACGCTGTCGTATGCGGCTTTGAAGTCGACAAATAGGTGGTGAGTGTCGACTTGAAATTCATTGGTTTTCCCCAGTATCTGCCGTAGTGTGAAGATTTGGTCGATGGTGGACTTCCCTGGCCTGAATCCGCACTGATAAGGACCTATCAGCTTATTTACAAAAGGCTTCAGGCGTTCACACAAAACGGCAGAGAAGATTTTGTAGGCGATGTTAAGGAGACTTATTCCTCTATAGTTGGCGCAATCAGAGGGGTCTCTTTTCTTGTGAACCGGGCATACGATGCTGAGACTCCATTCCTCGGGCATGCTTTCCTCTAACCATATCTTACGGATGAGCTGGTGCATGCTCCCAACCAGGTCATCCCCAGCTGCCTTGAAGAGCTCAGCAGACAGTCCGTCTGCGCCAGCAGCTTTATTCGACTTGAGTTTCGATATGGCAATCTTAACTTCGTCGAGGTCAGGGGGACAGAATTCTCTTCGGTCTCCGTCGATTAGAAATGGATCATTCTGCCTGACAGCGGTATTTTTGTTTTGTTTTTTTTTTTTTAAAGACTCGCGCAGGTTCAAAAGTTTTTTTTAAATTCTCTTATGATGTGTATACACACACAACCTGAACGGAGTGCAGTGGTTGGGGTCGTTGATGTTCGTTCACTACTCTCAGGGGTGTTTGTCCTAGACCTAGATAGGACGAGAGCCGACCAAATTACGCGTTGGTTATAGTCCGAAGTAATTCGTTCGAGCACTTTGGTATTGCATACGAAGAGGATGAATTTCAGTTGACCATATACTGTGAGTGTTATGCCTGCAGCAGTACGTCTGGTCACTTTGCATTCACAACTGCGTTGCATACTTTTTGTCCGTATAGGAATTACTTTTTCTTGGCTATGAAGCTAATTTGAACCATAGACCTTCCGCTCGGCGGTCGATGATGTTAACCACTGCACCACGGCCACCCCCAGCGGTATATTGACTAACATCGCCGTTATACAGTCTGCAGAAGTGGTTTTTCCATATTCTCAGCATCGACTGCGGTTCTACTACTAGGTGTCCGTTCTCATCCCTGTAGGCTTCCGCTCTGGCTTTATAACCTTTATCTGTTATCGCTTTATCTGTTAATAAAACTTTCGAACGTCACGCCTGCAGTAACACCTCTCCAAATCCTCAATCGCGCGCTTCTCGTGCTATTTTTCTTCTTTCTTTTAAGAAGCTTATGCTCCTCCCTTCTTTTTAACTCGTAGAGCTCACGAGCTGCTCTTGTTCTTTTATGCAGCGAGGCCTTATATGCATCCTGCTTCGCTGTATGAATCCTCCTGCACTCGTCATCGAACCAGGTATTTCTTCGTGGTGGAGCATTGAAACCCAAAACTTCGGATGCAGAGCTTTTCAGGGCTTGTTTGCAAAGGCTCCACTGCTGTTCTATTGATAGCGTGGAGGATTGAGGTGTATTGGAGAGCTTAAGGGAGACGCGATCGGTAAAAGCACGTGCTTTTGGCATATTACTTTGATAATCAAAAATCTTCATGATGAGATATAGTTGATTATCAAAGTGTCCATTGAATTTAAATCAATTATCTTATTTGATAGCAACGATGTGAAAAGGTGGATAACAATAATGGGAAATATGGGAAAAAGGCTTGCACCTAGGATTAATTCATCAAAGACACAAACGAGATCAAAGCTGGGAATTTTGCTACTGCTTATGGGATATTGTCGACTAACCTTAGTTCAGTATGTGACCAAGGGGATTTTTTGGACGAAAATCATGTCTGTTGTATGGGAGCCCCCCTTGAATATTCATTTTGTTCTGTTTTTAGTATTTGTCGTGGGAGCAGCAACAGAAATACATTATCTGTGAAAATTTCAACTGTCTAACTATCACGGTTCATGAGATACAGCCTGGTGACAGACGGACGGACGGACAGCGAAGTCTTAGTAATAGGGTTCCGTTTTACCTTTGGATACGGAACCCTAAAAATCAGAAGGAATTTTAATTTCACTAAGTTCAGAGGTATGGAGTAAGTTGCTTTAGTCAATTGGCAAGGAGGCATACCCTCTTATGATCCTCTTCAGTTGCGACAATAAGCAGTGTCAATCTTTTGATAGGAAAGATTCAAACACTTCACATCGTCAACTGTTAAAATCATCAAATTAATAAAAAAATATTTTTAGATTAATAACACAAAAAGAAACGATTGCATGATTTCATTTGTGGCTTTTTAAACAAATTATTTATAAGGTTGCAATGCCGGTTGATTATTGTTAATTCGTTTCATTCAGTTTTATTTGCATCTTCGTCGATTGCTTATATATGTACATTCTTAAGTCCGGCTTAACAACTTGTTTTTTTATGGATTGCGAATATATTTTCTTTTTTACACAACTAACATTCAGGAACACGATATTTGGCAATTAACCTCCAACTTGAGCCATCGAACTTGCTTGCTTGCTTTGATGGCGTTACAGCCCATGAAAGGCCAAAGCCAAGCTTCTCTCAATCACCCATGTTGTGTGATTTTTTATTTTTTATTTACACAGCCTACATGACACCATATCCGATAACGGACACATGCTGATCGACCTTGCCACGGGGCGAAATCTTCTTTTAGCCAGGACACGATTTCCCCACCTCGATATACACAAAGGCACCTGGCGGTCGCCAGATCAATCAGTCATCAACCAGATTGATCACATCGCGACGTCAGACGTCAGACACTCCTCCACTATTCCTGATGTTCGCACTTTCCGAGGAGCGAACATCGACTCAGACCACTATCTTGTAGTAGCCAAACTGCTGTGCCTACGGATATCACGAACGTAGTCGAGTAGAGTAAGAATACAAAGTTATGACGTCGGAAAGCTACTATCGCCAGAAACCGCTCGTGCTTTTACCGATCGCGTTTCCCTTAAGCTCTCCTCTGTGCTATCAATAGAACAGGAGTGGAGCCTTTGCAAACAAGACCTGAAAAGCTCTGCATCCGAAGTTTTGGGTTTCAAGGCTCCACCACGAAGAAACACCTGGTTCGATTGCAGGAGGATTTACACAGCGAAGCAGGATGCATATAAGGCATCGCTGCATAAAAGAACACAAGCAGCTCGTAATCTCTACGAGTTAAAAAGAAGGGAGGAGCATAAGCATTCAGCAATAAAAAAGAAAGAGCGCGAGAAGCCCGCGATTGAGGATTTGGAGAGGTGTTACTGCAGGCGTGACGTTCGAAAGTTTTATCAACAGATAAAGCGAACATGCCAAGGTTATAAAGCCAGAACGGAAGCCTGCAGAGATGAGAACGGACACCTAGTAGTAGAATCGCAGTCGATGCTGAGAATATGGAAAAACCATTTCTGCAGACCGTATAACGGCGATGTTAGTCAATATACCGCTGTCAGGCAGAATGATCCATTTCTAATCGACGGAGACCGCAGAGAATTCTGCCCCCCTGACCTCGACGAAGTTAAGATTGCCATATCGAAGCTCAAGTGGAATAAAGCTGCTGGCGCAGACGGACTGTCTGCTGGGCTCTTCAAGGCAGCTGGGGATGACCTGGTTAGGAGCATGCACCAGCTCATCTGTAAGATATGGTGAGAGGAAAGCATGCCCGAGGAATGGAGTCTCAGCATCGTATGCCCGATCCACAAGAAAGGAGACCCCTCTGATTGCGCCAAATACAGAGGAATAAGTCTCCTTAACATCACCTACAAAATCTTCTCTGCCGTTTTGTGTGAACGCCTGAAGCCTTTTGTAAATAAGCTGATAGGTCCTTATCAGTGCGGATTAATGCCAGGGAAGTCCACCATCGATCAAATCTTCACACTACGGCAGATACTGGAAAAAACCAATGAATTTCAAGTCGATACTCATCACCTATTTGTCGACTTCAAAGCCGCATACGACAGCGTAATTAGAGACGAGCTATACAACGCTATGTCTACCTTTGACATACCTGCTAAACTCGTCAGAGTATGCAGGATGACTTTGGAGAATGCTCGCTGCTCCATCCGAATCGGTGAACACCTTACCGATAGTTTTGATGTCAAAAAAGGATTTAGGCCGGGCGATGCGCCATCGTGTGATTTCTTCAACATCATATTGGAAATGGTTGTGCAAAAATCACTGGCCAATACAAGAGGTACAACCTATTTCAAATCCTCGCAACTCCTTGCATACGCCGACGATATTGACATAATAGGTAGATCACAGCGAGATGTCAATGAGGCGGTTTGGCGGTAAACGAGGGCAAAACTAAATACATATATGCTGTCATCAAAAAAGGACGCTCACCACCGACGTCTTGGCCAGAACGTTTGTATTGGCAAATATAAGTTCGAGGTAGTTAGAGACTTCGTCTACCTTGGCTCCGCAGTGACCTGGAACAACGACATCAGTTCCGAAATCAAACGCAGAATAACTCTTGCCAATCGCTATTTCTTTGGGCTCAGGAGGCAATTGAGTAATAGAGCCCTCTCCCGAACGACAAAGTTGACTCTATACAAGACCCTTATCATCTCGGTCGTGTTGTATGGCGCAGAAGCATGGACACTATCAAAAGCGGATGAGGAGGCCCTTGGTCGTTTCGAGAGAAAGATTTTGCGCGTGATTTTTGGGCCTATAAACGCAGACGGGGGATGGAGGAAAAGATTCAACCACGAACCTTACGGGCTGTACAGCGACATGAGTCTGGTCAGGCGTCTACGGATTCAACGCCTAAGATGGTTGGGCCATGTAAAGCGAATGGACACCACAGCTCCAGCCCGGAGAGTCTTTGAATCCAACGCCGAGGGACGAAGAAGCAGAGGACGGCCGCACTTAAGATGGCGCACACAGGTGGAAGGGGACCTCAGCCAACTGGGTGTGCGGCAATAGAAAAGGCAAGCAGAAAATCGTGCTAGTTGAAAGGGCATATTGGTTGAGGCCCAGGTTCACCCCGAACTGTAGCGCCCGTTAAGAAGAAGAATCATAATTATCTAGCTCAAGGGTCCCATATTAAATAAGTTTTAATTTTTTTGTTGTTAAGTTCCCTTATCTTCTGGACCAACTGTGGTCTTTATAGACTAACTAGTGACAAATCGCGAAAATCAGTGAAGCACAAAATAATCAGCGACACGCTTCGGTAGCTTCATTCTTCGAAACCTTCCCATTTAACAGTATCTACAGATACAGGTGCCATTACGTACAAATTGAGGATATGCAATGTCATATACTCGTAAAATGTGTATCTGTGTTGTTTAATAGTTAAGCTTACCATTCACTGATTATTACCGTAAACGTATTAACGTTAACGTTATCACACATTGATTACCCCGTAGCTTGTTTAAGTATTTCAATGACACTTGATAGCTGTGAAACTCGTTTCTATTACTTGGCAGTCCAAGTCAAGAAGCAGGATAGACTACGTCTTGTGGAGTAATAAAGCAGGCTCCGATGCGCTTATCTTCGGGCAATTATTGTTTTGTAATGACGGAACGAGGAAACAACTTGATTAAGTAGTATAATGAGTAAACGAAAGATCTTACAATATGCATAAGAAGATTCTCACCAAATATGACAAATAAGAATCTTAATGACAGTGGTAATGATATTTAAAGTTACAACAAGGCCGTCATATAAATTGTAGGACTATATACTCGCAAAACTATTAACCGAAGGAAGCTCAATGCTTTACCTCTTTATAATTAATTTCCCAAGTTACGGGTGGCCAATGTCACTTCCCTAACTGTGTAAACGCGGGAACATTCCAGACGGCAAATACACTGGTAAGGGAACAGCTTGCTTATCAGGCCAGCGATCCATGGAGGATCTGAGCCTGAGCTATAGCTGCCTTCCATCCTTGACGGTCCCGGGTACGCTGCTTCCAGTTGTCAAGACCAAGATGTCTTACATCCACGATTACTTGGTCTTTATACCGGAGGTTCGGTCTTCCTCTTCTTCTCGAACCAGGAGGCTCGGAGTCGAAGACCCTCTTAGCTGGAGCGTTGATGTCCATGCGCTCGATGTGGCCGAGCCATTGTAGTCGACGGATCCTTGCCTTCCGGACTATATCCACATCTTGGTACAGCTCGTAGAGTTCGCGGTTGTGTCTTCTTCTCCATTCACCTTCCTCACAGACAGGACCAAATATCCGGCGCAGAATTTTTCTTTCGAAAGAACCCAAAATCAGCTCCGCTGTCCTGCTTATCGTCCAGCTTTCGGCTCCGTACAGCAAGACTGGCAGAATGAGGGCTTTGTAAAGCATGACTTTGGTCTTTCGAGTGAGGAGTTTTGACCCCAGTTGTTTGGACAAGCCGAAGTAGCAACGGTTGCCAAGGGCGATTCTATGCCGGATCTCCACTGTGGTGTCATTTGTGGAATTTACGTTTACCCCGAGGTAGACAAACTCCTTAACTACCTCGAAATTGTAGCTGTCAATTGTTATATTTTGTCCCAGGTGGTGAGCGATGGATTGGTTTTTGCTTGACAGCATGTATTTCGTTTTGTCCTCATTGATCTTGAGACCAACTCGTTTCGCCTGTTCTTCAATCGCCGTGAATGCTTCCACAATGCCACGGCGAGAACACGCGATGATGTCGATATCATCCGCGTATCCTAGCAGCTGGATGGACTTGTAAAAGATAGTGCCTTCCCTGTTGACGCCTGCCCGTCGCACTATCTGCTCCAGCACCAGGTTGAAGAAGTCACATGACAGCGCATCTCCTTGCCGAAATCCGGTGCATGTTTCGAATGGTTCCGAGGTCCTAGAACCGAGTTGCACGGTGCATCGCGTGTTTTTTTAGCGTGGCGCGAAACAACTGGATCAGTTTTACCGGGATCCCGAATTCGGCCATCGCCCCAAACAGTGCTTCACGTAGAATGCGGCTTTGAAATCGATGAAAAGATGGTGTGTATCGATTCGAAACTCGTTGGTCTTTTCCAGGATTTGTCGAAGTGTGAAAATTTGGTCTATAGTTGATTTGCCGGGCCGGAAGCCGCACTGGTAGCTGCCGATTAGTGCGGTGCAAAATGGTTTTAGACGTTCACACAATACGCTGGACAGGATCTTGTATGCGACATTGAGCAGGGATATACCTCTATAGTTCTTGCAAGAGGTAGGATCGCCTTTTTTGTGGATGGGGCATAAGGGAACAGGCTGGGCCTGAAATAATCATCGTTACCAAAGAAAAAATTCTGAGGGCGGTAAAATTATCTGAACCCTACAAGGCGCCAGGAATAGATGGTGTATACCCGAAAATGCTACAAGGGGAACTTATCATATTCTGGCTAGAGCGCATATATATATTGCTGCTGCCTCAGGATGGGTTATGTCCACAGACATGGAGGGAGGTTAGGGTGGTGTTTAAAACCAAGTCGGGGAAGGTCAACCATGCCACTGCAATGGATTATAGACCTATCAGCCTATCCTCTTTCTTTATAAAAATATTGAAACGACTAATCGACAAATACATAAGAGATGAGATTGGTGATAGCTACTTATCACAAGCACGTAATGCATACATAAAGGGTAAATCGGTAGGAAGCGCTCTTCAGTGGGTGGTCTATACGATATAATTTTTAATTTTAATTTTCGTGGGGGCGAACACCCCCATTTATTGGGCTTAATTCAAGCCAACTTAATCTAACTTATTCTAACTTAATCTAACTTAGAAGCTAATGATGGTGGGGGAGGGGGGCATGATTAATAAGACGAGTTTTTAAGCATTGAGTGCTGAAGTTGAAGTCGAAGTAAGGATTTGAGTTAACACTTCCCAGCATACGAGAAATGGGTTCATTGGAGCCATAGGCAGTGCGGGGGGTGGCTAGGTAGAAGAGACGGGGATTACGTACATTGCGGGGGTTAGTGTTGATAGAGACAGAGTCATAGAGGGTCGCGCAATCAATGGTACCTGAAAGGAGTCGATGGATGAAGAGAATGTCAGATACAGTTCTTCTTTCCTCCAACGTGTTCATGTTGATTAATTTAAGACGATCTTGATAGGGTGGTAGGAGCAAAGGATTATTCCAGGGGAGACCTCGAAGTGCAAAACGTAGGAATCGGCGTTGGATGCTCTCAATTCTAGAAATGTGGGTTTGTTGGTAAGGTGACCATACTTGAGAGGCGTATTCAAGAAGGGGCCGGACAAAGGTTGTGTGGAGAGATCGGGTAACGTAGGGGTTGGAGAATTCTTTAGACCCTCGCTTTACGAAGCCGAGTGCTGAATTAGCTTTAAGGATTATCTCGTCGATATGTGTCCGAAAATTTAACTCCTGGTCACATAATATGCCAAGATCCCGGATGGCCTGAACGGTGGCTATGGGTTGATTATTTAGAAAGTAGAGACGGGGAGGGGGTTTGATTCGTTTACGTGAAAAAGTAATGGATTGGCATTTGGGAATGTTGAGTTCCAAGCAGTTTTTGGAACACCAGGTGGAAAAACTGTTGAGATCTAATTGGATTAGGGAAGGGTCCTGACTGGAGGAAATACTCCTGAAGAACTTGGTATCATCGGCATATAGTGAGACATGGGAATGTTTGATCACCATTTCAATATCGTTAATGGTAAGAACGAAAAGAAGTGGACCTAAGTGGCTACCTTGGGGGACACCGGAGGAAGCTGGAAAAGGTTTAGAAAAGGCAGACCTGAAGCGAACACTATAATAGCGATTGTTCAAGTAAGAAGATATCCACTTCACGGAAATGGGATCGAAACCAAGGGAAGACAGTTTGAAGAGTATTAGGCTGTGGGAAATTTTATCGAAAGCTTTACTGAAATCAGTAGAAATAACGTCGACTTCATTGCCATTCTCTAAGGCCGAGAGGGTAAAGGACAACAAATTCAACAAGATTTGTGGTTGTAGATCTGCATTTGAGGAAACCGTGTTGTCTAGGGGAGATTAAAGACTTGCAGCGAAAACTTAAGATTTCATGCAAAATGCTCTCGAAGAGTTTGGGTATGTGTGACAGTTTGGCAATGGGACGATAATTGTTGATATCGTTCTTCGGCCCTTTTTTGTGTATAGGGGTTATATATGAGGTTTTCCATAACTGGGGGAATTCGCCCAAACATAGGGATAAAGTGAAGATTTTCGAGAGAGGGGAAGAGAGGGTTGAGGAGCATTTTTTTAGGAATATAGCAGGGAGACCGTCAGGTCCAGGAGTGAATTCATCTTTAAGTTGATTTAATTTGTTTTCGATGACACAGGGGTCGACTGTACGAGGAAGAAAAGGTCCAAAGGAGAAATTCGGTAAATAATCGAAGTAAGCGGGATCCGGAACAAAGGAATCGTCGGCGAAAGATTGTTTGAAATAGGTGGCAAAAAAATTGGCGATAATGTTAGGGTCATTTGAGGTTTGATCATTGAAGGAAAGAGAGGTGGGGTACCCATCAGATTTTCTTTTGTAGTTAACAAACTTAAAGAAGGACTTTGGATCGCTTATAAGATTGGCTTGTGTTTCGGCTATATAGCGTTGATAGAGAGAGTTGTGAAGGGCCGTAAAGTGGAGATAGCTACCCATGTAATTAGAGAAGTCTTTAGGGGATTGGGTACGAAGGAATATTGACCACTGTTTATTTCTTTTGTTTCTTAGGGATCGGAGTCTGCGATTATACCATGGTGGGGAGGAGGACAAAGTTGTGCGTTGGGAAAATGGGACGTAAAGAGAGATAGAATTAAATATTTCCCTGTAGAATATGGATACAGCATCATTTAAAGTTAGATTATCAAAATTGAAAAGCGCTTTTTTAAGGTATTCGTTAATTTGGTGAAATTTCGCTTTGTGGAAATCGTGAGAAGGCAGAACTGTAGGGGGAGTATTCTGTGATGAAGAATTATGAAAAAAGGAAAGAAGAAGGGGAGGATGGAAGTTATCGATGGTAGAAAGGGAAAGTGGACAACGAGAGACGGAAGAATTGAAGGGATCGGTTGTGAATATGAGGTCTAGTTGTCTACCCATGTAGTTTGAGATGCCACTAACTTGGCTAAGGTTTGAATCTGCTAGGCGATCCAAGAAGAGACATTCTTTGGTCGTAGTGGGGTTGGTGGCAATATAAAACGATTCTTCGTCTGATTGAGACCATTTAAGATGAGGAAGGTTGAAATCTCCGAGGAGAAGGATTTCATCCTGAGGATCTCTTAAATCAGTTATTTGGTCAATCGTGTTGATGGCGAGTTGATAAGATTCTATGGGTTGTGAGGGCAAGATGTAGAAACAAGTGATGTAAAGGGTCTTCTGGGGTAGCACAATCTTGATTGTAATAAAGTCGAGATGTGGGGAGGATGATACTGCAATAAGGGAGGAGTCAATTGAATTAAGGACGGCTAGAAGGACACCCCGACAGGGGCAACCCTCAATGGGTCGGCCGAGTTCGTCATCTCGATAAACATTGAAATTTGATGGGAACAGTTCGGAGTTATTTATGCTGGGGATCAGGTTCGTTTCGGTCAGAGCAAAGATTTCAAAGGGTAGAGCATGTGATTGTTGGAAGACAGTTTGGGTTTTTGAGCGGAGACCTCTTACGTTCTGATAATAGATGGTAAGAGGAAGATTTTGACGGAGTGATGGTATTGCTGGAAGGGGGAGAGATTTAGGGACGAAAAAACTTATCGTGATCAGCTCTACTACGTTGAAGGTGTGATATTCGTTTAGAGTGAATGTATTGGCGATAGGTATCAAGATCATTTGACACTTTTTGGGGCGGGATATTAAGGAATTCGTTGTATTTGATGAAGAGGCTCTTGAGGCTAGCGTAGTCCGTAGGGAGACCTTCCTGTTTAATGGAAACCATGACGCTTGTGTTTGTATTACCTTCATAGCAAACCGAGTCGGATTTATCATGAAGGTAAGCCAAAAAGAGACGAATGTTCTCATATATCTTCCGATTCAATGCCAAAGAATACGCCTTGGGGGCTTTTCTACATGTTGAGGGTGCCTTCAATAACGTCAGTACTGAGGCAATAATGTCCAACCTACGGATGGCCCATATAAATTCGGGAAAGCACTTGATTAAAAATGCAACCTCCAAAGTTTCACAAGGATTCAAAGGCTTGGCTGTCTGGCGGTGACGGGATCTATGAAATCCACACCAACGGCAGGCCTTGAAGGCGATGCTGAACCTTCCACCACTAGACATGTATTGTTAAAATATTGCAGCGAGGGCTGCGCTAAGGATACAGGAATCCAGTCTTTGGAAAAGATGTTCTCATGGCCACGCATCGATTCTGGATCGATTGGCTATCTTGAGGTCCGCAACCGAAACGGACTATACCACCCCACTTTCTTGCTACGAGAGGAGGTTTTCTATCAGGATTTCCTCCAGGCAGGAATGGGCCAGTGGTATGGTAAACAGGAAAAAGGAACTGATAATCTATACCGATGGATCCAAAACGGATACCGCTACAGGAGCCGGAGTCTACTTCGAACCTCAGAAAGCATATGTATCACTCCTACAGACTTGAAGACGGCTGCTGTGTCTTCCAGGCTGAGATCTTCGCAATTAAACAAGCTGCTGATCTGATTTTATCGTCCAGCTTTCGGCTCCGTACAGCAAGACTGGCAGAATGAGGGCTTTGTAAAGCATGACTTTGGTCTTTCGAGTGAGGAGTTTTGACCCCAGTTGTTTGGACAAGCCGAAGTAGCAACGGTTGCCAAGGGCGATTCTATGCCGGATCTCCACTGTGGTGTCATTTGTGGAATTTACGTTTACCCCGAGGTAGACAAACTCCTTAACTACCTCGAAATTGTAGCTGTCAATTGTTATATTTTGTCCCAGGTGGTGAGCGATGGATTGGTTTTTGCTTGACAGCATGTATTTCGTTTTGTCCTCATTGATCTTGAGACCAACTCGTTTCGCCTGTTCTTCAATCGCCGTGAATGCTTCCACAATGCCACGGCGAGAACACGCGATGATGTCGATATCATCCGCGTATCCTAGCAGCTGGATGGACTTGTAAAAGATAGTGCCTTCCCTGTTGACGCCTGCCCGTCGCACTATCTGCTCCAGCACCAGGTTGAAGAAGTCACATGACAGCGCATCTCCTTGCCGAAATCCGGTGCATGTTTCGAATGGTTCCGAGGTCCTAGAACCGAGTTGCACGGTGCATCGCGTGTTTTTTTGCGTGGCGCGAAACAACTGGATCAGTTTTACCGGGATCCCGAATTCGGCCATCGCCCCAAACAGTGCTTCACGTAGAATGCGGCTTTGAAATCGATGAAAAGATGGTGTGTATCGATTCGAAACTCGTTGGTCTTTTCCAGGATTTGTCGAAGTGTGAAAATTTGGTCTATAGTTGATTTGCCGGGCCGGAAGCCGCACTGGTAGCTGCCGATTAGTGCGGTGCAAAATGGTTTTAGACGTTCACACAATACGCTGGACAGGATCTTGTATGCGACATTGAGCAGGGATATACCTCTATAGTTCTTGCAAGAGGTAGGATCGCCTTTTTTGTGGATGGGGCATAAGGGAACAGGCTGGGCCTGAAATAATCATCGTTACCAAAGAAAAAATTCTGAGGGCGGTAAAATTATCTGAACCCTACAAGGCGCCAGGAATAGATGGTGTATACCCGAAAATGCTACAAGGGGAACTTATCATATTCTGGCTAGAGCGCATATATATATTGCTGCTGCCTCAGGATGGGTTATGTCCACAGACATGGAGGGAGGTTAGGGTGGTGTTTAAAACCAAGTCGGGGAAGGTCAACCATGCCACTGCAATGGATTATAGACCTATCAGCCTATCCTCTTTCTTTATAAAAATATTGAAACGACTAATCGACAAATACATAAGAGATGAGATTGGTGATAGCTACTTATCACAAGCACGTAATGCATACATAAAGGGTAAATCGGTAGGAAGCGCTCTTCAGTGGGTGGTCTATCGGATGGATCCAAAACGGATACCGCTACAGGAGCCGGAGTCTACTTCGAACCTCAGAAAGCATATGTATCACTCCTACAGACTTGAAGACGGCTGCTGTGTCTTCCAGGCTGAGATCTTCGCAATTAAACAAGCTGCTGATCTGATTCTTAGGGAGAATCTCTCAGATAAGAGAATCAAAATCTATGTTGACAGTCAGGCAGTCATTCAGGCTCTACAAGCAACATGGATAAGATCTAAACTCGTAAAACTCGGTAAAAAGAGACTTGAAGAGATATCGGATGTCAATGAGGTGACCATCTGCTAGGTACCAGGGCATGCGAATATCCCCGGAAATGATAAGGCGGACGAACCAGCCGGACTGGCATCAGACACAGATACTACGCAGATCAGAACTGAGGCTAGAACGCCACTCAGCACACTATTCAGAGAAATAGGGGTGGAATTACTAGAAAAAGCCAACAAGCGATCGTGTCAATTTGACACATGGGCCACGGCAAGGTTAACATGGCCTGTCTATGACAAGAAAAGGACGGAAAGTCTGCTAAATCTTACTAGAGGGTATATACGACTGGTAATCGGTGCCCTAACTGAGCACCAGAAGCTGTAGGAACGAAGAGGGAATGGAATCCATTCGTCACCTACTGTGCGAATGCCCGGCACTGGCCCGAAAAAGATGCACGTTTTTTGGGAGTTACTTCTTTTCGGGCTTAGTGGAGGCAAAAGTCATTGAGCTGAACAAACTGCTAAGATTCTTAACTGCATCTAGGTGGTTCAGCTCAGCGGGCAACTAATAGGTTCCCCTCGGATTTGACTTTTACACTGGACACATTGGACTCGTCGTAGCCCAAGTGAGCCTTGGCTTCATGTCAATAGGGCACCCAACTAACCTAACCTAACGGGTGGCCAATCAAAGTGTTAGCACCAGGCAACCCAATAACTTTGACACTGGTTGCAGAACGGATTCTGACAGGCCCCATTGAAAGCTGGTCAGGAACATGCACCAACTCATCTGCAAGATATGGTTGGAAGAACGCATGCCCGATGAATGGAATCTCAGTATCGTTAGCCCGGTCCATAAGAAAGGAGACCCCTATGACTGCGCCAATTACAGAGGGATAAGCCTCCATTGCGTACAAGATCCTCTCTGCAGTACTGTGTAAGTGCCTGAAACCGTTCGTGGACAATCTGATAGGTTCCGACCAGTGTGGTTTCAGGCCAGGAAAATCCACGATAAACCAAATATTTACACTACGGCAGATCTTGGAGAAGACCCATGAATTCCAGGTCGACACGCACCATCTTTTTGTCGACTCTAAAGCCGCGTATGACAGTGTTTATAGAGACGAGCTATACAGAGCCATGTCATGTTTTAACATTCCTGCCAAACTCGTCAGACTGTGCAGGATGACTATGGAGAACTCTCGCTGCTCCATTAAGGTCGGAGGTGAATTAACCGACCCCTTTGATGTTAAAAACCCTGTTTAGACAGGGTGACGCACTGTCATGTGATTTCTATAACATTATTCTTGAAAAGATCGTGCGCGGGACTCTGCACACAATTGCTTGCCTACGCAGATGACATTGACGTTATTGGACGGACAAAGCGAGACGTCAATGAGGCGTTCGCAAGTAAAAGCGGCTAGAGTGGGTCTAAGGGTAAATGGGGACAAGACCAAATATATGCTGTCATCCAAGAAAGACGCGCAACACCGACGTCTTAGTCAGAACGTCACCTTCGGCAGCTATATTTTTGAAGTAGTCAAGGACTTCGTCTACCTTGGCTCGATAGTGACAAGCAGCAACGACACCAGCGCTGAGATAAAACGCAGAATAACTCTTGCCAACCGCTGCTTCTTCGGGCTCAGGAGGCAATTGAGTAGTGGGTATCCCTCTGTATGTATGTATGTATGTTGGCGTTACAGTCCATGAAGAACCTGAGCCGAGCTTCTCTCAATCACCCATGTTGTGTGTGATTTCATTTTCACATAGGTGAAAGGGACCTAAAGTTTTATTGCCGGTTCCGAACGGCGAATTTCGAGAAGCTTTTCATGACAATTTTACTACAGGGGGTTTTGTCAGAACCCCGCTGAGGAGAAACACCGTGAAAAACACGTTCGATGACATGGCTGTGTCGGGATTCGATCCCGAGTCATCGGCGTCAGAGGCCAACACACTACCCACTGCGCCACGGTGCTCTCACCGGGTATCCCTCTACAAAACCTTAATCATACCGGTCCTCCTCTATGGCGCTGAGGCTTGGACGTTATCAAAAGCGGATGAAGAGGCTCTTGGGCAGAGGACGACCGCATTTAAGGTGGCGCGCACAGGTGGAAAGGGACCTCAACCAACTGGGCGTGCGGCACTGGAAGCGGCTGGCCAAAGATCGGGCCGGCTGGAGAGGCTTGTTGGTTGAGGCCCTGGTTCACCCCGAACTGTAGCGCCATCAAAGTAAGTAAGTAATTCTTAACTGATCGTAATTCGGTTTTTTCTGTCTAAAAAAAATCATCACATTCTAAGGCTGCGCGCACAGTGATGCGAGATGCGATGTGATGCGAGATACGATTCGGGAAGCGATACGAGAAGCGATGCGAGATGTGATATGGTGCGCACAGTGAAAGCTGCTCTGTACTGTTCTGTTGCGATGTATTCATATTCATGCGAGGAATTTTTAAATGAAAGCTTATATGTATTTATCGGGTTTTCCAATAAGGACTTAACAATTTTTTTTTAAATAAAACTCAAACCATTTGAGATATTTCAAAAACTTTACTATCGGCTTGAAGTTCAATCAAAACGTTTATGAATGGAACTCGACTTCGCTCATATGGCCACCGCGGGCACGTTTGCAGCGGTCGATTCGTTGGACCCAATTTTCTATGACTGGGCCACACATTGGCTCTGAGCTCTTCCAACGTCATCGGCTTGTTGGCATAAACTAATGACTTAACGTAGCCCCAAAGAAAATAGTCTAAAGGCGTTAAATCGCACGAACGAGGCGGCCATTCGACTGGCCCATTTCTTGAGATAACACACTCATCAAACTTACTCTTCAATAAATCGATTGTAACGTGTGCTGTGTGGCTTGTTGCACCATCCTGTTGAAACCAGATGTCGTCCAAATTCCAATTCGGGCCAAAAATAATCGGTAATCATGGCGCGATAACGCTGGCCATTCACAGTAAGTAACGATCGTTATCGTCGACGAAAAAATATGGCCCAATAGCGCCGCCGGCATGCAAACCGCACCAAACAGTTATTTTTTGTAAATGAAGTGGTGATTCATGAAGCACATGTGGATTTTAACCCGACCAATAACGCATATTTTGCTTATTGACGAACCCATCGAGCCAAAAATGAGCTTCGTCACTGAAGATGATTTTGCGGTGAAATTCATCATCTTGGCGCATCTTCTCCAGAGCCCAATCGGAGAACGTACGTCGCTTCAAATGGTTCATCGGCTTCAATTCTTGAGTAAGCTTGATCCTGTATGGATGTAAACCAAGATCCTTACGCAAAATACGCATAAATGTGGTCTGAGCGACGCCCAATTCTTGAGAACGCCGTGGAATTGACTGATTTGGATCGTTTGATACGGACGCCCGAACGGCACCGACACTTTGACCAACTGGTTGTCTCACTGACACGGCAACATCACAGAACGAATACGTAGACTCTAATTTTTGCACTAGACTTGTTATTCCCTGTCTACTAGGGCGAGAATTACAACTGAAAATTGGAGTTAACGCTCTTAAAGTTGCGGTCACCGAATCCAAATTTCGGTAGAAAATTTTTATAGTTTGCAGACGTTGCTTGTTCGTGTACTTTACCATGATGAAAATGTTGACTTTTTTGAATAAACTAACAATGACAATTCGATGATTAGTGAAAGGGTGCTTTCACAAATTTAATTCAAAGTTGTCAATTCCCTATTGGAAAACCCTTTATATATCCACAGTTAAGGAATGGCGAAAGAAAATTCTTGAAATGCACAAGAATGTCGTTCAAAATATTTGACCACATTTTGGAAAAATTGAACCTTTTACATTATATTAGGAAACTGGACCAATTTTTCTTTTAATCAAATGAAATTGCATCAGAACAACAACAACAATGGATACTACTCGCACAGAATCGCTTGAAAAAGTGATCAGAAGAGTTTGTGTGCGAGAAGCTTGTGAGAATCGCATCGAAAATCGCTTCACTGTGCGCACGTCCATAAGAACACATGTGAACAGTTTTATCGCAAGCAACTGCTTCTCGCATCGCATCGCATTCTCGCATCACTGTACGCGTAGCCTAAGACGCACGGAATAACAATCGCCATTGGGAACTACTGAAAACACAATCTTCTGTTTTGTATCTTTTAATTTTATAACAAAATACATTCACACTTCAAAGTGTGTGAATCAATATCAAATCAAATCCCACGCGAGTCGTAAGAGGTTTTTTGAACAAAACATAACTAAGTCTTTTCATGAATAGGTACCACGTGCCGGATTCATACACACTCTTGAATGCGTCTATTTTAATATTAAACAACATTCCAACCTATAATGTTGGCTATATGCGAGGGCGAGTAATGTATATTATCTAATTACCGCCCTTATCAGCTCTCAAACTTTATTCGTTTGTATTCCATATTGTTTTTTACGAATTCACACATCCGCGCACATCAATGGTTCTATCTGCTCATTACAGATAAGTAATTGATATCCAACGTATGAAAGGTCATAAGTTGACGAAATAAGGCACAAATTATGTTGACAGTATCACACAAAATGAGGAAAATGTTTTTAGGGCGTTTAGGCCACTTATACATATATCTGTTGGCCACGTGGCGAATCGTATGTATCCAATATGTTTTGTGACCACTTGACGACCACTTGATGTTATCATTACTGCAATCTACGATTTGACTAGAATCTGTTTTTAGACTCGATATGAACGTCACGCACTTCATGACATACATACACAGATGTATACTTGTTACTATATCATTGATTTAATCGCTCTTGTCATAGTTATTACTGGCTAATTGTAGACTTTTGTAGGACGTAGGACAATTTCAATCTGACAATCAATTTCTTATCAAATCAAACCACACACGACACGATGTACATATGCTTCACGACAGTAGACTGCAATTTAATCTGCATATAGCTGATCTCGGTCACCTTGCCAGGGCTTTCGCTTTACGTTATCATTGTATAAACATGATTTGCAAAAGTCACGACGGTGATAAATCATTGGCAACAATTAGATATGTTACAAGGGCGTATGGACGGTAAGAAGGGACAGCACAGAAACAAAACCAACAGAAGGCAAAGAAAAACCGAACACTTCAAAATTTGATTGATAGTGAATCAAGTTACCAAGGTGACTCACTTTCTGATCGGTAAAAACTTTACTTTAACGTCTTCTTTCCGTACGTTACAAAGATTCGAAAAGCCGGCCGAAGCACATCATAAAACGATAACAAATGAATTTCACATACATATGACCGGTCTCAGCTCTTAATCGAGTTCACGTTTTCTCTTTGAACTCGAATTAGGCTAATTTAACGGTCTTACTTGTATTTGTCTGGCGTAGTAACGTATCTATGTTACAAACTCACACTTACTTGAGACTGATATTAACACTTGAGTATTTATTTTTCTCTTGGAGAGACACAGAGAGAGAGAGAGATAAAGAGCACTTCTCTCTTAGAATTTCACTTAATTTTATTTTTATTTTTTCGTGCTACGACTTTAGTAACGAAACAATTGAATTTGAGGAGAAAACCGTCCGACACGGTCCGTATGCAAGAAACAACTGAATGCTGAGCCTAGCGAACAAGTATCATACTTGGTGCTACCGATCTATCATACCTATGTATCATAGTATCGGCAGCGGCTAATTCCCCTTGGCTATGACGGTATAGTCAAATGGGAAACATGAGATTGCGTTTTGGAATGAGGTCTTGCGAATACTTTTGTTTTATAATACTATTTGTTTATAACCTTATCTATCTGTTCTCGGTTGCTCTCTGTTCTTGTTAGATGCACGTTTAGGTGCTCTGTGCGATTTAGAGAAGAACAATTTCGAAGAGCTGAAGTAAATTGAAGGCAGAAATATCAAATATCAATTTATTGTTTAAAGTGTTTATTAAATTCATTGAGTTAACACAAACACATTAATTCCGCTTCAATTGTCTGAGAGTTCGTTTTCGTTTAATGTAATTTTTTCTTTCGGGGTAAACCTGGGCCCCAACCAACATGCCCCTCCAACTAACACGATCTTTTGCTAACCTTTTCCATTGCCGCACACCCAGTTTGCTGAGGTCCCCTTCCACCTGTGTGCGCCATCTTAAATGCCGCCGTCCTCTGCTTCTTCGTCCCTCGGGGTTGGATTCAAAGACTCTCCGGCTGTCCATTCGCTCTACATGGCCCAGCCATCTTAGGCGTTGAATCCGTAGACGCCTGACTAGACTTATGTCGCTGTACAGCTCGTAAAGTTCGTGATTGAATCTTTTTCTCCATCCCCCGTCTGCGTTTATAGGCCCGAAAATCACGCGCAAAATCTTTCTCTGGAACCGACCAAGGGCCTCCTCATCCGCTTTTGATAGTGTCCATGCTTTTGCGCCATACAACAGGACCGGGATGATAATGGTCTTATATAGAGTCAACTTTGTCGTTCGGGAGAGGGCTCTATTACTCAATTGCCTCCTGAGCCCAAAGAAACAGCGATTGGCAAGAGTAATTCTGCGTTTGATTTCGGAACTGATGTCATTGTTTAGGGTCACTGCGGAACCAAGGTAGACGAAGTCCCTAACTACCTCGAACTTATATCTGCCAATACAAAAGTTCTGGCCAAGACGTCGGTAGTGAACGTCCTTTTTTGATGACATCATATATTTAGCTTCGTGGCGCGGTGGGTAGTGTGTTGGCCTCTGACGCCGATGACACGGGATCGAATCCCGACACAGCCATGTCATCGAACGTGTTTTTCACGGTGTTTCTCCTCAGCGGGGTCCTGACAAAACCCCCTGTAGTAAAATTGTCATGAAGAGCTTCTCGAAATTCGCCGTTCGGAACCGGCAATAAACTGTAGGTCCCTTTCACCTATGGGAAAATGAAATCACACACAACATGGGTGATTGAGAGAAGCTCGGCTCAGGTTCTTCATGGACTGTAACGCCAACATACATACAAATGTTTAGTTTTTCCCTCGTTTACCGCCAAACCAATTTTCGCCGCCTCCATCTCTATACTCGCAAACGCCTCATTGACATCTCGCTGTGATCTACCTATTCGGGATCCCGGTGAAACTGATCCAGTTGTGTCGCGCCACTCTAAAAAACACGCGATGCACCG
This sequence comes from Eumerus sabulonum, assembly GCA_951905685.1. Lineage (NCBI taxonomy): Eukaryota > Metazoa > Arthropoda > Insecta > Diptera > Syrphidae > Eumerus > Eumerus sabulonum. The sequence goes on from OX645063.1 coordinate 22,849,369, forward strand.
TGCAACTCGGTTCTAGGACCTCGGAACCATTCGAAACATGCACCGGATTTCGGCAAGGAGATGCGCTGTCATGTGACTTCTTCAACCTGGTGCTGGAGCAGATAGTGCGACGGGCAGGCGTCAACAGGGAAGCCACTATCTTTTACAAGTCCATCCAGCTGCTAAGATACGCGGATGATATCGACATCATCGCGTGTTCTCGCCGTGGCATTGTGGAAGCATTCACGGCGATTGAAGAACAGGCGAAACGAGTTGGTCTTAAGATCAATGAGGACAAAACGAAATACATGCTGTCAAGCAAAAACCAATCCGTCGCTTACCACCTGCGACACAATATAACAATTGACAGCTACAATTTCGAGGTAGTTAAGGAGTCTGTCTACCTCGGAGCAAACGTAAATTCCACAAATGACACCGCAGTGGAGATCCGGCATAGAATCGCCCTTGGCAACCGCTCCTACTTCGGCTTGTCCAAACAACTGGGGTCAAAACCCCTCACTCGAATGACCAAAGTCATGCTTTACAAAACGCTTTGGGTTCTTCCGAAAGAAAAATTCTGCGCCCGATATTTGGTCCTGTCTGTGAGGAAGGTGAATGGAGAAGAAGACACAACCGCGAACTCTACGAGCTGTACCAAGATGTGGATGTAGTCCGGAAGGCAAGGATCCGTCGACTACACTGGCTCGGCCATATCGAGCGCATGGACATCAACGCTCCAGCTAAGAGGGTCTTCGACTCCGAGCCTCCTGGTTCGAGAAGAAGAGGAAGACCGAACCTCCGGTATAAAGACCAAGTAATCGCGGATGTAAGACATCTTGGTCTTGACAACTGGAAGCAGCGTGCCCGGGACCGTCAAGGATGGAAGGCAGCTATAGTTCAGGCTCAGATCCTCCATGGATCGCTGGCCTGATAAGTAAGTAAGTAAGTGTGATTTACCTATTATGTCAATATCGTCGGCGTATGCAAGGAGTTGCGAGGATTTGAAACTCATTGTGCCTCTTGTATTGGCCAGTGATTTTTGCACAATCATTTCCAATATGATGTTGAAGAAATCACACGACAGCGCATCGCCCTGCCTAAATCCTTTTTTGACATCAAAACTATCGGTAAGGTGTTCACCGATTCGGATGGAGCATTGCGAGTATGGCAAAGGTAGACATAGCGTTGTATAGCTCGTCTCTAATTACGCTGTCGTATGCGGCTTTGAAGTCGACAAATACATAGGTGGTGAGTGTCGACTTGAAATTCATTGGTTTTTTCCAGGATCTGCCGATGGTGGACTTCCCTGGCCTGAATCCGCACTCATAAGGACCTATCACACCAACACCAACGCTATCGAATGTTTATTTCGCGGCGTCCCTCCTCGGCGGGGTACTGGCAAAACTCCCCGTAGTATACTTGCCATGAAAAAGCTTCTCGACTCAAGCCGTTCGGAATCGGCATTAAACTGTAGGTCCCTTTCACCTGGGTGGAAAAATAAATCACACACACACACGGATGATTGAGAGAAACTTGGCTCGTCCTTCATGGGCTGTAACGCCACAAAAGGACTCGTTGTCTTTTTGTGCAAAATAGTTACTTACGAAGGTGACAGGCTTATTATTTCACGGCATATTGTTCTGGTGAGGATTTATCCGCAATTCTGTCTTCATTTTTTTTTTATCACACGCGCACTCAAGGCTAAGGCCTTATAACGAACGAGGTAGCGCGTTCCACATTCGTGTGGTTCGGTTGAAGAAAGAATTTCTATATTTGACAGTACTTTCGCCGCAAGATGGTCGACTGCGAATGGTTCCCGAATGGAGAACCGTATATTTTTATGCAAGATGGAGCTCCATGCCACACAGCCCGGTCTATAAAAACTTATTTGAGGGAAGAAAACATCCCTCTGTTGGACTGGCCGGGAAACAGCCCTGACATGAACCCAATTGAAAACATATGGGAGCTGATTAAGATGGAAGTGGCTAAAGATACGATCACAACAAGAACAGGAAACAGTCCAATCTTGCATTGACAGTATGCCGCGCAGAATTGAGGCTCTTATTAAAGCAAAAGGAGGCTCAACAAAATATTAATAAAAAATAATTTTCAATAAATATATTGTTTTATTTATATGAAACAACAACAACATCGACTCGGATCATTACCTTGTTGCAGCCAAGGCACGGATGCGAATTTCTCGGAATCAACGGAGTCGAGTAAGAACACCAATATTTAACGTCGGAAAGCTGCAATCGCAGGAGACCGCCAGGAACTTCGCCGATCAAGTCTCCCTCAAGCTCTCTCAAGTCCCGATGCAATCTGCAGAAACCATAGAACAGCAATGGAGTTGTTGTCAAAACGCCATTAGAGAGGCCGCCTCAGATGTACTCGGTTTCGAGCCACCATCGTCGAGAAACCCCTGGTTTGATGATGAGTGCAGACAGGCCCATGTAGAGAAACAGAATGCATACATGGCCACATTGCATCGAAGGACGAGTGCTGCCCGCGAGCTCTATGAACAGAAAAGGAGGAAGGAGCATGCACTTCTGAGAAGGAAAAAGAAGGAGCACGAGAAGCGCGAGATCGAGGAGATGGATAGATGCTACGGCAGGAACGACGTTCGTAAATTTTACCAAAACGAACATGCCACGGCTATAAAGCCAGAGCAGAAGCCTACAGGGATGAGCACGGACAACTAGTAGTGGAGTCACAGTCGATATTGAGATTGTGGAAGAGCCACTTCTGCAGACTGTGTAACGGCGATGATAGTAAAATTGCCGCCGTCAGGCAGAGCGAACCATTCACAATGGACGAAGACGAAGGAGAATCCCGTCCACCCGACTTAGGCGATGTTAAGATAGCGATATCGAAACTTAAGTCTTATAAAGCTGCTGGAGCAGACGGACTCCCCGCGGAACTGGTTAAAGCAGCTGGTCAGGAACATGCACCAACTCATCTCCAAGATATGGTCGGAAAAACGCATGCCTGATGAATGGAATCTCAGTATCGTTTGCCCGGTCCACAAGAAAAGAGACCCCTATAACTGCGCCAATTACAGAGGGATAAGCCTCCTAAACATCGCGTACAATATCCTCTCTGCCGTACTGTGTAAGTGCCTGAAGCCGTTCGTGGTCAATTTGATAGGTTCCGACCAGTGTGGATACTGGCCAGGAAAATCCACGATAGACCAAATATTTACACTACGGCAGATCTTGGAGAAGACCCATGAATTCCAGGTCGACACGCACCATCTTTTTATCGACTTTAAAGCCGCGTATGACAGTGTTTATAGAGACGAGCTATACAGAGCCAAACTCCTCAGACTGTGCAGGATGAATATGGATAACTCTCGCTGCTCCATTAAGGTCGGAGGTGAACTAACCGACCCCTTTGATGTTAAAAAGGTTTTAGACAGGGTGACGCACTGTCATGTGATTTCTATAACATTATTTTTGAAAAGATCGTGCGGTACTCTGCGGCCAATACAAGAGGTACGATCTTCTTCAAGTCCACATAATTGCTTGCCTACGCAGATGACATTGACGTTATTGGACGGACAAAGCGAGACGTCAATGAGGCGTTCGCAAGCATTGGAGCAGAAGCGGCTTAAGTGGGTCTAAGGGTAAATGGGGACAAGACCAAATATATGCTGTCATCCAAGAAAGACGCGCAACACCGACGTCTTGGTCAGAACGTCACCTTCGGCAGCTATATTTTTGAAGTAGTCAAGGACTTCGTCTACCTTGGCTCGATAGTGACAAGCAGCAACCACACCAGCGCTGAGATAAAATGCAGAATAACTCTTGCCAATCGCTGCTTCTTCGGGCTCAAGAGGCAATTGAGCAGTAGAGCCCTCTCGAAAAACTAAGGTTTCCCTCTACAAAACCTTAATCGCCCCGGTCCTCCTCTACGGCGCTGAGGCTTGGACGTTATCAAAAGCGGATGAAGAGGCTCTTGAGCGTTTCGAGAGGAAAATTCTGCGTGCAATCTTTGGTCCCGTTTGTGTTAACGGAGAGTGGAGGAGGAGATTCAACCAAGAACTGTACAGGCTGTACAACGAGATCGGCCTGGTTAGACGTCTTCGGATCCAACGTCTAAGATGGCTAGGCCATGTAGAGCGAATGGACATCAACGCTCCGGCCCGAAGAGTCTTCGACTCCCACCCCGAGGGACGACGCAGCAGAGGTGGCGCGCACAGGTGGAAAGGGACCTCGACCAACTGGGCGTGCGACACTGGAAGCGGCTGGCCAAAGATCGTGCCGGCTGGAGGGGCTTGTTGGTCGAGGCCCTGGTTCACCCCGAACTATAGCGCCATCAAAGTGAAAGTAGGAAGTAGTGAAAAAGTAGGAAATAGTTTATATTCTGCACAAAAAATAATTTAAGTGCAATACAATATTCGAAAACCTAATTAAAATAGCTGTTAATTGAAATTTGCATAAAATCTATAGTGCGTCTAATAATATGGCCAGGGACTTTACATCAGGGTTGTAGACGTATAATAGTTGGCGTATTATACACACTTTTTTACGTGTATAAAAGTGTGTATTATACTTCTGAAAAACATTGCTGGTGTATAAAAGCAAGGAATAGGTATAAAATTGAAAAAAATGTATAAAAGTCAAAGAAAAGCATAAAGATCATAAAAAAGATAAAAAAATTAAAACATTTTGATTTATTTATTTAGTTAATCAACTAAATGAGAAATGGACTAAGGCTAAGATAGTCTATATTTTTAAATTGAACTCGATCTAAATGAATGTCCACAAGATTACTGATTTCGTTAAAAACTTTAACAGTGCGTGTAAGAGGTTCGTTTGTGCCATAGTAAGTCCTATGATATCCTACAGAAAGAGGATGTCTTATTCTCAAAGGCCGTGCAGGGACATAGAGTCCTATTTTAGACAATAGAGTAGGATATCTTATTTGACGACAGAGTAAGTCTCAAACAAACAGTATATCATGCAAAGTACGCCTAGTTTTTAATGATTTTATACCAAGAAGTAAACGTCTGGCTTCATAGTTGGGGCAGAAATTCAAATGCATTTTGTGAAAAATAAATCTTGTGAATCGCCTTTGGGCATGTTCCATTCTATCGGAATCAGTCAGTGATAACTGCGTACTCGGGATGAGGTCTAACGAGGGAGGTGTACAATGACAAGAGAGAAAAAGGATCAGAGAACCCTCTACTATTCGGCTTTATGAAACCCATATTCGAGTAGGCTTTAGCTAAAGTACGATTTATACGGTTTTAAATGAGAACGTGGTGTCCAACACAACACCTACATTTTTAACTTCGGTAATACGGGATATAGGTTGGGAACCAATAACGTATTCAAAGTCGATTATGGAGAGGGATTTGGAAAAGGATGTGCAGTTGCATTTGCTTATATTCAACTTTAGAGCATTAGCATTGCACCATTCCGAGATTCTATTAATGTCTGATTGTAGCAGTTGGCAATCAGTAATATCCCTAACGGCTTTAAATAGTTTTAATTCATCGGCAAACAATAAACACTGTCCATAATTAACCACTTGGACAATGTCATGAATAAAGATAACGAAGAGCAGTGGACCCAGATGGCTCCCTTGAGGAACCCCAGAGCTACAAGTTATTTCTTTAGAAATAGAGTTAACTATTTTGACCTGTTGAGTTGGCCGAAAACAAAAGAAGATAACCAGCGAAGGAATTGCGAATGAAAACCAAAGGATTCAAGCTTATGGATTATTCGAGTGTGATTTACAGAATCAAACGCTTTACTAAAATCAGTATAAATAGTGTCTATTTGGTTCTTAGTCTCCATACGTTTTAAGACATAAGATGAAAACAGTGCCAAATTTGAGGCAGTGGAACGACCTTAGCTTCGATTTATTCGAGTCTATTATTTTAGGGGAATAGTAAATGTTAAGTAACATTTTCGACTTGTTGAATGAAATCCAAACGATTTCTTAAAACACTATGTATCATAGACCAATTGGAAACATCCTTCCCAATTGTACCGAAGAAGCTGGTATGCTTAAAAGTTTTTGAGCGTATTCTGCAAGTGGTGCACTTTAGCGAAATGCCAGTATGTGGCTACTTTGTATTCACCGTCGTCGAGCTTTTCACTAAGTAAGGAAAAGCTCCAGCTTTGTTGTCATAAGCAATTATTGAATCCATGGCCTTTGAACTCAGTATCGAAATAAGGTTTTCATCTACTTCTAGCCTTTCCTCAAAGGACAAAAGCTGCCCTCTATATTTGGGGTGCAAATAATTAGCTGTTATTGAATGTACATTGAAAACATTATTTTTGACTATCCGTTTCAAATTTCTTTTTGTAACTACATATGTCCATGTCCATTCTCCAAGCCATTGTTTAAAATTGTTTTCCATTCCTCCATCTGCCATTGGAAATTCGCTGGCATATGTTTTGTTGATGAGTTTGCATATGGGCTATGCACGTTGCATATATTGAATACACTTTTAGATACCTTTTTACACTTTTATACATTTAAATACAGTTTTATACCTAATAATACAATTTTATACACTTTAATACGCTTCTTTACGGCAAAATGTATAAAAACCACATCGTGGGACATTTTAGCAACCTTGCTGTACATACATATGTACATTACAAAGCCAAATGAAAGGAAATGTGCAGAATCATTTATTGGTTCTGTTGTCACCAATGCCACTCGTAGAAAATAAGATTGCAACTTGCAACTCAACTGAGCATTTTGTACTGATCTCTTATTGCTATAATCTATCCATTCTCGTACTCGTATATACTATCAGTGTTGATAGAGCTTATACCGAGTGACATGCGCATACACAATCAGATAGACGACATCAAGTGATCATAAACCAATTAACCTATTCATACATGTATCTTTATCGCTCTCATGGATAGTATATATGTAGGTATGTACATATTACAGGTTTGCAAGTCATTTTTATGATGAATTATTAAGTATGACACGTTGGAGCGTCCTACCGTCTTTCATCTTTTTAGCTATTGACGCGCATACCTTCAAAACCTGGCAATTTTTTCGTTTTAGTTTCTACGTGTATTCTCGTATCTCGTATTAGTCATCTAAAAACGATTCCTTCCCGGCGCGCCTCGTAATTTTGGGTGAAGCCCACTGTCTAAAAATGTACACAATTAATTAAAAAAAAAAAAACGCCAAACGACCTATTGGTGGTTCCCACTCAGTTCCACATATGGACATGTTTAATATATGTATAATACAAAAAATGTAATTCTCAATAATTGTCCCGCCACCGTAGAGCTCGGAGCACACAGTTTCATTCAATCATTCATGTTCACTCCTTCAGTCAATTAAATCGTAGCCAGCATCTTCATCTACGAATTATTCGAACTTATTGACGGAGAGTCTCGTTTCTATTCACTCATACGTTTTTGGAATGTAACCAGCCGGCCACGCTTTGTAACGCTCCACATGTATAATAGCATATACAGTGGTGTGCAAAATAATAGGTGTGAATTCAAAAATCATGAAAATTGGTTATATTTGCTATAATAATGAAAACAATCATAAAAACTTGAACAATTTGAAATTCATTCATTTGGTGAAAAAAAGTTAGAAACATATTTTTTTTTTTTTTTTAATAATTTGCGCGCACTCAAGGTCTAATAACCTTATTATGTCGGCGACACAGTGCGGGCAGAAGGTAGAGAGGAAGAGGAATAGAGGAGATGCCGATGGACATTGATCTCAAATGCTTGCATGTTGCATTGAGGGGGGAAACCGAATCCGGCAGGAAGTTCCAGATTCGTGTGGTTCGGTCAATGAAAGATTCTCTATATTTGACAGTACGGCCGAAAGCGGGCTTCAGAGTATATTGGTGAGCATTCCTAGAGAGACGTGTATTGCTGGAGAAATGTTGAAGGGGCGGGATGCAACTGGCTATTTCGTCAGAGCATTTTTGGTGATAGTAACGATAAAACAGGGAGAGGCAGGTAACATTCCTGCGGTGTTCCAGGGAGTCTAATGTTTTGGTAATGCTGGAGTCACCTATCAGTTTTATGGCTCGTTTTTGTATTCTGTCTAGTAGGTGCAATGAGGTCTTAGAAGCACCGGACCAGACATGAGCGTTAAACTCTAATTTGGGGCGAATGAACGCCTTATAGATTGTAGCCAGATCTAAGGGTGAGAAATATTTCTTGCATCTGTATAAGAAGCCCAGGCATTTCGTAGCATTCTTGGCCCACTGGGGGTGGCCGTGGTGCAGTGGTTAACATCACCGACCGCCGAGCGGAAGGTCTATGGTTCAAATTCGCTTCATAGCCAAGAAAAAGTAATTCCTATACGGACAAAAAAGTATGCAACGCAGTTGTGAATGGAGTGACCAGGCGTACTGCTGTATGCATAACACTCACAGTATATGGTCAACCGAAATTCATCCTCTGCGTATGCAATACTAAAGTGCTTGAACGAATTACTACGGACTATAACCAACGCGGAATTTGGTCGGCTCTCGTCCTATCTAGGTCTAGGACAACCACCCCTGAGAGTAGTGAACGAACATCAACGACCCCAACCACTGCACTCCGTTCAGGTTGTGCGTATCAACACATCATAAGAGAATATAGATACTCTTGAACCTGCGCGAGTCTCTAAAAAAAAAAAAAAAAAATATGGTCGTTCCAATTAAGATTGTGAGTAACACTCATACCCAGGATGGAAAGCTTTTCAGTTTCTGAGATGCAAGTGCCATTCATGGATAATGACTGCGGGTTAGTTATACGCTTTAACGACAAGAGACAGCATTGTGTTTTGGATGGATTAAATTCCACTCTATTGTTTTTACCCCATTGGATGATGCTGTCAATATCGGAATTGAATGAGCTTAACATACGCTGCCGCTCATTATCTACAACCGAAGTGCAGGGTCGTAAACTGGTGAACGAATATGAGAAGCTGAGGGTACTGTCCTCAGCGAAGGAGTGAATTGGATTAGAAGTAACAGACAAGAGATCATTTATAAAAATAAGAAAGAGTGTCGGAGACAAAACGGAGCCCTGGGGAACACCGGCATTTACAAAGTGAGTATCAGACTTGAATCCGTCCAAAACAACTTGAATTGAACGATTCGAAAGGTAGCTTCTAATCCATTGAAAGAGAGACTCATCGATCCCAAAAGCACGCATTTTCGACAAAAGGGCTTCATGCCAAACCCTGTCAAATGCTTTCGAAATATCCAGTGCAACAATTTTGCTTTCACCTGCTTGGTGAAGCGAGTGATTCAACTTTTCAGCGAGATATGCCATCATATCACCAGTGAATCTGTTGCTGCGGAAATCGTACTGCCGGTCATTGAGGAGTTTCTGCGACTCGAGATATTTCATTAACTGACGGTTTATCAGTGTTTCCATGACCTTGGAAAGATGGGACGTTAGTGCAATGGGTCGGTAGTTGGACGGAGAAGATGATTCGCCTTTTTTGGGTATGGGCTGGACAAATGCTGTTTTCCACCTACTCGGAAAGAGCCCAGAGGTGTAGAAAAGGTGAAAAAGCGTACGCAGTGGTTTTGCCAGCGTAGAAGAACACCTCTTCAAAACTATTGGAGCAATACCATCTGGACCAGCGGATTTGTGTATGTCGAGGTCTTTAAGAACCCTTGCGACTGTACGAGTGCGGAAGTGGATTAGTCCCATGGTGGAATTGACGCACTCTAGTACAGGCGGAGACAAAGTACAAGCTGGCAGCTGAGAACTGGTTGCGAAATGGGCAGCAAGTAGGTTAGCTTTGTCTAAGGGGGTGACAGCTGGAATGTCATTGTGGATGAGCGTCGGTAAAGACGACTTAGTTGAGTTTTTTACGTTTTTTACAAACGACCAGAAACTTTTGCTACCTTTGGGACATTGAAGGATTAATGAACGCCTTAATTTTTGGTCGGATTGGAATTTAATCCGTCGAATGTGGGTGTTGCAGTCATTTCTGGCTCGTATGTACTTTTTTCGGTTTTCCTCAGAACTGTTTGCCTTGTAGGCCCAAATAATTAGCTCCCTGAGCCTAATAGCCTCTTTGCAGCTCGAGTCAAACCACGTATTATCCTTAGGCCTGGTGCTTTTAATCTTGCTGGGAATAAAATTTGCCATGCCGATTCGGATAATGTTTACGATAATATCAGTTGCGGCGTCCACGTCGTTGTCGAGGAAGCACAACGACCAGTTAAAGATCCGAAAGAAGTTGTTAAGGCCGCACCAGTTGGCTTTCTCTTATAGCCATAGTGTTCTCTTAGGAGCCCTTTCTTTAACTGGATGGTGGGAGTTCGAGAATTTTGCTGATATCATGCAGTGGTCAGACAAGCCTAGGGGTTCCAATACATTGACGGCTGTCAATGGCAAACTCCTTAACAGCATTACTAAATACATTTAAATTTTTTAAAGCTGTGCAAAAAAATAGAATAGGTGTGTTACTCTTGGGCCTAAAAAAGAAGATAAAAACATGGTAGTTTCAAACGAATAAATTTGAATATGTAGGTGTATGTACTGTGCATCAATATTTGGTTGCAAACCCGCTATTATTTTGCACCGCTTGACATCTCCTTGGCATGGAATCAACCGGTTTTTGGCACCTTTCCACAGGTATCGATTCCCACGCGACTCACACCGATTGCCACAATTCCTCCTTGAAGTATGTTTGGGGTCGTTATCCTGTTGAAAAGTCCAACGTAATGGCATCTTTACCTCGGCATAAGGTAGCATTACGTTCTCCAAAATATTGCTGTAATCTACGGCATTCATTATGTTTTTGATCCAGAAGATTGGACCAACGTCGTACCAGGAGAAACAACCCCAAACCATCAAATTTCCACCTCCATGTTTTACTGTTTTTAAGGTGAATTTAGGTGAATATTCTTTACCCCCTTTGTAAGGAGAATATTTTGGACTCATTTGACCATAGAATATTTCGTAATTTTTCTTTTGGCCAATTGAGATGTTCTTGCGCAAACTTTTTTCTCCTTTGAACGTTTCGCTTGCTCAATAATGGACACTTCCGTGAACTTCTGGAAGGTAATTTGCTGGCTACTAACCTTATTCTAATGGTTGACGCATTGACATCCAACCCCAGGTCTCTCTTTATTTCTGCAGAAGTGGCAAACGGTCTTATTTTTACCATCCTTACAATTTGACGATCTGTGTGTTGGGAGGTTTTTCGTGGTCTGCCTCTGGTCCACCAATGGTCTGCATTGGTGACCATATTTTGTTAACACATAACAGTTTCCGCAATGTATCTGTAAGTTTTACCGTCTTGTCGCAAAGATTTTATGAGGTTCCTGACTTCCTCGGAGCAATGTGCCTTACGTCCCATTTGTAATTCGTTTCGCTCTTTACAAGTACAAATTGAAGTATTTCTTATAAAGAAATTATCGGAGCTTAATTTTAGGCTGAAATACTTAGGATTCTTACTAATCCACTAGAATAAATAACGCCTAACAACAATACACCTACTATTTTGCACGCCCAACTTTCGCGTCCATACACAAGGAACAATAAAAAAAAACCGGACTAGTGCGAGTCGGACTCGCGCACGAAGGGTTCCGTACCATCTGTATATATAAATAAGAAAGAGACTATGTATGTTACCTCATCAAATGACAGATCTTGGTTGCAGGCAGGATTTTTTGGATAAAAATCATGTCTGTTGTATGGGACATGAATGAATATTTAATTCATTTTGTTCTGTTTTTAGTATTTGTCGTGGTAGCGGCAACAGAAATACATCATCTGTGAAAATTTCAACTGTCTAGCTATCACGGTTCATGAGATACAGCCTGGTGACAGACGGACGGACGGACAGCGAAGTCTTAGTAATAGGGTTCCGTTTTACCTTTGAGTACGGAACCCTAAAAAGGCATTACATTTCACTAAAAATCCTACAACCCGAATCAAAATTTACAGTTAAGTGTATTATAACCGTTTCCTTGAATATTTCACAGTTTTTTTCTGAGAAAAATTACTTTCATGTGAAAGGCAACTCTTACACCAATTTTTTTGCACACCACTGTATGTACAATATAAAGTAAACAAAACTTATATGACAATGAGCTTGAGTGAATGTAAATCTGCACGGGCGTCAGATGGCAATAAAGCTTAATGAGGCGGTGTGAAGTATGAATGGTTCTGTGGAGCAGTGACGTGAAATGAGGTGCTCGTACATCGAGTCAACAGTTTACTTGTAAAATGTGCTACTTTATCGATAACTAGCTTTTGCCCGCGGCTTCACTCGCGTTAAATTCGGGGTAACACGGTTCCCCTTTCCTGATTTAGAACACAGAAGAGAACTCGGAACAGAATGTTATTTTAATACGCTACTGTAGACGATATTATATGTCTTTCCATTTGTTGGAGATAGAATGTAAAGATTCTGGGCATTGGACACACGCGAACATGCTACATACAATTGTCCATGGGAAAAGCACGGCTTTTCTGAGTTCATCCCAGACACATCTAATGTTTGACCTTGTGCTTTGTTAATGGTCATAACGAAACTAAGATTAAGAGGAAATTGTAGCCTTTTAAACTGGAACGGGAGATCTGTGGGAATTATTGGGATTCGTGGGCTCATTACATTTTCACCCTTTTCTACGCCGGTTAAGATAGTGGCGCTAATGATATTGCGTCGAAGTTGTGTGACACGAAGTCTCGTCCCATTACATAATCTCGGGGCATCTACATTTCGTATAAGCATGACTGGGACGCTTAGTAGTCAAATAACAGAGTATAGGTACCGTATGCACTATAGTGTGAAGCGCGGCCCGATGCCCGCACTTATGCCTGATCCACAATACTGCGTTAGTGCTAGCTGAGACATCCAACACAAGCAATTCAATGGCGTAGTCTGAAATACTGCGTTTGCGTTGGCGAGCTTACGTTCATTAATGCCTGATCCACAATACTGCGTTAGTGCTAGCTGAGACATCCAACACAAGCAATTCAATGGCGTAGTCCAAAATACTGCGTTTGCGTTGGCGAGCTTACGTTCATTAAAAAATGAGAGGAAATAAGAAAAAAACGTAAGCTCACGTAACCAAAGGAGACAAAAGTCAAACACGTCGGAAATCTCTGTGCGTTTGAACGACTGTTGTTGTGTATTGATGTGTATGCTGTATCTGTGTATTTTATGGTTTGTGTTGTGTACGTTTACGTCAGTGTTTTGACATGGAACAGCTGATAAAATTGAAGTAAGCATGCGTCGACGCACTTCTCGTAACACGTAAAGTGCCTCGCACCAACGCAGTATTGTGGATCAGGCATTAAGTCCAGATAGAGAGCACACAACGTGAGCGCGTTTCAGAAACATATCAGCGCAATCTATCGTAATTCAAGAGTAATACTTATTTATGTTTCGAATGTTGATTGTTTTTTTAAAAGCTGATTGATTTATGGTTGTTTTAATTAAATTATATTATTATTCGTTTGTATCATAGAACCTATACTAATTTTGCGGAGAGTCTCACACAAATTTCCATCCCCTACTGATTTTTTTTTTTTTTTTTTTGCTGCATACAAACTTAACGGGGGCTAGAAAGAAACAAAAAGTAGCCTACGTCACTCTCCATCCCTTCAACTATCTCCACTTAAAAAATCACGTCAATTCGTCGCTCCGTTTTGCCGTGAAAGACGGACAAACAGACAGACACATTTTCACATTTATACTACTAGTATAGATAGATAAAGTGATTGAGGACGCCGTGGCGCAGTGGTTAGTGTGTTGGACTCTGACGCACGATGAGCGAGTTCGGATCCCGATAACACCGACGCCATCGAATGTTTATTTCGCGGCGTTCCTCCTCGGCGAGGTACTGGCAAAACCCTCCGTAGTATACTTACCGTGAAAAAGCTTCTCAACTCACGCCGTTCGGAATCGGCATTAAACTGTAGGTCCCTTTCACCTGTGTGAAAAATAAATCACACACAACATGGGTGATTGAGAAGAGCTTGGCTCTGGTCCTTCATGGGCTGTAACGCCATCAAAGAAGAAGATAAAGTGATTGATCAATTTAATACCATATAAAGGTGTGCACTAGCTTGTGTCCGTGGTCGATTAAATTTGTTTTTAAATCTTCATGACGGTTAAATAGGTGGGCTAGATACAAGTTTCTTTTTAAAAATACAATAAAATGAACAAAATTCCATTTTTTCCATGTAAGAACAAACATTCCCATTAATTACGAAATACAATGTCTTTAAAGTGGCTGTCTCGGCTAGCTTCGCATAGCGTATTCTGTCACCTCAATTCCCCAAGACCTTGTTGATGGTTTCGGGCTGTAACTCACGGATTGCTTAAATGATATTGGCATACATACATACATACATGTTCAGTGGTCCGTATGTTCCACTAAAAGGGTCGCTGGGGTAATGCGCACACGCGGGATCTCCAGGCCACTCGATCCTCCTCCATCGACTCTAATTTATCAGGAGCTATGCCCAAGCGCACCCAGGCGAGTTTTTGGACTTGGTCCAACCACCTCGTCCTGGGTCTGCCAAGCTGTCGCTTGCCTGATGGTATTGCATGCGAGGTACGCTTCGGAAGTCGTGATAATGGCGACATCCGTCTCACGTGACCAAACCATCGGAGCATAGCCCTTTCCGTTCGGAGAAGCAGCTGCTCAACATTGATCTCCCCGCGCCCTGCTATGTTTCTCACCCTATCCCGGCGAGTAACCCCCACAAAAGCACGAAGCACTCTCATTTCGGCAGCTTGTATTCGCGGTCTTATACTTTCGGTCAATACCCAAATTTCATGACCATAGGGAAGAGTTGGAACAAATACTGAGTTAAAAACCGCTAACTTGGCTTTGATACCAAGCTCGGTCTTCCTGATTACAGATCTTCCGAACTGTTTCCAAATTGACCCAGCTTGGCCAATCCTGCAGGAAACTCAGTATTACTTCTCTCATCACTCGCGAAGAAGACCCCCAGATACTTAAACTTCTCCACCTGCTTCAATGGGACTCCACTTACATGTAGAGTGCATTGGACAGGTGTTCTGGAAATAACCATAACCTCGGATTTGTCCACGTTAACCCTCATTCCAGCTTCAGCACATACGGCCACAAACCTATCTAGAGCGCGCTGGAGTTTCGTCTGGGAGGATGTCAGGACAAGCAAGTCATCTGCAAAAAGAAGATGGGTTACCCTCAACTCTCTTAATGTAAAACACTCCTCGTCTTGACTGCGCTGCAACATCCAGTCTATTTATTTAATGAAAAGGAGAGGTGACAAGACGCACCCTTGGCGAAGTCCAACGCCCATGGTGAAAGGTGTTGATTTATTACCGTTAACCCGAACACAGCTGCTACAAGTTGGCTATAGCGACTGAATGGCCCTCAATAGAGTACCATCAATCCCATACTCCTGCAGAATACTCCAGAGCTTACCTCGAGGAACTCGGTCATACGCCTTTTCCAAATTTACAAAGCAGCTTTAGATTGGTTTGGCGTACTCCCAAGCCTTCTCGAGTACCATCCTTAGAGTGAAAAGCTGGTTGGTTGTACCTCTATCGTGACGAAACCCGCACTGTTCATCGCCTATCCTGGATTCGACCATAGCTCTAGAACGGGCCTCCAACACCTTAGCGTAGACTTTACCAGGGACACTTAAAAGAGATATGCCCCTATAGTTGTATGTATGTATGTTGGCGTTACAGTCCATGAAGAACCTGAGCCGAGCTTCTCTCAATCACCCATGTTGTGTGTGATTTCATTTTTCCCATAGGTGGAGGACCTACGGTTTATTGCCGGTTCCGAACGGCGAATTTCGAGAAGCTTTTCATGACAATTTTACTACAGGAGGTTTTGTCAGAACCTCGCTGAGGAGAAACACCTTGAAAAACACGTTCGATGACATGGCTGTGTCGCTAGGTGTCTCACCGCATTCCCAGGCCACCTTAATGACATGAGAGAGCCATAATACTCCCTCTTTACCCATTGCTTTAAGCATTTCTGGCCGAACTTCATCCACACCGGCGGATTTGTCAACTTTTAGCGATTCAATTGCTAAAATGACTTCCTCCACCGTTGGACTGTTCTCCGCCCCACTCAAGACTATAGGTCTGTCCCCCTCAGTGCCCTGTTCGGGATTAAGCAGCTCCCAAGAGAATCCAGTCCTTCTTTGTCTCTCTGATGGCACCTTGAACTCCGGGTGTTTTAAACCTAGCCACAAACATCACGTGCAGAGGCAATTACAGCTTTTGAAAATAGTCGCCATTCTTCCTCTATATGCGATGGAACAGTTGGGATTTGCTCAAACCTTTCGGATATGTGTCGTGCGAAGTGTGGCCTCACCTCACTGCTCTGTAGTTTCTCCCTCCGTATGCGTGTAACCACTCTTGGTTTCCGCCTTGGCAGACGAGGTACTCTATCAGTAAGATACAGCTTACAGAACACCAGGTGATGATCAGTTGACCAGTCACATACGAACTGATGCACGTCACAAACCAAAGAAATCTATCAACAATTTCTGTTGAAGACTCCTACGATACCAGGTATATTTATGAATTACTTTGTGCGGAAAGAGGTTGTTCATAATGGACATGCCATTTGCACAGCAAAAATCCAACAACCTCTCTACGTTCACGTTTTGATGAGGATCACCGTTCCTCCCAATCACACTCCCCCGTGTCGTTACATCCACACCCACGTGGTCGTTGAAGTCCCCCATGTATTGTCATAGCCAGTATTGTCAAAAGCTCCCTTAATGTCGAGGAAGGCGGCGCGGCGCCAGGTGGTGTAGCGCATTCTCAGTAGAACGTTCTTTGCGATATGCGTATTGATTGGTATGCAGTGGATGGAGTGGATGTTGGCTCTAAGAGCTTGAATTGTTTCGTTATGCCAATCGGATTGTTGGCAAAACATCGGTTCTTCACGGTTCCCCACAAAAAAAGTCCAAAGGGGTCAAATCGCAGCTCCGAGGGGGCCAATTAACATCGCCAAGACGGTTGATAACACGATTTGGGAATTTGGTGCGCAAAAGATCGATTGTGGCATGGGCTATGTGGCACGACGCGCCATCCTGCATGAACCAGAGTTCGTCCAAATCCATGTCTTCAATTTCAGTAAAACAAAAAAGACGGAACCGAAACGTTCCCAGCCTCATTTTCGAAGAAATATGGTGCAATAATGCCACCACTCCACAATCCACACCAAACTGTCACTCTCTGTGGATGCATTAGCTTCTGGACAATAAGGTGCGGGTTTTTCGAGCTCCAGATGTTGCAATTTTGTTTGTTAACGTAGCCGCCGAGATGAAAATTCGCTTCGTCAGAAAAGATGATTTTTCGCCCAAAATCGTTGTCCAATTCAAGCTGCTCTAAGGCCCGAACTGCGAAGCGATAACGAAGCGGATGTACGCCCGCCTTCAATTGCTGAGTCAATTCGACCTTGTAAGCGAATTAACAGAGATTCTTGTGCAGAATTCTCCTCAGGCTAGTGCGTGAAATGTTGAGCTGTTGAGATCGATGGCGAGTTGATATTCGTGAATTGAGTCTCACACTCTCGGGCACAGCAATACCGAGTACCAGTACCCCAACGAGGAGGGACGCCGCGAAATAAACATTCGATGTCGTAAGTGTTATCGGGATCCGAACTCGCTCATCGTGCGTCAGAGTCTAACATACTAACCACTGCGCTACGGCGCCCCCGCTCTATGTTTAAGAAGGAATTTTTATCGATATTTGCCCTGATCCGTCCACTACATTTGTTATGGTAGGGTCCAAGCCAATCGTACACGGAGATCAGAGAGCAAACTCATAGAATTATTGTTGTAGACGGGTTTGAAACCTATAATCTTACGAGGGTAAGGTGAAAAGTGTTCGGTCAGACAGTAAAAGACTTCGATTTTCAGTTAAAAGGAAAAGTTTTTCTTTGTCTTTATAATCTCCTATGACTTCAAGCTACTTGTCCCAGCGTTTCTCCAACATCAGTACCCCTTCCCGGAAGTAAGAGTCTGAAAGGCTGCTAAAATATCCATCTACGGCTACCTCAACTTCTTCATTGGATGCGAAGCGCCTGTCACATACAATTTCTTCTTGCGTGCTATTGGGATCGATGAGTCTCTCTTTCAATGGATTAGAAGCTACCTTTCGAATCGTTCAATTCAAGTTGTTTTGGACGGATTCAAGTCTGATACTCACTTTGTAAATGCCGGTGTTCCCCAGGGCTCCGTTTTGTCTCCGACACTCTTTCTTATTTTTATAAATGATCTCTTGTCTATTACTTCTAATCCAATTCACTCCTTCGCTGACGACAGTACCCTCAGCTTCTCATATTCGTTCACCAGTTTACGACCCTGCACTTCGGTTGTAGATAATGAGCGGCAGCGTATGTTAAGCTCATTAAATTCCGATATCGACAGCATCATCCAATGGGGTAAAAGCAATAGAGTGGAATTTAATGCTTCCAAAACACAATGCTGTCTCTTGTCGTTAAAGCGTATAAATAACCCGCAGCCATTATCCATGAATGGCACTTGCATCTCAGAAACTGAAAAGCTTTCCATCCTGGGTATGAGTGTTGCTCACAATCTTAATTGGAGCGACCATATATTCAGTGTCGCCAAGAATGCTGCGAAATGCCTAGGATTCTTATACAGATGCAAGAAATATTTCTCACCCTTAGATCTGGCTACAATCTATAAGGCGTTCATTCGCCCCAAATTAGAGTTTAACGCTCATGTCTGGTCCGGTGCTTCCAAGACCTCACTGCACCTACTAGACAGAATACAAAAACGAGCCATAAAACTGATAGGTGACTCCAGCATTACCAAAACATTAGACTCGCTGGAACACCGCAGGAATGTTACCTGCCTCTCCCTGTTTTATCGTTACTACCACCAAAAATGCTCTGATGAAATAGCCAGTTGCATTCCGCCCCTTCAACATTTCTCCCGCAATACACGTCTCTCTAGGAATGCTCACCAATATACTCTGAAGCCCGCTTTCGGACGTACTGTCAAATATAGAGAATCTTTCATTAACCGAACCACACGAATCTGGAACTCCCTGCCGAATTCGGTTTTCCCACCTCAATGCAACATGCAAGCATTTAAGATCAATGTCCATCGGCATCTCCTCTATTCCTCTTCCTCTCTATCTTCTGCCCGCACTGTGTCGCCGACATAATAAGGTTATTTAGACCTTGAGTGCGCGCAAATTATTAAAAAAAAAAAAAAAAAAAAAAAAAAAGTTTGGGTACTGATGTAGGTATGGTGGTACCAAATTGGGGGATAGGGTTGATGGTCGAGCAATTCGTACGCCAAATCCAGCAGTTTTTGCATTGCCAATGCACCCTGCATCTGTGACTTTTCTTCTTTAAGTCGGTCCTGTACGAATTTAAAAAAATAGCTGGTTGGAGTATTTATCGCCTGCAATTGCTCTGCCTTTTGCAATGTAATCAATTAATAGCCATGACCTTTACGGCTGATGCCATTGACTTCCCTTTCTAATGCACTGAACCACCGGCTCTCATATAGACGGGTATTCTAAACTGCTTTGCCACTAAAGGCTTTGAAGAACATTCGCCTAAAATAATTTATTTGGATAAACACAGACGTTTCTTCGATATACCGAAAGTAACTATAACTACAGAAGCTCTTCATCATGAGCGTTTAAAAGTCGGCCACAACCGTTGACCAGTTATTAAAATTCAGGAAGCTCAGCAAGCAGGTCAAATACCGAAGAAAAGATTTGACCGACAGCTTCATGTTTCAGTTGAAATTTCATTGATGGGCGCATTGAAATTTCATTGGATTCCGATAGAGATTTTGGCATTTTACGACGAATATATCAACGCCCGATCAACGCGTGCAAATTGTGAAAACTTATTTTGGAAACCATAGTTCCGTTCGCTAAACTTATCTACGCTACGTCCATTTTACGGTGGACGTAACCATCCGTTTTCGCAACATGTATACTCGAGGGGATAATACGCATCCCCAAGGACGACAAACAGTGTGAACAGGAGAAGTTATTGCCATAACGAAGTGCGGAGGAGAATCCGAATGAGTCGATTTGCCATTGGAGCTATGTTTATCAACTTTGTGGAAAATTGTACCAAAGGATCTTGGCTTAAAAGCTTATAAGATCCTGCTTATGCAAGAGTTGAGACTGCGTGAACGTTTTACGCGTCTTCGTAACTGCGGTGAATGGGCCGAAAATATGATCCAGCTTGGTCCTCATTTTCGACGAAACATTTTGTTCTCCGATGCGGCCCATTTTTGTTTAAATGGATATGTATTTCTTTAAGGACGATGCCGACAGGAAACATGATTTCTGGCTTCTTCGTTCCTCTCATGAATGGCATTGACGTGGCAGAGCTTTGGTTTCTACAAGAAGACGCAACATGGCACACGGCGCGCGACACCATCAATTTATTGTGGGAAACATTTGTTGAGCGCATATGTTCATCGGGTAATGGAAGTGTGAACTGGCCTCTACAATGCTGTGGTCTCACACCTTAAGATTACTTTCTTGGGAGGTATGTGAAGTCACCGATAAACCAGAGACGTTGGACTATTTGAAAGTCAATATTCGCCGTGTGAGAAGCTATTGTAATGAGGCCGATTTTGCGAATTCCAAATTCCAAACATATGTCGACGTTTCAAGGTCACCAGAATCCAAATCCAAGGTTTTTATAGAGATGTGTGTCGATGTGTGGCGTTTTAATTTCTCCCATTGAGAAGCTAGTCGAGTGGGCCTTGCCGGTCACACCTAGACTACATTCTTTCATATTGAATTTGTATGCCTCGTTATGTCCTTCTGCTTCATATGGCTGAATTAATTCCGATAACTTAATGGAACCGGGCTCAGGATTAATGACCAGAAAACGGAGCTCGTGCTATTTATCAAAAAGCATAAAATCCCGGAAAACTGCCCTATCACTTTGCTCGATACCAGGTTAGCCTATTCCTTTAGTTCCAAATTCCTTGGCATTATACGCGAGAGGAAACTAACTTGGAAGAGCAATACAATTGAAAGAGCAAAAAAAAACAACAATAGCTCTCTACACATGCAAGAAAGCCCTAGGGAAAAAAATGGGGATTCAATCCCAAGATCACCCTATGGCTCTACATCACGGTCATAAGACCCATACTAATGTATGGAGTGATAGTCTGGTGGACTGCACTGGACAAGACAACATACCACAAACAACACGAGAAGGTGCAAAGGATGGCATGTATGTGCATTACCGGGACCCTCAGGTCCACACCAACGGCTGCGCTTAACATGATACTAGACTTTACACCACTCGATATTTTTGGCAAGCAAATTGTCACACACACGGCCATAAGACTAAAAGCCAACTCGAAATGGTCGAGCTATGTTACTGGCCACTCCACCATCCTGCAAAACAGTATAACTATAACTTGGATCACACAGAACCCACCATAGTCTTGGACAATATACCCAGACAGACAAAACTGGACTCGCAAAACTCAACCCCGCAGAAAATGCGTGGATTTTTTCACTGACGGGTCTAAAACCAAAGACGGGGTGGGCAGTGGAGTGTTCTGCAAGCAACTTAAGCTATATAAAGCTCTAAAACTACCAGATCACTGCAGAATTTTCCAGGCGGAACTGTTGGCAATAAAAGAGGCTGTTTCTTGGCTGAAGTGGAACGTAATATCCACCACGGATATCCGTATTCTCACAGACAGTCAAACAGCCTTAAAGTCGTTGGAGTCCTATGTGTACACATCAAAATCTAGTCTCGACTGTCGCCTATCTCTTAACGAGATGGCAGAACAGTTCAACATACAGCTTATCTGGGTACCGGGACACAGCGACATAACAGGAAATGAAAAAGCCGACACACTCGCCAAACAAGGAACGACGCTACAATCAATCGTGGCTTGTGAGGGAGTACCCCTTACAACCATTAAACATAATCTGACCAATCTCGCCAGGGCCGAGACGAACCTGAGATGGACCCAGGGACATACCTGCGTCATCACCAGGCAAATCCGGTCTCGGCTTGACAGTCAACGAACAAGGAGTATAATCTCCCTAAAAAGAACTGACATCTACAAAGTCATCGGTCTCATCACAGGACACTGCCTCATTGGCAGTCACGCACAAAAACTAGGAATAGTTCCGAATGATTTCTGCAGAAGCTGTCAGGACGAGGAAGAGGTCGAATCCATTCACCACCTTCTCTGTGCCTGTCCAGCATTTTGCAATATCAGGAAACGTTACCTAGGCTCTTACTTCCTTAACGGTCTGACAGATGTTCAGAAAGTAAGGATACCTGATCTTCTTAACTTCTTAAGAAGCACAAAATGGTTCCACGAATAGGGCGGCAAAACCCCCTCATAGCTGCACAACGGGCCTCCCTGGCCTATGTGCATTCTTCTCAATTCTGGGAAGGCTACGGTTCTACCTACCTACCTATCTAATGGAACCGTTGGTCACAGCATCATCGTCGTATAAGTAACCTAAAAGTTGTTTTTCATAATTCGACGAGTGACTGTTTTTTTTATTTAATCCAACTGTGTCGACATGAATTCGAGTAATCGATTTCTTGAGGTGGAGGAATCCAGCGTCTGTGCAAGGAGAATCCTACGAATTTGTAAATTCACTTTAAACTTTTTCATAACAAAACACACATTATTCATAAACTTTGAATACATACTTATCTTAGAACCTTCTAAGACTTATCGGTCATATGTAAGAGTCTCATAAAAAAGATAAGAAACTCTTATGCTTTTACTTCTTTGATTTGTAACTCAATCTAAAGATCCGAAATATAGATTAACTCAAATGCATATCTATGTTCTTATCGTATTTATTAGCGCGATTGTATTGTCACCTCTCGCGCTCAATCCTTATTTACCAAGCTCAACCACAAAGTTCAATATATTTGCTATCTACTAAGCATTTGGTCATTTCTCACAGAGAAACAGAATAAGCTTAGCTATAGCCTAGTGTGAACTACTATCATTTTCGTTGCATCTAATCATTTAACTCTTTTCTTGCGTCACAGATAATGCTTTCAACTACTTTTGTTGCTAAGCTTTTATTTTGGGACATATGGTGTTAGTGACATTATCGTTGTCCATATTCAATCATCGATGGATGGATCTTGATATGTAAACGATGGACAATTCCTTCAAATATTTTAAATGTTCTATAAGAAGAGGAAAAGCCGGCCAACTGGCTTTTTTCTTTTTCATCTTAATATTTTGCTGAAGACATTTGTCAATGGGCTTGCACATCTACAATATTATTTAATTGCTTCGACAGACTTTGGACCAAATTATCGATAATTTGAATATTGATCGTGCAATATTGTTTCAGAATTTTCCGAACAATATCTTCAATACTTCTTTTTGGCTCTACAGTTCATGGCGAACCTGGGCCTCCTTCAAAAAACCTCTCCAACTGGCACGGTCTTTCGCCAGCAGTCTCCAGTGCCGCACGCCTAGTTGGTTAAGGTCCTATTCCAATTGGTTCTTCTTCTTAATGGGCACTACAGTTCGGGGTGAACCTGGGCGTCAACCAACATGCCCCTCCAACTAGCACGATCTTTTGCTAGCCTTTTCCATTGCCGCACACCCAGTTGGCTGAGGTCCCCTTGTACCTGTGTGCGCCACCTTAAGTGCGGCCGTCCTCTGCTTCTTCGTCCCTCGGGATTGGATGCAAAGACTCTCCGGGCTGGAGCTGTGGTGTCCATTCGCTCTACATGGCCCAGCCATCTTAGGCGTTGAATCTGTAGGCGCCTGACTAGGCTCATGTCGCCCGTAAAGTTCGTGGTTGAATCTTCTCCTCCATCCCCCGTCTGCGTTTATAGGCGCGAAAATCACGCCCAAAATCTTTCTCTCCACCCAACCGAGGGGCACCTCTTCCGCTTTTGATAGAGTACATGCTTCTGCGCCGTACAACAGGACCGGGATGATAAGGGTCTTATATAGAGTCAACTTTGTCGTTTGGGAGAGGGCTCTATTACTCAGTTGCCTCCTGAGCCCAAAGAAACAGCGATTGGCAAGAGTGATTCTGCGTTTGATTTCGTAACTGATGTCGTTGTTTCACGTCACTGCGGAGCCAAGGTAGACGAAGTCCTTAACTACCTCGAACTTATATCTGCCAATACAAACGTTCTGGCCAAGACGTCGGTGGTGAGCGTCCTTTTTTGCTGACAGCATATATTTAGCACCGTGGCGCAGTGGGTAGTGTGTTGGCCTCTGACGCCGATGACACCGGATCGAATCCCGACACAGCCATGTCATCGAACGTGTTTTTCACGGTGTTTCTCCTCAGCGGGGTCCTGATAAAACCCCCTGTAGTAAAATTGTCATGAAAAGCTCCTCGAAATTCGCCGTTCGGAACCGGCAATAAACTGTAGGTCCCTTTCACCTATGGGAAAATGAAATCACACACAACATGGGTGATTGAGAGAAGCTCGGCTCAGGTTCTTCATGGACTGTAACGCCAACATACATACATACAATATGTGTACCCCGGCCAAGACGCCGGTGGTTCGTGTCCTTTTTCGACGACAGCATATAATTCGTCTTGCCCTCATTTACCGCCAGTACCATTTTAGGCCGCTTCCGTCTCAAGGCTCGTAAAGGCATCAATGACATCTCGCTGACTTTGTCCAATTATGTCAATGTCATCGGCATATGCGAGCAGTTGTATGGACTTGAAAAGATGGTGCCCCTCGTATTGACCAGTGAGTTTTGCACTATCCTTTCAAGGACGATGTTGAAAAAGTCACACGATAGCGTGTCGCCCTGTTTTAAACCTTTTTTGACATAAAAGGTATCAGTTAGGTCGCATGTGTGTGTGACAAACATCATAAGATACAACTCTTGAACCTGTGCGAACTATAAAAAAATATACTCGTAAGCTCGTGCTTCAGTTTAGCTATACATACAGGACTTCACTGCCTTCACCCTGGGAGTTATCTTAGACAGCAAGCTTCTTTGGTCAAAACATGTTGAGTCAAAAACTACCAAAGCGCTCTCAACGTTTTGGCAATGCAAAAGTGCCTTTGGTAAAACATGGGGTTTATCGCCGGCAAAGGTCTTCTGGATCTGCACGGCAATGTTAAGACCGATAATCCCATAGGGGTGGAACAAACTAACACTCAAACACGTTGTAGCCTCTTTCATCAAACTCCAATCTGCATCCTAAATAGTTAAGAAGGTAAGTTATCCTTACTCGCTGAAGATTAGGTCAGGTCGTTAAGGAAGTAGGATCATAGGTAGCGTTTCCTGATCGAGCAGAGAGCCGGACAGGCGCAGAATAGGTGATGAATGGATTCGACCTCCTCTTCGTCTAAGCCACTTCTGCAGAAGTCATTCGGAGCTTGCCCTAGTTTTTGTGCGCGACTGCCAATGAGACAGTGACCGGTGATGACACAAATCATTTTGTAGATGTCAGTTCGTTTTAGGAAGATTAGTCTACTGGTCCTTTGACTGTCGAGTCGAGACCAGATTTGCCTGGTTATGAGGCAGGTGTGCCCCTGGGCCCATCTCAGGTTCATCTCAGCCACGGCAAGGTTTGTAAGTTTAAATCAAATGGCTGCTAGAGGTGTACCCGCGCATGACAGTATTGATTGTTGGGTCGTTTCTTGTCTGGCAAGTGTGTCGGCTCTTTCATTACCTGAAATGTCACTGTATCCTGTTACCCATAGGACACAGTCATCTCATTAAGAGATAGGCGGCAGTCAAGGCTTGTCTTTGAAGTATACACATAGGACTCCAGCGATTTCAAGGCTGCTTGACTGTCCGTGAGATACATATTACAATCCACTTAAGCCTTTTGTCTTGGCCACCTATATTGCCAACAGCTCCGTCTGAAAGACGTTGTAATAATCTGGTGGTAGCTTGGCTCAGGTTTAATTGTTTGCAGAATACTCCACTACCCACCCCTTTTTGGTTTTTGACCCGTCGGTCTAGAAGTCCACGCAGCTCTTGCGAGGTTGCGTTTGGCGGGACCAGTTCCGTTTGTCCAGGTATGTTATTTTGAATTTCTTCTCAAAGACTGTGGTGGGCTCTATGTGGTCAGCGTTTTCCGCCAAGGTTATCCTGTTGTTCAGGATGAAGGAGTAGCCAGTGATGTAGCTTGTCCATTTAGAGTTGGGTTTTAGTTTGATTGCCGAATACGTGGCTATTTGCTTGCCAAGTATATCGAGTGGTGTAAGGTGAAGTATCATGTTGAGCGCTGCCGCCGGAGTGGACCGTAGGGCTCCGGTGATGCACATGCATGCCAGCCAAGAGAAATGGTTGCTGGTACAACTCGCATTGGAATGACAGTGCGCTTGTGCGGGAATGACGCAATGACACCTTAAGACACTTTAGGATTTAGGACTTAGGATTGTCTTCGCATTTTCACAGATGGCTCCAAGTCTGGGCTATAGTCCGGCGCTGGGGTTTACTTTGAATGCGAAAACGTCCGACTGCACTTAGGAAAATATACGTTTGTCTTTCAGTCAGATATACGCAATTCCGATGAACATGCACTATTTTTGTGAGGTGGAAGGGTAAAACCGTATGCGTCTGTAGTGACAGCCAAACTGCACTCAAGGCTGTGTCCAATCCCTTAATCGGCTCCAAGTTAGTGTATGAACTTAAGGCCTTCCTGAACAAAGTCGGTAGACTAAACTCACTAAGGCTTACTTAGGTCCCAGGTTATTCTCTGATGCCAGAATGGGCTCAGAGGAGAATTTCTTAGGACCTAAACCCGCCTTGGGTCTAGGTGCTTCCACGTGGAATACCCACATCAACGATTGGGTCTTTAATGCACACAATCGTAGAAGGATGGAATATTCAGGATGCAGGATGACTAAGCGCGTATGCCCTGATATCTGCAAGAAATCCTCCTGTCCTTAAGGAGAATTGACTGCAAAAAACTTGTGGGAGTCATTACAGACGCCTACCTTTGTTGTATTTCGCGAAGAGGACGACACAGCAGAAAACTTTCTCTGTGAATGTCCCGCCTTTGTTCGCGCACGGTGGCGCACCCTTGGGGCCGATGTGGTGTGTGCCGAATCTCTTAGCTCTAATTGACTGAAGCTCCTTTTCATTTTTCTCCGGGAAGCGGGGAAAATACAGTAAACGTAGGTGTCGTATCTGGCAGTACAATGGACCAGTATTTACGTCTGAGTTCTCCAGCAGATGCGTCTGCTATCTAGCAATTAATTTGTGGATGGATTCGGATTTTGCGATTTGGATTTTTCCTTTATATTGGGCGTTGGCTCTGTTGTGGTTTATGATGTTGGTGGAGCAAATGTCACGTTTTAGGGATCGCCACATTCTGTTTTTTTCTTCTTTTAATTGTGCAAGCTCTTTGTTCCACCACGGAACCTTGTGTTTACATGGTGAAGCATGGTGTTTGCGGGATGGATTGGTTTGCACTTTCGACGATAATTTTGTGGATGTGCGTAGCTTCTTTATTAGGATTGGGTGTACTATCTTTGGACTGTATTCCCTATACGCTGTGCAAATTACTTATGTCGTCGTTATTTCCAATTGAAACTTAAAGTTCAAACGTAAGCAGGGAATTCGATCGTTCATTAGTCGTCACTAGATCTGCCCGAATTGGCGATTATGGACTATTTTATATAAAGCCAATGTCACTCAAGTACATTTGTAGGCAAGACAAAGGCCTACTCGGTCACTATGTTAGTGCTCTCCTACTTTGACAGTAACTGCTACTTATTTGTCTTGTTCGTGTACTGATCTCTATTACCTCCAGGCGTTTGGCAGCTGCAGAACATATGGTTTTCGTCTCGTTTGATATCCCAAATTACTTACGTACTTACTTAGGTGGCGCTACAGTCCGTGGCGAGCCTTGGCCTCAACCAACAAGTGCCTCCAGCCGGCACGGTCTTTGGGTAGCTGTTTCCAGCGCCGCACGCCCAGTTAAGTAAGGTCCCCTTCCACTTGCGTGCGCCTCCGCGCCTTCCTTCCGGGTGGATTCGAAGACTCTTCGGTCGGAGCTGTATTTTCCATGCGCTCTACATGGCCTAGCCACCGTAGACGCTGTATCCGTAGACGTCGGGCATCTTCATCCGCTTTTGTTAAGGTCCAAACCTTTGCGCCGTACTGGAGGACTGGGATGATTAAAGTCTTATATAGTGCCACCTTGGTTTTCCGAGAGAGGGCTCTACTTCTCAATTGCCTCTTGAGTCCAAAGAAACAGCGGTTGGCAAGAGTGATTCTGCGTTTTATCTCAGCGCTGGTGGTGTTGTCGCCGGTCATCAGTGAGCCAAGGTAGACGAATTCCTTGACTACTTCAAAGTTATATCTGCCCATGGTGACGTTCTGGGCAATACGTCGATCTTGTCCGTCTCATTTTGATGAAAGCAGATATTTGGTTTTACCCTGGTTAACCTTAAGACCCATCTTAACCGCTTCTACCTCAATGCCTACAAAGGCCTCATTGACATCTCGTTGTGTCCGTCCAATCACTTTAATGTCGTCGGCGTACGTAAGCAATTGCGTAGACTTGAAATAAATCGTACCTCGTGTGTTGGCCAGTGACTCTTGCACGATCATTTCAAGCGCGATGTTGAAAAAGTTGCATGACAGCGCGTCACCTTGCCTAAATCCTTTTTTAACATCAAAGGTCTCGGTTTGTTTATTACCGACCTTAATGGAACAGCGAGAGTTCTCCATTGTCATCCTGCACAGTCGGACGAGTTTGGTAGGGATGTTAAAACTAGGCATGACTTTGTATAGCTCGTCTCTATACACGCTGTCATACGCGCCCTTGAAGTCGACGAAAAGGTGGTGAGTGTCGATTTGATATTCCTGGGTCTTCTCCAAGATCTGCCGTAGCGTAAATATTTTGTCTATGTGGATTTACCTGGCCTGAAACCACACTGATAAGAGCCGATCAGGTTATCCACAAACGGTTTCAGGCGTTCACACAATACGGCAGAGAAGTTCTTATATGCGAAGTTGAGGAGACTTGTTCCCCTATAGTTGGCGCAGTTATAGGGGGTCTCCTTTCGTATGGGCCGGGCAAACGATGCTGAGATTCCATTCGTCAGGCATGCTTTCCTCCGATCATACCTTGCAAAGGAGATGGTGCATCCACCTTACCAGCTCATCTCCAGCCGCCTTAAGAAGCTCAGCAGACAGGCCGTCTGCACCTGCGGCTTTTTTAGACTTAAGTCGCTATTTTGACTTCGTCTAGGTTGGTTGTAGGGAATTCTGTTACATCGTCGTCCATTACTACAAATGGCTCGTTCTGCCTGACAGCGGTATCTTGTCTATCATCGCCGTTATACAGAAGTGGTCTTTCCAAATCCTCAGCATCGACTGCGACTCTACTACCAGTTCTTCATTCTCCTCCCTGCAGGCCGCCGCTCTTGTTTTGTAGTCATGGGATGATCGTTTGATCTTATTGTAAAACTTCCGGCCGTCATTTCTGCGGAAGCATCTCTCCATCTCCTCGATCTCACACTTTCCGTGCTCTCTCTTCTTTCTTCTAAGAAGCGTGTGTTCCTATCTTCTCTTCTGCTCATAGATTTCGCGAGCAGCTCTCGTCCTTCGTTGCAGCGTGGCTTTATATGCCTCTTGTTTTGCTGCATGGGCTTATTCGCATTGTTCATCGAACCAGGGGTTTCTAGGTGGTGGCGGTTTGAAACTCAGCACCTCTGAGGCAGCGTCTCTGACGGCGCTCTGGCAATGCGCCTATTCCTACTCTATTGTTTCCGCTGCTGTGCGCGGATTTTGAGAGGGTTTGAAGGAGACACGATCGGCAAAGATTCTGGCACTCTCGTGCGATTGTAGCTTTCCGACGTCAAACTTACGTTGTCCTACTCGAATCCTAAGGATTCTTGATATCCTCATTCGTACCTTGTCTACAACAAGGAAGTAGTCCGAGTCGATGTTGGCTCCTCGGAAGGTTCATACGTCGAGAATACTGCAGGAATGTCTGGCATCGATCACAATGTGATCAATCTGGATGGTGGTCGATTGAACAGGAGACCGCCAGGTACCCTTGTGGATGTTGAGATAGGGGAATTGTGTGCTTGCTACAAGGAGTTTGCGCTCCGTTAGGAAGTCGATTAGCTTAAATCCGTTGTCGCATGTGGTGTTATGGAGGCTATGCTTTCCTATGCTCGATCTAAATTTGTCTTCTCTGCCCAGCTTTGCGTTGAAATCTCCTAGTACGATTTTGGTGTCATAACTGGGGCATTGGGCCTAGTTGGCCATTGGGCCAGGAGATCATAAAAGTCATCTTTCAGTCGATCATCTTTTTCTTCCGTGGAGGCGTGCACGCATATTAGGGTGATATTCTCCAGTGTACCCTTGATGCGGATTTTTATGAGGCGTTCGCTCATAGTCTAAGTCTACATCGAATAACAAATCCGCACCCAAATAAGCGTTGCTTGTTTTCCTTGTAGCAATTACCATAATAGATATCATGTCTGCATTGTAGCAGTCCAGGGGTTTTTTCCAATTGATTGCCCGCACCTGGCTTGTTGAGGGACCTCACATCCCAGGTGCGGACTCTTAGATCCTTATTGCGTTTGCAGGGGTCGACAAAGTTGTTGTTTCGCAACAAGATGGTTTTTCCGTGATAGGGATGTTAACCCTAAGCACATCCCCCAACCTGGAGGGGCAGGTTCCTTTTACCCCAGGAAAAACGGGCTAGTTCACTGTCACTGCACACATTAGTTCACTGTCCGTCGGGTGCCTGGGCAGCTATCCAAGAGGGGCCACTCGGAGGCTGTCAACTTGGATTGAGCAGGGACAGAGATCGAAGCTGGTGTTTGACGTATTAAACACGATCAGTTTCTTTGCTCTGTTTGCTCGCTCCTTCCCTCCCAGATATTCCAAATGAGTGCGGCTATTGCTTGAGATCCACTCATATAACATGTTTCCCCAAGGCATGGGTACCTTTATAGAAGCTTCAGGGAAGCGTGTTCTACACAGTAGTCGTTAAAAAATGGTTCATCGGTAATGATAACAAAAATCATTGAAATATATTCGATTTCAATGTCAATGATTGGCTAACCTACTCACTTGAGTACTCTAAGCCCACGTCCATTGATTGATCAATTTCCAAAGCTTTGACTGCACAACAACAGCTCACGTTTGTCTTTTGCTAATTATTATTAAATTTTATCTTTACCACTGAGATAGGAACAAGATATTTAATGCAATTATCATAGCCAACTGGATTCGTTAGTAAATCATTAAAAAAACTCCAAAGTGGGACCTTGAAAAAAGCATTACCTAGTATCAAGAATTGAAGGTACTAATCAAATGACTAGGCCAGCTGCAATAGATTGGATGAAGACAGGTTTTTTAGCCAGTCACCTTCGCATAGTTGTATCTATTCGGAAGTGACTTTGTAAGTTTACAAAGTGTAGAGGTAGTTGACAGCATTGGCGAGTGGGGGTTTTAAACAATCGTAAAATCGCGCTCATTCGGGCTGTGTTATAAACATGCGAGTATACGTATTACTGGCATTACTGGTGATAAAGAAACGGATCTTAAAATTATCTTAATCACATATGCTACTTAGATCTTCTGAAGGAAGCAGAGAACAGTATAGATACTTACAAAGTATGTGCTCTCCAATATCGTGTCCAAGTGTCGAGAGTTGAAGTCATTTGAATGTTAGTCATACTGTTGTCTAACTGCTTGGTGATTTCGTTATTCATGATGACTTACAACCTACAAATGAGCTTATAAAGGTGTCTGCGGTGGAGGTCATACTGCAACACTCGGATCTCCACTGTCATTTGCGACATTAGGCCAAGTCTTTCGTAGCCTAAGGCTTGTCAATGTCATGTCTCTCGTTGCCTATTCATTGGGAGTGATTCACTGATATGGTATATGTATCTCTCATTGAGGTACATCTTTCTTCTGGATGGGTTGTTTTAGGTTTGGTGTCGATATCTCTTCTATTACTGGTGTTAATGGAAGCTGCAGTTTAGGCATAATGAGTAGGACTTAACGGTTACAGATAAGCGCAGAAGCAGAGGTTCAACAACGGCTTTTCGTGGCTTTAAATAATAACTTTGACCTCGTTATCGACCTTCCACTCGAGTTCAAAACGCCCGTCCACATTGATCTGTTGCTGATAGCCAAGACAGAGTGCGAGACGTTTCTTGTATTGAGTCGTAAAGGAAAGTACGCGAAATCAACAAAAGTTTTTTACAACTCCGTGCGCTTTGTAGTTTACCAAATCTTGATTAAGACTTCTCGTAGTTTGATTGCTGAAATTTGGATATAATATGGAATTACACCTCCAATACCACATGCATATTTGTTCCACACTCATGGTTCATCGATTATTACAATGTGGTGCGTAGGCTAGAATGAATACATCACTTTAAATGAAGCGCCACGTCGAAATCAATCGTAGCCACACTTCCCTATTTGTAGTCTTAAATCGTGTAAGTAAACCCTTAACCAGTCTCTCTTCCTTTTTTCTTAAGACGCTGGATAGACAAGTGGTCCTGTAAATTTGCGAAACCCTACAAAAAATTATGCTTTCGACATCGCAGTATGACTATTGTAAGGGGAAATCGGTAGATACTGGTCTACACACAACCAAAGATTCACAATGATTGCCTTCCTCGACTTTAAAGGAGCTTTCAACAACAGTAAACCATGGGTTATCACCAATGCTTTAAGCAAGCTAGAGGTTAATGGTTGTAATACTTTGGATCAAACAAATGCTTTCAAGCAGGCTGATCCATTCGAAATTCGGGTGCTACCTCACAAAAAGGGCAGTATAACGTGGCACACTACAGGGAAGACTACTATCTTACCTGAACGGAGTGCAGATGGTTTGGGTCGTAGAAGTTCGTTCATTACTCTCCAGGGGTGGTTGTCCTAGATAGGATTCGAGAGGAACTCGACTAAATTTTTCATGTTAGTTGTAGTTCTCAGCAAATGTTCCACGCCATTATGGTATTATATTAGAACTGCACACACAGATTATGAATCTTAAGTGACCATACACTGGGAGTGTTATGCCTTCAGCTGTATTTTGATCACTTCCCATTCACAAAAGCTGTGTTGCACAATTTTTCCGTGAACTACAGACCTTCGACCGTCGGTGGTGTTAACCATTGCACCACCGCTACCCCCGTTGTCGTAATTATGTGTGGAGGCCAGCGGGTGCAAGGTCATTGCATATGCAGACGATATCGCACTAACAATTAACGGGAACATCTGCCAGCAATCCGGGATTTTATGGAAACAGGCCCATGCAAACTTGTCCAAATGGGCAGAGAACTGCAGGCTTGGAATAAATCCCTCCAAAACGGAACTAGTTTTATTCACAAGAAAACGGCAGATACCTCAAATCACTCCACCACAACTTAGATTCGTATGTAGATCACGCCAAATACCTTAGCGGGATACTAAACAGGAACCTCAACTGGAGATGGAATGCGAAAGAACGCACCAAAAAAGCAACAGCTTCGCCATACACCTACAAGAAAGCCTTAGGCACCAGATGGGGTATCAGGCCCCATATCACAAATTAGTTGTTTACCACGGTTTTTAGACCTATTCGAGTACTAACGTATGGCCTCTCAGTAGTGGACGGTGCCTAATTTAGCGAACTTCTAAGTAGAGTACAAAGGTGGCATGTATTGCTATAACCGGGGCACTGTGAGTAACCCCCAATACAGCTCTCGAGACGATGCTTCACCTGTTCCCCTTGGATTTTTTGGGGAAGAAATCTGCGTTGCGACTTAGAAAATCAGCTCATTGGAAGTTCTCCGAAATAGGGCACGCTGGTGTTTTACGCCAATACAGTGATTTAAGCGAAGTCACATACATACTACTTGACCCCGAACCTGGACTTCAAGATTCCATATAAAACGACGACAATAGGAGGGGAATGAGTTCCCAAGCAAAGGCACTGCACTTCCAATATACACGGACGGGTCCAGGAGAGGCAATGGTGTTGGTGCCGGTATCTATGCACCGACTAAAAATCGGCCAATCCTTTAGACCAAGCTGAATTTACGGCAATTCGTGAGGCTGCCGACTGGCTGTCTTGAGATCGATGGACTATAGTGATATCTACACAGACAGCCAAGCGGCGATAAAAGCACTCGAATTACCAATAATAAGGTCAGGCACTGCCGCGAACCCTTAAATGATTTATAAAGCAGCTGCACTGTTACGTTGTGCTGGGTACCCGGGCATAGTGATATACCAGGTAATTGTGAACTAGCCAAAATGGGCACCACACTGAAGATCTCGACTGTTAAAGGGACAATCCATCGACCAATGGAAACGCTTAAACATAAAACCTCGAAACAGGCATTGCAACAGGCCAATGAGAAATGGCATGCCCTTGATACATGCGACTACGCGAGACAAACCCGGACCAGGCACTGTCAACGTAGAACAACAAGCTTGCTAAAAATACGCAGGCAGACACAGCGTTTTAGGAAAACCTGCCGCTAGACTAGGTCTACCATATAATGACTATTGCAGTAGGTGTCGTGATGAGGATGAAGAAGAACCTCCATTCCAACTCCTATACAATTGCCCTATCTTAGGCATCCTCAAGAAGAACTCGGGGATCTTTCCGAAACGAATCCGAGGGAAGGCACCTAACAAACAAATCAACCAAACCCTTTAAAATATAAGCCTTTGTTGAACCTATAAGGGAATAGGATACATCTTCTTTTTCTTCTTAATGGGCGTTACAGTTCGGGGTGAACCTGGGCCTCAACCAACATGCCCCTCCAACTAGCACGATCTTTTGCTAGTCTTTTCCATTGCCGCACACCCAGTTAGCTGAGGTCCCCTTCCACCTGTGTGCGCCGTCTTAAGTGCGGCCGTGATTCAAAGACTCCGGGCTGGAGCTGTGGTGTCCATTCGCTCTGCATGGCCCAGCCATCTTAGGAGTTGAAACACGCGCAAAATCCTTCTCTCGAACCGACCAAGGGCCTCCTCACCCGCTTTTGATAGTATCCATACTTCTGCGCCGTACAACAGGATCGGGATGATAAGGGTCTTATATAGAGTCAACTTTGTCGTTCGAAAGAGGGCTCTATTACTCAGTTGCCTCCTGAGCCTCAAGAAACAACGATTGGCAAGAGTAATTCTGCGTTTGAGTTCGGAACTGATGTCGTTGTTCCAGGTCACTGCGGAGCCAAGGTAGACGAAGTCCCTAACTACCCCGAGCTTATATCTGCCAATACAAACGTTCTGGCCAAGACGTCGTTGGTGAGCGTCCTTTTTTGATGACAGCATATATTTAGTTTTGCTCTCGTTTACCGCCAGAACAACTTTCGCCGCTTCGAACTCAATACTCGCAAATGCCTCATTGACATCTCGCTGTGATCTACCTATTATGTCAATATCGTCGGCGTATGCAAGGAGATGCGAGGATTTTTTTAGAGACTCGCGCAGGTTCAAGTGTTTTAGACACTCAACCTGAACGGAGTGCAGTGGTTTGGGTCGTTGATCTTCGTTCACTACTCTCAGGGGTGGTTGTGCTAGATAGGACGAGAGCTGAGCAAATTCCGGGTTGGTTATAGTCCGTAGTAATTCGCTCGAGCACTTTAGTATTGCATACGCAGAGGATGAATTTCAGTTGGCCATATACTGTGAGTGTTATGCCTGCAGCAGTACGTCTGGTCACTTTCCATTCACAACTGCGTTGCATACTTTTTGTCCGTTTATGAATTACTTTTTCTTGGCTACGAAGCGTATTTGAACTATAGATCTTCCGCTCGGCGGTCGATGATGCACTGCACTGCACCACAGCCAGAAATAGACTGTGCCTCTTGTATTGGCCAGTCATTTTTGCACAATCATTTCCAATATGATGTTGAAAAAATCACACGACAGCGCATCGCCCTGCCTAAACCCTTTTTTGACATCAAAACTATCGGTAAGGTGTTCACCGATTCGGAGGGAGCAGCGAGTATTCTCCAAAGTCATCCTGCATAGTCTGACGAGCTTAGCAGGTATGTCAAAGGTAGACATAGCGTTGTATAGCTCGTCTCTAATTACGCTGTCGTATGCGGCTTTGAAGTCGACAAATAGGTGGTGAGTGTCGACTTGGAATTCATTGGTTTTTTCCAGATCTGCCGTAGTGTGAAGATTTGGTCGATGGTGGACTTCCCTGGCCTGGATCGGCATTGATAACGACCTATCAGCTTATTTACAAAAGGCTTCAGGCGTTCACGCAAAACGGGAGGGAAGATTTTGTAGGCGATGTGAAGGTGACTTATTCCTCTGTAGTTGGCGCAATCAGAGGGGTCTCCTTTCTTGTGGATCGGGCATACGATGCTGAGACTCCATTCCTCGGGCATGCTTTCCTCTGACCATATCTTACAGATAAGCTCGTGCATGCTCCTAACCAGATCATCCCCAGCTGACTCAGTAGACAGTCCGTCTGCGCCAGCAGCTTTATTCGACTTGAGGAATAGGATACGTAGTCTGGAAAAGATATGTTTAGGAATCTTTCTCTCAAAATAATCTACAAATTCATCACATACACATTTACTGATACCTTTTAACCATAATTTGTTTAATAAATGTAATTACAGGTTTCTGCATCAAAACCTTCAAAGTGAACACAAACGAAAAGTACTTTATCAATGTCTGCCAAACACCTGAGATTCCCTCACCCGAGGACATAAGTGAAGATGAATTAACAAAGATCCTACAATCCGATCAACCCAGCTCATTTCGTATACCAATGAGCATCAGTGAGCCGAGAATCACAAAAGACAAGTCGAACAATCCATGCGATGCGTGTGACATTGCAATCAATCCGAAATTCTTTGCCAAAATCGAGAAATCAATTTTTTTCAGAGATTTCTTCTTAGCCCTTATCGCCGAAGCCTTAAGCGATAAGTATAATGTACAAGTCAAAGTAGACAGATGCATCATTTTGACTAATCGAAAGTTCATCGGAACTCTAGTAGCACATCGCGTTCGTAATAATGATGTGAAGAATGTCCTGGAGTCGTACAAAAACCCATCGATCACTGATCGAACTGCTTTGGCCAAGTTGAGGGCGAATGCGCTGGGTAAACCATTGGTGGAGGAAATTAGTGAAAACGAAGTGAGCTCGTTAAAGCAAGGAAATAATGAACGAAGTGAAAATATCCAGCCAGCTGATTCGATTGAACCTGAATTTAAGCTTAGAGCACGAGTTAAAGGGCCGAAAGTCGATGAAGTTCAAGCTGAATTGTATATGCCGAAATGTGTAAGAGGAACTCATGTCATCTACTAAAGATCGTATTTACCTGATCTCTCTGCTCGTACACAGATTTCATCTGATGAAATATCCTTGAACGTAGGAGAGGATAGAATTCTCGTAGAATCACCGAAGCATGGCTACCTTTTTGACAAGTTTGTAAACTATACCCTTGATCCGGATCGCGTTAACGCTGTGTTCGATAAAACCAATAAGGTCAGTCACGCAAATATGGGTATCATCTAGTTGAAATTCATTTCTTTTCAGATGTTGCAAGTACGCGTGGCCGTTTCGACAGAGACTTAAAGGCACTTCCAAGCTTCTTTCGGTTGGAAAAATGTATTCGTAAATAAATTGTCACCATAAGTTAGTTAATTGAAATAAATACGTCCTTGGCATTATATGCGAAATGTTCTTTGTTAATTGAGCAGCTTGAATTTTTATTTAAAAAAAAAAGTTGGTTGTCTGTAAAGTCGGTTTACGGACGATTATTTTGCGTGATAACGTCATTAGAAAACATTGATGAAAAATGAACAACACGCGGTGTTCCCAAGCGGTCCACCATCTAAGTACTAACCGCACCCGACGCTGGTTGATTACGGTATTCAGACGACAACCGATACATATGAGATTGCTCGGACAGTGTTGTGGTTTGGTAAAGGAACGCAAACGTTCATGAGCTGCTCGTGAGTGTGCGCTACCCCCCCCAACGAGCAATTATTAAGCGCACGCGTTCATGAGTAATTGGCTGTGAGCAGTTTTTTCGATTTGGAAATGGGCACATACATATGTACATATGTATGTCTGTATATATGTATATCCAACATACAAGCTCCAGACTGATTGTATTATTTTTTTTTTTTTTTTTTATAGACACTCGTACTCAAGGCCAAGGCCTTATAACGTTTTTGAACGTTGTTCAAGTGAAGGTAACAGGGAGAGGGAGAGTTTCGCGCAGGTTGATGTTTTTCCACACAACCTGAACGGAGTGCAGTGGTTTTTGGGTCGTAGATGTTCGTACACTACTCTCAGGGGTGGTTTGTCGAGAGCCGACCAAATTTCGAGTTGGTTATAATTCACAGTAATTCTTTCATGCACTTTTTGGTGTTGATATTGCATACACAGAGGATGAA
This sequence comes from Eumerus sabulonum, assembly GCA_951905685.1. NCBI lineage: Eukaryota > Metazoa > Arthropoda > Insecta > Diptera > Syrphidae > Eumerus > Eumerus sabulonum. The sequence continues at coordinate 22,887,648 of OX645063.1, forward strand.
TTTAAATTGACCATATACTGTGAGTGTTATGCCTGCAGCAGTACGTTTGGCCGCTTTCCATTGACAACTGTGTTGCATACTTTTTTCCGCATAGGAATTGCTTTTTCTTGGCTATGAAACGAATTTGAACCATGGACCTTCGGCTCGACGGTCGATGATGTTAAACACGGCACCACGGCCACCCCCGTCTAAAAACAGAATTAGGGTGTGTGCATGTATGTACATATGTATCACCTGGATCACTGATTACTCCTAAAAGTATGCCTACGTTATCGCAAAATTGTTTCATGCCCCCAAGTATGCAAACAAAATTCTATCCCATAGGCAAAATAGATGCCTCTCTATCGCTTGTTTCGCGCTCTCGCTTGCACGTTCAGCTCAGGCGGAAGGTGATAATGAGTCATAGTTTTTCGTACGTGCGACCGGTGTTCATCGATTTACATATAAGACGTTATATGATCTATGATATGTTAATGGGAAGAAAGTTCGTTGTAAAAATTGCCAACGTGACTTCTTTTCAAACATTTGATATCAAAAATGGTCTACAACAAGGCACGGTGAACTCGCCGATCCTTTTCAACATTTACGTCAGTGGTCTGATAGCTTCGCTTCGTCACTCGATAGCATACGCAGACGACCTAGTCGCGTATAAAACAGGTCCAACGATTGACGTCATAGTTACTCTCTTGCAACGTGACTTCGAAAAAATTCAAACGTTTTGTAATGACTGGAAACTGAAAATCAACTTCCAAAAATCGGAAACTATTTTGTTTAGAACGCCATTGTCTGGGGCCTCTAGGGATACCAGGAAAAATTGGCGAAAATTCTCCATCACTGGTCCGGATGGGCGTCCACTGGCGAACCAAAATGTAGTCAGATACCTCGGTATCTGGTTGGATCAATATCTGTATTTTAATATACATATAGATGTTGCTTTGGCCAGGGCTCGGGGAGCTTTCACTCTGTTAAGATGGCTGTTTCATAACAGCCAACTTGATAAGAAAGTCAAAATAATCTGTTACATGACTTTAATCAGGCCCATGATCGCCTATGGATGTCCCGTTTGGTTCATTCAATGTGAGTGCAAACCTGATGGAAAGGATTCGAGTGTTTGAGAGTCAATGTCTAAGGACCTGTCTCTCATTTCACAGAACACCAGAATCCGAGTACATAAAATACTATCCCAACGAGGTCCTATACAATAGAGCCAAAATTATTAGGATTGACAACTTTTTGATCAAATTGATTCGAAGTCACGTTGCAAGGGCGATGACTTCGACCAATAACTTGATATCTGGGGCTTATTACCCAAATGAGTTATATCACGAGAGAGCCCGTCTTAGCGTCTTTATTCCCCCAGAAGCGTTCTTACATTACGACAACCGCGAACTGATACAGGACAAATCGGCAATTCCGTTAATCTTCCACGTGGCCCGAAGGTCTGTGGAAAAGAGCTTATCTTACGAACGGGATGTAGCACTCCGTGAGCCGGGGCGACTCCGTTTCAGTATGGCAATGTCAGATCGGGATCGAGCAGACGTTGCTCGACAAACGTAGCGTTTCTGGTGGCATGTACAGTCTCCGTCGCTGAATCCTTTGGGCCTAGCGTCATAAAAAAAACATTATATAAAAGGCCAATTGCTGAATATAGATTAGGTAGTAGTAAGTTAATTAGGTTAGCTGTAAGTTATGTATATGTATGTATGTATATATGTATTTATATATACATGTATATGCATGTACATATATATACATACAGATAAAATAGGATAGGCTAGATTAGGATTACTAGGTAGTGTAGTTTTAGTTAGTTTTAAGGTTATACTCACTAATAATATGCTAAGTTTTTTTTTAACTAATTTTTCTTAGCCTTAATACTAATAAACTAATAAATGAATTCCACAACAAATAGAATAGACTTCGAAAGACAAAATTAAAAATATACTGCATAGCTTAGAGTGCCCGTTCAGGTCCAGTATGCTACGTTAAATAGATAAGATATTTAAGATAGGTTTAAGCGTTTTACCTAGAATAAGTTGTTTGGAAAAATATTAATAAAATGCTTTTAAAATGTTAAATGTTAAAAGACGTTATCACGTCAAAAGAAAGCGTTGCATGACCAATTCAAAGGCAATTACTTTGGATACAAAAACTGCACAGGCACTTTGTTCTCAGCATTGCACTGTATCTTATTCCCCTACTTACCTACCTACTATGTACCTACTTAAGCATGGGCTCGGACATACAGGGTAAAGTTGTTGATTGCTCTCATCCTGGCGAGATGCCAGCAATGATCCCTGTTTCAATGGCCGGGTCAAGTTGACATACAGCTCCTCGCGGCGCCCTCTGTATAACAACCGTTTATTACAGCTGTCACAAAAGATTGCACTTACTGGGATGCGGATTTGTCGTGGCAAAGCGGTTAAGGTCGAAGGTCATCGACTTTAAACCTATAAGTGATGGTCTGGCTGTGATGCGCAAAAGGCAGATTTTAAAACATCGGCTTCATATGTGCACACGCTCCTACCGAAGTGGCTGAAGACCCCATCAAAGATGACTTCTATGATCTCTTGGATAACGCCTACGGAGCTTGTCCGGAGTACGATGTCAAAATCGTACTAGGGGATTTCAATGCCAAAATCGATAAGGAAAACACCTTTGGCAGAGTGGTTGGAAAGCACAGCCTCTACGATACAACGACAGATAACGGCTTCCAACTCACGGACTTTGCAACACCTCGTAATGCGACGTTAAGTAGCACCAGATTTCCCCGCAAGCGAATCCACATAGCAACCTGGCGATCTCCGGACGATCGAACCGCCAACCAAATCGACCAGGTGCTCATTGACGAAAGACACTCGTCAAACATCCTGGATGTGAGATTTCCTCGTAGTAGCAAGATGTCCAATGTTAGAAAGCTGCACCAGCCCACCATGAGGAGGTTCGACATCGGATGCCTGAGCACACCGGAGGTTGCCAGAGTCTACAAGGGGCAACTAAGCGAAAGGCTCTCCGGTATGCCTACGTCGAGCACAAATGTTAACAATATATGTATGGCTGCATTGCCGCTCAGCCATTCAGGAAGTAGGTTACCTACCACCCCCGACGAGAACCCCGTGGTATGATGGTGAGTTTGAGCAGAAAAAGGTAGCAACCGACGAGGCGTACCAAAATGCCCTGCAGCGAAAAATCAGGGCAGTGCAAGAGGAGTACCGAGCCAGAAGAAGGGAGGAGAAAAAACTGCTGCGACTAAAGAAAAGAATCTTCGCAGCCTCCCAGCTCAAGGATATCGAGAAGTCTAGGGAAGCCTTTCATAAGAAAGCTAAATGCCTTGCAGTAGGCTTTAAGAAAGGCACCCAGGCTTGCGAAGGCAATCTTGTCACCGACCCACAGGGAGTAGTGGATGTGTTTAAGCAGCATTTCCGGCAGCTGCTTAACGAGCATGACCAAGAGAGAGTGGTAGGGACTGAGGTCATCCCAACTCCAGCCGCTGAAGTAGTCCTCCCACCCAGCATCGAAGAAGTCGGCACAGCTATTCAAAAGCTGAAGAACAACAAGGCCGCAGGCTCAGATGGCTTGGCAGGGATCATGCACCAGATCATCTGTAGAATTTGGGAAGATGAAAGCATGCCCGACGACAGGAACATCAGCTCCATTTGCCCCATCCAGAAACAAGGCGATCCTACCTCTTGCAAGAACTATAGAGGTCCTATTCAGCGTACTGTGTGAACGTCTAAAGCCCTTTTGCACCGCACTAATCGGCAGCTACAAGTGCGGCTTCCGGCCCGGCAAATCGACTATAGAGCAAATATACACACTTCGACAAATCCTGGAAAAGTACAGCGAGTTTCAAATCGATACACACCATCTCTTTATCGATTTTAAAGCCGCATACGACAGCATTTATCGCAAAGAATTGTTTGATGCAATGGCCGAATTCGGCGCCACGCTCCATGACATCTGGACCGTTTGAAACATGCACCGGATTTCGGCAAGAAGATGCGCTGTCGTGCGACTTCTTCAATTTAATGCTGGAGCAGATAGTGCGACGGGCAGGCATCAACAGAGAAGGCACTATCTTCTACAAATCTGTCCAGCTGCTAGGATACGCGGATGATATTGACATCATCGCGTGGTCTCGGCGTGACATTGTAGAAGCTTTCACGGCGATTGAGGAACAGGCGAAACGAATTGATCTTAAAGTCAACAAGGATAAGACAAAGTACATGCTGTCATGCAAAAACCGATTCGTCGCTCACCACCTTGGACAAAATATAATGATTGACAGCTATAGTTTCAAGGTGGTTAAGGAGTTAGTCTACCTCGGGGCAAACGTCAAACCCACAAACGACACCACAGTAGAGATCCGGCATAGAATAGCCCTTGGTAACCGCTGCTACTTCGGTTTGTCCAAACAACTTGAGTCAAAATTCCTCACTCGAAGAACCAAAGTCATGCTTTACAAAATGCTTTTACTGCCAGTCTTGCTATACGGAGTCGAAAGCTGGACGATAAGCAGGACGGCGAAGCTGATTTTGAATTCTTTCGAAAGAAAAGTTCTGTGCCGGATATTTGGTCCTGTCCGTGAGGAAGGTGAATGGAGGAGAAGACAGAACTGCGAACTCTACGAGCTGTACAAAGATGTGGATATAGTCCGGAAGGCAAAGATCCGTCGACTACATTGGCTCGGCCACATCAAGCACATGAACACCAACGCTCCAGCTAAGAGGGTCTTCGACTCCGAGCCTCCTGGTTCGTGAAGAAAAGGAAGACCAAACCTCCGGTATAAAGACCAAGTATTCGCGGATGCAAGACAACTTGGTCTTGGCAATTGGAAGCAGCGTGCCCGGGACCATCAAGGATGGAAGGCAGCTATAGCTCAAGCCCAGATTGCCGGCCTGATAAGTAAGTAAGTACTTATGTGGTATTATAGCCCAAAGTCTCACCGACCGGTACGATTTTTACTTTTGGTAGCGCCTTGTCCTCTAGGTCTGAAATACGCTGGGCCTGTTCCTGGCTTCCCAACCTGACACACAACATTGATGTATTATCACCGACCACTGTGTAATATCGGTCATCATACTTCCATCCTCCAAGTAGGGAAAAAGCTCCGAAAAGAACATTATGGCCAACTAGTGCGGCCCTAACATCTTCTGTCGAAGTTTTAACTAGTTGTTGTGCCTTCTTAACAACGACGTTGATGTTATCGCATAATCTGTAAAGAGACAACTAGGCAAAGCGAAGTGAGTTTTCTGAGAAAAAACCGAAGAAGTATATACGAGCCAGAAACTATGACAGGACCCATATCCGACTCGCCAAAATTCAATCCGACCAAAAACTGAAGCAAAAGTTTCTGGTTATTTTTTAAAAACATAAAGAACTCGTCCTCGTCGCGTCGTCTATACCAACACTTATCCACATGAACATTCCAGCTGTTACACCCTTAGACCTTGAAGACGGAGGTTGTCTTAATAACCAGCCGTAGGACCGTGAAATACGCAAACTTCCGGGTTTGGGGCCAGCCAATCAAGTCTAAGAAGAGGCTTTAAAATACTTGGGGGGTATTGTTCGACAACCGACTTAATTTTAAAGCCCATGTCGAATACTGAAGTAAGTCATCACAAATACAGGCATCGCTTTCCAGAATGCTGCCGGATTCTTCTTTCCAGAGTGGTAAGCTCAATACTTCTATATGCTGCGCCGGTGTGGGCGGGAGCCCTTACAACGAAGGAGACAAGAGGAAAGCTATCGTCTGCATAGAGGCTCTACGTATTAAGGACAATATGCGGTTTCCGGACAAGCAGCCTGTGTCATAGCGGGTATGGTCCCCATCGACATCCTCGCCAATGACATGCACAGGATTTACATTAAGCGAACCACAGACCGTCAAGAGATCAGTGTTATCCGGAGGATAAAAGCTGAAGAAAGGGCAACATCTAACATCCATAGCATTATGGATGTTGAAGGCAAGCCAGGTGGGACAACACGACAAACGGCCGATGAACCTACAAGCTGATCCCTGCAATCGAGCTTGGGGGAAAAGGACCACACGGTGATTACAATTACCACTTTACGCGATTCTTGTCAGGTCACGGCGGCTATCGAAAATATCGCCACAGATTTGAATGCGTTAGCTGCTCTTGTGCCCAGAATGTCTAGAGGAAACAGAAGACACGGAGCATGCCATATTCCACTGCTGACGCTTTGCCGATCCTAGAGCTTCTAGTAAGCCGTATGATAAACTCAGAAGGCTACTGGCTGGAGATCTGCTCATTTATAACGAGCGTGGAAAACGAACCAAGAAGACTGTAAAAAGTAATACCTAACGGCAGTCCCGCCGGGAGAGTAGTTGGTGAGTGCAGGGTGTGGTTTAGTACATAGGTGCATCGAGTGACAGCGGCATATTGACTAACATCGCCGTTATACAGTCTGCAGAAGTGGTTTTTCCATATTCTCAGCAGCGACTGCGGTGCTACTACTAGGTGTCCGTTCTCATCCCTGCAGGCTTCCGTTCTGGCTTTATAACCTTGGCATGTTCGCTTTATCTGTTGATAAAACTTTCGAACGTCACGCCTGCAGTAATACCTCTCCAAATCCTCAATCGCGCGCTTTTCGTGCTCATTGTTCTGAGAAGGTTATGTTCCTCCCTTCTCTTTAACTCGTAGAGCTCACGAGCTGCTCTTGTTCTTCTATGCAGTGAGGCTTTATATGCATCCTGGTTCGCTGTGTGAATCCTTCAACATTGTTCATCGAACCAGGTGTTTCTTCGTGGTGGAACCTTGAAGCTCAAAACTTCAGATGTAGTGGTTGTCAGGGCTTGTTTGCAAAGGTTCCACTGCTATTCTATTGACAGCGTGGAGGGTTGAGGGTTCGTAATATTCGTAGGCGCATCTTGGATACTACAAGATAGTGGTCCGAGTCGATGTTAGCTCCTCGGAAAGTTCGAACATCAAAAATAGTGGAGGAATGTCTGACGGCGATCGCGATGTGAGCAATCTGGTTAGTGATTGATTGATCTGGCGACCGTCAGGTGACTGTGAATATCAAGGTGCGACAAGCGCGTACTGGCTAGAATGAGATTTCGCCCCGTAGCAAGATCAATCAGCTTGTGTCCGTTACCGGATGTGGTGTCGTGTAGGCTATGTTTGCCAGTGACTCGTACAAAGATTCTTTCCTTACCCAGCCTAGCATTGAAGTCTCCTAGTACAATTTTGATGTCATAGCTTGGACATTGGGGGGGGCATGGGCTCGGACATACAGGGTAAAGTTGTTGATTGCTCTCAACCTGGCGAGATGCCAGCAACGATCCCTGTTTAAATGCCCGGGTCAAGTTGACATACGGCCTCCTCGCGGCGCCCTCTGGATAGCCTCTTCAACAACCGTTGGGAGGTGAACAAACGTATGCAGCGAAAAAAAAACCCGACCAGAATGGCGGTTGTGCGGCGGGCTAACAATCCGCCCACGTAAAAAAACCCAAAGTTATGAATGAGCAAGATGCCTCGGATACACGGACGGATACTCGACGACGACAACGCACGAAAAAGGAACACGATTTGCGAGTATGCTCCTGGAATGTCAGAACCCTGTACACTCCCGGAGCTGCTCATAAACTAGAAGGAATCCTCACGCAGTACAAGGCGGATATTACTGCGGTCCAGGAAATACGCTGGATAGGAAACGGTATGATTAGGAAAAAAAAATTGCGACATTTATTACAGCTGTCACAAAAGGTTGCACTTACTGGGATGCGGATTTGTAGTGGGAAAGCGGTTAAGGTCGCAGGTCATCGACTTTAAACCTATAAGTGATCGCCTGGCTGTGATCCGCATCAGAGGCAGATTTTATAACATCAGCCTTATATGTGCTCACGCCCCTACCGACGAGGCTGAAGACCCTATCAAGGAGGACTTCTATGACCTCCTGGACAACACCTACGGAGCTTGTCCGGAGTACGATGTAAAAATCGTGCTCGGGGACTTCAACGCCAAAATCGGAAAGGAAAACACCCTTGGCGGAGTGATCGGAAAGCACAGCCTCCACGATACAACAACAGATAACGGCTTCCGACTCGCTGACTTTGCGACAGCTCGTAATGCGGTGATAAGTAGCACAAGATTCCCTCGCAAGCGAATCCACACAGCAACCTGGCGATCTCCGGACGGTCGAACCGCCAACCAAATCGACCATGTGCTCATTGACGCAAGGCACGCGTCTAACATCCTGGATGTGCGAACATTCAGAGGGGCAAATGTCGACTCTGACCACTTTCTCGTAGCAGCAAGATTCAGAGCTCGACTGTCCAATGTCAGAAAGCTGCACCAGCCCATCAGGAGGAGGTTCGACATTGGGCGCCTGAGCACACCGGAGGTTGCCAGAGTCTACAGGGAGCAGCTGAGCGAAAGACTCTACGGTATGCCTACGTCGAACACAAATGCCAATAATATGTGGCTGCATTGCCGCTCAGCCATTCAGGAAGTAGCCGAAACCACCTTAGGATACCTACCACCCCCGACAAGAAACCCGTGGTATGATGGCGAGTGTGAGCAGAAAAAGGCAGCAACCGACGAGGCGTACCAAAAGGCGCTGCAGAGGAAAACCAGGGCAGCGCGAGAAGAGTACCGAGCCAGAAGAAGGGAGGAGAAGAAACTACTGCGACAAAAGAAAAGAATCTTCGCAGCCTCCCAGCTCAAGGATATCGAGGAGTCTAGGGATAGACATAAAATACGAGCCTTTTACAAGAAAGCCAAAGGCCTTGCAGGAGGCTTCAAAAAGGGCACCCTGGCTCTTCGAAACTGCGAGGGTAATCTTGTCACCGACCCGCAGGGAATAGTGGATGTATTTAAGCAGCACTTCCAGCAGCTGCTTAACGAGCATGACCAAGAGAGAGTGGTAGGGACTGAGGAAATCCCAACTCCAGCCGCTGAAGTAGTCCTCCCACCCAGCATAGAAGAAGTCGGCACAGCTATTCAGAAGCTGAAGAACAACAAGGCCGCAGGCTCAGATGGCTTGCCATCAGAGCTCTTCAAGGCTGGCGGCGATGTTCTGGTAGGGAGCATGCACCAGATCATCTGCAGAATTTGGGAAGATGAGAGCATGCCCGACGACTGGAATACCAGCTCTATATGCCCCATCCACAAAAAAGGCGATCCTACCTCTTGTAAGAACTATAGAGGTATATCCCTGCTCAATGTCGCATACAAGATCCTGTCCAGCGTATTGTGTGAACGTCTAAAACCATTTTGCACCGCACTAATCGGCAGCTACCAGTGCGGCTTCCGGCCCGGCAAATCAACTATAGACCAAATTTTCACACTTCGACAAATCCTGGAAAAGACCAACGAGTTTCGAATGGATACGCACCATCTTTTCATCGATTTCAAAGCCGCATACGACAGCATTCATCGTGAAGCACTGTTTGGGGCGATGGCCGAATTCGGGATCCCGGTAAAACTGATCCAGTTGTGTCGCGCCACGCTAAAAAACACGCGATGCACCGTGCAACTCGGTTCTAGGACCTCGGAACCATTCGAAACATGCACCGGATTTCGGCAAGGAGATGCGCTGTCATGTGACTTCTTCAACCTGGTGCTGGAGCAGATAGTGCGACGGGCAGGCGTCAACAGGGAAGGCACTATCTTTTACAAGTCCATCCAGCTGCTAGGATACGCGGATGAAATCGACATCATCGCGTGTTCTCGCCGTGGTATTGTGGAAGCATTCACGGCGATTGAAGAACAGGCGAAACGAATTGGCCTTAAGATCAATGAGAACAAAACGAAATACATGCTGTCAAGCAAAAACCAATCCGTCGCTCACCACCTGGGACAAAACATAACAATTGACAGCTACAATTTCGAGGTAGTTAAGGAGTTTGTCTACCTCGGGGCAAACGTAAAGTCCACAAATGACACCACAGTGGAGATCCGGCGTAGAATCGCCCTTGGCAACCGCTGCTACTTCGGCTTGTCCAAACAACTGGGGTCAAAACTCCTCACTCGAAAGACCAAAGTCATGCTTTACAAAACGCTCATTCTGCCAGTCTTGCTGTACGGAGCCGAAAGCTGGACGATAAGCAGGACAGCGGAGCTGATTTTGGGTTCTTTCGAAAGAAAAATTCTGCGCCGGATATTTGGTCCTGTCTGTGAGGAAGGTGAATGGAGAAGAAGACACAACCGCGAACTCTACGAGCTGTACCAAGATGTGGATGTAGTCCGGAAAGCAAGGACCCGTCGACTACACTGGCTCGGCCACATCGAGCGCATGGACATCAACGCTCCAGCTAAGAGGGTCTTCGACTCCGAGCCTCCTGGTTCGAGAAGAAGAGGAAGACCGAACCTCCGGTATAAAGACCAAGTAATCGCGGATGTAAGACATCTTGGTCTTGACAACTGGAAGCAGCGTGCCCGGGACCGTCAGGGATGGAAGGCAGCTATAGCTCAGGCTCAGATCCTCCATGGATCGCAGGCCTGATAAGTAAGTAAGTAAGCTTGGACATTGGACATACGTTCATTTTTTTGCATGGGTCGTCAACATTATTCCGGTCCGTTTTATCCGAGGCTTGTGGTTGTTTCGGAGTTTGTGTTTTTTTACGGTTACGGCTTACTAGGCCGTAGCCCAACTGACTAATCCTGTTTTTTTTTTTTTTTTTGGCGCAGTAGGCTCGCCATTCGCCCTTCCCCGTCTGCGATTTCCAATAGAAAATTTGATTCAAACCCGTGACGTACTCCCTAGGTAATGTGTTGTTTGTTTGGATAGTGATGTTATGGACCAGGTACAATGTCAGTGAACCGACAATGAGTCCTAGGGAGATGCAGCGTTTTGTTCGTGTAGACAGCTAAATAGGTGCTAGACGCATATGTAGTATTTTGCTATTCATTTGTGGAAATAGGTTTTCTCCGAGATGATATCTCATTGCTCTCGCACGTGTTGTGCCTTTTTTTTCTATTCAGCACCAAACATTAATACAATTGAAGAACTTTCAAAAGCAAGAATGCTCGCCGCAAGACCTTGAATAGGGCTATCAAAACTCCCTGAAAGTAAACGCAATCAGTTCTTAGCCCATCGATTTCATTTGCATTTATTGTTTATCATTTTAATATTCTTCTAGTCCTATGTACATATATGCGTAATTCAACCAGAGTCCGAAGACGTAACTCTATGCTCCCAATTGCTTATATAAGATTGGCACATATGAATCATATTCAGCAAAAAAAAAGTTTCCAGCAATTGGTCTACCCAATTCATATTTCTTAGCGAATTTCGTGATTTTAAATCCTCCACGACCTTGAGCACTAGTGTTGCTCAACTTACATTCGTTAAAGTTAAGTTCGCGGGGTTGCTTGTAAACTAAGAATACGTAGCGATGCAAACCGGTGTCCTCAGGTGGACCGGAGCCAATATAATCCGATAATACTTGGCCTCTATACACCTTATTTCCCGGTATATTTACAACTAACCAATGATGCCATTCACGAAATGTTGGTTTCCTCCGGCTTGGTGCATCTGGATCTGTCATGCAGAGGGTGTAAAAGGCTTTCGGATCAGCATCCCATTCTACTTTTGGTGGACACTTCACAGCGGTCGGAGTTAGAATATTGCCCTGCTCGACTGAGACGCCCGACGAATAAATAACGGTCAACTTTTGTGGAGGAGCTTTATCTATTACGTCGGGAACCACAGCATACTCCTTCATGTCAGCGCGCAGAGAACTGTAATTGCGATTAAAATTCACATTTGCCAATTTAAGATACTGCTGTCCAGCCAATGTTTGTCTAGTTAAGCGAAACAGCATTGGCAGCTGCCTACGAACACAGGCCATTGCCATTATATGCACTGGGCTACTTCAACCGTTTGAATGCAATTAATTTTTCTATTATCAAATTAAATTGCCATACGAGGGCTAGAAATAAATTTTGAATTCGAGTCCGAAAGCTTTGCCAGGAGGTGAGAAAATGAGGAACGATAGCAATAAATACTGACAGCTGAATGGAGTGCGTTCAGTGCCAATAAGTCGCCATTCGTCGTTACCTGTCATCGATAGGCAGGAGTCAGAGTAGAACAAGGACATTCGTTCTTTTAAGTTTTTTGTTTTTTTTTGTAAAATGAGGCGATTTGCATGTATTTGCCAACTATAACGTTTTACAGATTTCCAAAAAAATAAAAAAATTAAAGATGCAACGATCAGGTCATTCTATTTGCAAACGCCAATGAAACAAACTAGCGTCAAGCTAAGACGAAGAAGATTCTCAACAACTGTGCGCTTTCGGGTATCAAATAACTCGGAATACTTGTGTGTATAGGAGACTGTAAAGTGATTCTAGAGTTCTCGTCAGCTATTCAAAATCTTTGAGCGGATCCTTATGGATTCAACGTCGAATTTGGTAGTCTTTTTCCTGATCACCTGATATGATTATGCTTGAGTTATATAAGGTTTTCCAATAGGGGATTGACAACTTTGAATTCAATTGGTTAACGCACCCTTTCACTAATCATAGAATTGTCATTGCATCGTATGCCCGATCCACAAGAAAGGAGACCCCTCTGATTGCGCCAACTACAGAGGAATAAATAGTAGAATTCTTAACATCGCCTACAAAATCTTCTCCTCCGTTTTGTGTGAACGCCTGAAGCCTTTTGTAAATAAGCTGATAGGTCCTTATCAGTGCCGATCCAGGCCAGGGAAGTCCACCATCGACCAAATCTTCACACTACGGCAGATCCTGGAAAAAACCAATGAATTTCAGGTCGACACTCACCACCTATTTGTCGACTTCAAAGCCGCATACGACAGTGTAATTAGAGACGAGCTATACAACGCTATGTCTACCTTTGACATACCTGCCTAACTCGTCAGACTATGCAGGATGACTTTGGAGAATGCTCGCTGCTCCATCCGAATCGTGGAACATCTTACCGATAGTTTTGATGTCAAAAAAGGATATAGGCAGGGCGATGCGCTGTCGTGTGATTTCTTCAACATCATATTGGAAATGATAGTGCAAAAATCACAGGCCAATACAAGAGGTACAATCTATTTCAAATCCTCGGAACTCCTTGCATACGCCGACGACGTTGACATAATAGGTAAATCACAGCGAGATGTCAATGAGGCGTTCGCGAGTATTGAGATGACGGCGGCAAAAATTGATTCGGCAGTTAATGAGGGCAAGACCTAATATCTGCTGTTATCGAAAAAGGACATTTACCACCGACGTCTTGGCCAGAACGTGCATACTGGCAGATATAAGTTTGAGGTAGTTAAGGACTTTATATGTATACCTCGGCTACGCAGTGACCTGGAACAACAACGACACCAGTTTCGAAATCAAGCGCAGAATTACTCCTGCCAACCGCTACTTCTTTGGGCTCAAGAGGCAATTGAGAAGTAGAGCCCTCTCTTGTACGACCAAATTGACCTTATATAAGACCTTAATTATCCCGGTCCTGTTATACGGCGCAGAAAAATGGACTTTATCTAAAGCGGATGAAGAAATCCTTGGTCGTTTCGAGAGAAAGATTCTGCGTGCGATTTTCGTTACTACAAACACAGAGGGGGGTCGGAGGAGAAGATTCAATCACGAACTGTACGGGTTGTACAGCGATATGAGTCTAGTCTACGGATCCAACGCCTAAGATGGCTAGCCCATGTAGAGTGAATGGACACCACAGCTCCGGCCCGTAGAGTCTTTGAATCCAACCCCGAGGGACGAAGAAATAGACGGCGGCCGCACCTAAGATGGTGCGCATAGGTGGAAAAGGACCTCAACCAACTGGGCGTGCGGCACTGGAAAAAGATTAGCGAAAGATCATGCTAGGTGGAGAGGCAGGTTGGTTGAGGCACAGGTTCACCCCGACTGTAGCGCCCGTTAAGTAAGTAAGTAAGTAAGTCCACTGGTTATATACCGCGATAGGAAGACCTGTCATCACCCATGCGACCACGGTATGATGGACAAAAATTGAGCAAAACACGATAATCACCATGCTTCAACGCCTTCAGAGACTAGCGTGTCTCGGCATTATAGGCACTATGCCAACCTGCCCCACGCCAGCCTAAGAAGCACTCATTGGACTTACTCTACTGCACCTTTTTATTAAAAAGTTACATTACGCAGTGCAATCAGAATTCTTCGCTCGGGAACAAGCTTGCTATGTAGACCCATGGATCACATGTCCATCTTGCAACATCTCTCCGAGCTGGATATGATTACTTCACTTTTGACAAAAGATTTGAGAAATGTATCCCAAACCGCTCAGCATGGGAGACCAGTGATCCCTTGTGTAATGTCAAAGGCCTTAAGTGGTACACTGATGGCTCCAAGATGGTTTCTGACGTTGGCGCCGGCATCTTTGGACCAAATCGTAAGATCTCGAAGGCACTGGGAATGAGTCTTAGCATCTTCCAAGCAGAATTACATGCCATCCTAACATGCGTCAATTTAAACCCAGAGACTGGCATAAGAGGAGTAGCCATCAACTTACTCTCAGATAGCCAAGCAGCGCTTAAAGCACTGAGTTCGTACAGCATGAACTCAAAAAGCGTCAAGGAATGCCATGATGCCCTACAAGACCTCGCCAAAAGAAACAATGAAATCGCCGATCAACTCGCCAGGAAAGGTAACAGCGATAAATACAGAGGCCCTGAACCTTTTTGCGGCACTCCCAAGTCTAAGATCAACTTCTTCTTAGACAAGTCGGAAAAATCAAAACACTAAAACACTAAAAAAGCGACTCGTCACCCATCACCTAGGACAATACATAACGATCGGCAGCTACAGCCATGTCATCGAACGTGTTTTTCACGGTGTTTCTCCTCAGCGGGGTTCTGACAAAACCCCCTGTAGTAAAATTGTCATGAAAAGCTTCTCGAAATTCGCCGTTCGGAACCGGCAATAAACTGTAGGTCCCTTTCACCTATGTGAAAATGAAATCACACACAACATGGGTGATTGAGAGAAGCTCGGCTCAGGTTCTTCATGGACTGTAACGCCAACATACATACATACAGCTACAATTTCGAGTTGGTGAAGGAGTTCACATACCTCGGGGTAAACATAAGCTCCACGAATGACATCATAGTGGAAATCCGCCGGTAGAATCACCCTCGACAGCTGCTGCTACTTCGGCTTGAGCAAAACACCTAGGGTCCACACTCCTGTGCCGAAGAACCTAGATTATGCTCTACAAGACTCTTATCTTGCCAGTCCTGCTATATGGAGCCGAAATCTGAACGATAAAGAGGACGGCAGAGCTGGCCCTTGGGTCTTACGAAAGAAGAATTCTGCGACGGATATTCGGTCCTGTATGCGAGAAAGGCAAATGCAGGAGAAGATTTAACCGCTAAATTTATGAGCTATACAAAGATGTGGATATAGTCGAGAAAATCCGACAAAAATGCGTCGACTACAATGGCTCGGCCACATTGAGCGCATGGACACCAACGTGCGAGCTAAGAGGGTATTCGAATCTGAGCCTCCACCGACGATGGAATGCTGTATTAAATCAGGCTCAGACCCTCCAACGGTTGCTGGCCTGAAAAGTATATATATATGGGGCTAGTGCTACTATTAGCAGTACGGCACTGCGACCTTTGCAGATCTATTGTGCCTGCCCTGCGTGAAAAGTAAAGGGATGGCTTTTTTTCTAGCTGTTTGGCTGCCCCCAGCATATTAAGAAATCATTCCAGCGGGGTCGTCAACATGTAGTCCGTTCATTGCACCCAAAGCGTGTGATGGGTTTCTAGTTACGGATCATATTCCAACCAACTAGTCTCGTTTTCAGGCGTAGGAAGATCGTCATTCGCCTTCACCCTTTGTGGCTTCTCCAGATGGCACCACAATAGGCGGAAATGAAGCTTACAAATACTACCGCAAGGTGTTCTTTTGATTCTTTTCGCTTTTTGGGGACCAAAATGCTTGTAGTAGATGTTATGTCAGGGCGCCGTGGCGCAGTGGTTAGTGTGTTGGACTCTGGCGCACGATGAGCGAGTTCGGATCCTGATAACACCAACGACGTCGAATGTTTCTTTCGCGACGTTCCTCTTCGGCGGGGTACTGGCAAAACCCCCCGTAGTAAACTTGCCATGAAAAAGCTTCTCGACTCATGCCGTTCGAAATCGGCATCAAACTGTAGGTCCCTTTTACCTGTGTGAAAAATAGATCACACACAACATGGGTGATTGAAGAGAAGCTTGGCTCTGGTCCTTCATGGGCTGTAACGCCACCAAAGAAGAAGAAGATGTTATGTCTACGAGGTCTTTGTTAATCATTTTCTATCCTAATATGACTCCCCCAATATTTAAAAATACCGGAAGTCCTCCCATAAACCAGGCTACATTAGTCAATATATGTTGAGTTAGTGTCGGTGAAGTCGTCGTCGGCTTTCTTGAAAAAGATGACGCTTATAACCTAAAAAAGTCATTAATGCGTCCCAATATGTACCAAAAATAGTTATACGAGTATCTCGGCTTCCCAGGAGACTTTTGCGGCACAACACAACACACTTATTTTCCCAGTGATTTTCCTGCTGATGTGGTGTGTGCCGAATGTCCTAGCTCTAAAACGAAAACACCAGGACAGCCGTAACATTGTCCGAAGGTTAAATACCTTCAAAATCAGAAATTCATTACAAATGTCTCCCGACCACAGAAATATATTTCAACCGAACTCACATCTTTGACAATTTCTCATTGATCACATTCACATATTCGTCCCACTCGGCTTGGAATAAATTCCCCGCGATGGGATCTCCTAGATTGTACTTGTCTATTAGCTTTTGGATTCTAAATAGCTCCCGTTTATTGGCCCTCCGATTACTCAACCGTGGAATATCAAAATCCAAATAGCTCTGTTGCCTAAATAATAAAAACACAAACCGGTGTATGCCAGTTCCCTTTTGGGGGCAAGGACTTATATATTCACAGATCGCATCGCCTTCGTCAACATTATGGCCTGGTATATTTCCAACAAGCCAATGTAGAAATTCACGAAAAGTGGGCTTTTTTCGACTGGGCGTATCGGGATCCGATAAATAGAGTAGGTGATAGGCATCGTCATTAGAGGTGAACAAAATTTTAGGTGGATCCTTAACAAGGCTCGGGGTAAGTATATTCCCGCCCGTTGCTCTCACGCCAGATGGAAATGTAACTTTAAGGAGGTTTTTTGGTGGATTTTTGATAATATCTGGAATCACACTATGCTTCTTCATAAGATCCGAAATTAACATATTGCTTAATGGTCCGACAATTCGCTTGAATGGAATGCGTAAACAGGACGACGTTATCATTGTATACAACAATTTGAAGGTTACTCATTGAAAGTTCGAATTTTCCGCAAAAGCAATTGTGATTTTCCAGGAATCTGACTTTTCTAAGTACAGATGTACAGATTTCGAGTACTTATAGGTAATTTTGAGAACTTGTAACCCAATCAGTACATGCTTGACCTCGAGATGTCTTTAAAGGTCTGCATGAGATATATCAAAAACTTGTAAAAAAAAAAGCAAGTCTCGCAACTCAGCTCTTTTACCGTAAAAAGTTGTGAGATCCATGTAATACCAAGTCGGTTAATTTATTCAGTCCTTACTTAAGAGTTGTGTCGCGCCACGCTAAAAAACACGCGATGCACCGTGCAACTCGGTTCTAGGACCTCGGAACCATTCGAAACATGCACCGGATTTCGGCAAGGAGATGCGCTGTCATGTGACTTCTTCAACCTGGTGCTGGAGCAGATAGTGCGACGGGCAGGCATCAACAGGGAAGGCACTATCTTTTACAAGTCCATCCAGCTGCTAGGATACGCGGATGATATCGACATCATCGCGTGTTCTCGCCGTGGCATTGTGGAAGCATTCACGGCGATTGAAGAACAGGCGAGACGAGTTGGTCTTAAGATCAATGAGGACAAAACGAAATACATGCTGTCAAGCAAAAACCAATCCGTCGCTCACAACCTGGGACAAAATATAACAATTGACAGCTACAATTTCGAGGTAGTTAAGGAGTTTGTCTACCTCGGGGCAAACGTAAATTGCACAAATGACACCACAGTGGAGATCCGGCATAGAATCGCCCTTGGCAACCGCTGCTACTTCGGCTTGTCCAAACAACTGGGGTCTAAACTCCTCACTCGAATGGCCAAAGTCATGCTTTACAAAACGCTCTGCCAGTCTTGCTGTACGGAGCCGAAAGCTGGACGATAAGCAGGACAGCGGAGCTGATTTTGGGTTCTTTCGAAAGAAAAATTCTACGCCGGATATTTGGTCCTGTCTGTGAGGAAGGTGAATGGAGAAGAAGACGCAACCGCGAACTCTATGAGCTATACCAAGATGTGGATGTAGTCCGACTACACTGGCTCGGCCACATCGAGCTCATGGACATCAACGCTCCAGCTAAGAGGGTCTTTGACTCCGAGCCTCCTGGTTCGAGAAGAAGAGGAAGACCGAACCTCCGGTATAAAGACCAAGTAATCGCGGATGTAAGACATCTTGGTCTTGACAACTGGAAGCAGCGTGCCCGGGACCGTCAAGGATGGAAGGCAGCTATAGCTCAGGCTCAGACCCTCCATGGATCGCAGGCCCGATAAGTAAGTGAGTAAGTTACTTAAGAGACCTTCTGTCTCATTCATTCCATTCTCCTACTTATTTTCAGATCAGTTTTTCATTAAATCTTTTCTGAACACACTTTTTGATTTTTTTTTTTTGTCAATTTCGGTCGGGGATTTTGGTACAACTTTTATAAGACATGTCCCATTCTTGCTTTTTCATTCCGTTGATTGACCATTTTATAAGTTACCTTGGAACATAATTGTATCTAGGTACCTATTAGAGCACTGCGCGAGTACGTAAAAAGTACTCGGAGTGATAATCGCCGAGTAATACACACCACGAGAACACCGTGGCGCAGTGGGTAGTGTGTTGGCCTCTGACGCCGATGACAAGGGGTCGAATCCCGACACAGCCGTGTCATCGAACGTGTTTTTCCCGGTGTTTCTCCTCAGCGAGGCTCTGACAAAACCCCCTGTAGTAAAATTGTCATGAAAAGCTTCTCGAAATTCGCCGTTCGGAACCGGAAATATACTGTAGGTCCCTTTCACCTATGGGAAAATGAAAACACACACAACATGGGTGATTGAGAGAAGCTCGGCTCAGGTTCTTCATGGACTGTAACGCCAACATACATACATACACAAAACACCAAACGATGCGATTACGTACTCCGCATCGTTTCTGAATGCATCGCCGATTCCTTTTCCGGAATGATTATGACTAATTAACGATTATTACTCATAATCATTACGGAAAAGGAATCGGCGATGCATTCAGTTAATCGTTAATTACATTAGACAAATTCAAAACAGAAAGTTCACTTAATTAGCCACATCTTCTTCTTCTTCTTCTTAATGGGCGCCACATCTTCTTCTTCTTAATGGGTGCTACAGTTTGGGGTGAACCTGGGCCTCAACCAACATGCCCCTCCAATTAGCACGATCTTTTGCTAGCCTTTTCCATTGCCGCATACCCAGTTGGCTGAGGTCCCCTTCCACCTGTGTGCGCCATCTTAAGTGCGGCCATCCTCTGCTTCTTCGTCCCTCGGGGTTGGATTCAGAGACTCTCCGGGCTGAAGCTGTGGTGTCCATTCGCTCTACATGGCCCAGCCATCTTAGGCGTTGAATCCGTAGACGCCTGACTAGACTCATATCGCTGTACAGCCCGTAAAGTTCGTGGTTGAATCTTTTCCTCCATCCCCCGTCTGCGTTTATAGGCCCGAAAATCACGGGCAAAATCTTTCTTTCGAAACGACCAAGGGTCTCCTCATCCGCTTTTGATAGTGTCCATGCTTCTGCGCCGTACAACAGGACCGGGATGATAAGGGTCTCATATAGAGTCAACTTTGTCGTTCGGGAGAGGTCCTTAACTACCTCGAACTTATATCTGCCAATACAAACGTTCTGGCCAAGATGTCGGTGGTGAGCGTCCTTTTTTGATGACAGCATATATTTAGTTTTGCAGTCGTTTACCGCCAAACCAATTTTCGCCGCCTCCATCTCAATACTCGCAAACGCTTCATTGACATCTCGCTGTGATCTACCTATTATGTCAATATCGCCGGCGTATGCAAGGGGTTGCGAGGATTTGAAATAGATTGTGCCTCTTGTATTGGCCAGTGATTTTTGCACAATCATTTCCAATATGATGTTGAAGAAATCACAGGGCAGCGCATCGCCCTGGCTAAATCCTTTTTTGACATCAAAACTATCGGTAAGGTGTTCACCGATTCGGATGGAGCAGCGAGTATTCTCCAAAGTCATCCTGCATAGTCTGACGAGTTTAGCAGGTATGTCAAAGGTAGACATAGCGTTGTATAGCTCGTCTCTAATTACGCTGTCGTATGCGGCTTTGAAGTCGACAAATAGGTGGTGAGTGTCGACTTGAAATTCATTGGTTTTTTCCAGGATCTGCCGTAGTGTGAAGATTTGGTCGATGGTGGACTTCCCTGGCCTGAATCCGCACTGATAAGGACCTATTAGCTTATTTACAAAAGGCTTCAGGCCTTCACACAAAACGGCAGAGAAGATTTTGTAGGCGATGTTAAGGAGACTTATTCCTCTGTAGTTCGCGCAATCAGAGGGGTCTCCTTTTTTGTGGATCGGGCATACGATGCTGAGACTCCATTCCTCGGTCATACTTTCCTCTGACCATATCTTACAGATGAGCTGGTGCATGCTCCTAACCAGGTCATCCCTTGCTGCCTTGAAGAGCTCAGCAGACAGCTCAGCTGCGCCAGCAGCTTTATTCTACTTGAGCTTCGATATGGCAATCTTAACTTCGTCGAGGTCAGGGGGATAGAATTCTCTGCGGTCTTCGTCGATTACAAATGGATTATTCTGCCTGACAGCGGTATATTGACTGACATCGCCGTTATACAGTCTGCAGAATGTGTCTTTCTGGCTTTAAAACCTTGGCATGTTCGCTTTATCTGTTGATAAAACTTTGGAACGTCACAGTAACACCTCTCTAAGTCCTCAATCGCGCGCTTCTACTGCCCTTTCATCTTTCTTCTAAGAAGCTTATGCTCCTCCCTTCTTTTTAACTCGTACAGCTCACGAGCTGCTCTTGTTCTTTTATGCAGCGAGGCCTTATATGCATCCAGCTTCGCTGTGTGAATCCTCCTGCACTTGTCATCAAATCAGGTGTTTCTTCGTGGTGGAGCATTGAAACCCAAAACTTCGGATGCAGAGCTTTTCAGGGCTTGTTTGCAAAGGCTCCACTGCTGTTATATTGATAGCGTGGAGGATTTAGGTATATTGGAGAGCTTAAGGGAGACGCGATCGGTAAAAACAGGAGCGGTGTCTGGCGATAGTAGCTTTCCGACGTCATAACTTTGTATTCTTACTCTACTCCGCTGCATTCGAGATATCCGTAAGCGCATCTTGGCTACTACAAGATAGTGGTCCGAGTCGATGTTAGCCCCTCGGAAGGTTCGAACATCAAGAAGAGTGGAGGAGTGTCTGACGTCGATCGCGATGTGATCAATCTGGTTGGTTGTCGATTGATCAAAAGACCGCCAGGTGCATTTGTGTATATCGAGGTGCGGGAAGCGCGTACTGGCTAGAAGGAGATTTCGCCCCGTAGCAAGATCAATCAGCCTGTGTCCGTTATCGGAGGCGGTGTCAGGCTATGTTTGCCGATGACTCGTTCAAAGATGCTTTCCTTACCCAGCTTAACATTGAAGTCTCCTGGTACAAATTTGATGTCACAGCTGGGACATTGGGCATACGTTCTGTCTAGGAGATCGTAGAAATCATCTTTGGCGGAATCATCCTTGTCTTCCGTGGGGGCGTGGACACAGATCAGGCTGATGTTAAAAAATGTAGCCTTGATACGGATTGTTATGAGGCGTTCGCTCACATGCCGAAAGCGTAGGACTTTTTGCCTTAGTCCACCTCGAACAACAAATCCGCATCCAAACAATCGTTGCCCTCTCTCCCTATAGCAGTCGCCGTAGTAGATATCGCAGTTTTTCATCCGCTTTATACCCGGTCCATTCCATCGCATTTCCTTGATGGCGGTTATGTCCGCTTTATAGCGGTCTAGGGCGTCCGCAAGTTGTTCGGCTGCACGTGGCCTGTTTAGGGACCTAACATTCCACGTACAAAGCCGAAGATCAGTGTCCTTTCTTCGTTTTTTGCAAGGGCCGTCAACATAAATCCGGTCCGCTATATCCGAGGCTTGTGGTTGTTTCGGAGTTTGTGGTTTTTTTTACGTTTACGGCTTACTAGGCCGTAGCCCAACCGACTAATCCTGTTATTTTGGCGCAGGAGGCTCGCAATTCGCCCTTCCCCGTCTGCAATTTCCATAGGAAATCTTCAGATGACACCACGAGGAGGTGGGGGGTGGGACTTACTAACAGTGCCGCAAGATGTTCGACTACGGTGGCTCTTCTCGCTTTTTAGCACGCCAGCATCCTTCGGATAGATGCTACCCCTATGAGGCCTTTGTTAGTGCTTTGCCATCATAGCCACATAGGGAAATCCTTTTCATGGCTTCGCCACCATCGTAAAATATTTCGATCAGTGGCACGGCTTCCTTTGTACAGCTCCATTTCAACATTGACTTGTGACTGTCAATTATTATTTATGTCATCTCTAGGGGCAGGATAGCTCTAGGGGCTGGTAGTGGCATACCCATTGTAGATCCTCCGGGGGCAGGATAGCTTGTAGAGCTGGTGGTGGTATACCCGTTGTAGATCCTCCGTGGGCAGGATAGCTTGTAGAGCTGGTAGTGGTATACCCGTTGTGGATCCTAGGGGCAGGATAGCTTGTAGAGCTGGTAGTGGTATACCCGTTGTAGATCATCTAGGAGCAGTATAGCTTGTAGAGCTGGTAGTGGTATACCCGTTGTAGATCATCTAGGAGCAGTATAGCTTGTAGAGCTGGTAGTGGTATACCCGTTGTAGATCCTCTAGGGGCAGGATAGCTTGTAGAGCTGGTAGTGGTATACCCGTTGTAGATCCTCCGGGGGCAGGATGGCTTGTAGAGCTGGTAGTGGTATACTCGTTGTAGATCCTAGGGGCAGGATAGCTTGTAGAGCTGGTAGTGGTATACCCGCTGTAAATCCTCCGGGGGCAGGATAGCTTGTAGAGCTGGCAGTGGTATACCTTACTTAGATCCTCTAGGGACAGGATAGCTTGTAGAGCTGGTAGTGGTATACCCGTTGTAGATCCTCTAGGGGCAGGATAGCTTGTAGAGCTGGTAGTGGTATACCCGTTGTAGTTCATCTAGGAGCAGTATAGCTTGTAGAGCTGGTAGTGGTATACCCGTTGTAGATCCTCCGGGGGCAGGATGGCTTGTAGAGCTGGTAGTGGTATACTCGTTGTAGATCCTAGGGGTAGGATAGCTTGTAGAGCTGGTAGTGGTATACCCGTTGTAAATCCTCCGGGGGCAGGATAGCTTGTAGAGCTGGCAGTGGTATACCTTACTTAGATCCTCTAGGGACAGAATAGCTTGTAGAGCTGGTAGTGGTATACCCGTTGTAGATCCTCTAGGGACAGGATAGCTTGTAGAGCTGGTAGTGGTATACCCGTTGTAAATCCTCCGGGGGCAGGATAGCTTGTAGAGCTGGCAGTGGTATACCTTACTTAGATCCTCTAGGGACAGAATAGCTTGTAGAGCTGGTAGTGGTATACCCGTTGTAGATCCTCTAGGGACAGGATAGCTTGTAGAGCTGGTAGTGGTATACCCGTTGTAAATCCTCCGGGGGCAGGATAGCTTGTAGAGCTGGTAGTGGTATACCCGTTGTAAATCCTCCGGGGGCAGGATAGCTTGTAGAGCTGGCAGTGGTATACCCGTTGTAGATCCTCTAGGGACAGGATAGCTTGTACAGCTGGTAGTGGTATACCCGTTGTAGATCCTCCGGGGGCAGGATAGCTTGTAGAGCTGGTAGTGGTATACCCGTTGTAAATCCTCCGAGGGCAGGATAGCTTGTAGAGCTGGTAGTGGTATACCCGTTGTAGATCCTCTAGGGGCATGATAGCTTGTAGAGCTGGTAGTGGTATACCCGTTGTAAATCCTCTGGGGGCAGGATAGCTTGTAGAGCTGGTAGTGGTATACCCGTAGTAGATCCTAGGGGCAGGATAGCTTGTAGAGCTGGTAGTGGTATACCCGTTGTAGATTCTTCGGGGGCAGGATAGCTTGTAGAGCTGGTAGTGGTATACCTGTTGTAGATCCTCCGGGGGCAGGATAGCTTGTAGAGCTGGTAGTGGTATACTCGTTGTAGATCCTAGGGGCAGGATAGCTTGTAGAGCTGGTAGTGGTATACCCGTTGTAGATCCTCCGGGGGCAGGATAGCTTGTAGAGCTGGTAGTGGTATACTCGTTGTAGATCCTAGGGGCATGATAGCTTGTAGAGCTGGTAGTGGTATACCCGTTGTAAATCCTCCGGGGGCAGGATAGCTTGTAGAGCTGGCAGTGGTATACCTTACTTAGATCCTCTAGGGACAGGATAGCTTGTAGAGCTGGTAGTGGTATACCCGTTGTAGATCCTCCGTGGGCAGGATAGCTTGTAGAGCTGGTAGTGGTATACCCGTTGTAGATCCTCTAGGGGCAGGATAGCTCTAGGGGCTGGTAGTGGCATACCCTTTGTAGATCCTCTAGGGGCAGGATAGCTTGTAGAGCTGTAAGTGCCCGTTGTAGATCCTCTAGGGGCAGGATAGCTTGTAGAGCTGGTAGTGGTATACCCGTTGTAAATCCTCCGGAGGCAGGATTGCTTGTAGAGCTGGTAGTGGTATACCCGTTGTAGATCATCTAGGAGCAGTATAGCTTGTAGAGCTGGTAGTGGTATACCCGTTGTAGATCCTCCGTGGGCAGGATAGCTTGTAGAGCTGGTAGTGGTATACCCGTTGTGGATCCTAGGGGCAGGATAGCTTGTAGAGCTGGTAGTGGTATACCCGTTGTAGATCATCTAGGAGCAGTATAGCTTGTAGAGCTGGTAGTGGTATACCCGTTGTAGATCCTCCGTGGGCAGGATAGCTTGTAGACCTGGTAGTGGTATACCCGTTGTAGATCCTCCGAGGGCAGGATAGCTTGTAGAGCTGGTAGTGGTATACCCGTTGTAGATTCTCCGGGGGCAGAATAGCTTGTAGAGCTCGTACTGGTATACCCGTTGTACGTTATAGATCCACTAGGGGCAGGATCCGGCTCTAAGGACCAATGTGGATTGTGTCTCCTAGCTATGGAGTCACCTAGTGTAACAATCCTTGGGATAGTTACTGGTTTACAGGTGCTGAAAGTAAATAGCGGATTGGCTTCTTGTGTTCCAATGTTCTTTATTGATAATCTTCTATCTTTATATACTTTTACTTAACTCTACTAATTGTCTACATTGCACATTACATTTTGTTTATGTTTACATTTCCGCATTTCTACATCTAGCTTTATTGCTGCTGCAATTGCTATTGTATTTCTGCGTCAGTACCTTTGATCTTAATTGGTTTTCAGTCGTCATTCGTCGTTGTTTTGTTCGTCATTCATCATTGTGGTGTATTTGGGTCATCGAGTTTGTGCACGAATTTGGGTTATTCGAGTGGGGGCGCGACTGAATATTGTGTCGAGCTTGTTTTGTACTTTGTACGGCCTTTCTGGTTTCTAAAATTCATCAAAGAACACTAAAAAAAATCCGGACCTACAGTTTAATGCCGATTCCGTGAGTCGAGAAGCTTTTTCAAGGCAAGTATACTACAGGGGATTTTGACAGTGCCCCGCCTAGGAGGGACGCCGCGAATTAAACATTCGATGGCGTTTGTGATATCGGGATCCGAACTTGCTCATCGTGTGTCAGAGTCCAACACACTAACCACGGCATGCACCCTCATGGATATGATTCACCTGCTAACAATCCTGGATAGATTCAGTAAGGACATTGTTAAAAGCTCCTTCTGTACCTAAGAAAGTAGCTAGGGTGAATCGCTTGAAGTGGATAGATTTTTCGATCGTCTGCCCAACTTCACGCAGGTGCTAAACTCGTCAGACTATGCAGGACGACTTTGGAGAATGCTCGCTGCTCCGTTCAAATTGGTGAAGACGTGACCGATAGTTTTGAGGTCAAAAAAGGATTTAGGCGATGCGCTGTCATGTGATTTACAATTGCAGAATTCATATAGCTCTCCGTCTACCTACCAGATTGAGTGTGATTTTAAACCAACAAGCTTCTCTGATCAATATGGTGCGGTATCCACCAATTGGTCCCAGTACTGTTCTACAAGTTGATGTGCGTCATCATAAATGTTTTAGCCCTTTGATGAGCAGACATCGGGAGAAGGAAGCTTCTAAGCTAGTGATCCATGCATATTGCTATCAAGTTCTCGGCATCTTGACATTGAAACGCATACAAATTTCGATTATAAAATCAGTCGAAAATCGATTATTTATTTCTCTTTGAAAATGACTCCATTGCATTCGTAAGACGGATATGCTACGCGGAAAACGAAAACACGAAACAGGGAAAGAACATAAATTCATTAATAAATATTAACTTATTCCGAAGTGCTTCGTGTCGATCAACTACTATATCACACTAAGGTCATTAAGTTACAAGGAATACTAGTGTAAGGAATTACAATGTGATGTCGTTGCTATGTTTTCAGTAACCTATCCAAGGTATGGCTAAACTTGACCTTTACGAGTACGTCAAGCCTGCCGGAATAGGTCGCCCGATCCGTATGAAAACCTTCGTTTTTTGCTTGTCTCCACCAGTGCATCTTCGTCATATTGGGGTATTTTCTGCATTTTGGGATGCATAATACCCCGGATGTCACTTAACGATATATCAATGTCTTTGAAAGCATTCAGCATGAAAACGGCCACAATGACCACCAGGAATCCACAAATATCGCCCAAAATGTTTTCAAAACTCATGTGGGTGAATTCCTTGAAAAGAATCGCCGAGGCAGTGATGACTAACGAGGTAAACACCACATAGTATATCGGTGTGACGATGCCAGTGTTGAAAATGTCGAGTGCTTTGTTCAGATAATTCAGCTGAACAGCGATGAACATCACGGTGATAATGATTAAAAACCATGGCATCCAGGTGGCAAAATTATTCGATTTGCCCGATAGTGTCTCACGAATAGCGAGGCCAAGAGCCTTGCATGACATGACTGTTAAGCTGCTGATACCAGAGCAAAGAAATATGTAGACGACAACGTTCGAATGACCATAGCGTGGAGCGATACAGAAGGCAACAAATGCACTGCTGCTGAGTATAAGGATGACGTAGAAAACGAATCCGGGGTCTAGGAGCTTTTCGAAGAGTGATTCGAGGCTTTCGACTTCTTTCTCTTTGGGCGAGTGAATAACGATGATTGTCGAGCCGATAATACATAGAAAGCAGCCGAGTTTTCCAAGCAAATTTAGCTTCTCGTTGAGAAATTTCGATGCCATAACTGCAGAGATGATGACACTTAGGGCTCCTAGTGGTGTGACTAATGAAGCTGGTGCGAATGCATATGCCGCGAAGTTGGCTCCCTCGCCGACTCCCACTGAAAAAAAAGAAGATAAAACCTGTTATATGTATAGCGATGGATAAAGTATAGTGTAGAACGAGCAAGGGCAAGAACTCTAATGTCGTGTTCCATACATTTAGAGAGTATGAATCGTAATGGGAGATGTTGAGTTTAATATTAGTAAGTAGCCCTGGTGTGTAGGCGGATAAACGTTAGCTCCGTAAGGAGTAGAGAAAGAAAAATAACGAGCGGTCGCAAGCGGGCTCAGAAACATTGTCTTTTCTGAATCGGCAAAAGAAGTCTCACTTAGTCTGCGCTATAACTCGAGGTGAAACTGATACCTATCCATACGGCATACTTAGTTGGGTGAGATCATCTTTCCCTTGGGTAGGCCACTTTAGACACGGTTCTCCTCTTCTGCTTAGACGCGATTGGATATCTATAGTCAGTAGCAGATGGACTGTGTGCAATTTAACTGAGATCATCTTCAAGTATGTAAAGCAAGGCGAGCACCTACACGACTTCGAGTATGACCAGTTCGTATAAGACGGTCGTAAATTTGCGCCGAAATCACTGAAGGATTATTCCGTAAGGATATATCATTTGTACTCTGCGATCTTGAGATGCGACTGGCTGACCCGGCGTTTTGGTTACTTACTTACTTACTTTTCAGGATAGCAACTCATGGAGGGTCTGGGTCTGACTCAATACAGCCTTCCATCCTTGGCCAAGTTGTCTTACGTCTGCGATCACTTGGTCCTTATACCGGATGTTCGGTCTTCCGCTTCTTCCCGAACCAGGAGGTTCAGATTCGAATACCCTCTTAGCTGTAGCGATGGTGCCCACGTGCTCGATGTGGCCGAACTATTGTAGTCGACGGATTTTTGCCTTCCGGGCTATATCCACATCTTTGTACAGCTCATAGAGTTCCCGGTTATGTCTTCTCCTCCATTCGCCTTCTTCGCAGACAGGACCGAATATCCGTCGCAGAATTTTTTTTTCGAAGGAGCCAAGGATTACCGCCGCTGTCCATATCGTCTTGCCTTCGGCTCCATTAGGAGGACTCGCAAGGTAAGAGTCTTGTAGAGCATAACGTTGGTTCTTTGGGACACGAGCTTGGACCCTAGCTCTTTTGACAAGCCCAAGTAGCAGCGAGGATGACATTCGGTGATGTTTACCACGGCCACCCCCGGGTCTCCACTATGGTTTCATTCGTGGATATTATGTTTGCCCCGAGGTATGTATGTGTACTCCTTCACCGTCTCGAAATTGTAGCTGCCCATCGTTATGTATCGTCCTAAGTGATGGGTGACAGACCGCTTTTTTTGTTGACAGCATTTATTTCGTGTGCTCCTTATTGATGTGAAGACCAGCTCGTTTCGCCTGATCTTCAACCGCCGTGAACGCTTCCACAACGGTGCGCTGGGAACTTGGGACAATATCAATATCATTTGCGTAGCACAGCAACTGGACCGATTTGTGGAAGATAGTGATGTTTGCCCGCCGCACTATTTGTTCCAACACGAGATTAAAGAAGTCGCACGATAGCGCATCTCCTTGCCGAAATCCGGTGCAAGTTTCAAAAGGCTCGGAGGTTCTGGAGCCGAACTGCACGGTGCACCGAGTGTTTGTTAGCGTGGCTCGACACATCCGGATCGGCCATCGCGTTAAATAAAACTTTGTGATGAATGCTGACATATGCGGCTTTAAAACCGATAAAGATATATTGGATTCGTCACAACGTAAACATTTGGTCTATAGTCGATCTGGTTGACCGGATGCCACAAGTGCGGTGCAAGACGGCTTTAGATGTTCACACAATACACTGGATAGGATCTGGTAACCAACATTGAGCGAGGAAATACCTTTGTAGTCTTTGCAAGAGTTAGGATCGCCTTTTTGTAGATGGGGCATATAGAGGCATTGGGCATGCATTCGTCCTGCCAAATTCTACAGATGATCTCGTGCATGTTCCCTAGTAGAACATCGCCTCCAGCTTTGAAGAGATCTGATAATAATCCATGCAAGCCTGCAGCCTTGTTGTTTTTCAGCAGAGTGCTGTGGCGCAGTGAGTTGGGCTCTGACGCCGATGACACGGGATCGAACGTGTTTTTCACGGTGCTTCTCCTAAGCAGGGTACTGATAAAATCCCCTGTTGTAGTTGTCAAGTTTTTGTCACTAGACTTTTCAATATCCCAGCACAAGGCGTTTCAGTTAACAGACTTGAAATTAACGAGTTTCCTTAACGAGGTCGTCCTCATTTACTCCAAAAACATGGTAGAAGCTTCCACCCCTTTTCTCACTGGCTTATTCTCCCTAACAAACGGGTGCGCTTGATTTGTAAATGGGACACGTCACCCAGGAACCACAGCTAATTGCTGACATTATTTATAATCTACTATGTCTTTCGATAAAAGTGTTATCAGCGTAGATTGTGACAATTACGACACAACTTCAGACAGTACATTGACTTGCGGGCCAATAACCCAAACAATTTTGTATGAATAATCTGATAAACCCTCTCATACTTTCGTTCGTAACCTATGTACATACATAGTTTCGGACACTTCGCTTTTGTACACTTCTGATCACGTCCTATGCCTGGTGAAGAACTATGAGTTGTACTCTAAGCTTTAGCGCGTAATGTGGTCAAACGTTTCGAATGTTGCCTCTGGAATGCGAAACTATGAGTCACCCGATAAAGTATCGTTGCCAAAGGAACCACTAAGTGATAATGCGTGTACATTACATATTTGACATTTTTGCAGTGCGAGGCCATATGACTGACCTTTGCTATTACTCACTAATCCCACTGCCGGTTCAATGTGCACTTACTTGTCAATAGCCCAGCCCACCATATCCACTCTCGAAGATATCCGTATCCCCCTGAAGCGGCACGAACCTCACCCAATCGGCTTATCCTCAGCAAAGCCTTCTTCTTGATTACGAAACTGGATCCAATGAAAAAGCATGATGATAAGGCCAATGCCAGCCCAATGTAAAATTCGTTTTGTGTGTATAAATCTGTGAATGACTGTCCAGATGATGCCGGTGAATGTGATGCAGCCGTTGGCATGATACTTTGTGATTTTTGTCGTCTTTTTCGTATAGTTCCTGCGCGTAAATAGTCAAACTAAGGTGACTAAAGCCAATGAAACATGTCTTTATCGTGGCCAAAGTCTAATGTTATTTACAAACAGCCCGAAGCACAATAAAAATCCAATTAGAATGACAGAAGAGAAGATCCATGGGGAAAACTTAAGGAAATGTCTTATGTCAAATATTAGTCACCATTGTGAATGAACACGATGGTATGCCAGGGATATATAGGAGGGAAAATCCGAAATATTAGGAGTCGTTTAAACTTTCCTAACATCTTCTAGAAATATTGAGAAAATATAACTTTTTGCATTGAAATCTTTTAAAAAAATATAATAAGAAAAACAAAACTTCCCAGTGGGAAGTTATTGTAATGGGACCTATTTTGAGAATTCCAAATTTAGGCATACAAGTTAAAGATTAAATTTTTGGATTATTTCCTCTATGAGGAATTCTTTATTTTTTCGATATTACTATTCTGACCGATATGGTCAGGCGTTCCCTTAAAACTAAACTACACTAACTTATACTAACAGCTCGGTGCCCATCATTGGGTGGTGACCTTGACAACGTCTGGTCCCACGGTTGTTGGTCGGCGGTGTTGATAAACGCTGAGCTAGCGTCTGGTCCCACGCTGTTCTTACTGCGGGACAGTGTGTTAGCTGAGAAGCGTGTGTTCGCTGCTCAGTTTTCATTAGCGGATGCGCGGCCGTGTGTTATCTGAGAAGCGTGTGTACGCTGCTCAGTTCTGTTAGCGGATGTATGTGCTAACTGCTCCCCCTCTAGGTTGAGACCGTCCTCGGTTGATTTGAGGATATCTTGAATAAATTTTTCTCTGCGAAGCTCCTTCAGCTCGATCTTTTGTGCGCTATTCCTCATCCTGCTCCTAAGGGCAAAAACTATTGCCGCCAGGATACACATAATGACAATGACTATTAATATGCCCCCCTGGAATGAGTGTGATTTGATTTCTTCGTGTAATGCGGTGATGTGCTCGCGATTCTTTATAAGGCTTTTGTTAAGATAAGGCAGAGATAATAGCGCCAAATGTTCAGTGACATTAATTAACTGTGTTGAAGGAGCTCCTGGGCTTGGATGGCTAATCCGCTTTTTGTTTACGTATCTAGTGCCATTTATGTCCAAGTCGTTAGAAAATGTCACCAGAAATGTGCCGCTGACCGTGATTGATGAGTTACTCCCTTCTCTTAGTAAGACTGTTTGGTCGTTGATAACGACTAAGCCTTCGTCGATTTCACGGATGGGCTCAATATGATGAGCAGATGTAGTTTTGCAGTATGCTGAATAGTTATTCAGTAGTTGCTTTACACATGGGCTGTTTGGATGAATCTTACAAAAGGTTACAGCTGCCGCTTCTTTACAATTTTTTAGAGGTTTATATGAACTTCCGCATTGTGCTGCCGCATTTGTTTCTAGTAATATGGTAGTTTCGTTATGTATAACCGGGAGCAATTTAATTTTGTTACATACAGTTTTAATTATAGGAAATTTAATAATGAAGTAAATTAAATCGTTATCTTGATAAATTTTTAACTTAGAAATACTTATAATATCACTTACACTAATATTTGCAAAGCGCTCAGTAAATAATATCGTTTCGACTTCTTTACTATCAAGGATGACCGGGTTTATAATGTTAGCTTTCCCTAGCACAACCGAGTATATTATATTGTCCAAGTCTATTATCATGGCCCTATTCCTAGCAAGAATTAAATCGAATAAGTGACCTGTATCTATTTCCATTTTGTTCGTAACTGCTATAATTTTGTTTACTGTCTCTGTTAATTGGTTGATTCGGACTTGCACTTCGGTATTTATTACCATTTGCCGATCATTGGCCTCGATCAAAGCTTCTTCCTTTGTCCTGACTTCATTGAAGTCGTCAAAGTCAGGGGTTCCGGCTATGTATTTTAAGGCTGTGCCCAGGATGTTAATTCCGCGAGCGTGACGGTGGTGAATTCGCAATGTGTCCAAAAGACGGAGAATTTGCTCAATATCCGCTTGAAGCATTTCTCTCATATGTGACAGGGGAAAAGACTGAAGTAAGTCTTGAGTTTCGTACATGATTTCCTGATATGCCGTCAAATTTGTGTTATGTGTCAGGTACCCGTAATGATCCCAAATAGCTACTTTCCCATCATGAATCGGAATATAGTTTGACCGCGTATAATCCACCAATTTGGATTTGGTTTGCTGATGGGCTATTATAAGGAAGCATCTGAAACGAAATAATTACCTTATATTACTTTTATGAACCCTCCTATTGTCTATAACAGGGGTGGCCAAGCTCCTTGATAGTCCGAGCCATTTTTCAAAATTTGAAATGTTTCGCGAGCCGCAATTAAATACGTATTTAAAAAGTATGCAAAAAAGATATTAAACAATTTTTTTACAGAAATTATATTTATTGAAAACGTATAAACAAAAGTACAAATGTGTATTGAATTTAAATATTAAAAATTAAACATATTTATTTCACTTCTCTTGATAATTCTTTAAAATTTGGTGAATAATTGGTGACAGCACTTCTCAGTAATTCTTTGAGATGCTGGTTAGTTAATACTGATCGGTGTTTGGATTTCACGAATTTTAAAGTGGAATAAAATGATTCACATAAGTACGTTGTTCCGAATATTGAAATAATTCGACAAGCAGCCTTTTTTAATTCAGGATACTTCGATTCTGGTACAAATTTCCAAAATTCGGTAATCGATGTCGACTTATATTTTAATTGTAGAGCTTGATCTTCTTGCATCTCTATTAATTCTGATTCTCCAGATGCTTTTTGGGTCATAATTATACTGGAAATAGAAAACTCACCTTCAATTATGTTAATTTCAAATGGATTCAGAAAAAAAACTAGAGACGATTTAAAATATTTCAAGTCTTGAAATCTATTTTGGAATTCCATCAATATTCCTTCTAGCTTTTTTATATACTCGTTGAGTTTATCTTGTTTAATATTGGAACAAATTTTTTTTGTTCGAGGAAAATGACAAAATGTTTTATATTTAATGTCCTTTTGAAAAAGTTGCAATTTAGTTTGAAAACTAAATATACACTGTGAGAGGTCAGATATTATTTTATCTTTCCCCTGCAATTGTAAATTCAGTGTTTGCAAATGTTCCATGACATCAGTCAAAAACATCAAGTCTTGTAACCACTCGTCATCGTCTAATTCAGAATAAGTTATTTCCTTTTTTTTTAGAAATGCAGTTATCGGATCAAGCAAATCTACAAAACGATTTAATACATTGTAGCTAGATAACCATCTAACAATGCAAAAGAAATTGATGTCATTTGGAAGTTCTTCGTCCTTTAATTCTTCAAGGAAATTTTTGAATTGTCGATGATTTTTTGCATTGGTGCGAATATAATTTACAATGTGTAATATTGTTTTCATAACATCAGGATATTTTAAATATTTTGTAACGAGATGTTCTCGGTGAATTATGCAGTGAATCGGTATGAATTGTGGAATTTGAGAATCATCTCTTAAAAGCCCAATAAGACCGATTTTTTTACCCAGCATTGCCGGAGCACCATCAGTTGCAATGCTTACAAGTTTATTAAGAGGCACATCAAAAGTTTTCATTATGGAATCTAATGCATTTTTAATATCGACACCGCGAGTTGACTCTTGAAGTGCTACTAAATCTAATAATTCTTCTTTAACAACGAAGTCAGGTGAAACAAAACGTATGAAAACTGCCATTTGCGGAAGATCTGTGATATCTGTCGATTCGTCAAGGGCTAAGCTGAATGCAATACAGTTCTTCAAATCATTTTTTAAATTATATTCAAGAGATGTATTAATTGCAGTTATGCGTCGTTCGGTTGTGTGTCTCGAAATTGGAATCTGCGAAACAACTTTGTGCAATGCTGCATTATTTGGATCTAAAACTTTAAGTACATCTTCCAAGTTTTTTTTAATAAACTCTCCCTCTCCATACGGGCGTTTCGTACGAGCAATATTCCAGGCAATAACAAAACTGGCTTCAACCACATTATTAGCTTGATTGCTAAAGATCATCAAAGTTGACTGTTGGTTATTTAAATTTGATTTTAAAGAAGCAAGTTTAACTGATCTTAATTTGGAATTTGGTGGATACTGATTAGAAAACTGAGGATGATTGGTTTCATAATGTCGACGTAAATTACTAGCTTTATAATTTTTAACCGTAGAATTACAAATAACACATAATGCTTGTCCGTTATTGTCAATAAAAAAGAAATTCTCCTCCCACTCATTGTTAAAACTTCTATTTTCTTGCTCGTATTTTCTTTTTTTATTTTCGTTCTTTGTCGTCATATTTTTAAAAGAACTGGAAATAAATAAAGAAATTTAGAAAATACAAGTTTTGTGTTATTAAAACAATAACAACACGTGTTACATACTACAAAACAAATTTAGTTAAGTTACCAAAAATTCCAGATTATAAATTATATCCGTAGCAAAAGTGGTACAAATTGTTTCCTCCAGAGTACAATGTCAACTGTCCGTTGCAATGAAAGTTTACAAATTCACTGTTCATGTTCGTTCGCGTAGTTTTCGATGAGTCATATCATTCTTAACCCTTTAATGCCCACATGTCTATTTTGGGAACGCATTCTTTGAACAAAAAGTTTTTCCAACGAAAATATTTCAAATTTCGTGCGAATAGTTTCAGTAAGTTCTACGATACGAGCAACACTTTTTGCACCGGTTGCCACTTGAAACCAACTGCATTTGAAAGCTTGAAATTTAGTTGAGTTTGCGCCGCACGACGATTGGACGGAAATTAATTTTTTTACAACGTCGCACTTAATCTTTCATATTTGTCGTCAGTAATTTCAAAGACATTTTGAAACACATACGGAACGATAATAATTTTTTAAAATATAATAGCACAAAAATGAAAAGGGAACTCGGGTATATTTATCGAGAGCCACAAATAATCCTTCAAAGAGCCGCATGTGGCTCGCGAGCCGCAGGTTGGCCACCCCTGGTCTATAAGGACAAATGTACCCAAATCTTTTTGAACGGTTTTCTGAATAAAGCGCTTAGTAAACTTATTTCCTATTCTTTTATTTGTTTTTACATAAACTTGGTCTCCGGTATTGAATACTCTTGTTTGTCTGTTCTTATTATGATGTGCCAACTCTTTTGCTTGTGCTTTGGTAATTTTCATCTTAATATCGTTTTTCAGCGAATCAGGCATAGAATTAATTATGTCGATTGGCCTTCTTCCAGTCACTGAATGAATAGTTCTATTGTATTTTGCTGTTGCTAAAAGGACAAGTTCACTAACATCATTTATACATTGCTCCAATTTACTACAGCTTGCTATTTCAGACAAGGTACTGTGAAATCGTTCTACTTGGCCATTAGTTTCACTATGATATGGAGGGGTTGTGAAAGTTTTTATATTAAAGTGATCGTTCAACAGTGCTTTTATTGTTTGTGAGTTTAATGATCGTTCATTGTCGCATACGATTGTTTTTGTATTATTGAAAAAATTTAAAGTTTGCAATAGAGGTTCTTTGATGTCAATTATAGCCCGAGATTTTAGTGGGGACACAACTGCAAATTTCGAAAATTTATCAACACAAGTAAGGAAGTGAAGCTTGTCTGTAGAGTAAATATCAATGTGTAAAATTTCACCTGGGTAAGAAGGTATGGGGGTTTCGCCTATTTCGGGATTTATCGGATGCCTCTGATATTTCGCCTCACGACAGATTTTGCAATTTACAACTATTTCCTTCAATTTCTTCCGCA
Organism: Eumerus sabulonum; assembly: GCA_951905685.1. Classification (NCBI taxonomy): domain Eukaryota; kingdom Metazoa; phylum Arthropoda; class Insecta; order Diptera; family Syrphidae; genus Eumerus; species Eumerus sabulonum. The sequence continues at coordinate 22,924,018 of OX645063.1, forward strand.
TTTCAGGGAAGTAGTAATCACTTAAAACTTGTTTAAAGTTTTCGGATGCTGACCGATGAGCTCTACTATGTTCGGTTAGAAGAATCTCTGCTTGATCGTTTTTATTAAAAACATCTGTTACTTGTTTGAGTGTGTGACGAAATTTGACAGAGGGAAATGTTATCGAAAGTTCATTTTGAATTTGCGCTAATATTGGAAGGTCACATAAAATCGCATTCACCACGTCGGGATTGACAGATTCCTTTATAGTTTCAAGAAGATCGCCCAAGTTGGTAAATGTAATATTATGTCTAATTCGGGATTTGAATAATATTTTTGTTACTTTCGCTGGTTCTTTGCCTTTTTCTAGAATTAACTGATTCCTAAAACAATTTACAGGATTTTGTACTGTCACAATGGTTCTAGTCAAGGACCCTTCGCTATGTGCTGTAAGAGATTCCGAATGGAGTGATTGCTCTAGAGCGTTTACATGCTGCCTAGACAAAGCGTCAGCTACATAGTTCTCCTTGCCGGGCTTATAAATGAAATTTGGGGAAAACTCTTCCACAAATGCTCTCCAGCGCTTGATCTTTGCGTTAGAGTTCTTGTCCGAAATGGCAAAGGTTAAGGGTTGGTGATCGGTAAAGATGTTTAAGTTCGTTACGCCGTATAAATAATTGCGCAGTTTTTGCAAGGCCCAAACAATAGCAAGAAGCTCTCTTTCATTTGTTGCATAGTTCTCTTCAGTTGGGGAAAGAGTCCTAGAAATCATAGTGATTGGCCTGCCATTCTGAGATAACACAGCACCAAGCGCATGTGATGATGCATCAGTGGTGAGATCAAACGGCTTTGTATAGTCCGGATATAGCAACAATACATCCTCCGAGGCCAAAATCCTTTTTACTTTATCAAAGGCTTGTAATGCTTCCGCATCGAGCTCTATGTGTACGTTTTTCGATTGATTTGTACCTATATTACCGTTTTCCCCCCTCAGATATTTCGTAAGAGGCTTCACAATTGAGGCGTAATCCCTTACAAATCTCCTACAATATCCGGAGAGACCCAGGAACGATCGAAGGGCGCGGAGGGTCTTGGGAGTTTCATAACTAACAATATCTTTTACTTTTTGGGGGCATGTTCTTATCCCCTTTTTGGAAACAACGAACCCAAGAAATTCAACCTGCGTTTGAAGAAATTTAGACTTCTGAAGTGAAACTCTCATATTCGCCTCAAATAGTTTAGTAAGAATCCGTTCTATATCCCCTAGATGCTGTTTGTATGATTTGGAAAAAATGATCACGTCATCTATATAAACGTGACAGCATTTACCAATCTCCTGCCTCAGAATGTCATCTATAGTTCGCTGAAAAATGCTTGGTGCATTTTTCAGTCCGAAAGGCAGTCTGCAGAATTCGTACTTTCCGTTATTAACTGAGAACGCTGTTTTTTCCCGATCGCGCTCAGCCAGTTTAATCTGGTGAAATCCAGATTTTAAATCCAATGTTGTGAAAAAAGATGATTCCCCCAAATTGGATAAAATAACGGATGTATCTGGAATAGGGTATCTGTCACTAATGGTTCTCTCATTGAGCTTTCTGAAATCTATTACTAGTCGCTTTTTTTGTTTCCCTGTTTCGTCGATTCCTTTTTTATCGACAACCCATATAGGATTATTGTACGGGGACCGTGAAGGTCTTATAATTCCGTTACGAAGCAAGTCAGAGATTTCTTGATTGACAAAGTCAGCTGCAGCCATTGGGTAAGGATACGATTTCGAGTAAACGGCGTCATTGTTAATTGTTTTTATCGTTGCAACCACATTTGTATTGTACGGTAGGGATTTATTGGAATCGGCGAACACTTTCGAATGGCGTTCTATTATGCTGGAAACATCATTGTTTCCATGTAACGTTTTGTTACACGATTCATAACTTAGTGATATGTTGTTTACATCATCACAATAAAAATACAAGAGTGTTTCCTTTCCTCCCTCATAATACAGAATCCCGCACCGCAAATCTACCTGTGCGTTAATTTCCCTTAAAAAATCGCATCCTATAATGCCGTCAAACGTTTTAAGACTTGGAAGCAAAAAAAAAGAAGTGTTCCTATTGAAAATGTTTATTTGGCATTTTTCGGATATGTGATCTGTACCGTGAATGGATCTGACCAAAAAGGGCTTGTGTACATGTTTAATTGATTTAAGATTATCTAAATTCCTAATATAATTCTTTGTAGCTCCGGTGTCTACCAAAAGCTTTAATTCCCTCCCTGCCAGTGTCCTGCTAACGTAAGGCAGGAGGGACTTTCCCCTAAAAAATTCACCTCGTCTATTATTTCATTGGCCTCGTTGTATGAGCCATTATCGAATTCTTCCTGTTGGTAGTCATAGTTCTCGTTACCAAAGGGTTCTTCTTCTTCTTTGATATCTGGCGGAAAGTGTTGGAGCTGTTGATGGGTAAGATGGTTTATCCGCTGTTGTTTAGGGATGTCTATCTGACTTCCTCCTCCTCCATGTTGTCTCTTAGGAGGTCTTACTTGATTCCCACAGACTGTCCGTAAAGATTCTCGACGGTTTTCAAGCACAGGTGTGGTCACCTGGTTGGGAATACATGTTGAGCTGCGAACGTTCGCAGAAGACCGCATAGAATGGTAATTCGGATTTCTTGACATGGGATTGAAATTGATATTAGATCGGAAGCGTGAACTAGGGGGATCTACCTCCATTGGTAATGGCCTATCTTGAGGACTTCCCACACACCTATAATGGGGTGAATGGTAAGGTTGGTGCTGATCGTTACCGTTAGTGTATTTGGGAGCTACGAAAGTTTTCACGTTAGTTGAAAATGCTCTTGCAAACGAACAACGTTCTTGGTTTGCCTCCAACTCCTGAGCAAGCGCTAGGGCGCTGGGCATATCGCTCGGGCGTGAGGAGAACAGAATGTCACACATCGGTTTCCGAAGTCCGGAAACAAAGACTCTGAGAGCATCCTGCCTATATTTTTGACCCAGTGTGTTTATTAGTGTCGCATTACCCTCATGGATCATGATGGTTTTATTAATTATCAAGGTTAGCTTTCTTTCGACCTCGTCATAAAATTGGGTTATTGTTTTTTTACCCTGACGTAGAGTAGACATCTCTTGTTCTATGAGATATATTGGCCTCTTGTCGGCATAAGTAAAATCAAGCCTGGCTATAATAGCCTTAAAATTCAGAACGGTATTAAAGGAAGATAGAACCTGATCAGCTGATCCGACAATCTTGTTTCGTATAATGGCAACTGCTTGATAATGTTTCGAGCTACCATTATGATTTTCGAAAAGTTTGTAAGCAGCAAAGGCAGCCTGACGCCACGAAACATATCGCGCCTGCTCCCCATTAAACTCCGGTAGTGTTTTCACGAGATCTAAGGATTCATCACACTTAACTGCAGGGTCGATTACAACTGGCGTGTACTCTTCTACAGAGGACGTAGGCATTTCGAGTGCCTTGAGCCTATTCGTTAAGGTATCGATAGTTATTTGAAAACTTCGACGAGTTTGCTCGGTAGCTGCTGTAACTGCAGCTCCGATTATAACGCGTAGTTCAGACTCATTCATTTCGACGCCAATGGACTGTAACTCCTATTTTAAAATAAAACAGGTTAAATTTGCTGACTAACAACTTAGGCAAAAGAAAATACTCGGTTGCAATTAGGGATCTCAAAATCAGGAAATGCTTCCTCTTAAAAAAAAAATAACTTATAGGAAATTACTGAACACTTTACTTACATATAGATTTGAATTAACATGATTTGATTTTTTTTGATACACTTCCTCAATGTAGGTAATAGTTTAGTTGGATTTCACAAATTATACTATTTATAACAATAGTTTCATCGGTTAAAGATTTAATTTTTTGATACACTCTCTCAAGGTAGGTAATAGTTTAGTTGGATTTCACAAATTATACTATTTATAACAATAGTTTCATTAGTTAAAGATTCAATTTTTTGATACACTTTCTCAAGGTAGGTAATAGTTTAGTTGGATTTCACAGACTGTTTTTGTATTCCAATTTTCTCCTATGAATAGGATACTTTTATTTTTGCACAGACCGGGAACAAGGTTCTATTATCCTTATTAAAGACTTTCGGAACCTACAAGTCGAAGTCACGTTGGGCGCCAGTTAAAGATTAAATTTTTGGATTATTTCCTCTATGAGGAATTCTTTATTTTTTCGATATTACTATTCTGACCGATATGGTCAGGCGTTCCCTTAAAACTAAACTACACTAACTTATACTAACAGCTCGGTGCCCATCATTGGGTGGTGACCTTGACAACGTCTGGTCCCACGGTTGTTGGTCGGCGGTGTTGATAAACGCTGAGCTAGCGTCTGGTCCCACGCTGTTCTTACTGCGGGACAGTGTGTTAGCTGAGAAGCGTGTGTTCGCTGCTCAGTTTTCATTAGCGGATGCGCGGCCGTGTGTTATCTGAGAAGCGTGTGTACGCTGCTCAGTTCTGTTAGCGGATGTATGTGCTAACTTACATATCTACACGTTTCAAGGTCACCATAATCTGGATCCAAGGTTTTCATAGAGATATATGTGCATTGTTGTACGTACGTATGTGCGTGCGGAATTTTCGCTTCGATTAACTCGAGAACCAAAGATGATATTGGCATGAGATCGGGTTAATTCCACCCGTAATTACGCAACTTAGAACAGCAAAATTTGTTAGAAATTAAATAACAAAAAAGTATGCAAATAAATAACAGTACGCGTTGTTTCCAAACGGTCCTCCTTCTAAGTACTAACAGCGCCCGACGCTGGTTAATTGAGGTGATCGGACGAGAACCGATACATATGACATTGATCGGACAGTGTTGTGGTTAGGTAATGAAACGCACACTCATGAGCTGCTCGTGAGCGTGCACTATCCAACGAGCAATTATTAAACGCACGCGCTCATGAGTAATTGGCTGTGGGCATTTTTATTTTCGTTCACGAACACGGGTGTGCATTTATAGAAGTTTACCCCTGTGCACATTTCATATGTTCGTTAAAGAGAACGCACACTTATGTGCACTCTATAGGGTGGGCTCTCTTTAACGCACATGTGGAGTGTGCACAGTTTCTATTAATGCACATAGGTTAGGTTAGGTATATGGGTGCCCTATTGACGCAAAGTCAAGGCTCACGCAGACTACGTTGAGTCCATTGTGCCCACCTGTTTTGTTTAACCCGTTGATACCTATTCATTTACCGTCGAGCTGAACCAACCAGACGAGGATAAAAATCCCAGTATTCTGTTCAGCCCGATGTTACCTACCTCCTCTAGTCCCGAAAGGAAGTATCTTCCCAGAAAAATATTCCTTTTTTGGGCTAGCGCCGGGCATTCGCACAGCAGGTGACGAACGGACTCAATTTCCTCTTCGTCCCTGCAGCTTCTACAGAAGTCATTGTGGGGCTGGCCTAGTCGAGCTGCATGATAGGATAGCATGCAGTGCCCGGTGAGGGCACCGACTGCCAGTCGAACGTTCCCACGATTGAACTTCAGCAGATTTTCCGTTCTTTTCTTATCATAGACGGGCCAAGTCAATTTCGCCGTTGCGCATGTATCTAAGCGACACCATCGCTTATTGGCTTTCACCAATAGCTCCGTCTGTATCTCCCTGTAGAGCGCACTGAGTGGTGCCTTGGCCTCAGCTGAGATCTGCGCAATGTTAGCACCTGATCCCACCCTAGCCAATTCGTCCGCCCTCTCGTTTCCGGAGATATTCATGTGACCAGGTACCCAGCAAAGGGTCACCTCATTTACATTGGATATCTCTTCTAACCTCTCCTTGCAGAGTTTGACGAGTTTGGATCTTATCCATGCTGCCTGCATAGCCTTAATGGCTGCCTGGCTGTCAACATAGATGCTGATCCTTTTTCCTGTAATATTCTCTTTGCTGATCAGGTCCGCCGCCTGCTTGATAGCGAAGACCTCAGCTTGGAAGACACTGCATCCATCATCGAGCCTGTAGGAGCGATGCATATCCCGAGACTCAAAGTAGACTCCGGCACCTGTGCCAACATCCATTTTGGATCCGTCGGTGTAGAGTGCCAGTTCATTTTCCGTGCGTACCAGATCACCGGTCCATTCCTCCCTGGAGGGAATTCTAATAGAGAATCTCCTCTCCCAGGAAGGAAGTCGGGTGACATAGTCCGTTACGGTTCTGAATCTCGAGACAGCCCATCGATCCAAGACTGATGCATGTCCGTGAGGACTCCTTTTCCAGAGACCCGATTCCTGTAATCTTAGCGCAGTTCTGGTTGCGGCGCTCTCGCAGTACAAGTCCAGGGGTGGGAGGTTCAGCATGACTTCAAGGGCCGCCGTTGGTGTGGACTTCATAGATCCCGTCACCGCCAGACAGCCAGTTCTTTGAACCTTTGACACACTCTGAAGATGACACTTTTTCTCAAGCGCCTTCCACCAGACAACCGAGCCATAGACTAGGATAGGTCTCACTACTGCAGTGTACAACCAATGTACTAACCTGGGTTTGAGGCCCCATGTCTTTCCAAAGGCTACCTTGCACGAGTATAGTGCCACATAGGCCTTTTTGATTCTTTCCTCAATATTTTCTCTCCAACTAAGTTTGGAGTCCAGGATTATGCCCAGATATTTCGCAGATTTTCCAGGGATCAGATCTACACCACTCATACGGGGGTAGGTGTATCTTGGTACAGATCTTCTCTTTGTAAAGAGTACTACCTCTGTTTTCGCCGGATTTACTCCCAGACCTCGCCCCTTGACCCAGCTATCCACTAACGTCAGTGCATAGCTTAGTCTATCGCTGAGGACCTGCGTAAATTTTCCAGAGACCAGAATGGCAATGTCATCGGCGTAGGCCGTAACATTAAAACCCTCCGTCTCCAGAATCTTGGCCATTCCATCGACCACAAGGAGCCATAGGAGGGGTGACAGAACGCCACCTTGTGGTGTACCTTTATTTACCCTCACCCTTCCGCATGCTCTCCCTATCGTCGAATTTACTATACGAGTACTCAGCATTTGCCCAATCCAACTACATACACCCGGGTTTATTTGGGCCATATGAAGGCTGGACACTATTGCCTCGGTACTAACGTTATTAAAGGCACCCTCAATGTCCAGGAAGGCACCTAGAGTGAATTCCTTGATACTGAGCGATTTTTCTATCGTAGGGACTACCCTATGCAGAGCCGTATCCACCGATTTTCCCCTTATGTACGCATTATGTGATTGTGACAGATAACCGTCCCCAATCTCTTCCCTTACGTACAAATCTATTATTCGTTCCAGCGCTTTCATCAGGAAGGACGACAGACTGATAGGCCTGAAGTCCTTTGCAGTAGTATGGTTGACTTTACCCGACTTGGGTATGAAAACCACCCTAACTTCCCTCCACGCTTGAGGAACATACCCCATCCTGAGGCACCAGGAGTAGATGCGCTTCAGCCATGGAAGAATGACTTCGCATGACTCCTGCAGCATGATCGGAAAGATCCCATCCATTCCCGGTGCCTTGTAGGGGTCAAAAGACTTGATTGCCCACAGGATCTTATTCTCCGTAACAATCTTATCGACTGTCTCATGTTCAATACATTCCCCTGGCAACGCGTCCGCCGAATTGAAGATTCCTGCATCCTCGCAGCCAGGAAAATGACATTTCAGTAGTGAATCAAGCACGCTCTCGTTTGAGTCTGTCCAGCTACCATCAGATCTCTTTATAGAAGACATCTGTGTGGGAGCTTTTGCAAGGACCTTCCTCAGTAGAGCTGCACCCGTACATGATTCAATAGAGCCGCAGAAGCTTCTCCAAGAGTCCTTCTTGGCGAATCTAATTTCTTTTTTGAGTCGCTTAACACTATCTCTATAGGTTGACCATTCAATGGCCCCCTCTTTTGCCAGGTTCCAACTGAGCCTAGAGATACGAAGCCGCTCCGCTATTTTAGCATTCCACCATGGTGGGTGGTTTCTTTTACCGGGTCGTCTGTTAGGACATGCCTTCTCAAATGACCGATTTAGCTTGCTGGTAATGTTTAGTACCATCTCATCGATGTCTTCCGTGGAGTCGGGGTTCCCCTCCGGAGGTCGGTTAAGGGTCCCACCCAGCTCCGCGTTAAACCTCTGCCAGTTCGCCTTCCGGGGATTCCGGAATACTTTTCTATCCGGCCTACGGACATTCAAGTCGAAGAGGATCCAACAGTGACCAGACAGTGATGCTTTGTCAGATACTCTCCAGTTTGAGATCTCTGCAGTACCGTTATCATTTATAAGCGTTATGTCTAGGACTTCCCTTCTGTTACTAGTAATAAATGTTGGTGAATCACCCCGATTACATATAACTAGGTTAGTACTAAGGACAAAACTGAACAAAGCCTCACCCCTACTATTGGTATTAGAGCTACCCCAAGTAGTGTGATGGGCGTTAGCATCACACCCTACGACTAAGTTCTTCTTACCTTGTTCGGCCATTGCGATCAATGACCTTGTTTCCATAGAGGGGACGTCCGTGCCTTCGTCGTACGGTAGGTAAGCCGAAGCCATCGTTAGTGCACCCTCCTTTCCCGTAACCTCCACCACCGTCTGGTCACCCGAGCTGAAATTAGTTAACATTAGTACGTGGAGATCTTTGCTAGCAACGATACAAGTTCTAACCTTGCCTTCGTTACTGTTATAAAAGAGGCTGTATTTCGATGACCCTAATCCCTTAACCCGATTGTGGAGGATCCATGGTTCTTGGATCAGGGCCACATCAAGCTGCTCCTAGTTCATAAGCAGCATGAGGTTGGCTGATGCGGCCTTACTGTGATGCAGGTTTATTTGCACTACTTTCATTTTCAGTAGTACTGTCCTTCACCACAGCTGCCGTACCGCCAGGCTGCGCCTTCTTCATGAGTCTCACAGGAAACTCACCAGCCCCTAAGAATAGGCGCATATGCCTCTCTTTTTTCATCGTTTCCGGCGGATCCTCGATAACGAAGATTATGCTCTTTGTGCCATCTTCGTTGCTCTCAATTGCGACTACTTCCCAGTCATCCATAGGGACCGCTGGGTTTTGTGCTTTCAGAAAGCCGAGGATCTCGCTTTTCTCGAATTCCATTTCCGGTACGCTCATTTTGGCTTTAGGCCTCTCTGGTACCTCGTCCAGGGGGACTGCCTTTAGTGCAGCCCCCTCCCACAACTTGAAGGTGGGTACGACCTTCTTCGCAAAGTCATGCGATAGCTGGTCCTTGCAGTCCAGCCTACTCACACCTCGCCTCCAGTTAGTGAGACCAAACGTTGGCGCAGTTTTCCCAGCATTCCCTCGAATGTGGTCGAAGATCGCTCTAGCCAAGGCTTTCTCGATCATCTTCCCCTGTTCGAAGGTATACTGGCCACTCGGCCTGCCGGAATCTATCACAGCTAGCTGTAAAGCATTCCGAGCAGCCCCTCCGAACTGCACTGCCGTGTTGATCTTCACTCTTTTTGATGGATTTCCGGCTTCCTCTTGGGATCTTACCCTCTTCGCCTTGAAATCCTCTCTTCTCTTAGGAGCTGGCACGGTTTCTGGTTTGCCTTTACCAGTCTTATCGACCGCGTTAGAGGCTACCTTAGTAGAACCTGCCTTAGCGGCTACAGTCCTTCCCGTGCCCTTGGTTTTCAGGTTCTCACCTTCGCCCAGGGTCTGGGTGCAGCTAGAACCCGCCTTATCGGCTTCGGTTCCATCCGGCCCAGCCCTCCGCTCCCTTTTCTTGGGGGGATTTTTGGTCTTTTTATCCCCCTTGCCTTCTCTGGCTTTTTTGCTGGATGTGCCCTTGTCAGTCCTTGGTCTTGTTAGGACATCCTTGGCAATCACCTCTCCTGCCCAAGCGAGCTTCTCCTTCTCCATATCGGAGAGCAGGGGTATGCCCTTTTCCTCAAGCAAGCGCTTAAGGTGCACAGCTTTTTTGTACTCCTTAAGCCTCAGCTTCCCTTGAGTTAGTTTCTTGGGTTTCTTGGCATCCTTTTTCCGTGCTAAACTTTCTTGGGCTGTCTCTTCAGAATCAGCGAGTAATTCCTCCTCTAATTCCTTGGAGATGACCTCGTCTAACACGCTGGATCCCCTTGGTTTGGCTTCTTTCTCTCTGCCACTGGCCACGGCAAGTAGTGCGTCTGCCACCGACTCGAGAGAGAGCTCTTCCTCCTTACTTTCTTTTTTTGGTTTATTATTAATGTTTGAAATTTTGTACCCACGAGTACGGCCGGAAATATGGGTCCACTCCGACAGAGCCGCCGAATATCGGAGTAAGGCATTTGAATACCTTAGGCCTCGCCTGTGCACCTAAGGGAGCTCGTTAGCGGTTGGACATAAACCCTCCAACCTTTCATCCTTCGGCACGGTTTTAAAAAGCTCACACCACCACTGGAATAGGGTTGACTATCTCTTGGTTCCCGGCCCGGAGACCATGTCGTTGACAAAGCCTCCCTGGCCAGTGTAAGCCCCAGCACCACGGCAAGGTGGATAGTCGCGTTGGGGAAATGCACATACTCGCGTTCGCGGTCCAAAATGAATTGATTTACTTCTCGGGAATCGTTTGCAGAATGATAAAAGATGAAAACATTTCATTTTAACTTTTTTTTATTTTCCGTTTCTATAATATTTTAGTCTAAGGTGGCTTCATTTTCTATAAAGTCTAAATTAGAAAGTTTCAGCAATCGAAATCGCACACGCACGTGAGCAGTTTATGAGCAATAGAATGTTTAATGTGCGCACAGGACTGTGCGTTTCCTTACCCTGAGTTACATGGAGCGACAGCAAAAATGCGAACAACACGCGGTGTTCCCAAGCGGTTGCCCAATAAAGTACTGACCACTGATCCGATACATTACCCATTATTCGTCTAAGAATGCTACCGCAGCTAACAAAATGAGCTAATGACCTTGATACACCTGGTCACAAATTGTAGCTAAGAATCATCTCGATGACGTAAGCTTTCAAAAAAAAAAAAAAAAAAATCATAATCGGTCCATTCCTTAAGGAGCTGCGATGCCACAGGCAGACACATAGACATCTCAAACTTATAACATCCCTCGTTTTGTGTCGGGAGTTAAAAATGGGTGCTTCCATTTTTCGTGTGGGGTCGTGTGGGGCATTGCAGGTCTCACCTAGAGCACATTTTTTTTTTCTAGATTTTCATTAGAGTTCTATGAACACTTTCCAAAACCTAGACTCTTTGGTACCGCCAAGAACTTAGTGTGCCAGAAACTGTATTTTATAAACCAAGGAACTTTTTGGGCTTATTATCGACACTTATTTATTAACTAATCGATGTTTATAACAAGGGACCTGGCAGCTCTCATCGTGGAAGGTCCCATTGATGGAGGAGTAAGGGAGATCCTACTACCCAGGAGACGACCACCAAATTCCACCAGGTACAAGACCTAGTAAGGTACTGCCATCAGCACAAACGACATCTGGTCATTGGATGCGATGCTAATGCGGACCATGTGGAAGAGGCCAGCAGCAACACCAACAAACTAGTTGAGTTACTTTTTGAGCATTTTCTTACTATTAATCTCGGCCTATCTGTCTATCATCATATATACGTTAACAGCCTTCTTAGACAAAGAGGGCGCTTTCAACAATGTTATTTCGAAAGCAATAATAGAATGGCTAGGAACTCCAAAAGTGGAGAGGACTCTCACATAGTTGATCAGCGAGTTACTCTCAATACGCAAAATCCACTCTAAATGGGAAAGCCAAGTAACGTTACCACAGGTCGACAGCCACGGCACGGGGTGCCACGGTTACTTTACTTGGCACCAGGTAAACCTATTCCTCCAGTGCCAAATACATTGGCATTGTATAAGACAGGAAACTAACCTGGAAGAACAACACAACCGAGAGAGCAAAAAAAAAAAAAAAACAACTAAAGCTCTCCACACTTGCAAGAAAGCCTTAGAAAAAAAAATGGGGATTCAACCCCAAGCTCACCCTATGGCTCTACATTACAGTCGTTAGACCTGTACTAATGTATGGAGTGATAGTCTGGTGGACTGCACTGGACAAAACAACACCACCGGCCACCTATAGTGGCCTGGTGAGCTGTCGCGATACCGGCCACCTATAGTGGCCTGGTGAGCTGTCGCGATACCGGCCACCTATAGTGGCCTGGTGAGCTGTCGCGATACCGGCCACCTATAGTGGCCTGGTGAGCTGTCGCGATACCGGCCACCTATAGTGGCCTGGTGAGCTGTCGCGATACCGGCCACCTATAGTGGCCTGGTGAGCTGTCGCGATACCGGCCACCTATAGTGGCCTGGTGAGCTGTCGCGATACCGGCCACCTATAGTGGCCTGGTGAGCTGTCGCGATACCGGCCACCTATAGTGGCCTGGTGAGCTGTCGCGATACCGGCCACCTATAGTGGCCTGGTGAGCTGTCGCGATACCGGCCACCTATAGTGGCCTGGTGAGCTGTCGCGATACCGGCCACCTATAGTGGCCTGGTGAGCTGCCGCGATACCGGCCACCTATAGTGGCCTGGTGAGCTGCCGCGATACCGGCCACCTATAGTGGCCTGGTGAGCTGCCGCGATACCGGCCACCTATAGTGGCCTGGTGAGCTGCCGCGATACCGGCCACCTATAGTGGCCTGGTGAGCTGCCGCGATACCGGCCACCTATAGTGGCCTGGTGAGCTGCCGCGATACCGGCCACCTATAGTGGCCTGGTGAGCTGCCGCGATACCGGCCACCTATAGTGGCCTGGTGAGCTGCCGCGATACCGGCCACCTATAGTGGCCTGGTGAGCTGCCGCGATACCGGCCACCTATAGTGGCCTGGTGAGCTGCCGCGATACCGGCCACCTATAGGGGCCTGGTGAGCTGCCGCGATACCGGCCACCTATAGTGGCCTGGTGAGCTGCCGCGATACCGGCCACCTATAGTGGCCTGGTGAGCTGCCGCGATACCGGCCACCTATAGTGGCCTGGTGAGCTGCCGCGATACCGGCCACCTATAGTGGCCTGGTGAGCTGCCGCGATACCGGCCACCTATAGTGGCCTGGTGAGCTGCCGCGATACCGGCCACCTATAGTGGCCTGGTGAGCTGCCGCGATACCGGCCACCTATAGTGGCCTGGTGAGCTGCCGCGATACCGGCCACCTATAGTGGCCTGGTGAGCTGCCGCGATACCGGCCACCTATAGTGGCCTGGTGAGCTGCCGCGATACCGGCCACCTATAGTGGCCTGGTGAGCTGCCGCGATACCGGCCACCTATAGTGGCCTGGTGAGCTGCCGCGATACCGACCACCTATAGTGGCCTGGTGAGCTGCCGCGATACCGGCCACCTATAGTGGCCTGGTGAGCTGCCGCGATACCGGCCACCTATAGTGGCCTGGTGAGCTGCCGCGATACCGGCCACCTATAGTGGCCTGGTGAGCTGCCGCGATACCGGCCACCTATAGTGGCCTGGTGAGCTGCCGCGATACCGGCCACCTATAGTGGCCTGGTGAGCTGCCGCGATACCGGCCACCTATAGTGGCCTGGTGAGCTGCCGCGATACCGACCACCTATAGTGGCCTGGTGAGCTGCCGCGATACCGGCCACCTATAGTGGCCTGGTGAGCTGCCGCGATACCGGCCACCTATAGTGGCCTGGTGAGCTGCCGCGATACCGGCCACCTATAGTGGCCTGGTGAGCTGCCGCGATACCGGCCACCTATAGTGGCCTGGTGAGCTGCCGCGATACCGACCACCTATAGTGGCCTGGTGAGCTGCCGCGATACCGGCCACCTATAGTGGCCTGGTGAGCTGCCGCGATACCGGCCACCTATAGTGGCCTGGTGAGCTGCCGCGATACCGGCCACCTATAGTGGCCTGGTGAGCTGCCGCGATACCGGCCACCTATAGTGGCCTGGTGAGCTGCCGCGATACCGGCCACCTATAGTGGCCTGGTGAGCTGCCGCGATACCGACCACCTATAGTGGCCTGGTGAGCTGCCGCGATACCGGCCACCTATAGTGGCCTGGTGAGCTGCCGCGATACCGGCCACCTATAGTGGCCTGGTGAGCTGCCGCGATACCGGCCACCTATAGTGGCCTGGTGAGCTGCCGCGATACCGGCCACCTATAGTGGCCTGGTGAGCTGCCGCGATACCGGCCACCTATAGTGGCCTGGTGAGCTGCCGCGATACCGGCCACCTATAGTGGCCTGGTGAGCTGCCGCGATACCGGCCACCTATAGTGGCCTGGTGAGCTGCCGCGATACCGGCCACCTATAGTGGCCTGGTGAGCTGCCGCGATACCGGCCACCTATAGTGGCCTGGTGAGCTGCCGCGATACCGGCCACCTATAGTGGCCTGGTGAGCTGCCGCGATACCGGCCACCTATAGTGGCCTGGTGAGCTGCCGCGATACCGGCCACCTATAGTGGCCTGGTGAGCTGCCGCGATACCGGCCACCTATAGTGGCCTGGTGAGCTGCCGCGATACCGGCCACCTATAGTGGCCTGGTGAGCTGCCGCGATACCGGCCACCTATAGTGGCCTGGTGAGCTGCCGCGATACCGGCCACCTATAGGGGCCTGGTGAGCTGCCGCGATACCGGCCACCTATAGTGGCCTGGTGAGCTGCCGCGATACCGGCCACCTATAGGGGCCTGGTGAGCTGCCGCGATACCGGCCACCTATAGTGGCCTGGTGAGCTGCCGCGATACCGGCCACCTATAGTGGCCTGGTGAGCTGCCGCGATACCGGCCACCTATAGTGGCCTGGTGAGCTGCCGCGATACCGGCCACCTATAATGGCCTGGTGAGCTGCCGCGATACCGGCCACCTATAGTGGCCTGGTGAGCTGCCGCGATACCGGCCACCTATAATGGCCTGGTGAGCTGCCGCGATACCGGCCACCTATAGTGACCTGGTGAGCTGCCGCGATACCGTCCACCTATAGTGGCCTGGTGAGCTGCCGCGATACCGGCCACCTATAGTGGCCTGGTGAGCTGCCGCGATACCGACCACCTATAGTGGCCTGGTGAGCTGCCGCGATACCGGCCACCTATAGTGGCCTGGTGAGCTGCCGCGATACCGGCCACCTATAGTGGCCTGGTGAGCTGCCGCGATACCGGCCACCTATAGTGGCCTGGTGAGCTGCCGCGATACCGTCCACCTATAGTGGCCTGGTGAGCTGCCGCGATACCGGCCACCTATAGTGGCCTGGTGAGCTGCCGCGATACCGGCCACCTATAGTGGCCTGGTGAGCTGCCGCGATACCGGCCACCTATAGTGGCCTGGTGAGCTGCCGCGATACCGTCCACCTATAGTGGCCTGGTGAGCTGTCGCGATACCGGCCACCTATAGTGGCCTGGTGAGCTGTCGCGATACCGGCCACCTATAGTGGCCTGGTGAGCTGTCGCGATACCGGCCACCTATAGTGGCCTGGTGAGCTGTCGCGATACCGGCCACCTATAGTGGCCTGGTGAGCTGTCGCGATACCGGCCACCTATAGTGGCCTGGTGAGCTGTCGCGATACCGGCCACCTATAGTGGCCTGGTGAGCTGTCGCGATACCGGCCACCTATAGTGGCCTGGTGAGCTGTCGCGATACCGGCCACCTATAGTGGCCTGGTAAGCTGTCGCGATACCGGCCACCTATAGTGGCCTGGTGAGCTGTCGCGATACCGGCCACCTATAGTGGCCTGGTGAGCTGTCGCGATACCGGCCACCTATAGTGGCCTGGTGAGCTGCCGCGATACCGGCCACCTATAGTGGCCTGGTGAGCTGTCGCGATACCGGCCACCTATAGTGGCCTGGTGAGCTGCCGCGATACCGGCCACCTATAGTGGCCTGGTGAGCTGCCGCGATACCGGCCACCTATAGTGGCCTGGTAAGCTGCCGCGATACCGGCCACCTATAGTGGCCTGGTGAGCTGTCGCGATACCGGCCACCTATAGTGGCCTGGCGAGCTGTCGCGATACCGGCCACCTATAGTGGCCTGGCGAGCTGTCGCGATACCGGCCACCTATAGTGGCCTGGTGAGCTGCCGCGATACCGGCCACCTATAGTGGCCTGGTGAGCTGCCGCGATACCGGCCACCTATAGTGGCCTGGTGAGCTGCCGCGATACCGGCCACCTATAGTGGCCTGGTGAGCTGCCGCGATACCGGCCACCTATAGTGGCCTGGTGAGCTGCCGCGATACCGGCCACCTATAGTGGCCTGGTGAGCTGCCGCGATACCGGCCACCTATAGTGGCCTGGTGAGCTGCCGCGATACCGGCCACCTATAGTGGCCTGGTGAGCTGCCGCGATACCGGCCACCTATAGTGGCCTGGTGAGCTGCCGCGATACCGGCCACCTATAGTGGCCTGGTGAGCTGCCGCGATACCGGCCACCTATAGTGGCCTGGTGAGCTGCCGCGATACCGGCCACCTATAGTGGCCTGGTGAGCTGCCGCGATACCGGCCACCTATAGTGGCCTGGTGAGCTGCCGCGATACCGGCCACCTATAGTGGCCTGGTGAGCTGCCGCGATACCGGCCACCTATAGTGGCCTGGTGAGCTGCCGCGATACCGGCCACCTATAGTAGCCTGGTGAGCTGTCGCGATACCGGCCACCTATAGTGGCCTGGTGAGCTGCCGCGATACCGGCCACCTATAGTGGCCTGGTGAGCTGCCCCGATACCGGCCACCTATAGTGGCCTGGTGAGCTGCCGCGATACCGGCCACCTATAGTGGCCTGGTGAGCTGCCGCGATACCGGCCACCTATAGTGGCCTGGTGAGCTGCCGCGATACCGGCCACCTATAGTGGCCTGGTGAGCTGTCGCGATACCGGCCACCTATAGTGGCCTGGTGAGCTGCCGCGATACCAGCCACCTATAGTAGCCTGGTGAGCTGTCGCGATACCGGCCACCTATAGTGGCCTGGTGAGCTGCCGCGATACCGGCCACCTATAGTAGCCTGGTGAGCTGCCGCGATACCGGCCACCTATAGTGGCCTGGTGAGCTGTCGCGATACCGGCCACCTATAGTGGCCTGGTGAGCTGTCGCGATACCGGCCACCTATAGTGGCCTGGTGAGCTGTCGCGATACCGGCCACCTATAGTGGCCTGGTGAGCTGTCGCGATACCGGCCACCTATAGTGGCCTGGTGAGCTGTCGCGATACCGGCCACCTATAGTGGCCTGGTGAGCTGTCGCGATACCGGCCACCTATAGTGGCCTGGTGAGCTGTCGCGATACCGGCCACCTATAGTGGCCTGGTGAGCTGCCGCGATACCGGCCACCTATAGTGGCCTGGTGAGCTGTCGCGATACCGGCCACCTATAGTGGCCTGGTGAGCTGCCGCGATACCGGCCACCTATAGTGGCCTGGTGAGCTGCCGCGATACCGGCCACCTATAGTGGCCTGGTGAGCTGCCGCGATACCGGCCACCTATAGTGGCCTGGTGAGCTGCCGCGATACCGGCCACCTGGTGAGCTGCCGCGATACCGGCCACCTATAGTGGCCTGGTGAGCTGTCGCGATACCGGCCACCTATAGTAGCCTGGTGAGCTGTCGCGATACCGGCCACCTATAGTGGCCTGGTGAGCTGCCGCGATACCGGCCACCTATAGTAGCCTGGTGAGCTGCCGCGATACCGGCCACCTATAGTGGCCTGGTGAGCTGCCGCGATACCGGCCACCTATAGTGGCCTGGTGAGCTGCCGCGATACCGGCCACCTATAGTGGCCTGGTGAGCTGTCGCGATACCGGCCACCTATAGTGGCCTGGTGAGCTGTCGCGATACCGGCCACCTATAGTGGCCTGGTGAGCTGTCGCGATACCGGCCACCTATAGTGGCCTGGTGAGCTGCCGCGATACCGGCCACCTATAGTGGCCTGGTGAGCTGCCGCGATACCGGCCACCTATAGTGGCCTGGTGAGCTGCCGCGATACCGGCCACCTATAGTGGCCTGGTGAGCTGCCGCGATACCGGCCACCTATAGTGGCCTGGTGAGCTGCCGCGATACCGGCCACCTATAGTGGCCTGGTGAGCTGCCGCGATACCGGCCACCTATAGTGGCCTGGTGAGCTGCCGCGATACCGGCCACCTATAGTGGCCTGGTGAGCTGCCGCGATACCGGCCACCTATAGTGGCCTGGTGAGCCGCCGCGATACCGGCCACCTATAGTGGCCTGGTGAGCTGCCGCGATACCGGCCACCTATAGTGGCCTGGTGAGCTGTCGCGATACCGGCCACCTATAGTGGCCTGGTGAGCTGTCGCGATACCGGCCACCTATAGTGGCCTGGTGAGCTGTCGCGATACCGGCCACCTATAGTGGCCTGGTGAGCTGTCGCGATACCGGCCACCTATAGTGGCCTGGTGAGCTGTCGCGATACCGGCCACCTATAGTGGCCTGGTGAGCTGTCGCGATACCGGCCACCTATAGTGGCCTGGTGAGCTGTCGCGATACCGGCCACCTATAGTGGCCTGGTGAGCTGTCGCGATACCGGCCACCTATAGTGGCCTGGTGAGCTGTCGCGATACCGGCCACCTATAGTGGCCTGGTGAGCTGTCGCGATACCGGCCACCTATAGTGGCCTGGTGAGCTGTCGCGATACCGGCCACCTATAGTGGCCTGGTGAGCTGTCGCGATACCGGCCACCTATAGTGGCCTGGTGAGCTGTCGCGATACCGGCCACCTATAGTGGCCTGGTGAGCTGCGGCGATACCGGCCACCTATAGTGGCCTGGTGAGCTGCCGCGATACCGGCCACCTATTGTGTCCTGGTGAGCTGCCGCGATACCGGCCACCTATAGTGGCCTGGTGAGCTGCCGCGATACCGGCCACCTATAGTGGCCTGGTGAGCTGTCGCGATACCGGCCACCTATAGTGGCCTGGTGAGCTGCCGTGATACCGGCCACCTATAGTGGCCTGGTGAGCTGTCGCGATACCGGCCACCTATAGTGTCCTGGTGAGCTGCCGCGATACCGGCCACCTATAGTGGCCTGGTGAGCTGCGGCGATACCGGCCACCTATAGTGTCCTGGTGAGCTGCCGCGATACCGGCCACCTATAGTGGCCTGGTGAGCTGCCGCGATACCGGCCACCTATAGTGGCCTGGTGAGCTGTCGCGATACCGGCCACCTATAGTGGCCTGGTGAGCTGCGGCGATACCGGCCACCTATAGTGGCCTGGTGAGCTGCCGCGATACCGGCCACCTATAGTGGCCTGGTGAGCTGTCGCGATACCGGCCACCTATAGTGGCCTGGTGAGCTGTCGCGATACCGGCCACCTATAGTGGCCTGGTGAGCTGTCGCGATACCGGCCACCTATAGTGGCCTGGTGAGCTGTCGCGATACCGGCCACCTATAGTGGCCTGGTGAGCTGTCGCGATACCGGCCACCTATAGTGGCCTGGTGAGCTGCCGCGATACCGGCCACCTATAGTGGCCTGGTGAGCTGCCGCGATACCGGCCACCTATAGTGGCCTGGTGAGCTGCCGCGATACCGGCCACCTATAGTGGCCTGGTGAGCTGCCGCGATACCGGCCACCTATAGTGGCCTGGTGAGCTGCCGCGATACCGGCCACCTATAGTGGCCTGGTGAGCTGCCGCGATACCGGCCACCTATAGTGGCCTGGTGAGCTGCCGCGATACCGGCCACCTATAGTGGCCTGGTGAGCTGCCGCGATACCGGCCACCTATAGTGGCCTGGTGAGCTGTCGCGATACCGGCCACCTATAGTGGCCTGGTGAGCTGCCGCGATACCGGCCACCTATAGTGGCCTGGTGAGCTGTCGCGATACCGGCCACCTATAGTGGCCTGGTGAGCTGCCGCGATACCGGCCACCTATAGTGGCCTGGTGAGCTGTCGCGATACCGGCCACCTATAGTGGCCTGGTGAGCTGTCGCGATACCGGCCACCTATAGTGGCCTGGTGAGCTGTCGCGATACCGGCCACCTATAGTGGCCTGGTGAGCTGCCGCGATACCGGCCACCTATAGTGGCCTGGTGAGCTGCCGCGATACCGGCCACCTATAGTGGCCTGGTGAGCTGCCGCGATACCGGCCACCTATAGTGGCCTGGTGAGCTGTCGCGATACCGGCCACCTATAGTGGCCTGGTGAGCTGCCGCGATACCGGCCACCTATAGTGGCCTGGTGAGCTGCCGCGATACCGGCCACCTATAGTGGCCTGGTGAGCTGTCGCGATACCGGCCACCTATAGTGGCCTGGTGAGCTGTCGCGATACCGGCCACCTATAGTGGCCTGGTGAGCTGCCGCGATACCGGCCACCTATAGTGGCCTGGTGAGCTGTCGCGATACCGGCCACCTATAGTGGCCTGGTGAGCTGCCGCGATACCGGCCACCTATAGTGGCCTGGTGAGCTGCCGCGATACCGGCCACCTATAGTGGCCTGGTGAGCTGTCGCGATACCGGCCACCTATAGTGGCCTAGTGAGCTGTCGCGATACCGGCCACCTATAGTGGCCTGGTGAGCTGCCGCGATACCGGCCACCTATAGTGGCCTGGTGAGCTGTCGCGATACCGGCCACCTATAGTGGCCTGGTGAGCTGTCGCGATACCGGCCACCTATAGTGGCCTGGTGAGCTGCCGCGATACCGGCCACCTATAGTGGCCTGGTGAGCTGTCCCGATACCGGCCACCTATAGTGGCCTGGTGAGCTGTCGCGATACCGGCCACCTATAGTGGCCTGGTGAGCTGTCGCGATACCGGCCACCTATAGTGGCCTGGTGAGCTGCCGCGATACCGGCCACCTATAGTGGCCTGGTGAGCTGTGAGCTGCCGCGATACCGGCCACCTATAGTGGCCTGGTGAGCTGCCGCGATACCGGCCACCTATAGTGGCCTGGTGAGCTGCCGCGATACCGGCCACCTATAGTGGCCTGGTGAGCTGTGAGCTGCCGCGATACCGGCCACCTATAGTGGCCTGGTGAGCTGCCGCGATACCGGCCACCTATAGTGGCCTGGTGAGCTGCCGCGATACCGGCCACCTATAGTGGCCTGGTGAGCTGCCGCGATACCGGCCACCTATAGTGGCCTGGTGAGCTGCCGCGATACCGGCCACCTATAGTGGCCTGGTGAGCTGCCGCGATACCGGCCACCTATAGTGGCCTGGTGAGCTGCCGCGATACCGGCCACCTATAGTGGCCTGGTGAGCTGCCGCGATACCGGCCACCTATAGTGGCCTGGTGAGCTGCCGCGATACCGGCCACCTATAGTGGCCTGGTGAGCTGCCGCGATACCGGCCACCTATAGTGGCCTGGTGAGCTGCCGCGATACCGGCCACCTATAGTGGCCTGGTGAGCTGCCGCGATACCGGCCACCTATAGTGGCCTGGTGAGCTGCCGCGATACCGGCCACCTATAGTGGCCTGGTGAGCTGCCGCGATACCGGCCACCTATAGTGGCCTGGTGAGCTGCCGCGATACCGGCCACCTATAGTGGCCTGGTGAGCTGCCGCGATACCGGCCACCTATAGTGGCCTGGTGAGCTGCCGCGATACCGGCCACCTATAGTGGCCTGGTGAGCTGCCGCGATACCGGCCACCTATAGTGGCCTGGTGAGCTGCCGCGATACCGGCCACCTATAGTGGCCTGGTGAGCTGCCGCGATACCGGCCACCTATAGTGGCCTGGTGAGCTGCCGCGATACCGGCCACCTATAGTGGCCTGGTGAGCTGCCGCGATACCGGCCACCTATAGTGGCCTGGTGAGCTGCCGCGATACCAGCCACCTATAGTGGCCTGGTGAGCTGCCGCGATACCGGCCACCTATAGTGGCCTGGTGAGCTGCCGCGATACCGGCCACCTATAGTGGCCTGGTGAGCTGCCGCGATACCGGCCACCTATAGTGGCCTGGTGAGCTGTCGCGATACCGGCCACCTATAGTGGCCTGGTGAGCTGTCGCGATACCGGCCACCTATAGTGGCCTGGTGAGCTGCCGCGATACCGGCCACCTATAGTGGCCTGGTGAGCTGTCGCGATACCGGCCACCTATAGTGGCCTGGTGAGCTGCCGCGATACCGGCCACCTATAGTGGCCTGGTGAGCTGCCGCGATACCGGCCACCTATAGTGGCCTGGTGAGCTGTCGCGATACCGGCCACCTATAGTGGCCTGGTGAGCTGTCGCGATACCGGCCACCTATAGTGGCCTAGTGAGCTGTCGCGATACCGGCCACCTATAGTGGCCTGGTGAGCTGCCGCGATACCGGCCACCTATAGTGGCCTGGTGAGCTGTCGCGATACCGGCCACCTATAGTGGCCTGGTGAGCTGTCGCGATACCGGCCACCTATAGTGGCCTGGTGAGCTGCCGCGATACCGGCCACCTATAGTGGCCTGGTGAGCTGTCGCGATACCGGCCACCTATAGTGGCCTGGTGAGCTGTCGCGATACCGGCCACCTATAGTGGCCTGGTGAGCTGTCGCGATACCGGCCACCTATAGTGGCCTGGTGAGCTGCCGCGATACCGGCCACCTATAGTGGCCTGGTGAGCTGTGAGCTGCCGCGATACCGGCCACCTATAGTGGCCTGGTGAGCTGCCGCGATACCGGCCACCTATAGTGGCCTGGTGAGCTGCCGCGATACCGGCCACCTATAGTGGCCTGGTGAGCTGTGAGCTGCCGCGATACCGGCCACCTATAGTGGCCTGGTGAGCTGTGAGCTGCCGCGATACCGGCCACCTATAGTGGCCTGGTGAGCTGCCGCGATACCGGCCACCTATAGTGGCCTGGTGAGCTGCCGCGATACCGGCCACCTATAGTGGCCTGGTGAGCTGCCGCGATACCGGCCACCTATAGTGGCCTGGTGAGCTGCCGCGATACCGGCCACCTATAGTGGCCTGGTGAGCTGCCGCGATACCGGCCACCTATAGTGGCCTGGTGAGCTGCCGCGATACCGGCCACCTATAGTGGCCTGGTGAGCTGCCGCGATACCGGCCACCTATAGTGGCCTGGTGAGCTGCCGCGATACCGGCCACCTATAGTGGCCTGGTGAGCTGCCGCGATACCGGCCACCTATAGTGGCCTGGTGAGCTGCCGCGATACCAGCCACCTATAGTGGCCTGGTGAGCTGCCGCGATACCGGCCACCTATAGTGGCCTGGTGAGCTGCCGCGATACCGGCCACCTATAGTGGCCTGGTGAGCTGCCGCGATACCGGCCACCTATAGTGGCCTGGTGAGCTGCCGCGATACCGGCCACCTATAGTGGCCTGGTGAGCTGCCGCGATACCGGCCACCTATAGTGGCCTGGTGAGCTGCCGCGATACCGGCCACCTATAGTGGCCTGGTGAGCTGCCGCGATACCGGCCACCTATAGTGGCCTGGTGAGCTGCCGCGATACCGGCCACCTATAGTGGCCTGGTCAGCTGCCGCGATACCGGCCACCTATAGTGGCCTGGTCAGCTGCCGCGATACCGGCCACCTATAGTGGCCTGGTGAGCTGCCGCGATACCGGCCACCTATAGTGGCCTGGTCAGCTGCCGCGATACCGGCCACCTATAGTGGCCTGGTGAGCTGCCGCGATACCGGCCACCTATAGTGGCCTGGTGAGCTGCCGCGATACCGGCCACCTATAGTGGCCTGGTGAGCTGCCGCGATACCGGCCACCTATAGTGGCCTGGTGAGCTGCCGCGATACCGGCCACCTATAGTGGCCTGGTGAGCTGCCGCGATACCGGCCACCTATAGTGGCCTGGTGAGCTGCCGCGATACCGGCCACCTATAGTGGCCTGGTGAGCTGCCGCGATACCGGCCACCTATAGTGGCCTGGTGAGCTGCCGCGATACCGGCCACCTATAGTGGCCTGGTGAGCTGCCGCGATACCGGCCACCTATAGTGGCCTGGTGAGCTGCCGCGATACCGGCCACCTATAGTGGCCTGGTGAGCTGCCGCGATACCGGCCACCTATAGTGGCCTGGTGAGCTGCCGCGATACCGGCCACCTATAGTGGCCTGGTGAGCTGCCGCGATACCGGCCACCTATAGTGGCCTGGTGAGCTGCCGCGGTACCGGCCACCTATAGTGGCCTGGTGAGCTGGTGGCTGGTGAGCTGCCGCGGTACCGGCCACCTATGGTGGCCTGGTGAGCTGTCGCGATACCAGCCACCTATGGTGGCCTGGTGAGCTGTCGCGATACCAGCCACCTATGGTGGCCTGGTGAGCTGTCGCGATACCAGCCACCTATGGTGGCCTGGTGAGCTGTCACGATACCAGCCACCTATGGTGGCCTGGTGAGCTGTCGCGATACCAGCCACCTATGGTGGCCTGGTGAGCTGTCCCGATACCAGCCACCTATAGTGGCCTGGTGAGCTGCCGCGATACCGGCCACCTATAGTGGCCTGGTGAGCTGCCGCGATACCGGCCACCTATAGTGGCCTGGTGAGCTGCCGCGATACCGGCCACCTATAGTGGCCTGGTGAGCTGCCGCGATACCGGCCACCTATAGAGGCCTGGTGAGCTGCCGCGATACCGGCCACCTATAGTGGCCTGGTGAGCTGCCGCGATACCGGCCACCTATAGTGGCCTGGTGAGCTGTCGCGATACCGGCCACCTATAGTGGCCTGGTGAGCTGCCGCGATACCGGCCACCTATAGTGGCCTGGTGAGCTGTCGCGATACCGGCCACCTATAGTGGCCTGGTGAGCTGCCGCGATACCGGCCACCTATAGTGGCCTGGTGAGCTGTCGCGATACCGGCCACCTATAGTGGCCTGGTGAGCTGCCGCGATACCGGCCACCTATAGTGGCCTGGTGAGCTGCCGCGATACCGGCCACCTATAGTGGCCTGGTGAGCTGCCGCGATACCGGTCACCTATAGTGGCCTGGTGAGCTGCCGCGATACCGGTCACCTATAGTGGCCTGGTGAGCTGCCGCGATACCGGCCACCTATAGTGGCCTGGTGAGCTGCCGCGATACCGGCCACCTATAGTGGCCTGGTGAGCTGCCGCGATACCGGCCACCTATAGTGGCCTGGTGAGCTGCCGCGATACCGGCCACCTATGGTGGCCTGGTGAGCTGTCGCGATACCAGCCACCTATAGTGGCCTGGTGAGCTGTCGCGATACCGGCCACCTATGGTGGCCTGGTGAGCTGCCGCGGTACCGGCCACCTATGGTGGCCTGGTGAGCTGCCGCGGTACCGGCCACCTATGGTGGCCTGGTGAGCTGTCGCGATACCAGCCACCTATGGTGGCCTGGTGAGCTGTCGCGATACCAGCCACCTATGGTGGCCTGGTGAGCTGTCGCGATACCAGCCACCTATGGTGGCCTGGTGAGCTGTCGCGATACCAGCCACCTATGGTGGCCTGGTGAGCTGTCGCGATACCAGCCACCTATGGTGGCCTGGTGAGCTGTCGCGATACCAGCCACCTATGGTGGCCTGGTGAGCTGTCGCGATACCAGCCACCTATGGTGGCCTGGTGAGCTGTCGCGATACCAGCCACCTATGGTGGCCTGGTGAGCTGTCGCGATACCAGCCACCTATGGTGGCCTGGTGAGCTGTCGCGATACCAGCCACCTATGGTGGCCTGGTGAGCTGTCGCGATACCAGCCACCTATGGTGGCCTGGTGAGCTGTCGCGATACCAGCCACCTATGGTGGCCTGGTGAGCTGTCGCGATACCAGCCACCTATGGTGGCCTGGTGAGCTGTCGCGATACCAGCCACCTATGGTGGCCTGGTGAGTTGTCGCGATACCAGCCACCTATGGTGGCCTGGTGAGCTGTCGCGATACCAGCCACCTATGGTGGCCTGGTGAGCTGTCGCGATACCAGCCACCTATGGTGGCCTGGTGAGCTGTCGCGATACCTATAGTGGCCTGGTGAACTATCGATACCGGCCAACTATAGTGGCCTGGTGAGCTGTCGCGATACCGGCCACCTATAGTGGCCTGGTGAGCTGTCGCGATACCAGCCACCTATGGTGGCCTGGTGAGCTGTCGCGATACCAGCCACCTATGGTGGCCTGGTGAGCTGTCGCGATACCAGCCACCTATGGTGGCCTGGTGAGCTGTCGCGATACCAGCCACCTATGGTGGCCTGGTGAGCTGTCGCGATACCAGCCACCTATGGTGGCCTGGTGAGCTGTCGCGATACCAGCCACCTATGGTGGCCTGGTGAGCTGTCGCGATACCAGCCACCTATGGTGGCCTGGTGAGCTGTCGCGATACCAGCCACCTATGGTGGCCTGGTGAGCTGTCGCGATACCAGCCACCTATGGTGGCCTGGTGAGCTGTCGCGATACCAGCCACCTATGGTGGCCTGGTGAGCTGTCGCGATACCAGCCACCTATGGTGGCCTGGTGAGCTGTCGCGATACCAGCCACCTATGGTGGCCTGGTGAGCTGTCGCGATACCAGCCACCTATGGTGGCCTGGTGAGCTGTCGCGATACCAGCCACCTATGGTGGCCTGGTGAGCTGTCGCGATACCAGCCACCTATGGTGGCCTGGTGAGCTGTCGCGATACCAGCCACCTATGGTGGCCTGGTGAGCTGTCGCGATACCAGCCACCTATGGCGGCCTGGTGAGCTGTCGCGATACCAGCCACCTATGGTGGCCTGGTGAGCTGTCGCGATACCAGCCACCTATGGTGGCCGGGTGAGCTGTCGCGATACCAGCCACCTATAGTGGCCTGGTGAGCTGCCGCGATACCAGCCACCTATAGTGGCCTGGTGAGCTGTCGCGATACCAGCCACCTATAGTGGCCTGGTGAGCTTCCGCGATACCAGCCACCTATGGTGGCCTGGTGAGCTGTCGCGATACCAGCCACCTATGGTGGCCTGGTGAGCTGTCGCGATACCAGCCACCTATGGTGGCCTGGTGAGCTGTCGCGATACCAGCCACCTATGGTGGCCTGGTGAGCTGTCGCGATACCAGCCACCTATGGTGGCCTGGTGAGCTGTCGCGATACCAGCCACCTATGGTGGCCTGGTGAGCTGTCGCGATACCAGCCACCTATGGTGGCCTGGTGAGCTGTCGCGATACCTATAGTGGCCTGGTGAACTATCGATACCGGCCAACTATAGTGGCCTGGTGAGCTGTCGCGATACCGGCCACCTATAGTGGCCTGGTGAGCTGTCGCGATACCAGCCACCTATGGTGGCCTGGTGAGCTGTCGCGATACCAGCCACCTATGGTGGCCTGGTGAGCTGTCGCGATACCAGCCACCTATGGTGGCCTGGTGAGCTGTCGCGATACCAGCCACCTATGGTGGCCTGGTGAGCTGTCGCGATACCAGCCACCTATGGTGGCCTGGTGAGCTGTCGCGATACCAGCCACCTATGGTGGCCTGGTGAGCTGTCGCGATACCAGCCACCTATGGTGGCCTGGTGAGCTGTCGCGATACCAGCCACCTATGGTGGCCTGGTGAGCTGTCGCGATACCAGCCACCTATGGTGGCCTGGTGAGCTGTCGCGATACCAGCCACCTATGGTGGCCTGGTGAGCTGTCGCGATACCAGCCACCTATGGTGGCCTGGTGAGCTGTCGCGATACCAGCCACCTATGGTGGCCTGGTGAGCTGTCGCGATACCAGCCACCTATGGTGGCCTGGTGAGCTGTCGCGATACCAGCCACCTATGGTGGCCTGGTGAGCTGTCGCGATACCAGCCACCTATGGTGGCCTGGTGAGCTGTCGCGATACCAGCCACCTATGGTGGCCTGGTGAGCTGTCGCGATACCAGCCACCTATGGTGGCCTGGTGAGCTGTCGCGATACCAGCCACCTATGGTGGCCTGGTGAGCTGTCGCGATACCAGCCACCTATGGTGGCCTGGTGAGCTGTCGCGATACCAGCCACCTATGGTGGCCTGGTGAGCTGTCGCGATACCAGCCACCTATGGTGGCCTGGTGAGCTGTCGCGATACCAGCCACCTATGGTGGCCTGGTGAGCTGTCGCGATACCAGCCTCCTATGGTGGCCTGGTGAGCTGTCGCGATACCAGCCACCTATGGTGGCCGGGTGAGCTGTCGCGATACCAGCCACCTATAGTGGCCTGGTGAGCTGCCGCGATACCAGCCACCTATAGTGGCCTGGTGAGCTGTCGCGATACCAGCCACCTATAGTGGCCTGGTGAGCTTCCGCGATACCAGCCACCTATAGTGGCCTGGTGAGCTTCCGCGATACCAGCCACCTATGGTGGCCTGGTGAGCTGCCGCGATACCAGCCACCTATGGTGGCCTGGTGAGCTGCCGCGATACCAGCCACCTATGGTGGCCTGGTGAGCTGCCGCGATACCAGCCACCTATGGTGGCCTGGTGAGCTGCCGCGATACCAGCCACCTATAGTGGCCTGGTGAGCTGCCGCGATACCGGCCACCTATAGTGGCCTGGTGAGCTGCCGCGATACCGGCCACCTATAGTGGCCTGGTGAGCTGCCGCGATACCGGCCACCTATAGTGGCCTGGTGAGCTGCCGCGATACCGGCCACCTATAGTGGCCTGGTGAGCTGCCGCGATACCGGCCACCTATAGTGGCCTGGTGAGCTGCCGCGATACCGGCCACCTATAGTGGCCTGGTGAGCTGCCGCGATACCGGCCACCTATAGTGGCCTGGTGAGCTGCCGCGATACCGGCCACCTATAGTGGCCTGGTGAGCTGCCGCGATACCGGCCACCTATAGTGGCCTGGTGAGCTGCCGCGATACCGGCCACCTATAGTGGCCTGGTGAGCTGCCGCGATACCGGCCACCTATAGTGGCCTGGTGAGCTGCCGCGATACCGGCCACCTATAGTGGCCTGGTGAGCTGTCGCGATACCGGCCACCTATAGTGGCCTGGTGAGCTGCCGCGGTACCGGCCACCTATAGTGGCCTGGTGAGCTGTCGCGATACCAGCCACCTATGGTGGCCTGGTGAGCTGTCGCGATAGCAGCCACCTATGGTGGCCTGGTGAGCTGTCGCGATAGCAGCCACCTATGGTGGCCTGGTGAGCTGCCGCGATACCGGCCACCTATAGTGGCCTGGTGAGCTGCCGCGATACCGGCCACCTATAGTGGCCTGGTGAGCTGCCGCGATACCGGCCACCTATAGTGGCCTGGTGAGCTGCCGCGATACCGGCCACCTATAGTGGCCTGGTGAGCTGCCGCGATACCGGCCACCTATAGTGGCCTGGTGAGCTGTCGCGATACCGGCCACCTATAGTGGCCTGGTGAGCTGCCGCGGTACCGGCCACCTATAGTGGCCTGGTGAGCTGTCGCGATACCAGCCACCTATGGTGGCCTGGTGAGCTGTCGCGATAGCAGCCACCTATGGTGGCCTGGTGAGCTGTCGCGATAGCAGCCACCTATGGTGGCCTGGTGAGCTGCCGCGATACCGGCCACCTATAGTGGCCTGGTGAGCTGCCGCGATACCGGCCACCTATAGTGGCCTGGTGAGCTGCCGCGATACCGGCCACCTATAGTGGCCTGGTGAGCTGCCGCGATACCGGCCACCTATAGTGGCCTGGTGAGCTGCCGCGATACCGGCCACCTATAGTGGCCTGGTGAGCTGCCGCGATACCGGCCACCTATAGTGGCCTGGTGAGCTGCCGCGATACCGGCCACCTATAGTGGCCTGGTGAGCTGCCGCGATACCGGCCACCTATAGTGGCCTGGTGAGCTGCCGCGATACCGGCCACCTATAGTGGCCTGGTGGGCTGCCGCGATACCGGCCACCTATAGTGGCCTGGTGAGCTGCCGCGATACCGGCCACCTATAGTGGCCTGGTGAGCTGCCGCGATACCGGCCACCTATAGTGGCCTGGTGAGCTGCCGCGATACCGGCCACCTATAGTGGCCTGGTGAGCTGCCGCGATACCGGCCACCTATAGTGGCCTGGTGAGCTGCCGCGATACCGGCCACCTATAGTGGCCTGGTGAGCTGCCGCGATACCGGCCACCTATAGTGGCCTGGTGAGCTGCCGCGATACCGGCCACCTATAGTGGCCTGGTGAGCTGCCGCGATACCGGCCACCTATAGTGGCCTGGTGAGCTGCCGCGATACCGGCCACCTATAGTGGCCTGGTGAGCTGTCGCGATACCGGCCACCTATAGTGGCCTGGTGAGCTGCCGCGATACCGGCCACCTATAGTGGCCTGGTGAGCTGTCGCGATACCAGCCACCTATGGTGGCCTGGTGAGCTGTCGCGATACCAGCCACCTATGGTGGCCTGGTGAGCTGTCGCGATACCAGCCACCTATGGTGGCCTGGTGAGCTGTCGCGATACCAGCCACCTATGGTGGCCTGGTGAGCTGTCGCGATACCAGCCACCTATGGTGGCCTGGTGAGCTGTCGCGATACCAGCCACCTATGGTGGCCTGGTGAGCTGTCGCGATACCAGCCACCTATGGTGGCCTGGTGAGCTGTCGCGATACCAGCCACCTATGGTGGCCTGGTGAGCTGTCGCGATACCAGCCACCTATGGTGGCCTGGTGAGCTGTCGCGATACCAGCCACCTATGGTGGCCTGGTGAGCTGTCGCGATACCAGCCACCTATGGTGGCCTGGTGAGCTGTCGCGATACCAGCCACCTATGGTGGCCTGGTGAGCTGTCGCGATACCAGCCACCTATGGTGGCCCGGTGAGCTGTCGCGATACCAGCCACCTATGGTGGCCTGGTGAGCTGTCGCGATACCGGCCACCTATGGTGGCCTGGTGAGCTGCCGCGATACCGGCCATCTATGGTGGCCTGGTGAGCTGCCGCGATACCGGCCACCTATAGTGGCCTGGTGAGCT
Organism: Eumerus sabulonum; assembly: GCA_951905685.1. Classification (NCBI taxonomy): domain Eukaryota; kingdom Metazoa; phylum Arthropoda; class Insecta; order Diptera; family Syrphidae; genus Eumerus; species Eumerus sabulonum. The sequence goes on from OX645063.1 coordinate 22,954,637, forward strand.
GCCGCGATACCGGCCACCTATAGTGGCCTGGTGAGCTGCCGCGATACCGACCACCTATAGTGGCCTGGTGAGCTGCCGCGATACCGGCCACCTATAGTGGCCTGGTGAGCTGTCGCGATACCGGCCACCTATAGTGGCCTGGTGAGCTGCCGCGGTACCGGCCACCTATAGTGGCCTGGTGAGCTGTCGCGATACCAGCCACCTATGGTGGCCTGGTGAGCTGCCGCGATACCAGCCACCTATGGTGGCCTGGTGAGCTGCCGCGATACCAGCCACCTATGGTGGCCTGGTGAGCTGTCGCGATACCAGCCACCTATGGTGGCCTGGTGAGCTGTCGCGATACCAGCCACCTATGGTGGCCTGGTGAGCTGTCGCGATACCAGCCACCTATGGTGGCCTGGTGAGCTGTCGCGATACCAGCCACCTATGGTGGCCTGGTGAGCTGTCGCGATACCAGCCACCTATGGTGGCCTGGTGAGCTGTCGCGATACCAACCACCTATAGTGGCCTGGTGAGCTGCCGCGATACCGGCCACCTATAGTGGCCTGGTGAGCTGCCGCGATACCGGCCACCTATAGTGGCCTGGTGAGCTGCCGCGATACCGGCCACCTATAGTGGCCTGGTGAGCTGCCGCGATACCGGCCACCTATAGTGGCCTGGTGAGCTGCCGCGATACCGGCCACCTATAGTGGCCTGGTGAGCTGCCGCGATACCGGCCACCTATAGTGGCCTGGTGAGCTGCCGCGATACCGGCCACCTATAGTGGCCTGGTGAGCTGCCGCGATACCGGCCACCTATAGTGGCCTGGTGAGCTGCCGCGATACCGGCCACCTATAGTGGCCTGGTGAGCTGCCGCGATACCGGCCACCTATAGTGGCCTGGTGAGCTGCCGCGATACCGGCCACCTATAGTGGCCTGGTGAGCTGTCGCGATACCGGCCACCTATAGTGGCCTGGTGAGCTGCCGCGATACCGGCCACCTATAGTGGCCTGGTGAGCTGCCGCGATACCGGCCACCTATAGTGGCCTGGTGAGCTGCCGCGATACCGGCCACCTATAGTGGCCTGGTGAGCTGCCGCGATACCGGCCACCTATAGTGGCCTGGTGAGCTGCCGCGATACCGTCCACCTATAGTGGCCTGGTGAGCTGCCGCGATACCGGCCACCTATAGTGGCCTGGTGAGCTGTCGCGATACCGGCCACCTATAGTGGCCTGGTGAGCTGCCGCGATACCGGCCACCTATAGTGGCCTGGTGAGCTGCCGCGATACCGGCCACCTATAGTGGCCTGGTGAGCTGCCGCGATACCGGCCACCTATAGTGGCCTGGTGAGCTGTGGCGATACCGGCCACCTATAGTGGCCTGGTGAGCTGTCGCGATACCGGCCACCTATAGTGGCCTGGTGAGCTGTCGCGATACCGGCCACCTATAGTGGCCTGGTGAGCTGTCGCGATACCGGCCACCTATAGTGGCCTGGTGAGCTGTCGCGATACCGGCCACCTATAGTGGCTTGGTGAGCTGTCGCGATACCGGCCACCTATAGTGGCCTGGTGAGCTGCCGCGATACCGGCCACCTATAGTGGCCTGGTGAGCTGCCGCGATACCGGCCACCTATAGTGGCCTGGTGAGCTGTCGCGATACCGGCCACCTATAGTGGCCTGGTGAGCTGCCGCGATACCGGCCACCTATAGTGGCCTGGTGAGCTGCCGCGATACCGGCCACCTATAGTGGCCTGGTGAGCTGTCGCGATACCGGCCACCTATAGTGGCCTGGTGAGCTGTCGCGATACCGGCCACCTATAGTGGCCTGGTGAGCTGTCGCGATACCGGCCACCTATAGTGGCCTGGGGAGCTGTCGCGATACCAGCCTCCTATGGTGGCCTGGTGAACTGTCGCGATACCGGCCACCTATAGTGGCCTGGTGAGCTGCCGCGATACCGGCCACCTATAGTGGCCTGGTGAGCTGTCGCGATACCAGCCACCTATAGTGGCCTGGTGAGCTGCCGCGATACCGGCCACCTATAGTGGCCTGGTGAGCTGTCGCGATACCGGCCACATATAGTGGCCTGGTGAGCTGTCACGATACCGGCCACCTATAGTGGCCTGGTGAGCTGCCGCGATACCGGCCACCTATAGTGGTCTGGTGAGCTGCCGCGATACCGGCCACCTATAGTGGCCTGGTGAGCTGTCGCGATACCGGCCACCTATAGTGGCCTGGTGAGCTGTCGCGATACCGGCCACCTATAGTGGCCTGGTGAGCTGTCGCGATACCGGCCACCTATAGTGGCCTGGTGAGCTGTCGCGATACCAGCCACCTATGGTGGCCTGGTGAGCTGTCGCGATACCAGCCACCTATGGTGGCCTGGTGAGCTGTCGCGATACCAGCCACCTATGGTGGCCTGGTGAGCTGTCGCGATACCAGCCACCTATGGTGGCCTGGTGAGCTGTCGCGATACCTATAGTGGCCTGGTGAACTATCGATACCGGCCACCTATAGTGGCCTGGTGAGCTGTCGCGATACCAGCCACCTATGGTGGCCTGGTGAGCTGTCGCGATACCAGCCACCTATGGTGGCCTGGTGAGCTGTCGCGATACCAGCCACCTATGGTGGCCTGGTGAGCTGTCGCGATACCAGCCACCTATGGTGGCCTGGTGAGCTGTCGCGATACCAGCCACCTATGGTGGCCTGGTGAGCTGTCGCGATACCAGCCACCTATGGTGGCCTGGTGAGCTGTCGCGATACCAGCCACCTATGGTGGCCTGGTGAGCTGTCGCGATACCAGCCACCTATGGTGGCCTGGTGAGCTGTCGCGATACCAGCCACCTATGGTGGCCTGGTGAGCTGTCGCGATACCAGCCACCTATGGTGGCCTGGTGAGCTGTCGCGATACCAGCCACCTATGGTGGCCTGGTGAGCTGTCGCGATACCAGCCACCTATGGTGGCCTGGTGAGCTGTCGCGATACCAGCCACCTATGGTGGCCTGGTGAGCTGTCGCGATACCAGCCACCTATGGTGGCCTGGTGAGCTGTCGCGATACCAGCCACCTATGGTGGCCTGGTGAGCTGTCGCGATACTAGCCACCTATGGTGGCCTGGTGAGCTGTCGCGATACCAGCCACCTATGGTGGCCTGGTGAGCTGTCGCGATACCAGCCACCTATGGTGGCCTGGTGAGCTGTCGCGATACCAGCCACCTATGGTGGCCTGGTGAGCTGTCGCGATACCAGCCACCTATGGTGGCCTGGTGAGCTGTCGCGATACCAGCCACCTATGGTGGCCTGGTGAGCTGTCGCGATACCAGCCACCTATGGTGGCCTGGTGAGCTGTCGCGATACCAGCCACCTATGGTGGCCTGGTGAGCTGTCGCGATACCAGCCACCTATGGTGGCCTGGTGAGCTGTCGCGATACCAGCCTCCTATGGTGGCCTGGTGAGCTGTCGCGATACCAGCCACCTATGGTGGCCGGGTGAGCTGTCGCGATACCAGCCACCTATAGTGGCCTGGTGAGCTGCCGCGATACCAGCCACCTATAGTGCCTGGTGAGCTGTCGCGATACCAGCCACCTATAGTGGCCTGGTGAGCTTCCGCGATACCAGCCACCTATGGTGGCCTGGTGAGCTGCCGCGATACCAGCCACCTATGGTGGCCTGGTGAGCTGCCGCGATACCAGCCACCTATGGTGGCCTGGTGAGCTGCCGCGATACCAGCCACCTATGGTGGCCTGGTGAGCTGCCGCGATACCAGCCACCTATGGTGGCCTGGTGAGCTGCCGCGATACCAGCCACCTATGGTGGCCTGGTGAGCTGCCGCGATACCAGCCACCTATGGTGGCCTGGTGAGCTGCCGCGATACCAGCCACCTATGGTGGCCTGGTGAGCTGCCGCGATACCAGCCACCTATGGTGGCCTGGTGAGCTGCCGCGATAACAGCCACCTATGGTGGCCTGGTGAGCTGCCGCGATACCAGCCACCTATGGTGGCCTGGTGAGCTGCCGCGATACCAGCCACCTATGGTGGCCTGGTGAGCTGTCGCGATACCGGCCACCTATAGTGGCCTGGTGAGCTGCCGCGATACCGGCCACCTATAGTGGCCTGGTGAGCTGTCGCGATACCAGCCACCTATGGTGGCCTGGTGAGCTGTCGCGATACCAGCCACCTATAGTGGCCTGGTGAGCTGTCGCGATACCGGCCACCTATAGTGGCCTGGGGAGCTGTCGCGATACCAGCCTCCTATGGTGGCCTGGTGAACTGTCGCGATACCGGCCACCTATAGTGGCCTGGTGAGCTGCCGCGATACCGGCCACCTATAGTGGCCTGGTGAGCTGTCGCGATACCAGCCACCTATAGTGGCCTGGTGAGCTGCCGCGATACCGGCCACCTATAGTGGCCTGGTGAGCTGTCGCGATACCGGCCACATATAGTGGCCTGGTGAGCTGTCACGATACCGGCCACCTATAGTGGCCTGGTGAGCTGCCGCGATACCGGCCACCTATAGTGGCCTGGTGAGCTGTCGCGATACCGGCCACCTATAGTGGCCTGGTGAGCTGTCGCGATACCGGCCACCTATAGTGGCCTGGTGAGCTGTCGCGATACCGGCCACCTATAGTGGCCTGGTGAGCTGTCGCGATACCGGCCACCTATAGTGGCCTGGTGAGCTGTCGCGATACCGGCCACCTATAGTGGCCTGGTGAGCTGTCGCGATACCGGCCACCTATAGTGGCCTGGTGAGCTGTCGCGATACCGGCCACCTATAGTGGCCTGGTGAGCTGCCGCGATACGGCCACCTATAGTGGCCTGGTGAGCTGCCGCGATACCGGCCACCTATAGTGGCCTGGTGAGCTGCCGCGATACCGGCCACCTATAGTGGCCTGGTGAGCTGCCGCGATACCGGCCACCTATAGTGGCCTGGTGAGCTGCCGCGATACCGGCCACCTATAGTGGCCTGGTGAGCTGCCGCGATACCGGCCACCTATAGTGGCCTGGTGAGCTGCCGCGATACCGGCCACCTATAGTGGCCTGGTGAGCTGCCGCGATACCGGCCACCTATAGTGGCCTGGTGAGCTGCCGCGATACCGGCCACCTATAGTGGCCTGGTGAGCTGCCGCGATACCGGCCACCTATAGTGGCCTGGTGAGCTGCCGCGATACCGGCCACCTATAGTGGCCTGGTGAGCTGCCGCGATACCGGCCACCTATAGTGGCCTGGTGAGCTGCCGCGATACCGGCCACCTATAGTGGCCTGGTGAGCTGCCGCGATACCGGCCACCTATAGTGGCCTGGTGAGCTGCCGCGATACCGGCCACCTATAGTGGCCTGGTGAGCTGCCGCGATACCGGCCACCTATAGTGGCCTGGTGAGCTGCCGCGATACCAGCCACCTATAGTGGCCTGGTGAGCTGCCGCGATACCAGCCACCTATAGTGGCCTGGTGAGCTGCCGCGATACCAGCCACCTATAGTGGCCTGGTGAGCTGCCGCGATACCGGCCACCTATAGTGGCCTGGTGAGCTGCCGCGATACCGGCCACCTATAGTGGCCTGGTGAGCTGCCGCGATACCGGCCACCTATAGTGGCCTGGTGAGCTGCCGCGATACCGGCCACCTATAGTGGCCTGGTGAGCTGTCGCGATACCGGCCACCTATAGTGGCCTGGTGAGCTGCCGCGGTACCGGCCACCTATAGTGGCCTGGTGAGCTGTCGCGATACCAGCCACCTATGGTGGCCTGGTGAGCTGTCGCGATACCAGCCACCTATGGTGGCCTGGTGAGCTGTCGCGATACCAGCCACCTATGGTGGCCTGGTGAGCTGTCGCGATACCAGCCACCTATGGTGGCCTGGTGAGCTGTCGCGATACCAGCCACCTATGGTGGCCTGGTGAGCTGTCGCGATACCAGCCACCTATGGTGGCCTGGTGAGCTGTCGCGATACCAGCCACCTATGGTGGCCTGGTGAGCTGTCGCGATACCAGCCACCTATGGTGGCCTGGTGAGCTGTCGCGATACCAGCCACCTATGGTGGCCTGGTGAGCTGTCGCGATACCAGCCACCTATGGTGGCCTGGTGAGCTGTCGCGATACCAGCCACCTATGGTGGCCTGGTGAGCTGTCGCGATACCAGCCACCTATGGTGGCCTGGTGAGCTGTCGCGATACCAGCCACCTATGGTGGCCTGGTGAGCTGTCGCGATACCAGCCACCTATGGTGGCCTGGTGAGCTGTCGCGATACCAGCCACCTATGGTGGCCTGGTGAGCTGTCGCGATACCAGCCACCTATGGTGGCCTGGTGAGCTGTCGCGATACCAGCCACCTATGGTGGCCTGGTGAGCTGTCGCGATACCAGCCACCTATGGTGGCCTGGTGAGCTGTCGCGATACCGGCCACCTATGGTGGCCTGGTGAGCTGCCGCGATACCGGCCACCTATGGTGCCTGGTGAGCTGCCGCGATACCGGCCACCTATAGTGGCCTGGTGAGCTGCCGCGATACCGGCCACCTATAGTGGCCTGGTGAGCTGCCGCGATACCGACCACCTATAGTGGCCTGGTGAGCTGCCGCGATACCGGCCACCTATAGTGGCCTGGTGAGCTGTCGCGATACCGGCCACCTATAGTGGCCTGGTGAGCTGCCGCGGTACCGGCCACCTATAGTGGCCTGGTGAGCTGTCGCGATACCAGCCACCTATGGTGGCCTGGTGAGCTGCCGCGATACCAGCCACCTATGGTGGCCTGGTGAGCTGCCGCGATACCAGCCACCTATGGTGGCCTGGTGAGCTGCCGCGATACCAGCCACCTATGGTGGCCTGGTGAGCTGCCGCGATACCAGCCACCTATGGTGGCCTGGTGAGCTGCCGCGATACCAGCCACCTATGGTGGCCTGGTGAGCTGTCGCGATACCAGCCACCTATGGTGGCCTGGTGAGCTGTCGCGATACCAGCCACCTATGGTGGCCTGGTGAGCTGTCGCGATACCAGCCACCTATGGTGGCCTGGTGAGCTGTCGCGATACCAGCCACCTATGGTGGCCTGGTGAGCTGTCGCGATACCAGCCACCTATGGTGGCCTGGTGAGCTGTCGCGATACCAGCCACCTATGGTGGCCTGGTGAGCTGTCGCGATACCAGCCACCTATGGTGGCCTGGTGAGCTGTCGCGATACCAGCCACCTATGGTGGCCTGGTGGGCTGTCGCGATACCGGCCACCTATAGTGGCCTGGTGAGCTGCCGCGATACCAACCACCTATAGTGGCCTGGTGAGCTGCCGCGATACCGGCCACCTATAGTGGCCTGGTGAGCTGCCGCGATACCGGCCACCTATAGTGGCCTGGTGAGCTGCCGCGATACCGGCCACCTATAGTGGCCTGGTGAGCTGCCGCGATACCGGCCACCTATAGTGGCCTGGTGAGCTGTCGCGATACCGGCCACCTATAGTGGCCTGGTGAGCTGCCGCGATACCGGCCACCTATAGTGGCCTGGTGAGCTGCGATACCGGCCACCTATAGTGGCCTGGTGAGCTGTCGCGATACCGGCCACAGATAGTGGCCTGGTGAGCTGCCGCGATACCGGCCACCTATAGTGGCCTGGTGAGCTGCCGCGATACCGGCCACCTATAGTGGCCTGGTGAGCTGTCGCGATACCGGCCACCTATAGTGGCCTGGTGAGCTGTCGCGATACCGGCCACCTATAGTGGCTTGGTGAGCTGTCGCGATACCGGCCACCTATAGTGGCCTGGTGAGCTGCCGCGATACCGGCCACCTATAGTGGCCTGGTGAGCTGTCGCGATACCGGCCACCTATAGTGGCCTGGTGAGCTGCCGCGATACCGGCCACCTATAGTGGCCTGGTGAGCTGCCGCGATACCGGCCACCTATAGTGGCCTGGTGAGCTGCCGCGATACCGGCCACCTATAGTGGCCTGGTGAGCTGCCGCGATACCGGCCACCTATAGTGGCCTGGTGAGCTGCCGCGATACCGGCCACCTATAGTGGCCTGGTGAGCTGTCGCGATACCGGCCACCTATAGTGGCCTGGTGAGCTGTCGCGATACCGGCCACCTATAGTGGCCTGGTGAGCTGTCGCGATACCGGCCACCTATAGTGGCCTGGTGAGCTGTCGCGATACCGGCCACCTATAGTGGCCTGGTGAGCTGTCGCGATACCGGCCACCTATAGTGGCCTGGTGAGCTGTCGCGATACCGGCCACCTATAGTGGCCTGGTGAGCTGTCGCGATACCGGCCACCTATAGTGGCCTGGTGAGCTGTCGCGATACCGGCCACCTATAGTGGCCTGGTGAGCTGTCGCGATACCGGCCACCTATAGTGGCCTGGTGAGCTGTCGCGATACCGGCCACCTATAGTGGCCTGGTGAGCTGTCGCGATACCGGCCACCTATAGTGGCCTGGTGAGCTGTCGCGATACCGGCCACCTATAGTGGCCTGGTGAGCTGTCGCGATACCGGCCACCTATAGGGCCTGGTGAGCTGTCGCGATACCGGCCACCTATAGTGGCCTGGTGAGCTGTCGCGATACCGGCCACCTATAGTGGCCTGGTGAGCTGTCGCGATACCGGCCACCTATAGTGGCCTGGTGAGCTGTCGCGATACCGGCCACCTATAGTGGCCTGGTGAGCTGTCGCGATACCGGCCACCTATAGTGGCCTGGTGAGCTGTCGCGATACCGGCCACCTATAGTGGCCTGGTGAGCTGTCGCGATACCGGCCACCTATAGTGGCCTGGTGAGCTGTCGCGATACCGGCCACCTATAGTGGCCTGGTGAGCTGTCGCGATACCGGCCACCTATAGTGGCCTGGTGAGCTGCCGCGATACCGGCCACCTATAGTGGCCTGGTGAGCTGTCGCGATACCGGCCACCTATAGTGGCCTGGTGAGCTGCCGCGATACCGGCCACCTATAGTGGCCTGGTGAGCTGCCGCGATACCGGCCACCTATAGTGGCCTGGTGAGCTGCCGCGATACCGGCCACCTATAGTGGCCTGGTGAGCTGTCGCGATACCGGCCACCTATAGTGGCCTGGTGAGCTGCCGCGATACCGGCCACCTATAGTGGCCTGGTGAGCTGTCGCGATACCGGCCACCTATAGTGGCCTGGTGAGCTGCCGCGATACCGGCCACCTATAGTGGCCTGGTGAGCTGTCGCGATACCGGCCACCTATAGTGGCCTGGTGAGCTGCCGCGATACCGGCCACCTATAGTGGCCTGGTGAGCTGTCGCGATACCGGCCACCTATAGTGGCCTGGTGAGCTGCCGCGATACCGGCCACCTATAGTGGCCTGGTGAGCTGTCGCGATACCGGCCACCTATAGTGGCCTGGTGAGCTGCCGCGATACCGGCCACCTATAGTGGCCTGGTGAGCTGTCGCGATACCGGCCACCTATAGTGGCCTGGTGAGCTGCCGCGATACCGGCCACCTATAGTGGCCTGGTGAGCTGTCGCGATACCGGCCACCTATAGTGGCCTGGTGAGCTGCCGCGATACCGGCCACCTATAGTGGCCTGGTGAGCTGTCGCGATACCGGCCACCTATAGTGGCCTGGTGAGCTGCCGCGATACCGGCCACCTATAGTGGCCTGGTGAGCTGTCGCGATACCGGCCACCTATAGTGGCCTGGTGAGCTGTCGCGATACCGGCCACCTATAGTGGCCTGGTGAGCTGTCGCGATACCGGCCACCTATAGTGGCCTGGTGAGCTGTCGCGATACCGGCCACCTATAGTGGCCTGGTGAGCTGCCGCGATACCGGCCACCTATAGTGGCCTGGTGAGCTGTCGCGATACCGGCCACCTATAGTGGCCTGGTGAGCTGTCGCGATACCGGCCACCTATAGTGGCCTGGTGAGCTGTCGCGATACCGGCCACCTATAGTGGCCTGGTGAGCTGTCGCGATACCGGCCACCTATAGTGGCCTGGTGAGCTGTCGCGATACCGGCCACCTATAGTGGCCTGGTGAGCTGTCGCGATACCGGCCACCTATAGTGGCCTGGTGAGCTGTCGCGATACCGGCCACCTATAGTGGCCTGGTGAGCTGTCGCGATACCGGCCACCTATAGTGGCCTGGTGAGCTGTCGCGATACCGGCCACCTATAGTGGCCTGGTGAGCTGTCGCGATACCGGCCACCTATAGTGGCCTGGTGAGCTGTCGCGTACCGGCCACCTATAGTGGCCTGGTGAGCTGTCGCGAAACCGGCCACCTATAGTGGCCTGGTGAGCTGCCGCGATACCGACCACCTATAGTGGCCTGGTGAGCTGCCGCGATACCGGCCACCTATAGTGGCCTGGTGAGCTGCCGCGATACCGGCCACCTATAGTGGACTGGTGAGCTGTCGCGATACCGGCCACCTATAGTGGCCTGGTGAGCTGCCGCGGTACCGGCCACCTATAGTGGCCTGGTGAGCTGTCGCGATACCGGCCACCTATAGTGGCCTGGTGAGCTGCCGCGGTACCGGCCACCTATAGTGGCCTGGTGAGCTGTCGCGATACCAGCCACCTATGGTGGCCTGGTGAGCTGCCGCGATACCAGCCACCTATGGTGGCCTGGTGAGCTGTCGCGATACCAGCCACCTATGGTGGCCTGGTGAGCTGTCGCGATACCAGCCACCTATGGTGGCCTGGTGAGCTGTCGCGATACCAGCCACCTATGGTGGCCTGGTGAGCTGTCGCGATACCAGCCACCTATGGTGGCCTGGTGAGCTGTCGCGATACCAGCCACCTATGGTGGCCTGGTGAGCTGTCGCGATACCAGCCACCTATGGTGGCCTGGTGAGCTGTCGCGATACCAGCCACCTATGGTGGCCTGGTGAGCTGTCGCGATACCAGCCACCTATGGTGGCCTGGTGAGCTGTCGCGATACCAGCCACCTATGGTGGCCTGGTGAGCTGTCGCGATACCAGCCACCTATGGTGGCCTGGTGAGCTGTCGCGATACCAGCCACCTATGGTGGCCTGGTGAGCTGTCGCGATACCAGCCACCTATGGTGGCCTGGTGAGCTGTCGCGATACCAGCCACCTATGGTGGCCTGGTGAGCTGTCGCGATACCAGCCACCTATGGTGGCCTGGTGAGCTGTCGCGATACCAGCCACCTATGGTGGCCTGGTGAGCTGTCGCGATACCAGCCACCTATGGTGGCCTGGTGAGCTGTCGCGATACCAGCCACCTATGGTGGCCTGGTGAGCTGTCGCGATACCAGCCACCTATGGTGGCCTGGTGAGCTGTCGCGATACCAGCCACCTATGGTGGCCTGGTGAGCTGTCGCGATACCAGCCACCTATGGTGGCCTGGTGAGCTGTCGCGATACCAGCCACCTATGGTGGCCTGGTGAGCTGTCGCGATACCAGCCACCTATAGTGGCCTGGTGAGCTGTCGCGATACCAGGCCACCTATAGTGGCCTGGTGAGCTGTCGCGATACCGGCCACCTATAGTGGCCTGGTGAGCTGCCGCGGTACCGGCCACCTATAGTGGCCTGGTGAGCTGTCGCGATACCAGCCACCTATGGTGACCTGGTGAGCTGCCGCGATACCAGCCACCTATAGTGGCCTGGTGAGCTGTCGCGATACCAGCCACCTATGGTGACCTGGTGAGCTGCCGCGATACCAGCCACCTATGGTGGCCTGGTGAGCTGTCGCGATACCAGCCACCTATGGTGGCCTGGTGAGCTGTCGCGATACCAGCCACCTATGGTGGCCTGGTGAGCTGTCGCGATACCAGCCACCTATGGTGGCCTGGTGAGCTGTCGCGATACCAGCCACCTATGGTGGCCTGGTGAGCTGTCGCGATACCAGCCACCTATGGTGGCCTGGTGAGCTGTCGCGATACCAGCCACCTATGGTGGCCTGGTGAGCTGTCGCGATACCAGCCACCTATGGTGGCCTGGTGAGCTGTCGCGATACCAGCCACCTATGGTGGCCTGGTGAGCTGTCGCGATACCAGCCACCTATGGTGGCCTGGTGAGCTGTCGCGATACCAGCCACCTATGGTGGCCTGGTGAGCTGTCGCGATACCAGCCACCTATGGTGGCCTGGTGAGCTGTCGCGATACCAGCCACCTATGGTGGCCTGGTGAGCTGTCGCGATACCAGCCACCTATGGTGGCCTGGTGAGCTGTCGCGATACCAGCCACCTATGGTGGCCTGGTGAGCTGTCGCGATACCAGCCACCTATGGTGGCCTGGTGAGCTGTCGCGATACCAGCCACCTATGGTGGCCTGGTGAGCTGTCGCGATACCAGCCACCTATGGTGGCCTGGTGAGCTGTCGCGATACCAGCCACCTATGGTGGCCTGGTGAGCTGTCGCGATACCAGCCACCTATGGTGGCCTGGTGAGCTGTCGCGGTACCAGCCACCTATGGTGGCCTGGTGAGCTGTCGCGATACCAGCCACCTATGGTGGCCTGGTGAGCTGTCGCGATACCAGCCACCTATGGTGGCCTGGTGAGCTGTCGCGATACCAGCCACCTATGGTGGCCTGGTGAGCTGTCGCGATACCAGCCACCTATGGTGGCCTGGTGAGCTGTCGCGATACCAGCCACCTATGGTGGCCTGGTGAGCTGTCGCGATACCAGCCACCTATGGTGGCCTGGTGAGCTGTCGCGATACCAGCCACCTATGGTGGCCTGGTGAGCTGTCGCGATACCAGCCACCTATGGTGGCCTGGTGAGCTGTCGCGATACCAGCCACCTATGGTGGCCTGGTGAGCTGTCGCGATACCAGCCACCTATGGTGGCCTGGTGAGCTGTCGCGATACCAGCCACCTATGGTGGCCTGGTGAGCTGTCGCGATACCAGCCACCTATGGTGGCCTGGTGAGCTGTCGCGATACCAGCCACCTATGGTGGCCTGGTGAGCTGTCGCGATACCAGCCACCTATGGTGGCCTGGTGAGCTGTCGCGATACCAGCCACCTATGGTGGCCTGGTGAACTATCGATACCGGCCACCTATGGTGGCCTGGTGAGCTGTCGCGATACCAGCCACCTATGGTGGCCTGGTGAGCTGTCGCGATACCAGCCACCTATGGTGGCCTGGTGGGCTGTCGCGATACCAGCCACCTATGGTGGCCTGGTGAGCTGTCGCGATACCAGCCTGGTGAGCTGTCTCGCGATACCAGCCACCTATGGTGGCCTGGTGAGCTGTCTCGCGATACCAGCCACCTATGGTGGCCTGGTGAGCTGTCTCGCGATACCTGCCACCTATGGTGGCCTGGTGAGCTGTCTCGCGATACCAGCCACCTATGGTGGCCTGGTGAGCTGTCTCGCGATACCAGCCACCTATGGTGGCCTGGTGAGCTGTCTCGCGATACCAGCCACCTATGGTGGCCTGGTGAGCTGTCTCGCGATACCAGCCACCTATGGTGGCCTGGTGAGCTGTCTCGCGATACCAGCCACCTATGGTGGCCTGGTGAGCTGTCTCGCGATACCAGCCACCTATGGTGGCCTGGTGAGCTGTCTCGCGATACCAGCCACCTATGGTGGCCTGGTGAGCTGTCTCGCGATACCAGCCACCTATGGTGGCCTGGTGAGCTGTCTCGCGATACCAGCCACCTATGGTGGCCTGGTGAGCTGTCTCGCGATACCAGCCACCTATGGTGGCCTGGTGAGCTGTCTCGCGATACCAGCCACCTATGGTGGCCTGGTGAGCTGTCTCGCGATACCAGCCACCTATGGTGGCCTGGTGAGCTGTCTCGCGATACCAGCCACCTATGGTGGCCTGGTGAGCTGTCTCGCGATACCAGCCACCTATGGTGGCCTGGTGAGCTGTCTCGCGATACCAGCCACCTATGGTGGCCTGGTGAGCTGTCTCGCGATACCAGCCACCTATGGTGGCCTGGTGAGCTGTCTCGCGATACCAGCCACCTATGGTGGCCTGGTGAGCTGTCTCGCGATACCAGCCACCTATGGTGGCCTGGTGAGCTGTC